>JAPVLO010000426.1:0-1200000 GCA_027257055.1 Cephalopachus bancanus
GGAAATAAACTCTACTTGTTTGATTCGAGAATGGCTGGCTACAAAAGAGCAGAGAAAAATCAATAGTTTCTTAGTAAGAGATTAAAACACACACACAATTCTGTTCTGAGTAAGAATTGGATTTGATGGCAAAGATGAGATCTCTCTTAAATTCTAAAAATAAAAGATATACCTGCCAGAAAAGCAAGTATTATATCAACAGGGGCTATGGAGGTTTTAGTTTTAAAGGTAACTGTAAAATAAGTGCACACTAAATATTCTCCTTTTTCCTTTAAAAAGAGTTATGTCTATTTACACAGTATGCTCAGCTATGGTGGAATGTATGTATAGTCCAATGTTTGGTCACTGGACAATGGGCCTTTACTACTTCCCAGTTATATCTATTCATTTATGATATATTTTACGTGTCAACTGCTATAATGCCAAACACTTTGATAGGCACTAGGAATGTAAAGATAAAGATAAATATGAAACAAAATATTTCTGCAATGCAAACACAACTCTACAAATTTATTCTCCCTCTCTCTCTTTCTCACTTACTTTTTTTCTCTACACTTCCTTTATATTTTGCTTCTTTGGAAACACATGGTGTTGAGTTCTTCAGAGTATCTTCTAAGAATCAACAGTAATAAATTCAGTACTTTGAACTTTTTCTTTTAAGTCTAACTTCAGAATTTTCTTTTTTAATCTTATTCATTTTTTAATAATACAAACATATCATACAATGACTGTCAATATCTTCTAAACATTTTCAAAATTTTTATTGTTGTAAAGTTACTTCCATTAATTTAGAAAGTGATTATTTATCAAAAGTGACCTTATTAAGCAAAAAAAGAAATAGAAAATAATCCAATGTGTAGTCACAAGTGTAGCTGTAAAGAAAAAATGGTAGGCAGAGAAGGAGGAAATGATGCTAATTTTGTGATTTTTAAATCTATGACTTTAATGCCACAATAACAGCACTACGAAAATATTAATAAATTTGTTTATTCAAAAATCTGCTGAGCACTCATAATTATGAAAATTACTAGAAAGGATATAATAATAGATTCTAATGTGGTAACCTTTAAAAACTCACTATCTAGTGTAAGAAATATTAGGCCTGCCTAAGTCTTTTCTTAACTAACTTTAATATATGGCTAACGATTATAAAAGCTATACTAGCATAAAGACAATAATCAAAACAACCTAGTATTGGTACAAGAACAGGCATATAGACAAGTGGAACAGGATAGAAATTCTGGAAGCAGAACATTAATTGCTCAACCAACTCATCTTCGACAGAGCCTCCAACAACAACCACTAGAGTGAGGAGAAGTTATTCAGCAAAGGGTGTTGGGAAAACCAGCTGACCACATGTAGAAGATTGAAACAGGACTCCTACCTATCACCATACACAACATCAACTCTAAATGGATCAAAGACCTAAATGTAAAATCTCAAATTATAAGATGTTTACAAAATGCAGAAGATACCCTTAAGAAAATCTGAGTAGGCAACCAATTCCTGGGAAGACTCCAGATACCTATGCCATAAGAAATAAGATAGACAAGTGGGACTTCATTAAACTAAAAATCTCCTGTGAAGTAAAAGAAACCATCAAGAGAGCAGGGAGACAACCCACAGAATGGGAAAAACTACTTGTCAACTATATATCTGACAAAGGCCTAATATCCAGGATCTACAAGGAACTCAAATGGGCCAATGGGAAAAAAAATAAACAGTCCTATTCAAAAGTGGGCAAAAGACATGAATAGACACTTTTCAAGAGAAGACATACAAGCCGTCAACAGACTCACTAATCATCAGAGAAATGCAAATCAAAATCACATTGAGCTCCCATCTAACCCCAGTAAGAATAACCAGCATCAGTAAAACAAAAAACAAGAGATGCTGGCAAGGATACACAGAGAAGGGAATACTTCTATACTGCTGGTGGGAATGCAAACTAATTAAACTTCTATGGAAAATGGTGTGGCAATTTCGAAAAAGAACTAGAAATTGGCCTTTCATATGACCCAGCAATTCTCCTACTGGGAATATACCCAGAGGAACTCAAATCATTCTACCAAAAGATACCTGCACATGTATGTTTATTGCAGCACTATTCACAAGAGCAAAAACATGGAAACAACTGTGCTGCCATTGAAACTAGACTGACAAAAAATGTGTAGTACTTATACAAGATGGAATACAATGCAACCATAAAGAAGGACAAGCATATGGACTTGGCAACAACTTGCATGGATTTAGAGTCTATAATACTCAGTGATCTACCACAGAAACAAAGAACTGAGTACCACATGTTCTCATTCACAAGCAGAGCCTGAACATTAATTATAACACTATAAGAAAGGGATTAGCAGTATTGGGACACTGTCAGTGGAGGGAGTGGGGGCACATAACATCAATAAGGGTATCTGATCTCAAACCAGGAAACATGGAGACCAAAGGAAGACCCAAACTTTGCATGATGACCACTTGTATACCTAATCCTGAATTGTATCCCACATCTTTAATATAAAAATTAAATTAAAAAACAAACAAAAATGTTCTAGAGATGTTCTGCACAACAGAGTGCATGTAGTTCCCAATCTTCCACTGTACACTCAGAAACATGTTAAGGGTAGATTTCCTGTTGTTTCGTGTTGCTTTTCTACATATATATACACACACACTATATATATAACATATATAGTGTATGTATAACATATATAGTGTATGTATAACATATATACACACACAATGAAATAGCAGACTAGTAATACCAGAATTCAGAAAAGGGAAAGATTACCATAAGTCAGGGTTATCAGAGACACCTCCAAGGAGAAGATTGAATGAGTCACATGTGTTAAGAGACACTAGGATTTGAACATTTGGAAATTATTTACAATCTGTCTCAGGCTGAAAGAATAGCATGAGCAGTAGAATAGTGGAAGAAATTAGCACATTTGGGAAATAGCTCATATATACTTGAGCAAAGTGTGTGAAAGGAGAAATAGAAAGTAGGACTAGAATCAGTGGGTTGTGATTAAGGAATGACTTGGAAAGTAAACTGAGCAGAGAGGGTTTTATCTTCCTATATAATTTGAAGAATTGAACATTTGGGGCATTTAGTTAATATAAAGGTGTCAGGAATAAAATTTAAAACTCATATGATGTTATACTTCGCAGTTTATAGGATCATTGGCAATAGCAGGCCTATCTAAGGCAAAAACAACTACATATATTTACATTTTGAATTTTTCTTGTTTTGTAAATTATTTAAGATAGTAATAATTAGAATTCTCAAACATTTACTGTACTTATAGGTGTGGTAGATGCTAGAAAATATGAAAGAAAGAGTACAAAATATTGCTTTTGCTTTAAAAAGCCTGTTTAGTTAAGAGCACAAATCCAAATTATGCAAAGTAATTAGAATATAACCAAATAATTCATGTAAGGGTCAAATTAATATGTAGCTTCAGTGAAGGGAAAAATAGGAGAGGGCTGCCTTAATCAAGAAAGGTTAGTCAGAGTCAATGTAGATTAGTAGTTAAGAAAATATGCTCTGAAATTAAAATGAATTGTGTTCAAATCCCTACTGTGTAATTAACTGCATGATCTTGGGAAAGTAACCTAACTGATTGGATATTTCCTGCTCTATAAATTGGGAGGATCCTATAAAAATGTATGTAAAGACCAAAAATTATACCAAGTGCACAGTGGAAACTCAACATAGAGTAGTTTCCTTCTCTTTCTTTCTACTTTCCCTAGAAATAAATCAGAAAAAGTCACAGAAAAATCCTGTACATTTTTGGTTTAAAATACTAAACGTACTTGTGAGAATTTTTGAAATGAAAGAAAAACAAAATAACAGAAAAGATCATCTGTAATTCTACTCCACAAAATGAATATACTTAAGATTTTGCTGTATTCTTTTCAGAAGAAAAAGAACATGTTCACACTTTATCACTTGATAATATGCATTCTGCTTTTTCATGACATTAAACAATTTAGGATTGCATTATTTTTAATGACTGTCCAATTATCCATAATAAAGTTTCAATATAAATTTAACAAGTATTTATCAAAAATTTTCTATTTGCTGGTGCATATGTTATCTTCTAGGTACTGAATATAAAGCAGTTGACAAGACAAAATCCTTGACTAATGGTTTTCAACCATTTGAAATCATGATTTCTTTTAATGTTTCACTATTGCAACTACATAGCAACAAATGCCTTTGTGCATAGTTTTGCAAACATCTCTGTTTATTTCTTTAAGAAAGAGTTCTGAATATAGGAATAAAAACATAAACTTTGGAAAGAATCCTGAAACACAGCAGACATGAATTCTACATAGGACAAGTCAATTTTACTTTAACAAATAATACATGTCTACCTCTAAGATATTACATGTTTTGTTTCACATCACCAAAATAAAGTGAATATGCAATAAAATGTCATGCAATTTTTTGCTTCCTTTGTGCATATAAAAGTTACATTTACATTATAGTCCATTAAGTACGCAATAGAATAATGTCTAAAAAACAATACACATACCTAAATTTTAAAATGCTTTACTGTGAAAAAATGCCAACAATCTGAGCCTTCAGATGTGTTATAATCTTTTGCTGGTGGAGAGTTAGTGGCTGCTGACTATCTGGGTGGTAGCTACTGAAAGCTAGGGTGGCTGTGGTAATTTTTTAAAGGACTGTCAATTTTATGAAAGATTTATCTGTGGCATAAAATGATATTTGATGGTGTTTTACCACAGTAGAGCTTCTTTCCAAATTGGAGTCAATTATCTCGAACTCTGCTGCTGCTATATGCCCCCTCCCTTACTGCTGCTATATTAACTAAGTGTATGTAATATTGAAAATCCTTTGTTATTATTTCAATAATGTTCATAGCATCTTCATTAGGAGTAGATTCCTTCTCAAGAAACCATTTTCTTTGCTCATCCATAAGAAGCAACTCTTCATCTGTTTAAGTTTTATTGTGAGATTGCAGCACTTTCGTCACATCTTCAGGCTTCACTTCTAAGTCTAGTTATCTTGCTATTTCTACCACATCTGCAGTCGCTTTTTCTACTGGAGTCTTGAGTATCTCAAAGTCATTTTCATGGTAGTCAGAATCAACTTCTTCCATAATACTGTTAATATTGATATTTTGACTGCTTCCCATGAATCATGGATGGTTTTAATGGCATTAAAATGGCCAATCCTTTTCAGGAGATTTTTAGTTGACTTTGCCCAGATTCATCAGAGGAATCACTATTTATGGCAGCTATATCTTTATAAAACGTATTTCTTAAATAATAAGACTTGAAAGTCATAATTACTTCTCTGATCCATGAGCTTCAGAATAGATATTTTGTTAGCAGGCATGAATGTAACATTAATCTCCTTGAAAACAATTTAACATATGAATACATTAATCTCCTTGAAAACAGCATATGAGCTCTTGGGTGATAAAGTGCATTGTTATGAGCAGTGACATTTCTTGACTTGAGCAGTAGGTCTCAACAGTGGGCTTAAAATGTTTAGCTAAACCATGCTGTAAACAGATATGCTTTTATAGAGGATCTGTTGTTCCATTTATAGAGCACAGGCAGAGTAGATTTAGCATAATCCTTAAGGATTCTAGAATTTTTAGAATGGTAAATAGCATTGCTTCAAGTTAAAGTCACTGCACTAGCCCCAATCGAGAATCCTTTGAAGTTTTGAAGCGAAGTGTTGACTTCTCCTATCTAGTTATAAAAGTCCCAGGTGGCATCATCTTCTAATATAAAGCTGTTATGCTGCATTGAAAATCTGTTGTTTAGTGTAACCACCTTCATTAATTATTTTAGCTAGATTTTCTGGATAACTTGCTGTCACTTCTACATCAGCAACTGCTACTTCACCTTGCATTTTATGTTCTGAATATGGTTTCTTTTCTTAGACCTCATGAATCAACTTCTGCTAGCTTCAAACTTCTCTTCCACAGGTTCTTCACCTCTCTCAGCCTTCATGGAAGTGAAGAAAGTTAGGACTTTTCTTTCAATTAGGCTTTTGCTTAAGCAATGTTGAGTCTGGTTTGATCTTCTACCCAGACCACTTAAATGTTCTTCAGATCTGCAATAAGGCTATTTCACTTTCTTATCATTTGTGTGTCACTGAAGTAGCACTTTCAAGTTCCTTCAAGAACTTTTACTTTGTATTCACAATTTGACCAACCATTTGGCCTACCTTTCAGGCTTTCATCATACTTTCCACACAAAGCTTAATTATTTTTAGCTTTTGAGTAAAAGTGAGGGACATGTGACTCTTCCTTTTACTTGAACACTTAAAGGTCATTGTAAGGTTATTAACTGGTCTAATGTTTAATATTGCTGTGTTTCGTGGAATAGGGAGGATCGAGAAGAGAGAAAGAAATGAGAAAATGGCCAGTAGGTGGAACGGTCAGAACAAATATAACATTCATTGATTAAGCTTGTTATCTTAAATGGATGTAGTTCGTGGCACCCCAAAACAATCACAATAGCAAAATCAAGGATCACTGATCACAGATTACTATAACAGATATAATAATATTTTTTAAAAGTTTGAAATAGCATGAGAAATATGAAAATGTGACACAGAGACACAGAGACTAGATAGGCTGTTTGAAAAAATTATGTCAATAAAGCTTGCAGGGTTACCCCAAATCTTTGATCTGTAAAAACGCAGGATCTGTAGAATGCAATGAAGTAAATTTGCAATAGAATAAGGTGTGCCTGTATGTAAGAGTGTATGTAATCCCTCTGCTTTTGGAGAATTTTTCTTCAATTTCATCATATATACCTGTATAGATTTTAGCATCATCATAGTTATTCAACAAGAAAAATCTAGGCATATAAAATTATAGTAAATCTGTCAATCATGCTGTCAGTCAGTGCCTTGACATTTAAGACCATTGTCAACTACTATGTGACCCAGCACTATCCTAGATGATAGGACCTGTAATCAGCATCTTAAAGATAGACTGAACAGATCAAGGAGATGATTTGGCACACACACAAAAAATGTAATCCAAACTTGGCCAACTACTTGAAATTGAAAATATGGGGAGAATGAATCTGTTTCCAGGACCGAAATTAAGGAGATATCTAGAAAAGTGACGTTGAACCTATAAAAAAAAGTCACGCAGAAAACAAACTTATTTAGGAAATAAAACTTCTGAGCTAGCAGAAGCTATGAAGTAGAAAAGTAGATATAAATGGTACCTACACAAAAGCAAGAATTGGATATAAGAAGAAAATTAAACAGACTTGCAAAGTTAGAGATACTGTGAAAGAATAGGAGTGTCAAATGAAAGATGCCAAAAAGAGAGAGAAAATTATATTGATGGAAGCACTATTATGTAAATTCTCCTATCCCTGTTTGGTGGCCCACCAAACAGAGATAACTGGAGTCCCCATGATGGAGCTAATAAAATCCACAAAAGCAGCATGAGGATGTGACAACACTAGAAACACTGTAAAAAGCAGAGAGAAAGGCTATGGAGAGACAGACTGATGAAAAAGACTTAGCTTAGCCCTGGGGTAGAACTGCAGTTATACTCTTTCCTTAAAATAATTCTTTAAAGTTACCTGGACAACCCTACTCCTTGTAACCAAAGTGAGCTAAAACAACAATGTTTTGCAGTTTATAAAATACTTTCTCCTATAGTGTCTCATCTGAATTCCAGAAAACTCATATAATGTTCAAAGCAATTCTTACTCTAGCTTTTATCTTTTTGTGTTTTAAAGATGGAGTCCAGAGAGATGAGATAATTCATTCCATGAAGTCTTTTGATTTTAAATCATCTCATTTTGGAAAACTGTATTAAGAAATTATAAAGCAGCAGAAATCATACTAGCCAATGCTAACACACACACTACAAAGGTACAATTCCTGCCATCAATGAACTTACGGCATAATAGGAGAGAAGGAGACACGAACAAGAAAATCACAAATTATTACATAGTTGATTGCAAAGATACATGTGTGCACAGGATGTTAACTACAGGTGTTAATTACAGAGTTATGCATTGAAACTCAAATTTCAGTGGATAGCAGTGGACATCTAGTGCTATTCCATGGAGAGCCAGAAACAATAGGAAGGAAAGCCAAGGGAGAAAAGAGTAACTAATAGGGAAGGCTTTATGAAGAAGAGAGGTAACAACATCTGGCACATCAAAGGTGGTCAATCCATCTTGACTGAGTAAAAGAATAAGCTAATAATGACCCTAGAACTTATTACTAAAGCATGACTTAGCTGAGTAGATGAAGAGACAGATTTTTTAGAGCAATAGAGAGATTATAGAATCTTTGGAGAAGTTTACATTATTTAACATGGTTGGAGGGGTGACAGCATGTATTAGAATTTGAATACTAAAAGGTATTCAGGTGTCAAATCATGCAGGGCTTTTCATGCCATTTTAAGAAATTTAGTATTTATTCGGAGGTCCCTGAAGATTAAGAAGAGTACTTACACTACCGTATTTGCATTTTAGAAATATGTGCCAGGTGGCCATGTGAAAAATGGGTTGAAGAAAGGAAAAATAGAGCAGGTAGATAGAAAGAAGGATCCCATAGGGACCAAGGAATAAGTCTTGTAGGCTTACTATAAGACAGGGAGAGTCAAACTGAATAAGAGGACATAAATAACAAAGGACTTTAAGAATGTATTGTCACAGGACACAATCACCAATCAAATGCACAAAATGATCAATAAAAAGAGTGATAAATTGACTTACAGGTCATTTTTGGCACTTTCAGTTGTCATTAACCAAATACGGAATATAAAAATAGAGCAGAGTAAGAAGAAGCAAAGAAATAAAAGGAAACCCAGGAGAAAATAGTGTCAAAGGCTGAGAGAATTTAAAGAAGAAAGAAGTGACCACAATGTCAAATGGCAAAGTAATGTCAAATAAAATAAGGACTAGCACATATCTATGAGATCAGGCAATTAGAGCATTGGTGGCCTGTACAACAGCTGTTTCCACTGGATACAGATGGCAAAGAGCAACTGGTGGAGAGAATGAGAACAGGAAGCAAGGGTGGAAAAGCAAAAGCCAAGAGACTTTTTTCTTACATCTTGTTAGCCATATTTCTCAAAAATTAACCATATTGAGAAAATACTAAGGAATTCAAGATTCGGCTAGTCATCCAAGTGTCATTTAGTTGCAATCAGGGCAAGATATGCAGCACATGCTTACAATATTTCACTAGATGGAGTGCATTGCATTTTCAGTATGAATCACCCCTGAGACTATAAATTCCAAAAAACCAGGAATTGTGCCTGCCTTGTTTCCCCCTGAACTAATACTTGGCAGTCATTAAATATGCAGCCCATAACTTTCTTATCTCTGTTTTTATTCCCTTATCGTGTCAGAAGAAATTCCATTCATTCTTCCAAGTTCAGAGGATTGAATGCCATCTCCTCCATGAAGTCTTTTTCAATATCCTCTCTCTTTCTCCTCTCTCTCTCTCTCTCTCTCTCTCTCTCTCTCCCCCCTCCCTCCTTTTGTTCCCTGTGATTCCAATACGCTAGGATGTGTTACTCTATATACATATTCATTCTTTTTTCTTTTTCTTAGTTTTATTTTAAAGATGCGCCTGTAGTTCCAGCTACTTGGAAGGCTGAGGTGGAAGGATCACCTGAACCCAGCTGGTCGAGGTGGCGGTGGTCTTGAGGTGCCACTGCACTCCAGCCTGGGTGACACAGTGAAACTCCAACTCAAAAATAAAAAAATAAATTTAAAAAAAGATATGGAGAACAACTAAGGGTTAAGTATATAAGTGATCGTCGGACAGGAGAAGTTTGGGCCTCCCATTGGTTCTCATTTCGCCTGGTTTGGGAGCAGGTACTTTTACTAGTATTATGTTCCCTCCCTCACCCACCCCAGCGATGATCTGCTACTGCCACTCCCCTTCATGTATTTTTTTTTTTTTTTTTTTTGAGTTGGAGTCTCACTCTGTCGCCCAGACTGAAGTGCAGCGGCCGCTCCTGGCCACCGCAGCCTCGACCTGCTGGGCTCCGCGATCCTTCCGCCTCAGCCTTCCGAGTAGCCAGAATTACAGGCGCGCGCTACCACGCCCAGCTGATTTTTTGACTTATTGTAGAGATGAGGTCTCGTTGCCCAGGCGGATCTCGAACCCGCAGGCTCAGGCAATCCACTCACCTCAGCCTCCCAAAGGCGCGGGATTACAGGCTGAGCCACCGAGCTCGGCTCTTTTCATGTATTTTTATAAATGTTCAGGGTCCACTTACAAGTGAGAATATGTGGTGCTCAGTTTTTTGTTTCTGTGATAGATCACTGAGTATGATGGACTGTAAATCCAGACAAGTTGCTATGAAGCTCATAATTTTGTCTTTCTTCATAACTGCATAACATTCCCTCATGTATATGTACCACTTTTTTTTTTAATCCAGTTCACTTTTCTATTAGGAGCACAGTTGGTTCCATGTTTTTACTATTGTGAATAGAGCTGCAATAAACATGTGTGCACAGATATCTTTTTTGTGGAATTATTTGAGTTCCTCTGAGTATATTCCCAGAAGGAGGATTGCTGGGTCATATGGAAGGGTGATTTTTAGATTTTTTAGGAATCACCACTCAGTTTTCCACAGAGGTTGTACTAGTTTACACTCCCACTAATGGTGTAGAAGCGCTCCCTTTTCTCAGCATCCTCTCAAGCATCTGTTGTTTTTTGTTATTAATGATGGCCATCCTGACTAGAGTTAGGTGATATCTCAATGTGGTTTTGATTTGCATTTCTTTGATGATTAATGAGACTGAGCATGTATTCATGGCTGCTCATATGTCTTCTTTTGAGAAGTGTCTATTCATATCTTTTGCCCACTTTTTAATAGGGCTGTTTAGTTTGATTGTTTGTTTGGTTTGTTTTGTTTTTTCCCTTTTGGCACATTTGATTTCCTTATAGATCCTGGATGTTAGGCCTTTGTCAGAAATACAGCTGGTAAATGTTTTTCTCCCCACTCCCTTAATGGTTTCTTTTGCTTTGCAGATGTTTTTCAGTTTGATAAGGCCCTACTTGTCTATCTTCAATTTCTGTAAGAATGTTTCCAGTGTTTTCAAAGATTCTTATAGTTTGAGATTTTACACTGATACAAGAACAGGCATATAGACCAATGGAACAGAATAGAGATTCCAGAAGAAAAACCTCAATTTCTCAGCCAGCTCATCTTAGACAAAACCTCCACCAACAACCACTGGGGAGAGAAGAACCATACACTGAAATACACTCTTAGGGGATCAGAGACCTAAACATACTATCTTATAGTTCCTTTTGTACACATGTATCTCTCTGACTAGAATGTTTGTTAGTTTGGTTTCATTAGAATAGCAGAACCTGTGGGTAATATAAGGGCTTATATAGAGATTTATTGACTTCAAACCCATCTGTTACCCCTGCATATAGTACTGGGCCTGAAATAAACTGAGCCGGTAATCAGAAAAGGAAGATAAATATAAATAAGGAGAGGTCAAGGACAAACTGGAATCCATGGGGATGAGCTTGAATCTATCAGGATAAACAAACCCACATCTATCTTTCACCAGAGCCTTCCTTGGTCTCACACCTCCTCCGAGACTCTGGCCTCCAACTTCAGAGATGCCATTTTCCTGCAGATCTGGTGTACTTCACCATGGAGCTGTGAACAAATGTTTTCCAGGATTTAAAGAATAATTTTTAAAGCCAACAAAAACTGGAGGTGAGCCTACAGATTCACAGCAACGTACAAGTAGTACAACTGTGTCTAATGCTTGATCAGTCTTCTGAGTGTAAACATGTGCTGCTTCTTCCCACTTAAACCCCCAAAAATCTCGCAGGTCAACCCCAACCCAAAAAAACCATAAAGAGAAGAGAATTCTACCAAAGTAGCCTGCAATTAGCTAAGTGAACAAACACCCTAAAAAAAATTTCTACAGTCGATTCTTTATTAATTTGGCATCATATATCTCTTTTAACAATACTTAACTTTCACATAAAAAATATCAAAATTATATATTCACTTAACCTGACACAACTGTCCCATGTGTAACCAAAAATATGCAAATATTCTCCCTGAAAAAAGGATGCAGAGTCACTCTCCATATTTAGATGATGTTCATTTGTCAACTACTCAGTTATATTCCTCCTTGATATCCTATAATTTGTACTAAGATATGAGGTTAGCTATTATTATCAAATGTCATGTTAGATCAGAGGGGAATGGGAGAAGGAAAAAAGTGCTTTCAAAGACACAAATATTTTTATATCCAAATAAAGCAGAAAAACTTGTGATTATTATAATCCTCATTTCTAAAAATGGAATGCATTATAACAGCTAATATCCACAATGTCTCGCTCTCACTACCAATTTAATGTATATTTTTCCTTCAGCAAGCACCTTAGCAGCAAGTTTGACCCAAATTTTCATTCCTCAAGGGTCAGACCATTAGTCATTCTGTCTGTATGAGATTGTTGCAATTTTTTTCTGTTGACTTTAATCACAGAAATTAAAAGTACTAAGAATTGTCCCAGATGATTCCCTGAATTCCCAGACAGCCTCTTTAACCTATTGTGCAGTAGAAAATCAATTTTATCATGTTAGTTAAGATCAGTCACCATAATCAGTACAGTAACCTTCTTATTTGCCTGTTTATCCACAGGTTTAATGAGGACCTGAAAGGATAGGGGAATCTCAGCTTCCAGTGGATAGGGGAATTCTCAGGCCCTGGTGGAAGCATTTATCTCTTGGGAACTAAAGCCTTTAGACCAGCACAACCCAAAGTGAAGAGGAGAGAAACAAGAATTGCTCTATTAGATCCCTATAGGTAACAGTGAAAGAAGTCATTCCCATTTCTACACCTTGATTCCCATACTGTGAATCCTGACTATGGGAGAAACACAGCTATATATTGATGGCTGATTTAGAGCTATACCACATTCTGATGGTTATCACCCCAGTTTGCAAGGTGTTGCCAAAATGGGCAGCAGTCTAACTAGTCTTCAATATGCTACTTTGTACACCTATGAAGTCAATTACCTCAAGGTGATTTTAAAATATGATTAAATCAGCTAATTTCACAATTATAAGCCCATGGTGCCACTTCATTTGCTATAAAATGAGTTACTTGGTCAGAAGAAGGGTTGTGGGTATTGCCATTACAGTGACTAAGTCAACTGTAAGTCCATGTTTTAAAAAAACAATTGAGGAAACAGAGGAAAAACTACATCCAGCGTAATGTCTACTCCAATGAAAACAAATCCTGGCTCTTTCCCAAGAGAAAAGCAATCCAATGTAACCAAGTCCACCACAGTTGGCTGGCTGGTCACCAGAGAATGGTGCCATATTAGGGGCTGAGTGTTGCCACCACTTGGGAAGATTGGGCATTCAGCAGTGGTGAATGGCCAGAGTTACTTGCTCTTGGTTATTGGAAGTCCATTTGCTGAGTTCATTCATAAACTGCATTCCCACTAGCATGGACAATTTTTTAGCCCACTGGCCAAGAACAAGAATGGCTGAAGATAGGACATGTCATCTTGTCTATCTTATTATTAAGTTCCTCTTTTGCTGAGATTGCTCAGTTGAGCATTCACATGGGGCATAATGATTTCACACTCTATGCCCATTCTCAGACATCTATCAAATATGCTCTTAACTTTTACCACTTTGTCATCAACTTTCCAACTGTGTTCCTTCAAATTTCCAGACTATCCAATCTAATCAATAATCACTGATTGTGAAACAGTGTAGAGTCATACCCCGAGCCATTTCTCCTTTGAGTTTTGAAGTTCTGCTCAATGAGGGGTTTTCCTTTCATTCCTGTCCTTCAGAGCCACCAAAGAGTGGAGTTGTAGTGTTGCAGCTGTGGACTTTTGGTCACACCAACATATTGTCCAGAGTTGTCTATAAACCAGATACAATGTTTTTAAAAAATCCTTTAAGGCAGATACCACAGCAGTCATCACAGCATCCTGTAGGTAGAAGTCACTCAACAAATAACTGTTAATATAAACTTAAAATACTTCATTTTAGCTAGTAATTATGGTTACCGCTTGGGAGGAAAGACAAACCAATTAGGGGAGATAAATAGGACATAAATGTCGCTCCATTTGTGCATTTGAACTTAAAAACATTTGAAAATGTTGCTTATTTTTAATTATTTCAAGTTGGAAACAATAAGTTCAACAACTGCAAATTTTTTGAAGAATAATTGTACTCTTCATAGTTATATTTTTAAATGTATTTTATTTGTAATTTCTACTGTTTTGTACTAGAGTTTTAAATTCAGTGATAATAGAATAGAGGCTGACTTTCTTTTTTATTTCTTGGAGAAAATTTGCACAGCTTTAAAGTAAGCCATGCTTACATAATACATGCATTAACCTTTTATAAAAATGTCATTATGCATGCATGTTCACATAGTGCCAATGAATATCGGATGTTACTCAAATCCACTCTACCATTTCTAATCAAGTCAAACAAACTTCTTCCGGTTTCTTTCACTCAACAATTAATTGTTTTACAGAAATGTTCAATAAGGCTTCAGAGAAGAGCTACACTATAAGAGTTTAAACTAATAACATTTTATCTTTTTACTGAAGAAAATTCCAGAAAACAAGCTGATCAATTCTCCCACAATATATAAAGGTGGACACTACCTCTACTCATTTCACCCTTTACCTCAAATTTCTCTGGTGTATGAACCTGCATTCTGAGATTAGTAAAGAGATTAGTAAAGAGTACCTTACCTGTTTGTTTGTTTTTTTGGTTTCATACTGTATTTAGATTTTCCATACCCATATTTTCAAGTTTCTCAAGTATACTCTTGGAACACATGAAAGGTGAATGAATGATTGAATGGTGAGGTTTTGTTTAAAAATTATGGTCAAGTCTGAGTTTTCTTCATGGTTTATTAAGAACATATGACATTGAATAACTTTCTCCTTCAACACTTTTTTTGCTTGGCACTTCTGGTAATCTAGCTACATGACTAGTCAGTTTTTCCCAGACTTTTTTTACTGGATTCTTCTCATCTCCAGAAATTCTAAATGTTGAAGTTCACAAGCCTTGAGCTTTTCTTCATCTACTCTTATTCCTAGATGATCTCTTATCTCTTGATTTGAAATGTCTTCTACATGCTAGTTTTCAAATTTATACCATACCAGAACTCTACCCTAACTTTTGGACTCATATTTAACTACTAGCTGAACATTTTCACTTAGATGCCTGGTAGATATCTGAAGCTTAACATGTCAGAACTCAACTCCTGATACCCCACACTCTCCTAAAACTCACTGATCCCACAGCCTTTGAGTTTTGATATGTGACTACCCATTTGTTTGATTAGACCAAAATCCTTGACACTATTATTTTCCTTCTTTCACACCCCACAGCACTTATTCTTCAGCAAATCCTATCAACAACGTTTCTCCCACCTCTCCCACAATCACCCTAATTTAAACTAGCATCACATCTCACCTAGCTCATTACAAGAGCTGGTCTTTGTCTTATATCCTAGCCCACACAAGCTTTCAGAGTGATTCTTTATAATCATGTCATAACCAGTCACTCAGTCCTCAAAAATCTACCAGTAGCGCTCATTCTGTTGTTGTTTTTGTCATCATTAATATTGTAAGATTGCTGACTTTCAAGAATTTATAATGCAGCATAAAATGGAAAATGAGAGAAAAGAAATTAAAAATTATTGTGGTGGTTTAAAAAAATAATAATTATACCAAGCAGGAGCAAGAGTCAAGAAAGATGTTATAGAAATAGAATACTTTATCTAGATCTTGAAAATACATAATAAAAGCCTTGTGAAGCAGACCTAAAAAGGAAATAGCATGCACAATAATAAGCATAAGAGAAAAAGTGACATTTGAAAAACTGAGAGACATTCATTAGGGCTGAGACACTGGGTTCTATATAGAGGAGTAGCAAAGGGAAGACTTAATAAAAGAGTAGATATTATAAAATCTTGTATTTAATGTGTCACACAGAGGAGTCTGAATTTTAGCCTCTAAGTTACATAAAGCCATTGCAATATTTTAAATTTAGGAATGACTTAGTCATATTAGCAATTTTTAAAAATAAGTCTGAGTATACAGATTAAAAAGAGGGGAGTTAGGATACTGCTGAAATAATTTAGTTATAAACTTATTAAACATTTGTTCAAGAAAATGAATGAAAAGGGGCACTGTGGAGGTAAGAGGTGGGAAAGAAGTTGACCCAGTAGAATGTTAAGGTCATTTTGAACCCAGGGAAAAACAGATAATTTAGGATGATTCCTAGGTTTTTCAGGTTAAGAAAGCAGAAATATTTTGATACCTAGTAAATTAGAAGAAGAACAAGTTAAAAATTAAGTTGAAGCTATATTTCCATTCTTATCATAATATATTTAAGCTAAGCACACAGCACATAAAATTTAAACCGTTTAAGAAAGTTGAAGCCGGGCTCGGTGGCTCAGCCCGTAATCCCGCGCCTTTGGGAGGCTTAGGTGAGTGAATTGCCTGAGCCCGCGGGTCCGAGACCTACCTGGGCAACTTAGCGAGACCTCATCTCTACAATAAATCAAAAATTAGCTGGGAGTTGTAGCGCACGCCTGTAGTTCCAGCTACTTGGAAAGCTGAGGCAGAAGGATCGCCGGAGCCCATCAGGTCGAAGCTGCAGTGGCAGGCCGAGGCTGCAGTGGCCGGGAGTGGCCACTGCACTCCAGTCTGGGTGACGGAGTGAGACTCTGACTCAAAAAAAAAAAAAAAAAGAAGAAGAAAGAAAGTTGAGAAACATCTCAGTGGAACATACAAGAAGATGAGGCAGCTCAGAAGGAATCTGAGTTGCAAAAGGAAATTTGATGATAATAAATACATTTGTGCTCATTAAGACCATATGGATAAATGTTTCAATGAAATTTGTAGATTATAAATATATGAGTCCATGAAACCATATTGTCCAGCAAGAGTATGTAGCACAAGAAATGAGTGCCACTGATACCCAAACTCTGCCAAGCACCCACATTTAAGGGTCAGATGGAGGAAAAGCAGACTAAGAAGAAGACAGGAAAATCTGAATAGGGAATCAGGAGAGCGATCAAGAGTAGGAAGTTCTAAAGAAGCAAAGAAGGAAAGTTAAGAAGTGACTGGTCAACTGTGTCACCCCCTATGGAAAAACAAAGAGGCTCAAAAATAATATGACAGGGTAATTTGGGGCTATCACACAACTACGTTACATATCCTACCACTTAGTAGGAAGTGATCTTCATTATATGCCAATGGGAAACCAATTTTCTGTCTATTTATTCAGTATGCATTTCCAGTCTCTTGAATTTTGTAGTTAATATAGCCTTCTCTTAAATTAAATAGATGCTCTAAAACAAAGCCCTTTTTTCACTGAAAATCTTATACTAAAGTATAAAATTACTTATATTTTTTATTTTTTTGCCCATTTCCCCTAATCTATACATTCTTCCTGCAACTCAATAAACACACAAAATTCTCAAATATTAATTTTAATAATTTTAGCTGGGCATACATGTATTATCCTTCCAACAATATTTTATCTTTTCCATAGACATGGCAGCACCTTTATGTTTTACTTTGCAACCCTCATCAAAAGATTTACACTTTATAGAAGCTTCCATTGGCCACTGTCTGAGTCATGGCCTTTTCCCCTCCTTGTTTGCAGCTTACTCATTCTATAAGCCAAAGAAAAGGCATAAGATGAAAGTGAGCAAGATAAAAGAGGATAATAAAAGAAGTGAAGCTGGAAAAAAGTGGCTTCCAGAACCCCTGTGAACAATAAGAGGACCTCATTCATAATAAGAAAGCACTTTGCTGGAAGCATTCTTTCAAGACTGTAGCAAGGTATGTAACCTTGGAAAGATAAGGTGAAGTCAAACTGCTATAGAGAACAGTTATGCTCCTACAACTCCAGTATATAAGACTTAAACTTTTCTTCTTTCTTGCAGTACTCACTGGAGAAATGACAACATGTGTTCTGAACTAATGCAAAGTATCCATCATAAAAATAGGAAGATATGCAATTTGTATAAAAAAGGGGGAAACCAAGTAAGAATCATGATCATGAACTAGATTTAGATTAGCAGTGTACTCCACTCCTTTTTAAAAGGTGAGAACACAGCAACAGCTTTCAATTATACCTAAACCACATTGTCTTCACACAGAACATCTGGTAGTATTCAGTTACAAATGCCCAAAGGACTTCACATGTATTAAATTCTTATTAAAATTAATAGCAGGTCTGCAAGGCATGGCAATATTATAACAGCCCTTTATCAGGAAAATATCATCATCTGAAATAATAAAGCTACTTTCTAGTGTAAGAAAATCAAGGCCAAACATTATATACAGGAAGCTAGTTAAATTTATTCCTGAGTAATATTATTCCTTCCCACACCATATTGACACACTGATTTTTACTTGTAATGCAATGTCATGGATATTAAAGATAAATACCTCTGTATGACAATAATAGATATTCCCACAAGTCCTAAAGTCTAATTATTCCTATTCACATATTCCTTTACTCTATAATTAAATGTTCTAAGTGACTGAAATATTATTTTGTATATTGTGTCATTGTCACAATCTAATAAGTGTCAGGGATTTTTGTTTTTTATTTTTAGAAAAAAAGTCACTCTTTATATATCCTGAAATTCCTTTTGTAACATGTCAACAGTGCCCAATTAAGTGATGTATTTACAAATTGAAGTTCTTATTTACTTTGATGTCATTATCTTCCTATACAATTTTTTGTACCCCGACCTCATCTTTGATGTCCATGCATTCTCTGACTCTTTTTCTGTCTCTCTATATATGTCTATGGGTATGTCTCTCTCAATCTCTTTGTGCATCTCTCTACACATATTTGTGTGCATAAGTTTTATTTTTCTTCTGTGTGTGCTGTGTGTAGTTACTGTATTTATGTCTGTCTCCTGTGGGGGTGTGTATGACTCAATCTCTTTGTTTTATTTTTTATTGAGATAAAATTTCCATAGCATAAAATTCACCATTTTAACCCATTTAAAGTATAAAATTTAGTGGGTTTTAGTATATTCACAATGTTGTGAACCATCATCACAAAGTCAAGAACATTTGTATAACCCTAAAAAGAGAGATGATACCCATTAAACAGTCATTCTCCATTTCCACCTCATCCCAGTCCATGGCAACCACTAATATTTCTGTCTCTCTAGATTAACCGATTCTTGACATTTTATATAAATGGAGTTATTGTAAGTGGCCTCTTGTGTCTGGCTTCTTTCATTTAGCATAACATTTTCAAGTTCTCCCATGCTGTAACAAAGATCAGTACTTCATTCCTTTTAATTTTTAAACTAGTACTGGGCTAGGTTCTTTATAACTCCAAGAATATCCAAGCATGTGTGTATCTTTCTCTGGGGGTATCTTTGTAGGCACATCTCTCACTCTCTCTCTCCATGTCAGTGGTGTCTCTGTCCCTATTAGATAAATACTGACTACATTCTTTACCTCTTGTGCATCTGTGTGTCTATGCATTCAGGCACACTTATACATATAAACTCTACACTAGAGACTAAGACAATAAATTCTGTAAACTTACTTGCAGAAAGATCATCTTTAATGATCATTGTTTCTTTTTCTAAGAATCTTGATTGGCTAGCAAGGGTAACTGGAGATTCTGAAAGAAGAATCATACCTTACATTCAAACTCTTTCCAGCAAGAACAGTCATACATAACTAGACACAAAAGGCCTGCCTATTAACAAATACATTGTTGCTTGGTCAAGAAATTGCAAAATTAAAATAATAACTACATATCAGAAAAGGCAGAATTTAAAAGGCACATTTGCAAATGTCCAAACTAAAACATCTTCTATCTATTTTATCTGTATTCCTTTTTAAACCATTATCACAGATTCCAAATCACAACCATAAGTTGCACGTCATTTTATGCTGTTACCTTCACAATCTCCTTTGTTTTCAATTACCAAAAAATAAAAAAAAAAAAAAGAATACAGACATTTTACTATGACTTCCTAGTTATCCACAACCTATCTACAGTTTATAGCTTCAGATCATCTACGGCTTTCTTCCACTCCACCCGAACAGCTAGTTACTCACCTTGAATACACTACGCCCCTTGCTGGTACTAGTTCTTCTGCTTGGGGTAGCTGTTCATCTTTTCTTTTTCTGATCTGCATGACCTTCTCCAAGTATTAGATAAAAGGTAACTACCATGCTCTGGTTCCTCTCTATCCTCTCACTATCCAATGAGATGAATCTTACTCACTGATATACCCACATGTTAAAAACAACTCTATATAGGGACTGATCATATTTTTATTATAGTTATATATTTACTCTTCTGTATCCATTCTAAAGCATCAGATTCTTTTTTTTTTTTTTTTTTTTTTTTTTTTTGAGTTGGAGTCTCACTCTGTCGCCCAGACTGGAGTGCAGTGGCCGCTCGGGGCCACCGCAGCCTCGACCTGCTGGGCTCCAGCGATCCTTCCGCCTCAGCCTTCCAAGTAGCCGGAATTACAGGCATGCGCTACCACGCCTGGCTGATTTTTTTTATTTATTATAGAGATGAGGTCTTGCTGCCCAGGCGGGTCTCGAACCTGCGGGCTCAGGCAATCCACTCACCTCAGCCTCCCAAAGGCGTGGGATTACAGGCTGAGCCATCGAGCCTGGCTGGGCATCAGATTCTTGAGTATTTTACTCAGTTGTTCTTATCTAGTATTTAATACAATGCCTGGCATATATTAGGTTCTGAATAAATTCTTGTGGATTTAGATAATTTTAATTTTTTATTTAAGTAGTGTGAAATTATTAACCCTGAAACTAAGAAGAAGAGGAGGAGAAGGAGGAGGAGGAGGAGGAGGAGGAGGAGGAAAGGGAGAATAAAATGAAACAATCTAAATAAGAACATGATTTCAAAACCCCACCTTTGAGAAACAGTGCCTGGACACTGGCCCTGTCATCTTTTGACTGGTTAGCCAAAATAAGAGTTCCTGTGTTCAGGCGGCAAACAATGCCACATTAGTGATGACAGTGGATGGTCACTTGGGGAAACTTGCTGAGTAACATGGACCACTGAAGCAGCAATCCTTCTCAAATCAATTTTAGTTTCTCAAATGCTGAGTATGTAGTGATATTTCAAAGTAATCTCTAGAGATGCACTCAAGCACCAGAAGGAGCTATTGTTCCATTTGCACAGATGATCCGGAACCCAAATGTGAATATTGAAGCCTCAGGTGTTGTTTTTATGTTTTTTTAAAAGATAAGAAGATACAAAAACTTCAAGGGAAACATAAATCAACACTTTTTGGTCAAGCACAATTCCCTCCAGTTTCTTTCTAGCTCCCCACAGGTTATCACTCCAGTATTCAATTCTAAATACTCAACCAGCTTAACCCATTGGATGTGTCTGATTATGAAACATTTTAGAGTTATTATTCTCATTATATCTGTGCATATAGGTTAAGTAACTATAGATTTTTTTAGATAAGCAAAATTGTCTTTTATCCCCCCACTGAGATGAATTGGAAGTTACAGAATAATTGTATGTTTTGAGCTGCATTCTTATTTGTTTCTAATGTCAGAGAACTCAGATAATTATGTAAGTCAGAAAAAGATGTCTTGTGCAGTGAAATCAAACTAAAAATATGCAAGCTTTATAAGTAGGCAAAGAAAAGAGAGACTAAAGTAGTAAAGGAGAAATAGGAAGTGGAAGAGAAGCTAAATTAAGCTTTCTGAGTAAAACAGTCTCCTGAGAGCCAAAGGGAACTCGCACTGAAAATACTGTGTCATTCAATGCAGTAGCCACACTTGGAGCACTTGAAATGTAGCTAGTTGGACTGAGATATTCTTTAAATAAAAAATTACTGAAATTCAAAGCTAAGGTATAAAAATATATACAAAAATCCATTAATAATTTTATATTGACATGTTCAAATGATATTTTGAATACAGTGGCTTAAATAAAATAGATCACTAAAATTAATTTTACCTCTTTCCATATGACCGCTAGAAAATTTTTAATTACATATGTGCTCCTCATTACATTTGTATTGGGCATGTCAAATAAAAACAAATCCAAGCCGGGCTCGGTGGCTCAGCCTGTAATCCCGCGCCTTTGGGAGGCTGAGGTGAGTGGGTTGCCCGAGCCCGCGGGTTCGAGACCCGCCTGGGCAGTGAGACCTCATCTCTACGATAAATAAAAAAAAAAAATCAGCCGGGCGTGATAGCGCATGCCTGTAATTCCGGCTACACGGAAGTCTGAGGCGGAAGGATCACCGGAGCCCAGCAGGTGAGGTTGCGGTGGCCGGAAGCGGCCACTGCACTCCAGTCTGGGCGACTGAGTGAGACTCCAACTCAAAAAAAAAAAAAAAAAAAAAAAAACAAATCCAGATTTGGGTAAAGAAAAAATGTATTTGAAAGCATTATTGTGATAAGAAGAAAGGGACTATTGCAACAAGGAGAATACTCTGACCACAAAATCTGCAGACACCTAAAAGATTAGGCAGAAAGAAATTTTTTTTTAATAAACAGGCGTAAGCAAGGTTAGAGAGAAATGTGCATGGGGGGGCAGCATAATCAGACAGTTACTCAAGAAATATATTCCCTTGCAGTCAGGCTGCTTCTCAAGAGGTACAAGTTGAGAAAAGATCGTTTCCTGATTCAGGCTAGCAAGATTCAAAGTTCAGAGCTAGAGGAAGGAGAGAAGTTTAAAGTTGGTTAAGTGAATTAATTTCACTTTGTTCTGATTTATCAAAAGGAATAAATGATTCAACGAATATTTTCTGAGCCAAAAAAATGGGAATTTGAAGGAGTTGTGTCTGACCTTAACATAGGTAACACGGGAGCATCCATGAGTCTTATCTAAGTAATAAGGGGAAAGGTAATTCTTTGCAGTAAGCTATTTTCCTGGAACACAAAAGGAACTGTCCTTATCTTTAACTGTCCTTGTTTTCCAGGATCACAGAGCCCCAGCAGAGCTCAACATAGTCAGATAATGCAGTTCCTGAACCTACATTTAGTACTATTTCCAGAATGGTGATTAAAACAAAATGTACAGTCAGATATACTGATTTTAGATCTCAGACCTGCCATTACCAGCTCTGCGAACTTGCACAATTTCTGAAAGTTCTGTTTGCCTCCTTTTTTTAATTCATCAAAAGTACTTATTTTATAGGGTTCTTATGTTTGTGGAAGTGAAAGAAAACCACCCAAATGAAAACATTTAGGTAATTTGCTCAGAGCTTGCTGAAGGGAGTCAGCCACCACCACCATGTGCATTTGGCAGAGACTCGAAGGCAGGCAGAGGAGTGAATAAGCTTCAGAGTGAAAAAAAGGGAAGACTTGAAGTGTGTTCTGATTGCAGGTTGTTGGCATGGTTAAGCTGGTATAGGCTAACTAGTAGCAGATAATCTATTTTATATAATTGGTTGGGGAGCATATTTGGTTTTCTGTGGTTGGGCTTGAGCTGAAAGTAGGGTAGTGGAATAAGGAAGCTGCCTTTTGTTGATCAAGTTCTGGATTTCTGGATTGAATCCTGCAGAGCTTGACATATGGTTTCCTTGGTTACTGCAAAGGATATGGTTCATAGCTCTATTGTCATATAAGTTCTGGTCACATAGGTTTGTGCATTTAGCTTCTTGTGATGATAAAGAATACATATAAAGTGCTTAACAAATGATTTGGCCCATAGTGAGGTTAGTTTTAATTTTACCCCATTTTCTTTTCTAGCAGGTAATACAAAACTACTTACTAAGTCGGTTTTGTTGAGCATAATAGAAAATAATTGTGTACATCAAGAGCTGGTTCTCCAAATGTTATCAATACCACCTGTTGATAAAACAAACCTGAGTTGTTGCTTATTAAGTACAAGGGAGAATAGCCTTTTTCAAACTTTTTATAGTGTTTCAGAGAAGAAAAGTAAGATCAGAATTTATTGAAAATTAGAAGTTCGTTTACAGTTGGGCCTTTCAACTCAGGGACTTGATTAGGGTAGGTTAGGAATCATCATATAACCATCCCAAGTTTGATGGAAATAGCAAGGTGATGATTTTGAGAGATTCAAAAACTCTTATGGCACAAACTGTTGATATTGTCCACTGAAGAGTTGATGAGTCTTTTGGGAAGTTCCTGTCATGAACAGTCACACCATTTGCTTGAGGAAGATGGCCCTAGAAGAAAAAAAAAGTGTTAATGAATATCAAAGTTATATTAATGTATTGTTTTAGCTCTCAGTACTCAAGCTGAATGGGGAAAGAAGGTTCTGGTTCTTATATACATAATGCCTACTCATGTCCACAAATCTTAATGAGGTAGTTATAAAGAGCTTGATCTAATTTAGGAAGTTTTGTCCCTCATAGAGGTGATTTTTCTCAATATTTTTTTTAAAAAGATATTTTCCTAGGAGCCCCATTTCTGCAAGATATGCAAAAGAATGGTTGAAGAAGGTACTATGGTTGAATGAGATTGATAAGGTTGTCTAGCTCTTTCTCTTGGTGATACATCAGGCACTGGAGAACAACAAAGCATCTGAAAAGTGCATCATCCCAGATACCTCTGTAATTTGTTTAACTCAACAGTTTTGAGGATAAGTGGTTTATTTGAAAAGAAAGGAGTTGGTTCTGAAAAGCCCCATTAGAGTGGTGGGAAAGTGAAAAAAGAAAGAGGGAAAAAACTAACACAGGGTGCATTCATTAGCAAACTGCTACTGCAGACACCAATTGCTCAGTGCTGCTGGGAACTCTGGGAGACAATGTAAAAGAAGCTTCAGGGTCATCCTACCTGAGGTGGTTGTAATCTACAGGTATTTATAATCAAACTCCTTTTCATCATTGGTTTGGAATTGTTCTTAGGAGCATTAACTCCCCCAGCACTTCTAGCTTGCCCTGGCTAAGGGCCAAGGAAAAACTCTCAAGCAGAAAACCACAGGATTTTAAAGCAGATGCCATCAATATGTACCTGCACTACTACAATAATTGCTATTACAGCAGTGGTTGCTTAAGGGGATATGCTTGGGGCTCCAACAGCATCTGAGACAGTCTGCCACTTCCAATGCTCAAATTCATTCATCTCCCAAGATAAGTTGCCCCATCATTGTTTCTTTCAGTTGATGGTCCATAAAAATTTCTAAAAAACAAATTAGACTAACAACAAGAAGAATGGGGGTCTACAAGAGGAAATGCAATGGGGTTAGCTACAGTCCTCACTATTGCAGTTAAAATTGAGGCTATAATTGACATTGTACATCTCCTGCTACCACCCACTGCATTCACAATAAGCACCCTAGGCATTACTTCTGCACATCTCTGTGAAGTTCAAGCTCTGCTTATTATATATTTGTGTTGGTTTTCACTAGCCCTCTGAGAGTTACTACTGGAATTGAAATCATCAAGAACTCCAGGGATATAGGTTGACTATAGTAAATAATAATTTATTATATTTTTTAAAATAACTAGAAGAGAGGAATTTGGATGTTATCAACACACACACACAAAATTAAAGTTTGAGGTCATGAATATGCTAATTATCCTGATTTAATTATTACACATAGTGTACATGTATCAAAACATCACACTGTTCCTCATAAATACGATGTATCAATAAATATAAATAAATAAATAAAAATAACTTTAAAAATGAACTCCAGAAAATGTGTGGATTTCAAACATACTCTTCTCTATTTTGATTATGTAGCAGCAACTTCACTTCCTTGTCATAATGAGGGTTAATTACTTATCAGAACAATAACTCCTTTCTTTATTGATTAATCTAATAGCACAAGGAACCCCAGATGACCTGGCAACAGTTATTTAATGGGAGCACTACTGTATCCTCTGGCAGAAATGCTCAACCGGAAAACAAGACCTCTAATTCAACACAGGGCACCAAAAGCAATATTTCTTCAAATAGGTCATTATGAAGAGTAAAGGGATCCTCTCAGACCTTCACTCCTGTACCTGGACCCATGTATTCTGACTATGACAAATGCAATATTATAAAATAGCCATTGGTTCAAAGTTACATATATCTTGAAGGATAGTACCCTAAACCTGCAGGGCTCTACCTTGCAATGCTTTTCAAAGGCTACCCCAAAATTCCATCAGGCCAGCTACTTTGAGGTTAAGAGAAGTTAGGAGAAGTGAATCTCATAATTGTGTGCCTCCTTTGCCAAAACAACGTAGGTCCCTTGGTCCAATGCAGTCTTATGTGGGATGCCATATTTTCGAGTTCTAAGATAATGATACCAATCAAGAGAATTTAGGCAGTGAAAGGAAATTTATACTCAGAATACAGATAAACAGTAGTGAAAGATAAATCACTGACCCCTATAAAGTTTAGGGCCTCCTCCTATGTTGTGTTTCTTCAATTTGTTCTTGAAATCTTTCTCTGGAGAGTAGTCTTAAACTCTAATATTGTCCTTACAGGGTTACAGAGGATTTGGTCATAGATGAGGCCCTCACAGTATACTTCTTTTTTCTGACAGACAACCCAGAGTCTAAGTGTCTGACTTATGATCTGTTGAACCTTCATAGAAAACTTGTTTACACTAACAGATACCTTTGTTGCTTTTGTCTGATCTGTATCCAGCTGATATCCACCAAAATAGCCACTCTCCAGGAGAGCCTTAACCAGGAGAAAAGTTAGGTTTTGATGTTGCATTTTAGTGAGACACAGAGAAACAACCTAGCTAAAACACATGAAATTTAAAAGGCAGTTTATTACTCACAGGTTCATGAGAGAGAGATACTGATAAGGGACAATAGGAGGGTCCCAAAGGCAATGTACTCAACCAGCAGATGTGGAGCCAGAGAAGGATAGACATATGGGCCAAAGCCTGTATTGGGGTTCAAGATGTTACCCAAGCCGGTTTTCTGAGAGGAGTTGTGATTGGCAGGTTTAGAACAAGCAGGCACACATTCCATGGGATCACACTGTGACTGAGAGGCTGTCACTGTGGGATATCTGTGTGGTCCATGTGAGTTATGTGGGGACAAGTCAAGTAAGATGCCTCTATCTATCTTAAAGAGGGGTGGTTACCATGAAGTGACTGCATATGACAAATATTTGGCTCTATCAAAATGAGGAAGTGGGAAAAGGTGAAGAATTGGAAACTGTGTCAAGAATGACTAAGCCCTACTTCAGGCATAAAAAAATTAAATCTATATTCAAAGTGAATGCCAAGTGACATAAAAGTTTAGGACCTTGGTGCATCCTGGTTTTTGCCTTACCTGTTTATATGAGTGACCCTAAGAAGTCTGGAAGGGAGAGGTCTTATGACACAGGAAACCAATAAAGTGTGTGTTAATGAATAAGATACAGCTCTGGGCAACAGGGGCTCAATCTTGCTGATCATCTCTGGGAGGCAATGTAAAACATGCCTCAGAGTTGCCCATCCATAGGACAAAAACACTGGTGTATTTATACTCCAGCTCCCATTTATTATTAATTAAGAGTTTCTTCTAGTGGCATTAATTCTCCAGTGCTTCCTATCTTGTACTAAGTCTGGGAGAAACCCTCAGGCAGAGAGACCAAAGGACACCTGGACTTTTAATGAGCTGCTGAAGACTGAGGGGACACAGATAGGACAATCCCAGGGTTTCTTACACTCAGAATTCGAACAAGATAATTTTAAAGCAGAGCCGATATTCAGCTAATCTGTTCTGCCTAGCTGTTCCAGTTATTAACAGCTGGTGTCTGTTCTGACTGGTCAGTAGTCATGCTCTGTTGGTGAAATGTTAATAAAATATCATCTTCCCTGATGGTATGGAGTAGCTCCATAATTAATAATAGGAGAGAGACTAAAAGTGTGGGATGAGTTGTGGTTCAAAACCTAGTAGCATGAAGAAGAGCTCCAGATATTTAACAAAAGCACGGAGAGTTGCCAACCATCTGAACATTTTGTAAACCCTTTCCATTTGTATGTTAACCTAGTAATGAGATAAGTTAATTGATAATGATGATTTTAGAAGAAAGCTCGAGGTTTTTTTAAATTAGATGAGACCAAATTTGAGTCTGTGTCCTTAAGCAGAGACATTTCTTATATTCACAGGGATGAGACTATGAATATAACCTGAATTTTTTTGAAGTTCAACTAAGTAAAGTGGGCTGTTAGCAATCCCTGTCTCAGGTTTATATGCATTGTCAATATTGTGTGGAGAAGAGCTCTAGAACGAACATATAAAAAAGATCAAATTAGCTCTATCTTCCAGTGGGCAACATCCTTAAAATGTAAGTAGCATGCCAAATTGCACAATAAATATATAAATAAAGCCTGTCTCTTTGTTTTTAGTCCAGAGTTCTACCCAATAGATCACCTTGCCTCTTAAAACTTCTCACTGGTAAGGAATTATTTTTAAATCATTTTCAAAAGGGCAAACCTAGCATGAAACTCCAGCCAATACCATATGGAACAGAGAATAAAATGAATTAGCATATTATTAATTGCATATCATTAATTTTCAAGGACAACTGCAAATTAGAGCAACTCATTCATTTCCAAAATGAAGCTTATGTATGGGGAATATCTTCATGTCTCAGGCAGGTTATCCATTTATTATGTTTAAAATATTTTCTTTCAATCTCAGTTCCCTGAAGGGTGCCATAAAAGGGGGACAGATGTTAAATGGGAAGAGTGAGAGTTTGTGAGCCATAGCCTACCACTATAAATCAGGGAGAAAAATAGCAAGCAAGAAGCAGAAAAGACTGAGGAAGCCCTTTCTGCTATAACCCAGGCACCCAGTCCAGACACATGCAGAAAAGGAAAAACAATTTTAATAGCATCAGCTGGGAGAAACTGTGAACACTATAACAAGAATCTATTTTCGTCCTTTTGCAATTGCCTTCATTATTTAGCTGATGTCAGTAAGGCAAGATTCTCTGAAAAGTTTTACTCCTGAATTGTTTGCAACACACTAACAGTGTGCTCAGCTCTGTATTGACTTAGAAGATGACTTGGTCTCCACCTGGGTTCTTACAATCTGGTTGAAATGGTCAAAGCAATTCAAACATAAAAATACCAGCTGAGAAGGGGATTAAATCTCAAGAGGTGCAAAGGTGCATGTAACATTATTAACCATAACACCACATAGATGGTAATTAAGCAGAAAGCACTTCTATTTTGCCACCCTCAGCAGCCCATATCAAAAGGCCACTATTTAAATTAAGTCAACCCATGACCTTGATGTGACTTATGATTTGCCAAACTTGTAATACTGCACATCAGTAATTCAAATAAATTTAAATAATCAGTTGTAGACTGCAGATTTATATGATCTCTTAATATTTTGGAATCAAAGTAGTTGGTGATTTTAAGTTTATGAAACCATCTATCCAGTTGTCCCAACACTAGCGCATAGCAGTATACAAACTAAATTTGGTTTTGATACATTCATCTGACATGTCCATCAGCTAAGTTTCACCCTGTAAGTGAATTTATGAAGATTGGTTAGGTAAATCAACAATACATTTATGATATGCAACTGTGGCAGATTTCCATCTTTACTTATACATCAGTGAAGTTAGTTCCACTCTACCCAAATCTAATAAAATCAATTGTAGTTATTATTTTACTGAACAATAGCTCAATTAAATAATTCCATATCATCTAGTATTATGATTAATCAATGTCCTCAAACAGGCTCCATTATTCTCCACAGTATGATGATTGATAGATTGATTGATAGATATTCTATAATGCTAAAGTCCCATTTCTTTTCTTAAAAAATTTTAATTTTTATTATAAAGATGTGGGGTACATTTCAGATTTAGGTACATAAACACTGATCACGCAGATACCCTTGTTGATGAGGTATGCCCCTCCCTCCCCTAGCAGTTTCCCTCAACTGCCCATCCCACCCGCCCCCGACAGTTTCCCACTAAAGTACCATTTCATTTCTTTGAAGTTGGCATATCCTAAAGGGATGTGAAGTCAATTACATGTTTCCAAAATTTTATCCTTCTCAATCTTTCCTCAAGTCTCTGTAACACAAATAAAAATTTAGGCATTAATATTCAGGATTTGCAAAACAATACATGATAAAACTGAGTGTTTCTTGAACAAAGAGTCTATTTACAAAGGTGTAAATAGATTTAAAAAAATCTTAGGCTAGCAATAGTGAAGCACACAGAAAATATTGACAGGAAGCCATTACAATCCCTGGAAGGGAAGGAAACAAGGAAAGGTAAGGTATTCTTGAAGCCCACAGAGGTCTTAGGACCATGAAAGAGGAGCCACCTAATAAAAGCTATAATTGTAGGACTAACCACAGCAGGTATCTGATCTCCTGCATGTTCATTCCATTGGCTGTACAATACAATGATTAGATAGGTATATTGGACAGATATTCTATTTTGCATATTACCTGTAAATGTTTGCATGTTAAACAAGTAATCTGGGATTCATCTAATAAAACTTTGAAATTTATATTCTACCTCAAGTTTGTGTCTTTTCTTGCAGTGATTTATTTCTATCGCCAGGATAAATGGTCTAAGAAAAGATTTTAAGCTACTATTAAGCATTTTTATTGCTATGGTTTGAGTATGTCTCCTCTGAAACTGACACTGAAATTTGATTTCCAATATGGCTGTGTTGGGAAGTGGGAACTAGTGGGAAGTGTTTGGATCATAAAGGCACCTGTCTCATGAATAGATTAATGCCATCTTGAAGGACTAAGTGTAAGTTTTCTCTCTCGAGAATGAATTTTTCCCCCATGAGAGTGGGTTATTACAAAGCCAGCACAGCCTCTCATGCATCTCTTTACACATACCTCCTCACTTTTCTACTTCTCCACCATGTTTTGATGCAGCCTGTGGCCCTTACCAGAAGCTGAGGCAATGTGGTGCCATGCTTCTTGACCTTACAAGCCTCCAGAATCATGAGCCAGATAAACCTCTTTTCTTTATAAATAGCCTGGTCTCCCTGAACAAAACCCGAAACCCACAGGTCATAAGAGAGAAGATAGACAAGTAGGACCTTATTAAACTGACAAGCTTCTACAAAGCCAAAGAAACCATCAAGAGAGCAGGGAGACAGCCTACAGACTGGGAAAAAGTATTTGCCAACACCAGGCCTGACAAAGGCTTAACATCTTGGATCCACAAGGAACTCAAACGTGCTGAAAAGAAAAAAACAAACAACCCCATTATAAAAGGGGCAAAAGATATGAACAGACACTTCACAAAGGAAGACATCCGAGCAGCCAACAGACACATGAAGAAATGTTCAACCTCACTAATCATCAGGGAGATGCAAATCAAAACCACACTGAGATACCACCTAACTCCAGTCAGAATGGCAATTATCAATAACTCAAAAAATAACAGCTGCTGGAGAGGGTGTGGCGAAAAGGGAACACTTCTACACTGTTGGTGGGAGTGTAAACTAGTGCAACCTCTGTGGAAAGCAGTGTGGCGATTCCTAAAAGCTCTATATATCAACCTCCCATATGACCCCGCAATCCCCCTACTGGGAATATACCCTGAAGAACTCAAATCACTCTATAAAAAAGATACCTGCACACGTATGTTTATCACAGCATTTTTCACAATAGCAAGAACCTGGAAGCAACCATGCTGCCCATTAAAAGAGGACTAGATTTTAAAAATGTGGTACACATACACAATGGAATACTACGCAGTCATAAAAAGGAACAAAATCATGAATTTCGCAGCAACCTGGATGGAGCTAGAGTCTATAATACTGAGTGACCTCTCACAGAAAAAAGATACGAGTATCATATGTTCTCACTCATATAATGGACATTTAGCATCCAATGTAATAGTATAAGAAAATGACTGACAGTAGTGGGAAACTATGGCGGGGGAGGTGGAATTAACGGTAGCAAATATCTGTCTGAGGATGGGGAAACACCTCTTATCAACAGGGTGCCTGAATGAAATGTATTTGTATATCTAACCCTTAACTGTACCCCACAAAACCATAATAAAAAATATTGATTATTGAAAAAAAAAGTTTTTCCAACTATTGTAATACTATAAGAAAGGGATTGGCAGTAGTGGGAAACTGCCAGGGGAGGGCGAGGGCAATATTGGCAGTAGTGGGAAACTACTGGGGGCAGGGGTACACCTCATCAGCAAGGGTACCTGTATAATGAACATTTGTATACCTAACCCTGAAGTGTACCCCACATATTTAAAATAAAAATTTTTTTAAATGTTTCAAAAAAGAATTTTTTTTAATAATAAATAAATAAATAGCCCGGTCTCAGGTATTCTGTTACAGCAACACAAAACAGACAGACATTTGCTAAATGTTGCTTATCCAAAAGAAGGACTCCAAATACTGATGTCTTTAAATTAACTTTCTCACTTGATAGAGAAAAGTTCAACCCTAGCATTGTCCCCTAGGAGCCCAATATTGATTAACACTAATAACATACTTATAATGATCTCAAAAACCATAGGATGTATCAACTAAGATTTCTTTTCAGTCGGCGTCAAGAGTCAGTATACAAAAATGTTATTTGTGATTCAAGAATCTCCACTCAAGCTGACATCCTATTCTTACAAGATAATACTTGCATTATATAGCATTGACTGTATGATCCAATATTTGCTTTCTTCAGAAAATGCATAGTCAAGAAGAAAAGTATTCTCACAATTTAAAACATACTGTCGCCAAATCCAGAAAAATATCTAATGATATCTCTGACTAAATAAAATAATCCTAATCTAAGCAGGGTATTGAGTATGGAGAGAGTGAGTGACTCCAGTCTGAGGTATGTAGACTAATAAGAGGGAAATAAGGAGATTTTAGAGGAGGAGTAGCAAATTCTAGATCTTAGAGGCGGAGCTTTATAATGACTAGGTTCCTACTGGTGTTGAGTAGACCTAGAGTAGAAATAGAGGTCAGTGATTCAAGGAAGAAGAGCTATTCAATTGGGAGATTTAATGAACTATCAACAAGAATAAAAGTGGGAGTGAGTTACAAAGAGAAGAGCATAATATATGCTTGTAACCAACTCTGCTTGTTGGGAGCCAACATCTATAACTACATGGCTGAGGCCTGTAAAGGCCCATCTGGAAGATCGCCTCTGACATAGGATATCAGTTATACCTATAATATTGGTGTGTGATTAGTGACCAGTGTGCATACATGGCAGTAAAGCCTGATGGAAAGTTGCTCAGCAGAATTATCTTATATGATTCTAAGTTGTATTTCTTTCTAGATATTTTTCAAACTTCTATTTTCTGGTAGACTGGTGAGTCAGCTCTTGTTTCCCGAAAGCAGTTTCCCCTAAAGCTAAGATTAGAGACTAAATTACCATGATAGTTTTGTTGCCCTTCCCCTAGCCAGGCAGAAACGATTGCTTTTGTTTCATTACAGGCTATGCTTTCCTTGCTTTTGTTTCGTACATGCCAAAACTGTCTGCTTCAGCCCAAAGCCATTAACATGACGGCCATGCATTTCCTTGCCTTTGTTTCATACCGAAACTCTGTTTGCCTCTGTTTGCCTCAGCCTGAGGCCATGTGGCCATGCATTTTCTTATTCAAGAGTGTGACAGCTACTATTTGATTTCTAGAGTAGACTTGTTAGGATAAAATATATACATATACACTTATAGTTACATTTTAGAGTATATTTGAGTAAATTTATGCTTGCTGTTTTGTTTCCTTTGGCTACATTATTCAAATATAATAGTTACTATACGATTTATAAAAGAATTAATGATAAGGTATTAGCTTAATAGGATATAGCATAGTATTAAAGGTCAATCATTAGAAAAATTAAAGTTTAGACATAGGAAATTCATTTAAGTCATGGTAAGGTTTTATAATTTAAGAATAAGTTCTAATCGTTATAAAATTACAGGACACTACATTGAACCATAATAGATTAAAAGAATAACTGAGTCATTTAAGTAAACTTATAGATTATAGTATAGTGTTAAGTTGATAATATTAATCGTTAAAAATATTAGGAGTCAGTAAACTTGAATTTAACTTAGAAAAGTTTTTTGTATCAGGGTTTGAAACAAAGAGTATAATATGAATGATTTATTGAACATTGTGGAGAACACTTTGAACAATCTGTATTGAAATTGTACACCTGTAAATTTAATGTAAGTTTTGTGAAACATGTCATGCATCATGGAATTGGAATTGTTTGCTTGGAACTTGCAAGTCTCGTGATGGTCTTGTGATGGTCTTGTGATGCGTAATTTGCATAAGAATTTGTATGCCCCCAACAAGTGATTATCACACTAATGGAGGGTATAGAAAAAGGTATATAAGTTGGAAGGAGTCCAAATAAAATTTGGTTTCAGTCCTGATCAGACTGTTCCCAGAAGAACTGCCTCAGAGTTGTTTCTTCTCTCTGTCTTGATTCACCGTTGCGGTCCTAACCCTACCCTTATAAATCGGGGCAGGCACCCCAACATCTGCTATTTTTTCTAAATAAATTAATGTTGAGATTTTGACTTCACATATTCTTTAGGATCCAATTATTTTTTGTTTTGTTTTAATTTTTTATTTTAAAGGTGTGGGGTACAATTCAGGGTTAGCTATATAAATGTTTATTATGCAGGTACCCTTGTTGATGAGGTGTACCCCCCTCCCCTGGCAGTTTCCCACTACTACCAATCCCACCCACCCCAACCGCCTCCCGTGGCAGTTTCTCACCACTGCCAAGCCCTTTCTTATAGTATTACAATAACTGCTCAAGGTCCACTTATGAGTGAGAACATGTAGTACTCAGTTCTTTGTTTCTATGATGGATCACTCAGTACTATAGACTCCATGTCCATTCAAGTTGCTTCAAAGTTCATAATTTTGTCCTTTGTGGCTGTGTAATATTCTAACATGTATATGTACCACATTTTTTTTTATCTAGTCCTCTTGCAACAGGCAGCATGGTTGGTTCCATGTTTTTGCTATTGTGAATAATGCTGCAATAAACATGCATGTGCAGGTATGTTTTTCATAGAGTGAGCTGAGTTCCTCCAGGTACATTCCCAGCAGGGGGATTGTAGGGTCATATGAAAGGTCGATGTTTAGATCTTTAGGATCCAAGTTTTTTCTATTTTAAACGTATGCCTCTCAGACACATGTAGGTATGTTAATTAATCTACATATGCAACCCCATCAAACTATAGTTGGATATAAGTTTCTGTACTTGACCAAATGAGTCAAGTATACAAAAAAACAAATTCATGTGTCTCAAAATTATTAAAAATGTAAGTCTACTCAAAAAAGCACACTGAACATAGTTCTACATAAGTGGAAATGCATCACGCTCTGCATTTTCACATCTTTTTAAACAAAATTGGACTCTAATGACCATATTATTTCCCTTAAACCATTGTATCTCTCTTTATGAAGGCAAGTCTTATTTCCCAAACAAAATTACCAACTGCTAGGCTTGTAATTCCTGGCAGCATATGGTTCACAGTGCAGAGCGAATTGTTGAAACTCTACAATTTTTTGTTGAATTGAATTGAATTTATTTTCTACCTATCAATTTTCACAACTGAAAGGCTCATGTTTTTTTTTTTCTTTAACTTTACAACCTGAAGCACAGTGCATTCGAAATTCATGCTGCCTATTCACTCTGTCACACAATTTCTGGAAGTCAGTCATTGAAATCTAAGTTGTATTTAATCTACTTATGGGCACCTGCATGACATGCAAATATAATTTGAAATTTTCATATAAACATGAAAATAAAATCTAACAAGTGACAAACTATTGTGAATTATTTTGATCACTATTCTTTGAGCTTGTAAGGCTTTCAAATAGGCCTTAGAATACCCTTAAAGCCATAATTTTATTTTGTGTAACTTTGAATATAATATAGATTTATAGTCCCTTTTGTTTCTTTACATAAAAAAACCTCACTATAATTTTTTACCCTGACATAGTTATTCCTCATATGCACATATGTTCCATAATAAAATATTTTTCTTAAAACAAAAAAAACTAAATATGATAACATTCTTTATTACAGTTCTAACAGTTTTTTTTTGTAACTTAAAACAGAAATAATTTATTAATCTCTGTTACACTGCCATTCTCAGAATGGGCCATAATTCTGTCATCTCATATTAGAGATGAGGATTTTTTTATATACAAAAGCTCCTTGTCTTACAATGGGGTTACTTCCTGATAAATCCATTATAATCTGAAAATATTGTTAAGTTAAAAGTGCATTAATACAGAATTCACAGAACATTAGAGCTTAGATTGGCCTGCTTTAAAAGAGCTCAAAACACTTACATTAACCCACAGTTGGGCAAAATTATCTAGCACAGAATCTACTTTATAATAAAATGTTGAAGGTTTAATTTATTGAGTACTGTATGTACTAAAAGTGAAAAACAGAATGGTCATGTGGGTAATCAAGTACAGTTTCTACCAAATGCTTTTCACATTATAAATAAGGTGCTATCTGTATTTTAAGTTCTCTGGAGAAAGAAATATTATGACCTTATAACACACCTTTAATAGGTTTGCTATTATGTCTTTACTTGCTATATCTCCATCCTACATCTTCCATATATCTTCTATTTCTTAGCCCCTTTTTATTTTGAATTCTTCTAAGCATGTAATATAGACCCTGGCAAACAGGCTTTCCTTTAGCATTAAACTTTAATTCCAATTTTCTATGAATAGTAAGAATTTTTAAATTATCTAGATAAACTTTCTCCCAAAGTTGAATCTCTTTCAAAACATCCTTGTGTTTGCTCCTCCTTTGCTTGAATACTCCCAGTGGCAGGAAGCTGAATACCATGTGAAGATACCTTGCATCTGGGTTAAGATCTACTTTCTTCTGTTATTTAGACATCGGCCATAGTATCAACCTTTCAAATAGTTGAAGGCAGTTGTTGAGCTTTTCTCAGGATATTAGCTTCTAACACAAGCATCTGATATTCCTTCAGGAGATAAAGTTAAAGATATTTAGCCCTTTTCTCAAATGCCTTTTATGATTTAAAAAAAAAACAAAATATTTAGCCCTAAGAAAGGAGCATCCATGTCTAAGAATATATAAATCCGGGTACCTCTCCCCAGATACCCCAGGCATTCCAACCAGTGTTTTGACTCTGACAGTCAATCCAAAGGATTTGTTGTTTACAAAAAAGGGTGTATTCCAAAATATACTTCAAAAATGAATATATTATCTTCACTATTTCCTTTATTACTGATTATATACCTACCAACCCAGAATTTAGAAAGTTTTTTGAACCTGTATTTTCAGTATGAACCTTGTTTGGAGGTAACAACGATTCCATGTCTATAGTTGTCCAATACAATAAAAGGTCTTTCTCTTTACCAATCTTAAATGCAATTCCACTAAATTTTGAAATTTCTTAATTCTAGTTTACCGGAACATGATGAACAAGTCAGTACCATAGACTATTTTTTTGTCTTCATCTTTCAAGACTGTTTACTACTAATTTTTAAAATCTGCTCTCATATGATATCTCTTTCCAAACTTTTCATTATCTCTCTTATCCTAGATTTTTACCATCACTAATCTAGAGTGTGTCCTGATTTCTTTTCATTCTAAGTAACAGTGCTAGAGTGACACATAATTTGTAATGTCTATAGATTAGACATTTTAGTTTATGAGTCATTAGGGTTCACTGTGGAGGAGTTAGGTGTGCAAAGTACTATTGAAGAATATCACATGTGAAAGAAAGGGTTGAAAACAAGATTGGGTAGAGAAGCCATTTGTATGAATTACAGATTTTACAAAGCTTCTGATAACCCAAAGGGGTACTCCAAAGCAAAGAATATCATTAAAGGAGTCCTGTACATATTAGTCTGGCTATGCCCTTGTACTAGAGTTTTGTTCTGTCATTAGTTTGGGGCACCACTAAGAAAAGGTTACCTTTACTCAAAAGTAGAAGTGGGTCTGAAGGAGTTAGCAGCTGGAGTTTGTCAGCTAACCACAATTTTCATAGCTGAGCAATGAACTCTTTCTTGAGGAGAGGTGTCTACGTACTGCATCATTATGTCTTCCACAGCTCATGCCATGTGCCATGTGGATCTACTTCCCCATGCATGTGCCAGGAAGTTCCAGGACTCTGAGAGACCTCTCTTTCCAAGGGATAACTTGGAAAAGATGAGTTATGAAGATAAACTATGACTCCTGTCACTGCAGTGGGTTCCAATCATCTCCATCCTCCACTATCTGTTCTGAATTGTCCTTACAAACAGCTACTGCTGCTGGTGGTCACAGTGGTTTACCTGGAGGTATGATCCAAACCCTCATTTCTAAGAGGTCTGAGACCTGATAACTATAACTTGATAAACTATACCTTTATTACAATAAGCGTTGCTGAACTTGTCTATTTTTAACTACAAATGGACAAGGAAGTAACAACAGGTGCCCAAGTAGGTACAGAGTTCTGCATATATTATTCCTTGCTTCTAAAGTACAACATATTTTATAAATGGCAAAACATTATTGTTTTAGTTCACTTTGGTTACAAGGAAAAACGTTGTTCAGGGAAATTTAAAGAATGGTAAATGGAGGCATTCCTGCCTTTACCCTCAGTTTTTAGGTCAATTAACGCTTGCTTTTGGTTTCACAGAATCATATAGAGGCTTTGATTCACTAGGTATACTACATTCTGGAGTATAATCTCTCATCCTCACAATGTATTGACCTTAATCTCTGCTTCAGATAATAGCTTCAGTAATCCTTTCTAGTGATCTATTAGGCTGGCTCCTGTTATGTGGTGCTGCAGATAATTCAGTGTGGTAGATAATTCAGCCAAAGGATCTCATGATCCTGGGCCCATCTTCTCACCTCCTTCACTGTTAAGTGGGTCCTTTGGTCAGGTGCTATGTTGTAGGGATTCAATGAAGGTGGAACAAGCACTGGATGCTCTTGGATGATGGTGTTGATTGAAACTCTGTAAGAAGAAAGACAAGCCAGGCTCGGTGGCTCAGCCTGTAATCCTGCGCCTTTGGGAGGCTGAGGTGAGTGGATTGCCTGAGTCCACGGGTTCAAGACCCGCCTGGGCAGGCGAGACCTCATCTCTACAATAAAATCAAAAAATTAGCCGGGCGTGGTAGCGCGCGCCTGTAATTTTGGCTACTCAGAAGGCTGAGGCAGAAGGATCGCCGGACCCTAGCAGGTCGAGGCTACGGTGGCCAGGAGTGGCCACTGCACTCCAATCTGGGCGACAGAGTGAGACTCCAACTCAAAAAAAAAAAAAAGAAGAAGAAAGACAGTACCCAGAATAAGTGTCTATTCCTATGAGAAGGAAGTGCTGGTGTTTCCAGGACAGGTGAAGTCCAAAACAGTCAACTTGCTACCATATAGGCTAGTTGATCTTCTCAAAGAATAGTGTCATTCCAGATACTCCAAGTTAATCTCCACTGTTGTAAAATTTATTTCCCATCTTTTGGAAGGCATATCTTACTAAGGCTTCCAGCATTCTCACCACCTCTTGCTCATCCTGCTTGATCAGCATGACATCATTTATGTAATGTATCACTGTGATATTTTGTGTAACATGTTTGTGTTATGTTGAGTCAGTACAGATTTCTTTGGACTATATTTTGACAGAGTAGGAGAGTTAGCATACCCCCAAGACAAAATTGTAAATGCATGTTGTTCTTTGTTTTATATGAATGAAAACTTAAATATTCTGACTCGATAGGAACAGAAAAGAATGCATTCATTAATCAATGGGCCATTAACCTTATGCCTTAGGTCATATGACTCTGCTTTAGTAATACATCACATATTGCATGTTAGTTGCAACTGGGACTATCACTTGGTGGAGATTGAAGCAAACTACAGTCATTCTCCAGGATCCATCTGGTTTTTGCAGATTTCAGATTGGCAAATTAAAGAGAGGGATGGTAGAAATCCATCAGGTCTTTAAATTGGTATTAATCTTCACCTTGCCCTCTTGGCCAGTAAGGGGCAATCTCAATAGCTTCTGTTTGGTCTCCTTTACTACAGACCAAGGACCCAAAGTGAGGATTTCTTCAACTATTAAGAACACCAATCTCAACTATCCATTCAAGAGCCAGTAAAATAACCACTGACTGTATCCACAGATTCAGTGGATTCACTCTAAACTAGACTTTGGTCAAGACTACATTTATTACCTGATTCCTGCATGCTCTCACTCTAAACAAGGTGGGACTGCAATGATGTTTCAACCTGCTGGGTATCAGTAACAACTGAGGCCTCATATCCAACTCTCAAAATGTGTGGATATTAGCTTTTACAAATGTACAGTCACCTGAGTAAGTGGCCATAGGTCTCACTGAATAAAAACTAGAAATATTATTATAGAACTTGCTTGCAAGTTTTCTGTCTTATAAATTCCTTTTTCTGTTACCTATATGTTGAATATTATATGGGAAGAAGCATTTCAATGGGTTCCAGCTCTGAAAACTGACTCAAGTCTGGAAACTAAGCAAAGGATGTGGCATCTAATGAGGGTTATGACCTTTATTTTTTTGTCATTCTTTCTGTCATTTTGATTATATATAGAGCAGTATTCTTGTTAGCTGCCCATCTATTTTGTCCTTAGAGATGCTGCATTCAATTAGCCATTTTCATAAGTCCTGCAGGTCAGTCCCTTGTGGTATGACACAGACCTAAACAGTTACTGCAATAATACTCTCACTTCCAAGTTTCTGAAACTTGAGTGCCGCTACCTGGCCTCTCTTTCTTAAGTGCTACATCATCTCCTTTGCTATCAAAAAGCCAAATTCTATTACAACCTCTGCCCATAACTCTTGATTTTAAAGGAGAGCCACCATTACACATTTCAGCAATGCTGGGACCCCTTTTATCAGTATCTTCTTGGGCTTGGTGAATGGTGTGTCTTTTTAGTTTTACTGTGGGTCTTCTATGGGGCTTCTGGATTCATATAATATATTCAACCTGGCATGTTCATTTTCAAGCTTTCTTACTTTCTCCTTTTCCATCTTCCATGGCAATTCAGGCATTTCAACTTCGTTCAACAAGAGCCATTGCTTTTCTAGTCTTCTAGGAGTCACCCTTACAGTGAGTTTGTGCTATCACCTGAGATCCTTGCTAGAGTTTAAGCCAGAATTCTGATCATGTGTCTCAAGGCAATATAATCTTCCTTATTTAAGTTTATATTCTGATTTTGATTTAGTTTTGACACTTTCAGAATCCAGTTGCAAATGTACCTCTGTGGTTCCTGCTGGTTCATGCTGGCTAATTCTTAGAGATTATTTTATATACAGTGTTTTCTTCCCACATCATGCCCAACATATCCCAAGCTTGGTTATACTTCAATTTAACTCTAGTTATGAGCCTGAAATCCAAGAGAGGAGTCCCTATTGTCTTACAGAGAAGAGGTCCTGGCAGTGCCTTCCCACATGAGGATATGCCCATTCATAATAAGGAAGCATGTACCACCTCTTGGAGCTTGGATGGGTCAGAGGAATTGTGAAGCCAAAAGCTTTAGGAGCATCCACCCAGATATGTCAAGGTACAGATTTTCCTAAGCAAAGTGCTAACCTTGGCATGATAATCACACCTTGGCTGAACATTGAATCATCTCTGCAGCTTAGCAACTCGAACCTGAGTTTGTTCATCAGCATTGTGTGCTTTTCTACTCTCCTTTCTAGAAAACTCTCCAAGTCACCACCAATGAAAGCTTTGGTGCACCTGTACCTTGACTAAGAATTGAGCATGAACTTGTGCCAGAAATAGAATCCTTGGGCCAGGGATGCCACCTGGGATATGGTCCTCATTGCCAAACAGATGGTGAGCCATCAAGGCCCATATCCCACTGACAGCAATTTCTGTTTTAGTAGACCACTTATAGTACCACCATGTCAACTGAGTTCTCCAGGAAGCAGATCTCTAGACAAAATTAAGAGTACAAAAGGTTTACAAGCAGCACCTGTAAAAGAAAAAGAGGAAAAATAGAACAGGTCAGGAGATCCGACAATATCTCTACCAACCAATGGGGAGCTGATGCCAAAAATCTCCCATCAGGGCAGTCCCTTGTTGGGTGGAAATAGTCTGTCCTTTATATCACAGCCTTGATTACTCATTGGTTAAGGCCAACCTGAGAATAACATGATCTTAACTTAAAGGCTGAAGCAGAAATAAAAGAGTTAACAGTCAGAAGCTGTCTACTTACCAAATTCCCTGAAGGTACATATCATTATCTGTCTTAGTTTTTTCCCCAAGACTTCATCAAAAAACATTCAGGAATTTGAATTTTGCATACTCCTCCCCCCAGGACATTGACCTGATGCCTTGGAATAATGGCATTACTAAAATAACCTTTTTTTGAAGGTCAATCCTTAGCTAAAATAAAAACATAATTGTTAGTTAACCTGGTCCTCTATTACAGGTAAGTGTGATGGGCATTTTTCTTTAGTAAAGTATGCTGATTGTTTCTCAGGCACTTGATTTCATGAAGGTGTTTGGATATTGATTTTCTCATAGTTGTTCTTGATGCTTCTTTTGCAGCAAGTCTTATCTGAGTTAATCTATTACCTTATATATTGCTATGACCATAACTCAGATAAAGCATAACACATTTTCATTTTGTCACTCCATTATTTTTGCAGTAAGTCAATATAATCTGAGGTGAAGCATGCCTTGCTCAGCATTTATTGATCTGCCAGTTTGCTCATTGTTTATATCAAAACACCACTTGTCAGTTCTGGCCCTATTATAATTATCTTCTCAAATGGGAAATGACAGCTCCAAAGCCCAAGTATGAGTCAATTTCCAAGGTGAGTTACTCTCAAGATGCTGGTACAAAATGTGCACCCTACTTTCTCTCTCTAGGCATGAATGATGGGTAACTTTCATTTTTTTGGCTGAAAAAGAAAAAAAGCATACACCTATCCTAACAAGATACCACTTTCTTCAATATGGGAAAAAATATATTTAAATTTGTATCACAACGCATGAACACGTGATAGATGTTCAGCAAATGGTAATCATTATTAATATTGGTTCAAACAGTTGTGAACATCTTCTAGTAATTAACAAGAATCAATTTTGATGAGGTGGATGGGAAATGATAAAGTAAGGCAGATTGGAGTAACTTTTCCAACTCTTACAGAAATAAAATTACATTGGTCTTTTAAATTTCTCACTATGCAAACAACAAAACTTTTACTCAATGCTAAGCTTGATTTCTCTGGTGTATAAGCTTCTTTCTGTTTACGTTAAAGGTATTCTGCCACCACATTAATTCTGGAAAGTCATGGAAATAGTACTTTACCAACATTTTTACTAAATCACCTTACTATCTTTTTAAACTTTTATTTTACTACCTATTCATTTCTAGAATGCAATATAATCTCTAATTCAGTTAGGCACCCTACTGACCCAAGTATACATTAACCACATTTCTAATTCTAGAGAACTGTGCTTCTGACATCCTTTGTAATAAACGTGTCTTTCACTTTTTCCTTGCACATGAAAGTTATATTAAACTATTACTGAACTCAGTTCAAAACCTACTTTCTTCATGGACACTCATATATAAGGACCAACTACATACAATATGTCCTCACTGTCATTGATAGGTTCTTAGAAAGTGTGACTTTAAGCAAAATGACATAATGAAACCGATTGTTTTTTTCTCATCAATTTTATAATGAAATGTTGGACAAAACAATGTTATTCAAGGACTTATTGTAAGTTAAAATAGTGGTTTTCAAAAGTCTATCAGTGACTTAAATGAGGATTTACTGTATATCTCTCATCTCTTATAACATTTTCTATTGTTTCACATGTTTTGGCACTCAGAGGAGGATCGCTTTTTTGTCACTATCATTCATTGAACCACTTTTATAATGCAGGATTGGGAACAGACATATTGCAACCTATCAGGCTTACAGGGGTTGTGTGATCTTTGGTAAGTCTCTGCAACTCTCTGTGCCTTGGTTTACAAATTCAACAGTCCTACTCAACTTTAAAATATTCTGTAATTTTATGATTTTAACTTGATTTCTTTGCCTGGCATTATGTTATACAAAATTTTTAGTATTCTCTCAATACCTACTGAAATAGTTGATTTATTGTGTATAGGAGTACAGTAAATACATGCTGAAGAAATGAATGTTTGTAAGGCTTTGCGAACTTAGAAAATATAGTTTGGGTTGACAGATTTATTTATAGCTTCCACTTTTTTACTTACATTATTGAAAGACTTAGTCACTATTTTACGTAGTTTTAAAAGTAGCTCACTAATTTTTAAAAATTTTTCTGTAAGAGTTTTTCTACAGCACAGGGTCATAGCTAGATATATGTAAACAATCCTAAATGACAATTTTGTCTGAAAGGCAATTATTTTTTAAACAACTTGGTCAATTTGCTTTTTTCTTTTTAATATTCTTTGCAAGTTAGATTGTTGTAAATGAAACTTCTATTAACTGTTCAAAACCATTATAAAAACTAGAGTAGCTTAAAGTATGCATGCATGTGTGCATATGAATTTATTAATAATGTCCTGAAAAGGATAGAAGCAATAGCCTAAATCTGTCCCAATTTCTGGATGGACTTAGAGTCTCTAATACTGAGTGATCTACCACAGAAACAAAGAACTGAATATCACATGTTCTCACTCATAAGCAGACCTTGAACAATTGTCATAGTACTATAAGAAAGGGATTGGCAGTAGAGGGAAGTTGCCAGGGGTGGGGCCTGGATTGGCAGTAGAGGAAAACTGCCAGGGGAAAGGGGCCACACCTCATCAACAAGGGTACCTGCATAACAAATATTTGTATACCTAACTCTGAATTGTACCCCACATATTTAAAATAAATATTTTTAAAATTGTTACTCTTTTAAAATTTATGTGTGAAGATAAAAGTGAATTTGGGCTAAGAAGAGGTAATAGACTTTAAATCTGACTAAATTCAACAGTATATAATTTTTTCTCTTATTTTGTGAAGGTAGAAATGAGCTAATTCTATCACCTCTTTGTGATGAATTTGACAGCAATTTGTTAATTGTATATACTCACAGATGGAGGTGAGGAGGACAGTGCAGGCCATGCGCACTCAGGAGCAGAGTGGCCCAACAGAAGCTGTTGAGACAAGATTTGTAGTATCAAGAGGGTGAGATGCCCCTTAGTTCCTTTGTGATTGATTTGTTTGAATAATTCCATGAACTAGCAAAGAAGTCAGACCACTTGGATTGAGGACTGAGCGGAATGCAACTGGCCCAGCTGATATGAGGACTAGCTGGGTGGGGAGCCGCCTTTCCTGTTCAATGAAGAAGCTTATTTGAGAACAGGAGAACTCACAGATAGACCTTTGGTGCTGTGGGAGGTCCAAAGATGTCAAGTCAGCACTTGAAATTTTAGGCTTTCCAATACACTTGTTCAATACAAGACCCAGATCAGTTTATTTGAAAGAAGAAGAGATGGTTAGACATCTCCAACTTCTTTTAAAAAGTTTACCATCAATTAGCTCTCTGTGCAGCACTTTATGCATGTATGTGGCCACTCATACATACATGCAACAATAGATAATATCCAAATGGGTGTGGAACCTGAAACTTACTGAATGTTTACTATCAAAAGATGAAAAGCTGTATGATATAATAGACTTCTTTTAGTAATTTTATTCATTTATGAGGCAATCTAGTCTATAAGACTATACTGAATATTTAACTCAGCTAACATGTCAGTTGGAGAATAGTAAATAGGAAAGGGAGAAAAAGGGAAAAGGAAAAAGATCATGAAGAAGAGAAAGAAAAGGAGGAGTAAGAAGAGGAGAGATGGACTCATAATTACTCGATTTTGAGGGAGTTGAGAAAAGTTAAAGTGAGATAGTAGCAACATTTAGGAAACAGAAATTGGAGGAAATGTTATCAAGTGTATAGTAGCAGGGCCGTCAATCCCAGTATGAAACATTATGCAATATTCTCCACGTATGTATATTAAGCATAAAGAAATTTCTCAGCCAAATGTAGACTTGCTCATATATTTAGAAAGAAATTTTCAAGTAAATATGTATAAGATTATGTCAGAAATTATGAGCAACACAGAGTAGACTTTCAACATCATTTTCTAGTTTAAGGGTTCCTGAATTGCTTTATTTTCATTCAACAAAACCTGTATTTCTTGTTTTATACTAGAATATAATAGTAATAAAGCAGCCACTTTAGTGTTAAGGCAACACTTTAAATATATATATTAAATTATTTCTAGTTTTAAAGTATCCTGGACTTAAAGTATTTCATTCAGTGAATAAATATTCACAACTTAAGATTCTACAAGACTGAAGAGTGTAAATTTCTTCTGTCACCATATTAAGATGAGAGCTTGGAAATGTCACTTTCCTCCTTGCCAATACCTCCTGAAATTAAACATGGGGACCTCACACTGGAGACTTTTAATACAGGAATGGTTAAAAAATACTTTACCAATGCAATGAAAATTAATAAGAACTTGGGAAATTGCAATTAATATTATGAAGAGAGAATTATTAAGAACCCACAAGGTGTAGCTTGAATATATCCACCAAGCTGTCAGAACCATAGAATAAGCTTTTATCCTGACTTCCAGCTGTAAGTATTTCAGAGGCTATGAACATCAAGCTTTCCCCCAGGAATTACATTTACCATCAATAAATTCTGAGAAAAATGTTTCAGACATATGCCGACTATGTTCCTATCAACATTAGACTGGGTCAGGGACAAAGCCTAACAATTACACTACACTTGTAAGACATCCCCATCTTCTTCTAGCAAATAAATAATTTCATGCTCATCCATTTTTATCATGATGTTCGCACTACTACTTATTTTCTAGAAAATAAATTATAGCCACCCTTTCCCCAAAAAATGATTGTAATGTCTTCTCCACCAGTCCCCAAAGCAAAGAGGGCTATTAAGCTGTTAAGGAGATTCTGGAACTGCTTTGGGATAGCAGGATCAGGAGGCTGTGATGCTTACAGGCATAGAGCAGGTTAGGGCTTGCATAAATGAATATAATCAGCAAAGCTTTGCTTAAAAGATCAATCACTTTGTCTGATGTACAAAGATGAGAAATTTTCAGCCCCTCCTACTTTTGACCCAGGTAACTTAAAAGAAAAGAATTTCATAAATTTAAGTCAAATTACCCCATAAATCTAAATCCAGCAGATGAAAACCTAGTAAAATTCTTTTTTTTTTTTTTTTTTTTTTTTACCAAATTTAGTTTTTCAGGTTGAGGATTTACATAAGTAACCGTATCAAATCCCTACATTCTGAAATGGAACTTTAAAATTGAGTTGAAGATTGATTCCTAAAATGTGAATATTTAAAAAGACATTTGCCTTTGTTTAGCATTGCAAATTCTCTCAACTCTGGACGCGCACCCCATTCCCTCCTCCTTTGCTCCCAATGAAGCACATTCCTATCAGAGCAGTTACCCACCCACTTGCTCTTTTTTCACTTTTACAGACTACATAACTTCAGTAGCTCTCTCTCCCTCCTGAATTTTCAGCCCTCTCTGTTTCTACAGAATCATTCCTTTCAATGTTCTAATATGTCTTAATTCCATCCATATCTTTAACATGTATAAACTTTCTTTTCCTCATCACCCTCATCTTCATCTTGCTAAGTCTTACTCATCTCTATCTGAGCTAGAGATCATTTCATAACAGAACTTTCTCAAAAATCCAAGTTAAAAGAGTTATTTTAGCTCTTTCACAGCAACATCATCTTTTATTGCATCACATTTTAAATTTAAAAATAGGGTATTAAGGCTGGGTGCAGTGGCTCACACCTATAATCTCAGCACTTAGGGATGCCAAGGTGAGAGGATTGCCTGAGCCCATGGGTTCTAGACCAGTCTGGGCAACTTGGTGATACCTCATCTCTGCAATAAATTTTTTTAAAAACAGGATATTGGATTAATTTCCTGGGGCTGCTGGAGCAAAGCACCACAAACTAGGTGGTTAAAAAAACAAAATGTATTCTCTCACAGATCTGGAGGGGAGGACTCCAAAATCAAGATGTCAGCAGGACATGCTTTTACTGAAGGCTCTAAGGGAAGATTCTTTCCTACCTTTCCTTGCTTCTTATGGTTGCTGGCAAACTCTGCCTTTCCTTGGCTTGCAGATAAATCACTCAAGTTTCTGCCTTTGTCCTCACACGACTGTCTTCATTCAATTTTTAAAAATTCTCTAATTTTTTTGTGATTTTTATAGACTTAGGGATTTTTATAAATGAATGAAAATTTTTTTCATTATTTATTTTTACTTAAATCCTTTGTGGTCAGAGAGCATACTCTGACTTCAAATATTTTAGATGTATTAAGAGTTCTGTTGTACTTAGTATATGGTCCATTTTTAGCGAATGTATCATGTATAATTGCAAAGAATGTATATTCTGTTGTTGGTAGGGACAGTATTTCACAGTCATCAATTAGATCAAGTTGCCTGACAGGACTCTTCAAATATTCTGTTTCCTAAGTGACTTTCTGCCTTCCTATTCATTGGTTGCTCAGACTAGAATATTGACTTTCTAACTATAATCGTAGATGTATTTATTTCTTATTTCACACATTTAGTTTGTGCTTCATGTATTTTGAAATTTTGCTTGCTATAAGCTATATACACTTTAGAATTTGATGCATTTATTGCTATGAACAACCATAAGAGATATTTTTGTACTAACTTCTATTTTATTTGTTGTTAATATAGACTTTGCAGCTTTCTTACAATTAGAGTTTGCACTATAACTTTTTCCATTGTTTACTTTGACTTATCTATGGCTTTACACATAATTGCAAATTTTTTGTAAGAGCATATAGTTGGTTTCTACTTTCTTTTTAATCCAGTCTGATAATCTCTAACTTTTAAATTGAAGCATTTAGGACTATTTATGTATAAATGCAATTATCAATGTAGTTGAAGTTATAGTTATCAAGATGGCCCACCATCTTACTCTGTGTTTTCTATTTGGGCCATCTGTTCTTTGCTCTCTTTTTGTCTTTTTCTGCCTTCATTAAACTACCTGATGGCTTTTAAAAGATATTTTATTCATATTTATCGCCACTGTTGTTATTTATACTGTTTTGCTTTATATTTTTAGTGGTTTCTATTGGGTTTATAGTTACATCTTTAACTTGTCACAGTCTACTTTCAAATAATATTACACCATTTTGAATAATGTAAGAACTCCACCACAGTCTACTTCCATTGGCCCTTCCCCAGTCCTTTGTGTCTTTGGGTTTTAATTTTTACTTCTATGACGTTACTGTATTTTCTTTCTTCTGTACTTTGTGCTGATTTATCAAGGGTCATTTTTCTTTATCAACGTCCTTTCCAAATCAAAGTTGACCAATAACATCCCATAAGAACAATTGCCTCAATTTAGAGATGAGCATGCCATATACACCTTTGTGGAAATTGTCAGGATAGAATAAGATAATATATTCAAAAACACTCTATAATCTTTAAAAAGAATTATACCCAAAGTCTTTATGCTTCCACAAGTACCTTCACAAATAATATATGCAATCCTCAACCAAAAAACATAACAAGGTATCTATATAAGTTCATTGCTTTGAAATGGATGATATATGAATCAACATGAATGCAAATCAGGCTGCTGAACTAGAATTTACTTTTGTACTTTCTGTAAAATGAAATTTGATAAGCCAAGAAACTGTAAACATAGCAAATACTTAGCATATGTAACTGTGAAGGGCAGCAAGCTATTTTTAAGGCACCAGAGTATCAGTACTTTACATTAAAAAAATAATATGAGTAAAATCTGTTTGAAAAGCACAAATGGATATTTAAAAATAAGCATTCTGCTCCATTCTCTTCTTTCTACTTACTATAGCCCAAGGTAGTAAAACCATATTTCTTTGGAAATATATCATGAGTCAGATTTTTCTATCAAGACATAGTGACCTTCCTTTCAATTAGTTTGAATTAGTGAGGTTTAAACTATTTTTTTAATCACATAAGTACTGTAAATAGCAGTTACCTAGACCCAGAGCCATTCCTCCTACTAGGGAATTGGGTGCTAGAGGGGTCAAGAGAGAGAAGAATTCCTTTCATTGTATCATCTTTGCACGGTTTGGATTTTTATCATGAATATACATTGCTTTTTCAATTTAAAAAAAGTTGGTTATTGAAACTATTAAGCAATATAATTTCATAATGATGTCGTGCATTTGTCCATTATGGATTATAAACTGCCATAAGTGTATACACCCAGCTGTTATTAGCATTGTACACAAAACAATATTTGCTGTGCACAATTGGCTACTGTTTATTACATTTAATGAATGCAAAGCATTTGTATATTAAATATAAAAACATGATGAATAAAAACATTTTTTCTTGACATTGTTAAATAGCTAACAAAACATCAAAAGTTCATTGATTCTCAAAATTCAATCAATAAGCTCACACTTAAGACCACCACCCAATTACTTCAAAGGGTCTTTCGAAGTCAGATAATAATGCAGTGAATTCTTCTATCAAATGTCATACGTCCCATACATTTTCAGCAGAACATTAAAAATGACAAACAGTAATGTAATGAAGTGGAACCTTCTATTATTTCAGCATGGTTCATCATTATATCACTGAAACAAGGACATTGCCTTGTAAAATCTGCTAGCTTCCTCCAATTTACATTTTGAATTACAGAAAATTAAATAAGAGATGCAATTAGGCTATTCATGTGGGAAAAGCCAAGCAGTACTGTCATTAGTGCCTTTCTTCACAAATGTCCAAGCTTTATCCCTCAAATGTTTTGCCTTGTCCAACATCAGATTGGGAACTGGAAGAATCTGGCAAACTGGCTCTAAAGTAGACATTTCAGTAATGAGCTCAGCTCTGGGAACCTGACAAACTAAACAGAGAATTCCATTTTCCTCTTGCCTATTTCTTTGAATTTAATTTTTCAGGCTATTCTAGAATACCAATCCTCATAGAACTGCTAAGGAGGAAATTATTCATATCCTATATGAGTCCTTGTCATGCGTAAATAGCAGCTGGGTCTTCAGTAAGTGTTTCTGTAATTGGAAGATAATTATGTGTCAATTGATTATGGATAGATATGTGTAAAACAATTTATATCAAAATCCCAGCATAAGTTTTTTGTTGGTATAGAAAAGATTATTCAAAAACTTATATGAAAGGCAAAGAAAGAAATAAATAACAAATAATTTGGAGAAAGAAAAATAAAGTAGGAAAAATAGAGTTACCCAATTTTAAGACTTACTACACAGGTATAGTAATCAGAATTGGACAATATTAGTGGGAAGATGAACACACAGCTCACTTTGAAACATAAGGAAGTAAATGATGAGCAGGCCAGCACTCAGAAAGAGCAGAGAAGAGGCCTCCCAGGAAATGCTGGAGCCTGGCACTGGGCACAGCACGTGGAGTGGAAGATACAGGGGGAAGCCCAAGGAGGAAGTGGAGAGCTGGGTGCTCTAATTCCTTTACGGAGCCTTGATAACCACTCTTGGCTCACACAAAGTCTTTATTCTCCTGGCTTTACAAAATATTCCTCAAATACTGTCAACTACAACTCCCACTTTGAAGAGGTGATATTGAGACTTAGGAGAAGGGTTTGCTTGGAGCCACAGCCACAGAGAGAGAAAATGCTAAGCCAAAGTTGAAACTTGGGTGTGACTACAAATTGTGGGATGTTCAGCCATGCACAACATCTATATTCAGAGTAGAAAAAGACTGCTTGCATGTGGGCTTGTGTGTATGAAATTGTAAGTCTGTTTGGGAGGGATCAGATGCGTTACTTGACTTGTGGTTATGCTTTCTATTAAAATCACTTATGAACTGGAAAAAGATTATTCAAAAACTTATGTGAAAGGCCAAGAAAGAAATAACAAACAAAATAAAAAATCATAGATGTTCTCTAATTTTTACTTTTAAAATCCTAACTCTCACTTTTCCAAAACATGTTGGCCCTTAATAAGTAAAACTCTATTAGAATATTTACATTCTGTTTCTTTTTATCTCAGTTGTAATTAAAAGGTGAAAACAAGAATCCAAAAGCTCTACACTCGTAAAATTTCTCCATTTACTTTATCTTACATCTTAAGTGATAGAGGGCCAAGGTAGTTGGCCCTCTCCTTCCCCTTCAGGAGGATATGCTGTGTTTAGTATAACTGGCATCGCATTAGCAATCTCATAGTCTTCTATGGGTGCAATCTTCTCCAAGTACATTCATCAGCAGAGTTATTATACTCCTCTTTTATATTCTTTGCTCTAATTCAAGTCGCTCTAATATTGACTCTAATATTAAAATGAAATTCCTAGGCTCAAGTTTAAAGACTATTGACGCCATTACCAGTTCTCATTTAAGGTACACATCCTTGTTCCTTTCTCTCTAACTACATCTCTCCTCGTTAATTTTTGGGATAAAATTCATCTATCCATTCCATGTTGCACATAGTCTCTAGTCATTCTGTTATTTCTCAACATTGTCACTTAAAACTTTTTAAAGCTTCCCATTAATCTCATAATAAGAAATACAATATTTGAATATGATATCTAAGACCATAAAGGATCTGGCTTCCACTACCCTCTTTGGTCTTTTACAGACAAGCTGGCTAGACAGGGTTTCTTTCCATTTTAGAGCACACCATAGTTTCTACTGTCTCTAGGCTTCCAATCTGACCTTAGCTCTATCTGAAAAACTCTTCCCTACTTTTGTCACTTAAATATCACTTCCACAGAAAAGTCTTTTCTGAAGCTTTTATTGTAATACAGCCAGATTGGGAATGAATATAAATACAAAGAGTAACAACAACAATAGCAGCAACAATGAAAATAATAATACTTAACATTTTTTGAATATTACTTTTGCATCAGATGCTGTTCTGAACATTTTATGTATCTTTGTTAACGTATCACTATGGTGACCCTAGAGAAATAGGTACTGTTATTGTGTCTTTTTACCAACACCAAAACTGGAGTCAAGGGGAAGCTCACACCAGGTCTCATTGCTGGGAACTGAGGAGCTTCATCATCAGGTAGCTTGCAGCCTGGGCACATGCTCTTAGCTGGTGGCATACCACGATGTTCCATCCCTCTTAGGAAGAAAACACAACTGCACTTTTTATTTTAGTGAGATGAAAATTTCAGGACAACAAGAGATAAAGCTTCATCAGAGGTTCACATGCCTGCTACCCATATTGTATTGTATACTATTTGCACCGCTTTTAGTCTTCTATCCAAAGGTGAGACTTTTCAGTTGCCCAATTTCTTGTGTCCCCAGAATGGGTGTGGCTTTCTTGTTCTTATGGGTCTTGGTGGCCTGAAAGTGACAGGCAACACCTCTAGCAAAGGGAAAAGAAGATTTTGACTATATTATTTCATTACCTGGGGCAGAAATTGTGGGCCAAAGTTGAAATCCCATTGGAAAGGTTTTTGGTCCTATTTGGAGTACAGAGGAACAAGTTTCCTCCAAATGATTACATATTGAAAAAGGGCAAGCAATTAGAAATTTCACACACGTTTTACTCAGATGGTCTTTAAACACAGGAGAGAACAGTGAACTTTTCTTCCTTCAGTATAGATGCCCATAGGTTATAGTAATGTTCACATACCTTATTTTAAATTCACGATAATCATGTATAAATAGGATTTAGTCTCTTAAGAAATAAAGACACTTCTGTAGCTGTGCCTGTCATTTAAGGCCCATTTGGAGAATTTGCCTGAGAATGCATCATTGTGCCCAATGTTTCCTGAGGGCTCTCCCCTCATCCTCTCTCGCTTCACCCTGCACTTCTCTTTTGTATCATACTCTTGTACTCTTGTCTTTATTTGCTTTCTTCTCCACTAGTTCATAAAAACAGGGACCTTTTCAGTCCAGTTCACATTGCATTCTTTATGTGTCAGCTCAGAAAAATTGCTGACTGACTGGCTATTCTGTGTATAATTGATTTAACAAATATTCTCTAATATGCACGAGAATATAAAAAGTAGACGAGACATAGATCTCATCAAGAATTGGCTAATGGGAGAAATGGACAAGTTCACAGGCTGTTTCACTTGTTTTAGCTGCAATAGGTGTAAGCAAGGGCTGCTATAAGAGCATATAGGAGACAATCACAGTCTTGAGGGGTACCCAGAGGAAAAGATGCTGAATTTGATAACTGAAGGACGACTTGTAGCAAAGGCGGGAGATGGTATTTCCATGAAAAGGCCCAGAGCCCAGAACAGAGTGATTCATGGATTTGCAAATGGTGGACCAGCATAGCGTAGGGAAGATGGATTTCTGAGATAAGCAGAAGTGGAGGGAGTGACCCAGTATGCTAAAAGGTAGGTTTTGTTCTGAAGCCAGTGGAAACTCAGTGAAAACTTCTCAGCAAAAAGGCAAAATGATCAAATGTGTGCTTTAAGAAAACTCTTCAATCTGCAGTATGCTTAAAGTTTGAAAGGAAGGTTGTTAGCTGGCTGGAGTTAGATCATTATAGTCACCAACCTAAAACTTTAGGTTTCCCAACCTAAAGCAACTTTAGTAAGATTAGAGAGAAGTAAAAAAGGATTTAAGAAGCATTGAAAGAACAGAATTAACAGAACTTTGGAACTGGTTAGATGTGGTAGATGAATGACTCCAAGGTTTCTGACTGAGACTTCTGTAGGTTACCACCTGTTATAACCATACCCACAGTATTTAGATGGTATATGTACATGGATATGCAAGCATTCCTGATGCCCTATTTCTAATTTCCTCTTGTTTGACTTTTTTAAATTATGTTTTAAAATGTCCCAAATCAAGTTTTTTTCTTGTTGGAATTCCTATAACACCCAAAATTAAGATCTCTACCCAAAAATTCATTCTTCTTCTAGATTATACAGCAAGTTCCTATCAGAATAATGAACCTCCTGACTGATTTCTGACCTTCAGAAAACATTCCATGGGAGTAGGTACAATCTGATACTTTTTAACTATTTAGTATATTAGTTAGAAAGCTGAGATTTGACTCTTATCCCATGCTCACCTTCTATGCCTTTTAGTGACTTCCAATACGTCACCTTCATCTTTATGAAGCTGGTATTAATTCAAGCATCACTGGACTGTATCTCTATCTACTAAAATGCAAGTCAAACATAATGAGAAGTCCTCTGAAATTAAGTTGACTTCAGAAAATATTAGCTTTCACTTTACTATCAACATTTAATATTGCTTTCAGAAAGGGGTTCTACTTACTTCTCTATTATTTTGGTATACCACTATTTTTGAAAATAATAGTCAGATGTTCCAAACACTGTATGGCCACAGGAGGAATTTAGCCAGAGTTCAGACTTTCATGCATGAGCACTGAAGAAAGCGTGAGAGGATTCAGCAGAGTAAAGGCCAGTCCCTTGCATACTTAAGGGTATAAATCGGTATTACCTAAAGTGTGTTTCCACTAGTCCCATGAATAGTACTGCCATGCCCTATAACATTCAGAAGAGAGTCCTAAATTATTACTGATGAAATGGTTAAAAAGAGGAGCTGCCTAGTGGGGCTTATATTTTTGTTCTTGTCTCTCCATGTTCTGCATGACTTGCATTACAAGAGCTCTCAAATGCAAGGCATGAAAAGGAAATCTGACGAGGAAACGGCTTCTTCTGATTACCCATAGCACCATTTTCCTTGATTTCTGTGATGGGCATTTGATTTCCACATAGAGTTTTTTCAAGACACTCTTTTTACAGAATAATAAATCTCATAACATTCTTTTAATATGATCGTTTTGTGGAAGGTGTGCCAGTTATGACTTGTCTGGCCACATTCTAGTTTCAGCCATGCTGATTGGCATTAGGGCCACTTAATCAGTAGTGTCTTTAATTGCAGCAGAGAGCATGCGTTTCTACAGATAAGGGTGGTTCACAATTTAGCATTGTAGTATCTCCTTTGTAGCCCCTAATGAAAGGGATTTCTGCCTTGGCAGGATTGTGCTGTGTTTTAAGGCATATGGTAAAGATAATTATTTGACAAATGATTTCATAACACTGTATGCCCACATTACTATATCATGGCTAATTTATTCCGTCTAATGCTTTAGAAAACCTCTTCATCTTAAGTAGGGCTAGCAGTCTGCCAAAATGTAAAACTTAAAAACTTTGAGTATAGTTTAGTAATCCAAGGAAAGTTTAAAATTAGTCTCAGATTTTAAGAATTTGTTCTCATTTTTAGAATTGTTTTTCCTCTACAGTGTTTTTTTCTTGTACGGTTTTGTTGCTGTTGTTGTTGTTGTGGATGGATACATTAAAAATATTATATAACAAAAATAAATTGCAGAAGAAAAGTTGAGGCACAACCTTAACAATATTAGATATGAAATGGTTAACTGGGCATAATGTGAATATCTTAAGACACAAGGATACATTTAGCTGCTACAGCCAAGAGAATAAGGTAAATGGTTTCCTCTGGAAATGTTATTTATGAAAACTATACTTCCGTGGGGGATGGGAGACTAGGAAGGTGACACATTTTTACATGAAATTCTCAATTAAGAAGTCGCTCATTCACTCCAAAAGATATTCTAAGTACCCTTTTTTGTTGTTGTTGTAATGCGGCATAGAACAAAGGAATTGAACATATAAGCAACCAGTCAGGGAACTTACTTTAAAGAACAGAGCTGCTGGATGTGGTGGCTCTTGCCTGTCATCCCAGCACTTTGGGAGGCCGAGATGAGAGGATTGCTTGAGCCCAGGAGTTTGAGACCAGCTTGGGCAACATAGTGAGACCTCAACTCTATAAGAAAAAAAAATTAGTCGGGCATAGTGGTGCATGCCTGGAGTCCCAGCTACCAGAGAGGTTGAGATGAAAGGATCACCTGAGCCCAGGAGATCGGGACTGCAGTGAGCTGTGATTCTAACAGTGCACTTCAGCCTGGGTAACAGAGTGAGACACCCACTCAAAGAAAAAAGAACAGAGCTGAAGCTTCAAAAACAATAAATAAACAAATAAATCCACAAACAAAATAAAATAGTAAAACAGCAGACATTTTGTGACTTCTTTGCCGTGCTTTTCCCTGCCTCTATGGAGTAGTGTCAAATTAATCTCCTGATGATGGCTTTCACCAGGTCCTTGATAAGGATGAATTCAATAAATGAATTAATAAGAATGCATCAATGTAATAAATTTAACTAATAAAAATTTACATTGTAGTTGCAGTAAATAGCATTTATGATTTTTGTATTATCTCATTATTAACCTCCTAAAAACATGTATATATACTTTCAGTTATAGAATGGGGGTCTAGTCATTCTCAAATATTCTTTTAGAATTTTCTTGGCGCTCCCAATGAAAATATTAATTTTGTGCCCAGTACTGTACCTCGGTGCAACAAAACTAGATCAACGGTGTAACTTACACGATGTTTTACGTGACATAATTTAGTCAGGAAATGTTCCTTATTACAGAAATGCTGACAACAGCTGCAATTGGTGTCATTTTTATTGGTGGAAAAGTTGCATGAACTTTTCAAAGCAGTTTTTACTAGTAATTTATATATCTTCTTTCTAAGCATTTGTGCTCTTGTGTATTATGATAATCTTCCTCACATGTATTTTATACAAAAGACTTATTGCACATGTATGCGTAAATGCCTACATACACTTACATGCTTCACACAGATGTAAACAAGCACATTTGGCTACAGAGCTTTCTTTTTGGTAATTCAAGGCTATTGTAATTGAGCAGCTACTTTGATAGCTTAGCAGTTATATTCATGTGGTGTCAGCAACTGCCCAGCCTATGATGATATAAGGACACTAATGATATTATATTCACTGAGCTGCCATAATAAGTTTCCAGAGAAAGATAACTTAATTGGCAGCCTATTATCAGAGTAGGTATATGGGTGCTCTGGCATTTGGAATGTGCTCATTGAAGCCAAGGTAATTGAGGTATCAGGTGATTTGAGTAGCAGTGATTAGAATCATCTGTGTGCAATGTGCAGTGAGTAAGAACATGTGTAGGAAAGAATCTTTTTTATGAGACATTTAACTGTTGAGACCCCTGAATAACCTTGCTATTCTTTTATACTCATTACTTCTAAATCTACTATTAACGCAAGCTGGAAATAATTTAGACAAATATTTCTGAGATTTATTTTTGTAACGATTACCAGATCTGAGGATAAAAAACTAAATTTATTTCCAGGGTAAACGTTACTTGATTCATAATCTCATAAGTATATATCTATGTTCATTCAACAGTCTGCACCACAGCTAAAGGAATCACAAAATGATATTTTATGTCTTAAAATATAACATGATGATAATTTCTGGAAAAAAAAACCTGAAGACATTTTTAGATTTTTTTAATGTTGAAGAAAAATGTCAGTATGAAAGTCTGTGTAAATATGTGGAAAATTCATGGAAAACAACTTCCCACTTATTAACATAAACAATACTGACTATAAGTATTAAAGAACACATCCATTTATTTTGAATTAAATTTTAGTTTTGTTTTAAATGTCATTAGGTTTTGGATGCCTAATATTGGTGAAGAAAAAAATATAATAATCAAGGAAAGTACAAATCCCTAGCATTTACTACATAAACTGGTAAAAAAAAATATTATTTTAAACAGAAAAGACAGAGATCAAAAGTCTCTTTGACGTGTTTTATCTCCTAATAGGTGCTCACAGATATTTGTTGAATAAATGAATGCATATTTGTGGATCAGAGTTGGTAAGCTCATTGTAGGGTTACAGTGGAATTATTTTGGAATTATTTTCAAAGAGCAACATAACCACATTTACCACTCAATAGCATTGAATTTTAAACACTATGATAAGTTACTAAAAAACATAAAATAAGTTACTCTAGACATTGACTGGTAAATTTTAGTAAATAAGAGTCAGTATGATCATGACAGTATTATCATTGCTTCCCCAAAATGTAAGAAAACTTAGTGGAAATGTTAATGAAGTCTTTGAAATAGCCATTACCATTATGTGAAAACATGAAAACGGCCCTATAGCAGATCAATAGAACCTGGAGACTCCTTCTTTCTCCTTGTTATTGGTGGCAAAGTTGCATGAGCTTTCTAAGATAATTTTTACTAATAATGTATACATTTTCTTTCTAGGTATTAGTGTTTTTCTTGCGTATTATGATAACTTCTTCCTATAATTTTAAAGACTTGTGCACAGGTATGCATAAGTACATATACGCACATGCTTCACATACACATAAACAGGCACACAGCACTACAGTTTTGTTTTTACAATTTTAAGGCTATTGTAGTTGAGCAGCTTCTTTGATAGCTGGAATGAACCTGGATCATAGCCCTCTATGTGGCCTTTCTATATCACTTTTCTCTTAAAAAAAAATTGATTGTGTGAGTATTCATTAAGCCTTCAACAAAAAAGACTTGGTCAAAAATTAGCATTGTCTACTTACTAGTGAAAGTATTAAAATTGGAGATAACCTTTTCTTTACTTCAAGTCAGTTCTCTAGTTTTCCAGTGTCAGTGTTTATCATAACCACTTTATACTTAACAAAAAACTTTTATGCCGCTAGAGTCTAATTAGGTGGTGATACCATGGTGAACTCTGAAGAAGAGATGTTTGGAAAAATAGAGCAAGAGGTCATGTCTGCTGAGCACATCACAGTATAATAAAACTCCTAATATGCCCTAATAACTTACATCAGGATAGCCTGCTTAATAGGTTAATTGATACTGCCAATTATGAAGGAAAAAAAAATTGTTACCTAAAATGCCTCTTTTCAACTAACATTTTCTATAGTAGATCTGATTTTTTTTTTTTTTTTTTGAGTTGGAGTCTCACTCTATCACCCAGACTGGAGTGCAGTGGCCGCTCCCGGCTACTGCAGCCTCAACCTGCTGGGCTCCGGCGATCCTTCCGCCTCATCCTTCCGAGTAGCCAGAATTACAGGCATGCGCTACCATGCCCAGCTGATTTTTGGATTTATTGTAGAGATGAGGTCTCGCTGCCCAGGCGGGTCTCAAACCCGCGGGCTCAGGCAATCCACTCACCTCAGCCTCCCAAAGGCGCGGGATTACAGGCTGAGCCACCGAACCCGGCTGTAGATCTGATTTTTAAAAAGAGGTCAGAAGTTACATGCAGCCACTGATTTCATAGAAAGACCTACCTTGAGGATCAGTCATAAACCTCACTGAAGAAAGGAATCATTAACAAGCTACAAAGCTTTTATTAAATTTTAATGAAGAAGTGCAGTTGCTAGGGTTTATCAGTCTTTATAATTGTCTCAATGTTCATATTTATTTTTAATCACCTTTTCTGAAAAATCAACTCAATTTCATAGTTGCCCTGCTTCTGTCAATACTATAATCATTCTTCTAGTTACACAGGAAGAAAAATCTAGATATAATATACAGATCCTTTCAGTCATCAAATCCTGTCATTGTTTCCCTTGGGATATTTCTCAGATCTAGTATCTTCCTTTGAATTTCTGTTGCCATCAACAAAAGCATGGTTTGAACCAGGAATTTTTGAAAACCATAGACTAGACACATAGTGGTAAATAAAGTAAAAGATATAAGGTAGTCTGTTGTATTTTGCTATTCAGTATTCATTTGTCTTTCAGTATCTACTCTTCCACAATCGATATAATCTTGAGAGACTTCTGAGAGTGTTACAAAAGTTTACTGAATTTAAACTTGTTAAAGAGGTCAGAAAAGGCTTCCTCAAGAAATTGAATCTGAAATTGAACTACAAAATATGAGTCGGAGTAAACTAAATAACAAAGAGAAGGAAGGGTGATGCGGGCTGTGGAAATATCAAGTACAAAGACTCCGTGATAGTGAATGCAAGAAGAGGAAAGAAGGCTTGTGCTGTTCCAGCAAAGAGTAATGGGGAGTATAGTCACATGAATGTGCCTGGAATAAAAAGAAGGGAAAAGACCACGCAGTCTTGAGGGCCATTTTTAAAAGTTTATTTTTATCTAAAAAAAAGTGGATGTCCCATGATATAACGCAACATATTGAAAGAGAGCCAGTTTTCTCCTTGGGCTCTAATTTCTCTTTTTTTTAATTTTCTTTTTTTTTTTAAAGTGAGTGGTCTCATCTACACAGAATCTAAAACAAACATTGAGGCTTTTATCTACCACATTCAGTTGGTCATCATAGGAAGTCTGTTCTACCTTCTACATACATCTCACATTTACGTCATTTTCATCGCTGCTATTTAATCCAGACATCATCTTTTTTTAATTTACATCATTAGCATTCTCCCTGTCCTCTAGCTTATCCCCCTCTAACTCACCCATTTCATCTTCCCCAAATGACCCTTAAATTGTTGATACAATCCCATTAATCTGCTGTCCCTTTATAGTAAACCTGACTTTCAAGTCAGATTCATTTATAAATGAATCAAACCGCTTCCTACATCTTTATTCTCATCTTGCAACTTCTTTAAGTGCTTTCATGATTTCAAAACTGAGTTTCTTGCAAAGTGAATGAGAAATACGAGGGGAGATCACCCCCCAAAAACAGGAATTATATTTTGGAGGTCAGACCCCTTGTAGTACAGGCTTCCCCTTCTGGGTAAGTGTTCTAGGAACCCATCGGCATCAGCGCACCAGCTAGCATTCTTGTGAGAAGCTGTGTTCAGCTTCAGTGAATTTTTTTTTTTTTTTAGATTTTTTTCAACGTGTCAGCCCATTTCATAATGGGTAATTTATGAGCAACCCTACCCACACCATGCTGAGTGTTTAGCAGTTTTTGACCAAAAACAGCATGACCCCAGTGCCCTACCCTCCCTAGTCACCTGATCTCACTCTAAGCGACTTTTTGTTTCCCCTAATAAAGTCCCCAAAGGGAAATGTTTTGCCAACACAGAAGAGGTGAAAAAAAAAATTGCAGAAGCACTAAAAGGCATCAGAATTGGTGAGTTCAAAAACCATTTTGAACAGTGAAAAGTGTCTTGATAGGTATATCGCCTAACGGAAAGTATTTTGAGGTGACTAAAGTTTAAACATGGAAGAATAAATACACAATTTTAAAAATAAATTCCAGGTTTTTTGCTTCCTTCCTCATATGTAAACAACTATTTTTGACAAAATGACACTGCATCCCTCCACATTAAATCCAACAAGAAATCAGGTGTTAACTCTACCTTAAAAGATGTATCCATATCTCACTGTTATTCATCCCCTATAATGGACACTATTCTAATCTAAACCACCACCCTCCCCTTTTCTGGAGAGTTTCCTGGTTGGCCATTTTACTAACACGCTTCCTCTCTAGCGTCTGTCGCACTGCAACAAGTACATTCTAGATGAAATATCACTTCTCCAGTCAAAACCCACCAATCTTTCCTTTCACTCAAAATCTTTGCAATAATCACAAGGCCCTATATAATCTATCCCTACTGCCATGCATTGACCTCAAACTTTACTACTGCCTATTTCCCTTACTCAGTTCCAGTCACACTAGCCTCCTGATATTTTTCAATATATAGTCTTGCCTAAATGTAAACTGTTCCTGCTGCCTGAAATACTGTTACCTTCAGATATCTCTGAAATTTGCTCCTTCATTTCCTTCAGGTCTTTGTTCAAATAGCACTGTCACAGTGAGGTGTTTCCTGAGTCGTATAACATTGCAAACTCTGTCCCCACCCCTTAATCTCTCTCTCTACATCCATTCCCTGCTTTTCCCTTTTTCCACAGCACTTATCACCCCTGGTGATAAGATAAGCCATAAGATATCACTTATCACATTCTATTTTATTTATTGTTTAGTTTATCACTTCTCTCTATGCACTATAACATTAGCTACACCAGAGCAGGAGTTTTTATCTGTTTCATTCACTACCATATTCCAGCACCTGGTGCTGAATGAATATCTATTGAATAAATGAAAAGGGGACATTAAAATAATTCAATAGAAGCCGGGCTCGGTGGCTCAGCCTGTAATCCCGCACCTTTGGGAGGTTGAGGTGAGTGGATTGCCTGAGCCCGCGGGTTCGAGACCCGCCTGGGCAGCGAGACCTCATCTCTACAATAAATCAAAAAAATCAGCCGGGCGTGGTAGCACATGCCTGTAATTCCGGCTACTCGGAAGGCTGAGGCAGAAGGATCACCGGAGCCCAGCAGGTCGAGGTTGTGGTGGCCGGAAGCGGCCACTGCACTCCAGTCTGGGCGACAGAGTGAGACTCCAACTCAAATAATAATAATGATAATAATAATTCAATAGAAGAAGCAGAGTTTCATGGAATTTATAAATATTAACAATACCAAAGCATACAAGGAGGGACCCCCAAAAACCTGGAATTTATTTATTGAAAATTGCATATTTATTCCTACCTGTTTAAACTTCAGTGCCTTCAAAGTACTCTTCATTTGATGCAATGAAGTTGAGATGCTTTTTCCACTGCTCAAAACAGTTCTAGAACACATAATTTTTGATGCCTTTTAGTGCTTCTGCCATTTTTTGTTTCATCTCCTCCACATCAGCAAACCATTTCTCTCTGAGAACTTTTTTTCACACTGGGAAACAAAATTGCTCAGGGTGAGACTGGGTGAAGGGAGGGTGGGGCACAGGTGTTATGCTGTTTTAGGTCAAAAACTGCTGAACACTCAGCATGGTTTGGATGGGTGCATTCATAAATCACCCATCATGAAATGGCAAGCACGTTAAAACAATCTCCAAAAAAAATTCACCAAGCCGAATGCCTCCTTTCACAGCACTGCTAGCTGGTACGCTGATGCTAATGGACTCCGAGAACACTTACCGAGCAGGGATGCCTGTACCACAAGGGGCCTGCCCTCCAAAAAATAATTCTGTTTTTCATATACTGATGAAAAAGAGAGAGAAGAAGGTAGGATGCTGAAGATTATGAAAAAAAAAGAAATTATTGATAGAACAAAGTCCCTGAATCCCCAAGAATCATGGGTTTTAAAACAAATACAGATATCAAAGCGCATGTATGCCACCTCATATCCATTGACATGACTACTATAAACACACTCACACAATAAAAAGTGTTGATGAGGATGAGGAAAAACTAGAACCCTCCTCGTTCATGGTTGGTGGGAACATAAAATCATATAAGCACTGTGGAACACAGTATGGAAGTTCTTCAAAAATAAATAGAATCATAATATGATACAATCATTTCACCTCTGAGTATAAACCCAAAATAATTGAAAGCAGGGTCTTAAAGAAATAAATGTACACCTTTTTCTATAACAGCTTTGTCAGCATATTCACACTAGCTCGAATGAGGAACCAAGTCAAGCATTGATCAACGAATGAATGAATGAGCAAAATGTGGTATATATATATATATATATATACAATAGAATATTACTCAGTTTCAAAGTGTAAGGAAATTCTAACCTAAGCTACAACATTAAATGATTCCTGAAGATACTATACAAAGTGAAATAAGCTAGTCACAAGACAATTACTATATGATTCCACTTGTATGAGGTATTTAGAGTAGCCAGAATCACAGTGACAGACAGTAGAAGAGAGGTTGCCAGGGGATAGGGACCGGGGGAAAGGGAAAATTATTGTTTAATGAATACAGAGTTTTAATTTTACAAAATGGAAAGAGTTATGAAGGTGGATGGTGATAATAGTTACACAACACTATGAATTTATTTAATATCACTCAATCATACTCTTACAAATAATTAACATGGCAAAATTTATGTTAAAAATTTATATTACAAATTGTGGGAAAAGTATAGAATGATTTTGGTGTTTATAGCTGTTAATAGTTCTCAGAAATAGACTTAGATACAAAATGGAGGTTAAAACAACTTACAGTATGTCAAAAATAAGTTATGAGGCTTTCTATTATATTTTCATGAAAATAAAACCTTATCATACAAATTGACATTATACTGCATTAGTTTTAAGAATTATGCTAATTATTAGTTAATATTCCTGCAACTTAAATGAATATTATTTCTACAAAAAATACCATTTTTATTCATGATTATAAAGAGACCACCACCAAACCATAGCCAAACTATTAAAACTATTAAAGAAAGCCCAACTGTTAGAAATGATCAACACATTTTGAAAGATATTTGCCAGGTTAATGGGAGATTAAAGAGAATCCATTGCTATTCCATCTGGATCCAAGCATTGCAGAAATTAACATGCAAGCTAAATAAAAATGATTTCCTTTTTTACTATCTGGGAAATAAAATCAAAGAAGAGCTGGAACATCACATCAAACAAAGTGTTCTTAAACCAATTTTATATGCCTGGTGTGCCTGATTGGTTTTGACAGTGTGTTAAGAAGGGACGTTTTGAGGAGTTCAAACACTTGGCATCAGCTTTGGTTCTTCTGTATACCTTGTCTATTTCCATTTACCAATCATATTTCAAGAACTTTACATTCTTCCTCTGCAAGTCTAACCATCCTCTCTAGCATAACTTCCACTGCTCCATATCTAACTCTCATCACCTCTCTCAGAGACCATTACAGCAGCCTCTTTACTAAACTCCTCACTTTTGTATACTTAGATCTAAGTGTCTTCATACATGTGGCTAAGTGATGGCACTACAGATCTCACACGGAGATCTTCAGAATCTTCAATAAAAGTTTTGACAACAGCAGACCTTCAAGTTGGTCAAAACCCCAAGTCTCATGTAGAATCACACATTAACTTTAAACTGGCTGCAGATAATTTACAAGCTATAAATTAGTCATTGGATCTGATATTTTCTATAGAAAAAGGTAACATTGTGCCAGATGGTATCATTGTCTCTTGATCAGTACACAAATACATGTGCATATACATACATACACACACATTTGTGACATCTTTTCTCCAGAACGATTTTCCTTCAGTAATCTCATGGAGTATCACTCCATGGCTGACTGATTAACCAGGAATCTGAATGTCATTATATCACTTAAGATGCTGTTGGCTGCAACTAATAGAAAACCTGACAAAACTGGTTTAGACAATAAGAAAGTGCATCTCACATGACACCTTTCTTTAGCGCTAGTTCCTCTTCTCTGTGGTTTTCTTGGAATTGTCTTTCTTTGCATATTGGCTTCATCCCAGATGAAGAGGAAGGTGGTAGCAGCAGGAATAGGCATCACATCCAGATATGACAATATCCAAAGAAGTAAAAGGGACTGTGTTTCCCATATCTCCTACTTAGGAAAAAGAAAACTTTCCAAAATAACCTTGAAGTGAGCTGTTTGTTTTCTCAAAAAAAAAAAAAAAAAAAGATGCAACCAAGTCCTAACTCCTGATACCTATGAATATTATCTTCTTTGGAAATAGGGTCCTTGAAGAGGTGATTACTTAGGTTGAGGTTGCACAGAATGAGAGTGGACCCTAAATCTAATGACTAGTGTTCTTATAAGAAAACCATGTGAACACACAGAGATACAGAGAAGACACACAAGGGAGAAGGTCAGTGAAGACAGAGGCAAAATTGAAAACTGCAACAGCAAGCCATGGAATGCCAAGCATTGCCATCAACTACCAGAAGCTCAAAGAGAGGCATGAAATAAATTCTTTCTCGGATCCTCCAGAAGGAACCAAACCTGCAGACAACTTGATTTCAGACTTCTAACCCCCAAAACTATGAAGAAATAAACTTCTGTTGCTTTAAGTCACCTAGTTTGTGGTAATTTATTACAGAAATACTAGGAAATTAATACAACCCCCAAGCCTACTTCCCTGTAAATTTTATTGGCCAGGATTGGGTCATATGTCTATTCCTAAACAAATCACTGGCATGGAGATGGATTATGGCCACTGGCTTGACCTAGCCCTTTGTGATAGAATGGATCATGGACACTCAGCCACAAAGACTGCTGTTGTCACCTTTCACTCCCTGTGCCTCACCGCCCTCTATATTCAGTCATCAAATCCCATAGACTCTACCTTATATATCTTTTGTCTGTATGTCTTTCTTTTTATTTCACATTTCATCTTTTGGAACTTTAAAGCATTTACGTAGTTCAAAAATCATAATGGTTAAAAAAAATTATTCTCACCTTATATAGTCTGAATATTTGTGCCCCTCCCCCCCAACTCATATGTTAAAATCTTTACTCCTAAGATGATGATATTAGGAAGTGAGGCCTTTGAAAGGTGATTCGGTCCTGAGTTCTTCCCCATCATGACTAAGATTAGTGCCCTGATAAGAGGGACACTAGAGAGTTCCTCTGCCATGAGTGGACACAGCAAGAAGTTGGAAGTCTGCAATGCAGAAGATGGCCTTTGGTAGAACTTGCTATGCTGGCACCCTGGTCTCAAACTTCCAGTATCTAGTATAGGGAAAAGTAAATTTCTTTTGTTTATAAGCCATAGTATTTTATATAGGCTTATAGTATTTTATTATAGGCACCTAAATGGTCTAAAATAACTCCCATGTCCCATTTGCTGTGTTCTCTAGCCACCATCTCATAGCCAGGTAACCATTTTGATTGGTTTCTTGTGTACCTTTCCAATGTTTTCTTATGCAAATATTTTTTTAAATGGCTATATTGCCCTTACACAAAAGCACAACTTGCTTTTCTTTACATCTAAACCATACCCCGGAGGTTGTTTCCCTAAATACAAGCATGGGATGCCCTAAATGGAGAGTCCTGGAAGACCCCACAAGTTGCCTATCCATAAAGTCATCTCTGAGGCTGCCTCCAAGGAGAACATGAGAAAACCCTGGAATTTATTTATTACAAATTGTGTATTTATTCTTACATGTTTAAGCTTCAGTCACCTTCAAAATACTCTCCATTTGATGCAATACATGTTATCAAGACGCTTTTTCCACTGCATAAACTTGTCAATTTTGTTGCCTTTCGTGCTTCCGCTGTTTTTTGTGTCATCTTTTTCACAGCGGCAAAATGTTTTCCCCTGAGGGACTTTTTTTACACAGGGAAACAACAACAAAAAAAAGTTGTTCAGGGTACAATTGGGTTAATAAGGAGGGTTGGGCAAGGGGATCATGCCATTTTGGGTCAAAAACTGACAAACACAAAGTCCTGCGTGAGCAGGTTGTTTGTATAACGGGAAAAGGCATTGAAAGAATCTCAAAAAAAAAAAAGTTCATTGAAGCCTAAGGTATCCTCTCACAACAACACTAGCTGGTACACTGATGTCAATGGGTTCCTAGAATACTACCTAATAGGGAAAAGCCTGTACTACAGGGGTTCACCCTCCAAAAACTAATTCTGTTTTTTGGGGGTCCCCCCTCGTACTTAAACTCTTTTCCTAATCCTATCATCAAGTTCCCCTGACATTCTAGTCTCTGTGTTAGTTTCTCCTATCTTTTCCTCCATCTAAGTGAATGCGTTGTTCAGGTCTTAGCTAGTATTTCACTTCCTCTAAGAGGCCTTCTGTGAATCCCTATACTAGTAAGTGTTCCTCTACTGTATGCTCACAGAGCTCCCGTAATCTGACTCACAGCACATGATACTTGTAAATAATTAACACACATCCGTTTGGCCTAATGTTAATAATACCGAATATTGACTGAGTGCTTGCTATGTGCCCTGCTGAGAAGGGACTAGTGCAGCAAGTAAGATTCTTACCTCGGGCACAAAATTTAAGGAAGCACCAAAAACAATGTATTCAAGATCTATAGTATTTTAATATGATACTTTTAAAAATAAAATTAACACCAAAAATTCCTAATAAACAAAATATAAACATTGTAATTAAAGACAAGGTCTCTATTGTCATAACTAAAGACAGTATTATGATTTTTCTTTTGCCTTAGACTACCATAAGTCTCTGTTTGGTGCCTAACATTGTGCTAAGCTCTCTATGCACTTCAACTAAATTAATTCTCAAAGCAGTTCTGTTGTAAAGAAATTATTATCCTTGTTGTATAAATGAAACACCCTTACGCTTAACAAGGTTATGCAACTATGCTCAGTCCCAAGGCTAAGAAAGAGTGATGCTGAGACTCACTCTAGTCAGCCTGCCTCCATGGTTTCTGTTCTTAATCACTTTATAATTGCCTCCTAGTAGGTGGATACAGGTAACTGGAAATTTTGCCATATACTTTCTATTTTAAATATATGTTGAGAGACAGTATAGATTACCTGACCCCAAAACATTTCTTGGGAGGAAGGGAGAAATGACAAGAGAGAATAACATTTATAAAAATAAAGACATTAAAACATTTGTTTAAAACTAGCAGATTTAGTCATTCAATGCATTTCAAATTCCAACTTCCCCTTCATTCTTGCAGCAATTTTTTTTTAAACTCTTAAAAATCTTTATGCAAGAAATATCACTTAGTCAATGAAGACATGTTTGCATTAGGAAAATATATCCATTCCTGTTAGCATATTAGTCAAACCATATCCATATGGCAATTTGCCCTTGGGGACTAAAAACGTGTTAAATAGGTTTTGTTCTATACTGGATGGGTGAACATCCTTCTGTTAGAAACAGTCATATGATTTAATAGAAATAATGCAAATGAGATTTTGCTACATTAAGGATAAAAACATTCCTAATTTTTACAAGTTCTCTATCTCATCCTTTGGGTATAGTATTTGTCAGGTAATTGTGTTCTTTCATTTCATGTTGTTTTTAAGGTTGCAAAATAAATAGAAGAAGAATTTGATTAATGGTATACCCTCTTAAGAGTATTTGAAAAATGGCTTTGTTGGTGATTATTATATTCATCTCAAATATCATTGTAGAATACAGAGAGGCCAAATGTTCTGATTTGCATTTTGTACTTGAATAAAAAAAAACCACAAATAGGCTCAGTGACTTACCCCAGATGACTTAGAAATCAACAGAATATTTGGATGTTATGGCCAAATTTTCATATTGTGGTCTAATTCTGAACCTTAGATAGGTGAAGAAGAGGAAAAGGTTTCTGAGTAAGAGAAAAGAGCATATGTGACAATGTGGGGGTGAGATATGATGAAGAAAATCTGGTACACTTAGAGAAATGCAAATTCTATGAACAAAACTATCTGCATAGTAATGTTACATGCAATGGGTTCATAATATTGTATTGTTACTATTACTCTTTGAGATAAGCAAAATTATTATGCTCGTTTATATAGGAATAAACTGAAAATCAACGTTACACAATTAGTAAATGGTGAAACTGGAATTCATATTCATGTCTTTGACACCAAGATTCTTTTTATTATACCATAAAATTGAAGAAAAGATTGCAGTTGACCCTTGAACAACTTGGAGTTTAGGAGCACTGACCTTCCCATACAGTCAAAAAATCATGTATAACTTTAACTTCCAAAATTTAACTACTAATAGCCTTATTGACAGAAGCCTTTTGATGACATAAATAGTTGATTAACACATTTTTAAGTTATATGTACAATGCACTGTATTCCTTCAATAAAGTAGGCTAGAGAAAAGAAAAATCGTAAGTAAAAGTATATATACTATTCATTAAATGGATCATTAAAAATATCTTTATCTTCATTATCTTCATGTTGAGTAGGCTGAGGAGGAAGAGAAGAAGCTGTTCTTAAAGATTGCAGGGACGAAAAAACTAAATAGATCCTTGCACTTCAAACTTGTATTGTTTCAAGGGTCAAGTACTTGCAATGTTTCCCAGTAGTCAATGAAATCATCATTTGCTGCAAACCAATTTATCTAAATTTGCTTTATAGTACAGAATAATATCTAAATATCAATATGAGAAATTAATTAAAATTTTTAAATTTAATAGATTTAATAGAAACACAACTATTAAAATAAGCTTTAAGATATTTGGATGATTTGTATTTATTTGTGAGTTAAATGAAATGTCAATTATTAAGGCAGATGTGCTTATCTACTCTAATTTTTGTTAGTTTTTTGACATCAGAATGCTTACCTGATAAAGTAGGCCATGAGCCATGATTCTGAGGAAAATAGAGTTCATACACTAATTCTTAATGTAGCTTAGTTAAAATATCTTAGGAAACAGAAATCAAGGTGAGGACTAAGTACTAGTGCTTAATTGGGGTGGTGCAATTCCACGGCAGTGATAGAGAAGAAAAGTGGAGTTAGGCATGAAGAATAGCAGGGTGATGCATTGCTGCACAGGCCACTGTTTCAAGAGGAGCCAGGAGGAGACACTCTCGGTCATTCAGCAGGTGTGGCTGCACAGCCATACAGGATATCTGTGAGAAGAGCTTTAAGAAAAAAAAAATTGTGCCTCAGAACAATCCAGTGGAACAAGGAACAAAAAAGATATTAATCTTCACAGGTCTCACCCATCTTCTGCCTTCTACTGTTCTAAGTTGTCCCTCTAGAACTTTCACCACTGTTCCCTGTTGCATCCTATCCTTTGGCAACCTCTGGAGAAACATAATCCTACGCCCCGCAGTAGGACTAGTAGGCCCCACACAATGAAATCATGCAAGTGCTCATGGAATAAGTCATCCACGACAGAAGCAGAAGGAGAACAAGAGACTGAGGGTCCCAAGAAACATGTGAGGCCAAAGGAATATGAAAAAACACCTTGACTGCTTGGCTTGGACCCTAGCAATTCCTGGGATGCAGAAGGCAAGCACCATAGCTTTTTTTAAAAATCAACAAAACCCTTCCTGAGAAAAAGATGCTGGGAGAGATTGACTAAGTGGGGGCTTGTGAGCAAGTGTCAGGGTCATCCTAGTGAAGTAGCTGGCATTGCAACTGCTCTGCTTAGTCCCTAGCACTTCCCAGGACACAGAAACTGAGTGCCATTTTTTGTTTAACTGACAAAAGTTTTCCTGCAAAGAAGCAGTGGGGAGAGACTACCAGCTCCAAGTTCTTTCTTACCACTGCAGTGGGAGAGATTGTCAGCTCCAGACTTTGCCTCACTACTTCAGCAACTGGCAAGACACTGGCAGCAAGGGCTGTGGAAGGACCCTGAAGCTGAGTCCCGCCAGAGAAGACAAAAGAGGCACCCCCATTGCCATCTTGAAAATAGGACAGGAAAGTGCTCTGACATCCTCACCACAGAGCAACAGACCTGATCTTGGTGACCGGCAGATCAACTACTCAAGGGTTGATCATAACCAGAGAGAATATCCTAAAAGCACTAACTCCCACAGCCACTGAATAACAGAAATAAAGAGAAAGCAAGAGTTCTGTCACAAATGAGGAAAAACCAGTAGAACATCACAGGTAATTTCAAATGTAACAAGGGGAAAACACCCAAAAAATCATACCACAGAGCCCAAACAATGGAGTCACCAATGACTGGACCCAGAATATGACTGGGATTAGGGAATGGATGGAAAGAGTGAATAAGACTCAAGAAAGACAAGATGCAGTACTGAAAGAACTTGTAACACAGATTTTGGTCTTAAAAAATTTCATACAGGAAATAAATAACAAGATGATAAGTATGGAAAGCAGAATTAATCTAGCAGAAGAAAGAATCTCAGAACTTGAAGACCAGAACATGGAATTAACCTGATCTGTAAAAAACACAGAAAGAAAATTCAGAAAGAAAGAATAAAGCTTACAAGAGCTGTGTGATTACATAAGAGTCTGAACCTATGTCTGATTGGTATACCAGAAGAAGAAAAGGAAATGGAGAACACCATGGAGCAAGTATTCCAGGAGGTTATCCAAGAAAACGTCCCCCATCTCACCAGAGGTGTGACCAGTCAAACACAAGAGATACAGAGAAACACCACAAGACATCAAATGAGAAGATCAACCTCTAGACACAGTAATTTGCCTACACAAAGTAGGCACAAAAGAAAAAACCTTAAAGTCAGCAAGGGAGAAAGGTCAAACTACCTACTGGGGAAAACCAATCAGAATAGCAGCAGGCTTATTGGCAGAAAAACTACAAGCAAGAAGGAACTGGAGTCTAATATTCAAAGTCCTCAAATAAACAATTTCAACCAAGAATTTCCTACCCAGTCAAGCTCAGATTCATCAAGGAAGGAGAATTAAAATCCTTCCCAGATATCCATCCCTAAGAGATTATGCAACTTTCAGACCAGCTTTACAGGAGACACTTTAAAAGGTATTAAGCACAGAAGAAAGGAAAAAGAAATGACCACACACTTCCCAAAAGAACAGCAGAGCACAGAATCAACAGAGAATACAGCACAACAACAAACTTGAAAACACCATACATCAACCCCAAAACCAAAAGAAAACAAGCAAAGAAAAAAACTTTTAAGAACCTCATGACAGGGATAAACAATCACATTTTAATAATCAGCCTGAATGTGAATGCACTAAATGCACCACTGAAAAGACACAGAATAGTAAATTGGATAAGAAACCATGACACAATTATTTGTTGCATCCAGGAAACTCATCTCAACACCAGGGATGCTCATAGACTCAAAGTTGAAGGATGGAAAATGAATTTTCAGGCATATGGATCACAAAAGAAGGCAGGAGTCATGATGTTAATATCAGACAAAACAACCTTTAAACTATCATAAATTTAAAAACATACAAAAGGATAATACATAATGATAAAATGTTCAACCCATCAATAAGAACTACCCATCCTAAACATAAATGCACCCAACAAAGGAGCACCAGCATTTATGAAGCAACTACTAAGTAAACTAACAAGAGATATTGACTCTAATATTATCATTATTATTATTATTATTATTTTTGAGTTGGAGTCTCACTCTGTCTCCCAGACTGGAGTTCAATAGCACGCTGCCGGCCACCGCAGCCTCAACCTGCTGGGCTTCGGCGATCCTTCTGCCTCAGCCTTCCAAGTAGCCGGAACTACAGGCACACACTACCAGACCTGGCTAATTTTTTGATTTATTGTAGAGATGAGGTCTTACCAAGTTGCCCAGGTGGGTCTCGAAACCGCGGGCTAGGCAATCCACTCACCTCAGCCTCCCAAAGTGTGGGATTACAGGCTGAGCCACTGAGCATGGCTGACTCTAATATTATTATAGCTGGGGACTTGAATACCCCACTAACCACTCAAATATCAACAAGGAGAACCAGAACCTAAACTTGACACTTGACCAAAGGACTTAATAGATGCAGATATTCTACCTTATAATCACAAAATATACATTCTACTCATCACCACATAGAATGTACTACAAGATCGATCACATCTTTGGCCATAAGTCAAACATAAACAGATTTCATAAGGCTGAAATATTGCCATGCACTTTCTCAGACCACAGTGGAATAAAAACAAATATCAACAACAACAAAATTTCCCAAAGCCAACAAAGACATGGACACTAAACAGCATGATGCTGAATAACTACTGAGTCAACACTGAAGTCAAAACAGAAGTTAAAAGATTTCTGGAAACCAATGAAAATGAACAAACATCTTACCAAAATTTCTGGGATGCCGTGAAAATAGTTCTAAGAGGGGAATATATATCTCTATGAACACACATCAAGAAAATGGAAAGATCACAAATTGACAGCACAACAAATCACATGAGGGAGCTGGAAAGAGACCACCAAAACCATAACTTTAGCGGAAGAATCCAGATCACCAAAATAAGAGCCCAAATAAGGGACATAGAAGACAAAAATATCATAGAAAACATCAACAAAACAAAAAACTGGTTCTTCGAAAGAATTAACAAGATTGATGAACTCCTAGTAAGAGCGATCAAGAAAAAGAGATAAAAAGCCCAAATAAACATAATCAAAAATATAAAAGATCAAATCACAAGTGGCCCCAAAGAAATACAAAAGATTGTCAGAGATTACTCTGCACACCAGTATGGAAATACATGATAACCTAAATAAACTGCAGGACTTTCTGACAACACACAACCTCTCTAGGTTGAAACAAGAAGACATTGAGACACTAAACAGACCAATAACAACCCAGAAAATTGACTCTGTCACTAAAAAAAAAAAACTACCTACAAAAAAAAGGCCCTTGGCCAGATGGTTTTCCAGCAGAATTCTACAAAATGTACAAGGAGGAGCTAATACCAATCCAATTGAAAGTACTGCAGGAAATTGAGAAAGATGGTTTCACCCCAAATCATTTACAAAGCTAACATCACACTGATGCCCAAACCAGGAAAAGAACCAACAAAAAAAGAGAACTACAGGCCAATATTCCTTATGAATATGATGCAAAAATCCTCAACTAGATTCTAGCAAATCAGATCCAAAAACATATCTCAAAAATCCTCCACCATGACCAAGTAGGCTTCATCCCCAGGATGCTGGTCTGGTTCAACATTCACAAGACCATAAATGTCATTAAATACATCAACAGATGTAAAAACAAGAACCACATGATTATATTACTAGATGTAGAAAAAGCTTTTGATAAAATCCAGCATCCCTTCTTGATAAATTCCTCAAACACCTAGGTATAGAAGGAACATACCTCAAAATAGTAAGCGCCGTCTATGATAAACCCACAGCTAGCATATTGCTAAATGAACAGAAACCGGAAATGTTTCCCCTGAAAACTGGAACAAGACAAGGCTGCCCACTCTCATTCCTCTTGTTCAACATTGTAGTGGAAGTCCTAGCTAAAGCAATTAGACAAGAGAAGGAAATCAGGGTTATCCAAATAGGAAAGAGGAAGTTAGGTTATCCCTCTTTGCTGATGATTTGATCCTATACATCGAATATCAAAGAGAACTGTCAAAAACCTGCTTGCACTGATAAACGAGTTTGGAAAAGTCTCAGGGATGCAAAATAAATGTGCAAAAGACAGTCGCATTCTTATACACCAAAAATAAGCAGGCAGAGAACCAAATAAAAGGTACAATTCCATTCACAATTGCCACACACAAAAAAAAAAAATACCTAGGCATCTTCCTAACCAGAGAAATGAAAGACCTTTGCAATGAGAACTCTATAACACTGCTAAAAGAAATCCAAGAAGACACACAAACAAATGGAAAAATATTCTATACTCATGGATAGGAACATTCAGCACTGTTAAGATGTGTATCCTACCAAAGGCATTTTATAGATTCAATGCAATACCCATTAAATTACCAACGACATTCTTCTTAGACCTTGATAAACAATACAGAAATTCATATGGAAACATAAACAACCATGAATAGCCAAAACAATCCTTAGCAAAATAAACAAAGCAAAAGGTATCATACTTCCAGACTTCAAACTTTACTATAAGGCTGCAATAATCAAAACAGGTATTGGTACAAGAACAGGCATATAGACCAATGGAACAGGATAGAGATTCCGGAAGCTATGCCTCAATTTCTCAGTCAACTCATCTTTGATGAAATCCTCCACCAACAACCACTGGAGAGAGGAGAATCTATTTGGTAAATGGTGCTGGGAAAACTGGCTGATCACATGCAGAAGATTGAAACAGGACTCCTACCTATTACCATAAACAAAAATTAACTCTAAATGTATCAAAGACCTAAATCTAAAATCTCAAACTACAAAATCTTAGAAAACACAAGAGACAACCTTATGGAAGTTGGAACTGGCAACCAATTCTTGATCAAAACCCCAAGTGCCCACACCATAAGAGATAAGTTAGACAAGTGTGATCTCATCAAACTGACAAGCTTCCACAAAAGAAATCATCAAGAGAGCAGGGAGGCAGCCCACAGAATGGAAAAAATACTTGCCAATGGTATATCTGACAAAGACCTAATGTCTAGGCTCTATAAGGAACTCAAACATGCCAAAAGGAGAAAAACAATGAGCCTCATTAAAAAGTGAGCAAAAGACATGAATAGACACTTCTCAAAAGAAGATATACGGGTAGCCAAGAGACATGAAAAAGTGCTCAGCCTCACTAATCATCAAAGAAATGCAAATCAAAACCACACTGAGATACCACCTAACCCCAGTAAGAATGGCCACCATAAATAAAACAAACAACAACAGATGCTGGTGAGGATGTAGAGAAAAAGGAATGCTTCTATACTGCTGGTGGAATGCAAATTAATGCAACCTCTTTGGAAGACAGTGTGACAATTTCTGAAAGAACTAGAAATTGACCTTCCATATGACCCAGTAAACTCCCTATTGGGAATATACTAGAAGGAACTCAAGTCATTCTGCCATAAACATACCTGCACACACATTTTTTTTTTTAGCTCTATTCACAATAGCAAAAACATGGAAACAACCACGCTGCCCATCAAAGCTGGACTGGATTTTAAAAAACTGTACATGAACACAATTAATATTATGCAGGCATAAAGAAGGAAAAACTATGGACTTTGCCACCACTTGGATAGATTTAGAGTCTATCATACTCAGTGATCTATCACAGAAATAAAGAACAGAGTACCATATGTTCTCACTCATAAGCGGACCTTGAACAATTATCAAAATACTATAAGAAAGGGATTAGCAGTAGTGGGAAACTGCCAGGGGCGGGGGAGTGGGATTGGCAGTCGAGAGAAACTCCCAGGGGAGGAGGGGCACACCTCATCAACAAGGGTACCTGAAAAATGAACATTTGTATACCTAACCCTGAATTGTACTCCACATCTTTAAAATAAAATGAACACCTCAAATGTATCTGATAAAGACAATGACTCCATTATTCACTCGTTGCATGGATTTACCAGATTCAGTTTCCTTTATTCATCATTTCTCATAAGTGGTATCAACAGTCTCCCTGAACCCATCTTGGAAATTTCTAAATTATATTTTATTCCAATAACTTTACTAACCCCCACATGCAATTCGTTAAAGATTCCTGTTGATTCTTTCACAATAATTTCTCATAGTCAGTAATCCCTTTCTATTAATATTTTAGTTATCTTGACTTTCTTTTGACATTTCCCACTGTAAGTTCTTCCCAATTGTTCACCCTGATTTTGTTTCTCCTTACCTCCAAACTCTCTATATACCAGGCCTTCTTAAATAAGTTCTGTTTAATTTTTAAAAGGGGGGGGGTGTGAAATGATTCCCCAAGGTCAATTTTTAAAATTATGTTTTCTTTTTTAGCCTGATAATCTCTGGCTTATCTAAAAGACCCTGAGAACTGAGTATTTTTACAAAACTTCAGTCCCCTAATAGACATGTATGTCAGCACTAGAATCACTAGATTTGTCTCTAAGAAGCACTTCTTCCAAGCCAAACACATTGCATAAACAAAGACATTTCAATAGCTTGAATACAAGAAATAAGGTGACAGACTGTTGCGATCACACTGCACAGGAGAGTATGGGTAGACTGAGTTTAAGAGAACTTGTGTTGTCAAAGTCAGTACCATATTCACTATGAGAATGGCCAGATAATCCATCACATAAAATTTAATGTTACTCTCTTGCTCCCTCTCTCTCTTATTCTCTCTCTCTCTCCCCGCCACTCTCTCACTCTCTCCCTCTCTCGCTCTCTCTCTGTCTCTCCCTCTCTTGCTCTTCCTCAGTTACAGTCCCTTCCTGTAACTGCCCCTTTTAATAAATCTCTTGGTTCCGGCAAAAAAAAAAATTTAATGTTACTAATTTGAATCATCTTCATTTCCTGTTTCATTGGTATTTAACTTTAAATTTATTTTTGTTTTATAATTGTCATGAGATTTATAATCATAAGACTTTTTTGCTGAATTTAGTTTTACATTTTTATATAATATTTAGCAAAAATGTACATCTATGCTAGAAATTCAAAGAATTGCAGTAATTTCTTTTAAAGTGTCCTGTACATTATTTCAGCTTTGAGATGTGCTGAAATATACCATTACCAGGTTAATTTTCCCGAAGCATATCTCCAATTATGCCATTCTCTGACAAAACATCTTTAGAAGTTTTTCACTGCCTACAAAATTAAGTTAAAATTCATGAATCTAGCATTCCTACATGTATGTTCTGCTCCAGTGTATCATTACTTGTTTTGTTTTCCAAACTTTGCTTCATTACATGTACACATATATACAACATGCTCATTTATCATGTTGCCTTGGTCTGAATGTTTGTATGCCCCCAAAATTAATATGTTGAAATCTAACTCCTAAGGTGATGGTATTAGGAGGTGAGGACTTTAGAGGGTGATTAGGTCATGAGGGTGGAGCCCTCATGAACTGGATCAGTTTCTTTATAAAAGGACCCCAGAGAGCTAGCTAGTTCCTTCTACCATGTATGAACCCAGCAAGAAGGCATCATCTATAAGCCAGAAAGTAAGGCCTCATCAGACTCTGAATCTGCCTTAATCTTATACTTTTCAGTCTCCAGAAATAAATTCCTATTTTTTATAAGCTACCCAGTTTTTGATATTTTGTTATAGACATCCTAAGACATCTGTCTTCATTTGTATTTCTTTTGGTTACAATCTTCTCATGACCAATCCTATCAATACCTTCAGATCCAGAACACCTTCTTTGATCCTCCAAGCACTAGGGACCTGACTGTTAAAATTTTGTGATTTTTTTTGTACATATCATTCTTATGGCACTTGGCATTATCTGCTTTGTATGATGGTTAATTGTATACATACCTTAGCAAAAATCATCTTATCTTCATCTGGGTTTCCTCTAATTGGGCTAGTTTAGTAATTTGTACAGATTGTCTGTTTAATGAATACTTTTTAAGCTAATGTAAGACAGAACAAAATTAGCTACTCACATATCTGAAAATATCTATGTACTCGGAAAGTAATCACCATGAAATTATTGATGGCTAAATATGAGACAAATAAGAGAAACTCCAAAGGAGGGAATTTATATATAATTTGTTGAACACCTAGAAAATAATGGAATTCTAAATAAGGTAATGGTAAGCAATGGAATCTCACATTGTGTATTAGTATTGACTAAGATCACTAATGAAAAAAAAAAAGGCAAATAAGGCCAAAATAGTTCTCCCTTGGATACCAATTAACTGCTAATCTGTTTGCCCTAATAGGCTACTATTAGAGGAAATGATAAAATTAGCTATGCACATAAGAAACATTTATTGCCTACATATTACTTTTGCCCTGAGACCAGTGCAATTCAGCAAACTTGTACAATCAAATCACTCCAAAAACAGTTTAAAATAACACAAACCTTTATTCCTACTTGCTTGAAATTAGTTTTTTTAAACTAAAATTCTAAACATTCAAAGAAAGTGAGAAAATCTGTTTCTTTAAATGAATTTTAAATACTCCTATTTTTTTAAAAAAAGTCTGAGTTGCTTTCTGCATCTAAAATGCTATCTAAATCCCAACCGATTTATCCTTACACTTTCAGCTAAATTTCATTGCTTCTGGGCACCAGATAGTCTTGTTAATAATGGCAAATCCTTTCAGTCCCTGGTTGGTGTAGGTGAGGCTTTGACTGACAGGGTAATAAAAGTGTTAATGAGACAGAGTGGCACGGTCAGAGATCAACAGTTGCCAATATAGAAAACAATGCTGATACTCAATTTTTTAGAATTTCCTCTAACTAGTTAAAAATCTTTTGTATCAAAATACAGACCTTCCATTTTATAATTGATGACATTTTTTAGTCTCCTGTAAAGCTGTCATAGACATTTATGAAAGCATAGCCATGCCTAGAATGGATATTGTTTACAAAATCATACCTTAATTCCTTAGCTTGCCATTCACAAAGCTGATGGTCTTCAGATAGTATGTTGTCACAAGACTACAGTCAAAATGGACCTTTCAGCTCCTTCACTCAGCAGCTGGGTGACCTAGGGCAAGTTTCTAAACTTCTCCGAGCCTCAGATTGCACACCTGTCAAGAGATTTTGCAAACACTTCCCTTACAAAGCACTCATGAAACTAAAAGACAGGAAATCTATAGAGAAGCAGTGTCTGGTGCATAGGAGACATTTTAGAAATGAAAAGATAGTATTACCCTTAAATGTATGTATAACAATTTTCCTTCAGTTATGACTGGTTTAGAACTTAAACAAAAGTTTGGGAGATTTTTTTCTGTTCTTTATCTTGGGCATTTATGATATATTGGGTTACTAGGACCACCACTGGATTCAAGAGGTATAAATGGATATCTACAATTGCTAGGTGGTACTTTGTTTTCATTTGATGTTTCCTCTATTTTGATTTCTTTCTCTATCCCTTTTATCAATTAGCACTTGCTGTATAACAAATATCCAAAATTACTGACTTAATAAATATTTTCTATTTCTCATAATTTTATGAGTTAGCTGGGCATACATATGGTTTGGACCAGCCCAGCTGGAACAAGGTGGTATGGGATGGCCTCTTTCATGTCTAGTGATTGATTTAATATTAGTGGAGGTCACAGAGATGATTTGGCTTCCTGTATCTCATCAACTAGCATGCTAGCCCAGGTGTGTGTATACATGCCATAGCCAGAGGGGTCCCAAAAAGAGCAAGAAAGGGAACACCCAATAAACATACACTTTTCAAGTCTGCTTTTGTTTTGTGTGCTATTGCTATCATTTTATTGACCAAAATAAGTCATGTTGTCAAGCCCAAAGTAATAGTGTGCATATGCAGAAGTGAATTATTAAGCCCGCTTCTGTAACAACCATACTCCGTTTACTCACACGTTCTCAAGAAACATAAAATTTTCCTATAGAACAATAATATTTCCCAAAATAATTTAGTCAGGGTTAAACATATCAAAAGTTTGCAATATGCTTTTATATTTCGTATTTCCACTGAGCATCTGATTAGCTTTTAATTAGGCAGAATGCTGAGAAGTGTGTTTGAAACAGACTGCTTATACTACATAGGTATGATGTTTTTTAGATGCGTTTTGACGTGTAGAAAAAAATATTTGTTTTATCTCTCCAATTTAGAAAGCATGGCTTTTCCTTTGCTTTGGTTCTTTTTTACTTAAGAAAATTACTCTGTGTTTAATTATACTTTTAGGTTTTAGAAGGGAACCATTGCATCTAAGAATCTGAGTTGCCCTTTTTTTTTTTCTATATACCTTGGTTTTGTGAGTTTTATTCTATACAATGTGGCTCCAAAACAAAATGTCTTCCATCTAAAAATTGGCAACAAAGACTGGAGGATTGTATTAGTCTACTTGGGCTGCCATTGCAAAATACCATAGACTAGGTGGCTTAAACAACATAAATTTATTTCCTCACAATTCTGGATCCCAGGACATCCAAGACCAAGGTGCCAGCCAATTCCACTCTTGGGGAGGGCCCTCTTCTTGGCCTGCAGATGACTGATTTATTTCTGTGTACTCATACAGTGGAAAGAGAATAAGATATCTTGTGTCTCTTCTTACAAAAACACTGATTATTTCATATCAGGGCCCCGTGGTTATGATCTCATTTTATCTTAATTACCTCCTTATAGGCCCTATCTTTAAGGACAGTCACAGGGAGAATTAGAGTTACAACAAATGAATTTAGAGGAAGGGACACAATTCAGTCCATAGCAGGAGTACTAAAAAGTGAAAGCCAAAATTTTTACATACTTCACCAATTTAATTGAGGTAGATTTGATCTATATATAATGTGTGGTGATTACACAAACTCCTATACCTCTCTATGCAGCACTGACTAAATGCAATACAGTTGAATAAAGCAAACAAACCTAAAAATTGATCAAGAAAGATTTCAAGTATATAGAACTGAAGGTACAATTTGGCAGGCAGAACCTGATGCAGCAGCTAGAAAATTCTGTTGAAAACAAATTGAAGAATCATGAAGAATGTAAACTATTTCTTCTTTTTTAATTAATAAAAATATATTTAAAACTTTGCAAAACCATTTCCTATAAAACTTTTTAAAAACATATTGTTGATATGTCTGTGGTTTCAGTGAGAACTGATTTGGAAAAATGTAGATAATGTGACAGAAGTGTAAATGCAAGTTTTCATTCCTAAAATAATTTTTCCCCAGAGTAGTAATTGTTTAAATGTCTGAAAAGTGTAAGTTTTATTTTATAAGTAACTGACTTTTTCCAAGGAACATAGAATTAGATAAACTTAGAGTTAGAAATGTTCAAGTAATTTTTCTAAATGCCTTTACACGTTCATGGTGAAATGCTCATTAAAATTTCAGATAAGAAATTCTCCAGGGTATTACATTGTTGAATTCTTTAAGAACTATAAAACTTCCTATCCCCATTATTTCTCCTGTTCAATTTCCTATCATCACAGGTGAGTAAGGTTTTCTTGTTTTGCCAATTCTGCTCGAAAACTCTGACTTTTGGGATATGCTAAATTATAAAAGGAAGTATTATTTTTCTTCCTGCTAATGTTCTTTCTGAAAAGAACATGAGAAAATTTAGTAATAATACTGCACTGTATGATGTAAAAACTATAGACTAAAAATCATTTACATCTATATTGAACATATCATAATTTAAAAATTAGTTTAAATTACTTGGGAATATATGATAGATAGTACAGAATTTTCTTTTCAATATATCCAGATGATCAAGACTGGTGTGCAAGAAGGTGTGTTAGTCAGTTTTAAGATGCTATAAGAAAATAACACAGACTGAGTGGCTTAAACAATGTATGTTCTCACAGTTCTGGAGCCTGGAAGGCCAAGACCACAGTGCCAATTGATTCCGTTGTGGTGAGGACTCTATTCCTGGCTTGCAGATTGCTGTCTTCTCTCTGTGTCCTCAATATGGGGAGGAAAGGGAGACTATCTGGTGGTATCTCTTACTATAAGATCACAAATTTTATCATATCAGGGCCTCAACATTATGACCTCATTTAATTTTTATCACCTTCTCACAGGTCTTATCTCCAAATTCAGTCACAATGAGGGGATAGGGTTTCAACATATGAATTTGGGAGTTGGGCATGTGGGACCAATTCAGTCCACAGTAGAAGGCAATTGCTGCATCTGCAAGTCAGACTGCAAGGCTAATTTCTCATGTCAAAATTTCCTGTTAGGCCCCACAAACTGATGTGATGGATCTTGCATCATTAATTAGGCCATAGTTTTCCAAAATGTCAATTATCATGCATCTGTTGATTTTTGAAATTGTCTTGTGTAGATCCTGCTTCAAGTAAGAATCAACTTTGAGTAAAGAGATGAAAGAAATCTTCATTCGTGCTGAGAGACCAGAAACCTGCAGTTTGATCATCTCATCTGGTAGAAAAGGAGAAAGGTTCACCTGCCTCTCCTTCCTTCCCATTTCTTTCTGCTGCCCTCATCTCCTCAGCATATTCTAGAATGGGAAAATAAAATATAGAAACTAAAACTTTTTAACTTATTAATTTGCTGTTTTACTCAACAAAAATGTATTGAGTGTTCACTCATGTCACAGGTTTTGCTATAAATTAAGAGTACAAATAGCATTCATTTATTCCTAGGTTATTTATGAGTAGACCTCATTGAAAATGGAAAATTTGAGTAGAGACCCAAAATAGATGAGAGAGTTAGCTATGCAGAAATCTACGGGTAGGATATTCCAAGCAACTAGAACAAAAATGTAAGCTGGCATGTGTCTGATAAGGTCCAGAAACAGCAAAGAGGGTAATGTGGTTGGAGCAGAGTGAGCAGGGATTTTAGAGTTGAAGGATCTCAATATGCAAGCCTTGTAAGTCATGGTAAAGTGTTAACATTAACTTTGTGTGACATAGGAATCTCAGGGCTCTGAAAAGTGCTCTGCAATATGTTTAAAGTATCATCTTTCAGATGTAAATCCCATATGTCAAAAGTAATTGCATTTTGCTTTTGAATTCAATCTGATCCTCTGTTTTTAGGTAAGCAATTTGTTCCATTCATCTTGATTGTAAATTTGGATTTATTTCTATATACTTTGTATTATTTTTAAGTTTTTTTTTTTAATTTTAGGTTCAAGGGGTACAAATGCATGTTTGTTATATGGATATACTGAATAGTGGTAGGGATTAGGCTTCAGGTGACCTATTTCCCAGATAGTGAACACTATACCCAGTAGGTAATTTCTGAATGCTAAATTCCCTTCTCGCCTCCCCACATTAGTGTCCTCAGTGTCTATTATTTCCATCTTTGTGGCCATTTAACTCCCACATATACTTACTTTGTATTATTTATCTGTCCACCACCCTCCCTCGCCCCTTTTACTAGTGTGCTTATTTATCATTTCTTCTTTTGGATTGACTTGGTTTCACTAATTTTCTTTTGTTTTTTTTCTCTAGTCATGTTTAAGTAGATTGTATACTTTTATTCATTTTGTTGTTCCCCCAGAAATTTTAGCTTTCTTGTTTAACCTCATCAGTTCTCAACTGAAAATCTTTATTTTCTCTCTGAATAATACAATGACCTAAGAATACTTAATTCCAATAACTACACTTGTTCCAAGTTTATATAATATTATTGGATAAGATTTCATTTCTTCCTTGAGTTTTTTTTTTGTTTTGTTTTGTTTACCTTTATCAATTAGACAATATGGTTATTAGTTTTACAGTTAGTGACTGTTTAGATTTTTCCCACAGAACGATTATTGTTTTATTTATTATATTCTTGAGGTTCTGACCTTTCCATTATGATCCTTTTCTCTTAGAGGAGAACTTTTGGACATTCCTTAAGTTAAAGTTTATTTTTAATGAATTATAAATTCTTGTTCATCTCAAAAAGGTATTTCATTCTTGTTCTGAAAAACAAGATTATGTTCCATATAGAATCCTAGGTTAACAGAACATTTTGGGTATGCCATCTACTATGTCATTCTACTATATTATCTACTATCATAACTTCCATTGCTGCTTTTAAATGTCACCTATTATTTAAGTTGTCATTATTTTGTTTATCATCTTATTGCTTTTCCCTCTGGATGCTTTTAAGTAAATATGATTGTGATGAATTACATTTTTAATTTTTTATGAAATAATTTTCATTGCTGGAATAACCTTACATGCCATGATTCTAATAATACACCACTGGATACTATTTTCTAATACATATCTAGGATGCTTATCTGATATTAGAATTTGCACTTCCTTTACCCTTGGTGTAGAATGATCTGCAATCCTCCTACCTGGCTTCTTGTCAATCAGGTGTCGGAACAAGTATACTTTTTCTACTGGTCCTTTCCTTTCCAAGTAATCTAAAAATATCCTTCCTTCATGCTCTATTAAATCACCCTTTTTTACAATGGTTTCAAAACTCTCACAACTACAACAATCCTATCAATATGCTTGCTACTGTGTTTGCTTCTGCACCTTTCCACCCTCTCTTCCCAAACCTCTGTAAGTGCAGAATGTTCACAGAGGGCTGTCTTTGTCCCTTATGGAAAAAGACCCAAAGTTCCTTTGTCCTGGCAACTCATACAAAATCAGAGGATTAGTGATTAGAGAATTACTGACCTTTATCATTTCTTTCAATTTGGGACTTGAGGAAGATGCACACCAGTACATGTCACCAAGCTGCATGGGTCACATTTCCTTAATTTTTTTTTTATTAAAAAATAAAATGTTACCAGTGGGGAATCTGCTGGGGGGAGGGCACACCTCATCAAAGGTACATGCATCAACAAAGGTACCTGCATAATGAATATTTATATACCTAACCACATCTTTAAAATTAAATTAAATTTAAAAGTCAGGAAAAAATTACCATTCATTATGTGTGTGTGTGTGTGTGTGTGTGTGTGTGTGTGTCTGTGTGTGTGTGTGTGTGTGTGTGTATTTTTAGAACAGTATCCATTTAACATTTTTAAGTTACAACAAGAATAATTCAAGTAGTATGACTTCATTTTCCATAAAATAAAAATATTTGGGGCAACCCCTTCAGGTCCCCTCCCGCTGTGGGAGCTTTTCTGTCCTCTCAATAGTTCCTGCTTTTTTAAAAAATTGCATTTTTGGATACATATTTTATTTATATAAAGGAATATAAGGATAGTGCTGTAAAGGTAAAGAGTGAGTATTTCAGGTTATTATATCTTTTCCCCAAAAGTTTTAAGTATATGAGTAATTTTTACTTTATTTTTCATATATTAGAAATTTAGAAAATGATGAAAATTAGTCTCAAAATTTACCAAAGACACCATTAACTAAAATCTGATCCATTAGCTAAAAATCAATTTAAATAAATGGAATATTAGTTGCCCAAAACTCTCTGGTTTCTTTATTACTCCACTCTTAGAAATATAGATTTAGCTTTCTGTCACTTATAAGAAATATGACTCTGAGTTTTCAGCTTGTATTAAACCTTTCCCTAATTTTATTCATGCCTCTAAAATACAACTTCCTACTGTACTTTATTCTTTATATAATTTTTTTGCCACATCATGACGTGCAAGAACCAGATGCAAAAGTAGCCCTTACTCACACATGCAGTTAAGAAACTGGCATAATTTTGCTTTTGGAAGCTTCAAACCATTAAGCCCAAATATCTGAAAAAGCACTGTTCAGTCTTCCCTCAGTTTGTATACCAAAACAATGAATGTATAGCACAAGAAAGTTTAACCCTGTACATTCGCTCTGAATAGGACCATAAAGAAGGAGTACTCATAAAAGGAGGTCTATATAACTGAATTTCATGGGGCAACAAGAATACATTCTTTTTATGAGAAATTCTTATGCCCTGGGGCCCAATTTTAAGGGACTGCATTTCACCTACTTCAATTCTTATTACTGGAGAAAAAATAAAAGATGGATTACTCTCTGAACTAAGGAAACGCAAATGGCTAGCAGATTGCGCTCTGATACCTTTGCTCCATTTTTTGAAATATTTGCAATGCAAATAACTGTTCAAGATTCCTTTGGCTGCACTAACATTTATGTGTGTTGTGCCAAATAAAATAGCTATTTATGTGTTTAAAGGAGAGCATTTCTTGTTCTGTATGTGTACACCTGAGCTCATTTCCCTTGAGAAGATGCCTCAACAGCGCTAGTATAACAAGACAATAACAGCAAAATAATAGAGATTTATAGTGATTGTCCAGAAGTCAACAGGGGATGGCTCACACAGTGAGTGTAACCATAACAAGTGTCAGTGTTTTCAAGCAGAAAACAAAAGCAGAGCCCTTTGATGCAATCTAAATTTGAACCACAAAGTCACACTGAATCTACAGGCTAATCATAACATGCCCTTGCTCCCAGAATGAAAAAAAAGGAAGAAAAATCATAAAATATTAAACTGTGAACCCTACAACACAAATGACATGTAAAATTCTCATTTTTATGAAAATATCATGGCTTTGCAATGCTAAAGATGCTTAGTAAAGGTCCAAACCAGATCACAGATGTGTTTTACTTGACCCACACATTAATAAGGAAATCAGAACATTTCCACATTTAAAAGTCTGGATTTCCAGCTTCTTTGATTTAGCAAATTCAAACTTATATGTGAGTGGTAACCATCAGATGGGGATGAGTCACAGGCTGCCCTTTTTGCTAGCTATTTCTTTTCTAGTTGAGCACATTCCTCACTACTCTCTATTGTCTTTCATCTTCTACTCTTTTACTAATTTATAAATAGTCATTACTTGTCTGGCCCCTTTTAGCATTTGAGTTTGCATTCCCAATACAAATAAGTCCTTTTCTATTATCACTCCAGCGTCAGGCTTTATCATCAAGGACTCTACATCTCAAGAAAAGCTCTGAGATAGATATTATGGTATACAATAATTTGCAATGCAAATTACCTGAGGCTTAAAGGTTTTAAATGACTTATCCATGGAAATCATGACATGCCTTTGAAGGGCAACTAGACTAAGGATAAATCAGATTCACTCTTTATAATAAATAAGTTTTCCAGTCTTTGAATTGGGAAGAGAATGGCATCATGACATTATGGAAGAATCCAGAGCCCAGTGCCAACTCTTGGTCTGCTTTGGGCCAATTACTTTACTTATCTTGGTCTCATTTTCCTCAACCCTGAAGTAATGTGTCTGAAGATAACAAGGGGCCCTTCCAACTCTTGGTTTATGTATGAATTTCAAACTAAGAGGAAAGGACTCTCTTTCTCCCTCTTGACTCCAGAGGGCAAAAGTAGGAGGAAAGAGCATGTTTTATCTACCCTTTAGTTTTTTGGTACCTTTGTAAAGGGAATATTATATTTAATCAGTATTTTTCAATAAAATTAATAATTTCTGCTTTTATTTAATCATCTTGAATTCTCATCATCTAGCACAAGAAAATGCAATAAGGCATGTTGAAGATTTGAAAAACTTCCTCTAGTGGCTAGGTTCCTGGGATTTCTCTGAAGAATTAGATATTTCAACCACGACTTTCTAACAACTATCATAATTGTTATTATTTATTGGCTTTCTACTAAGATTTCTGCCGAGCATTTCACATCATTCTCTTATTTAGTTCTAGATGCCATTTCATAAACACAGGAGCCATTCATATCTAAGCATCTCTACATGTTGCTTCACAGATGTCATTGTCAAAGCCATGTTATGGAGCCATAGCTCTAATAAATGAAAAAACATATATCTAGAATGGGATATAAAAGCTTCTTCCTGCATAGAACACGTTTAACTATTCAATCTTAGTGACTAGTTAAGGGTGTTAAGAGTTTATATCTGTGCATTTTGTCTCCACTTTATATTTGGCACTCCTCAGTCATTTCTTTTCCACTAATATATACTTGTTCTTATGTACACACACACACACACACACACACAACTTGTAAATACTAAGATTTAATTTTTTTTTGGATTGCCTGAGCCCGCGGGTTCGAGACCCGCCTGGGCAGGAGGCCTCATCTCTACAATAAATAAAAAAAATTAGCTGGGCATGGTAGCGCACACCTGTAGTTCCAGCTCCTTTGGAAGGCTGAGGCGGAAGGATCACCGGGCCCAGCAAGTCGAGGCTGCGGTGGCCGGGAGCAACCACTGCACTCCAGTCTGGGCGACAGTGAGTCTCCAACTCAAAAAAAAAATAAAATAAATAAACATTTTTCTCTTATTTTTAACTTGTCTCTCTCTATATGCACATACTAAAATTTAGTTGAGACTCCACTATGGGATTACTTGGAAAATTAAAAAACCACTAGCAAATAAATGATTAGTTTAATTAACCTAAGGTTTCTTGAAGAAACACTTAAAAATGTGAAATCTTACCTTCATCAAAGATAGCAGAGTTATTAAACTTTTTCTGTAAAAGGTCAAATAATACAATAAGTATTTTGGCTTTTTGTGGTATATTGTCTCTGTTGTAGTTACTCAATTTTGTCACTATAGCAAAATACCAGCCACATACAATATATAAAATTGTAGCTGTGTTCCAACAACACCTTATATATGGAGATTTAAATTTTATACAATTTCACATGTCATGGTATATTATTATTTTTTTCGTATTAATGATTTTTTGATTTTTTCCCAAGCATTTGAAAACATAAAAACCATCATAAACTCAGTCGGTGTAAAATCTGGCCATACGAGGGGTATATTTGTCCAGCAAGCCATACTTTGCCAACCATGAAATACAGAATGAAGACAAAAAGACTGCTGATAAATGTTGTTTTTAATATATACATATTAACCCATGCAAACTATTTTATATGCTTCCTACAATGGACCCCCAATCAATAGCTATTATCAGTAATTTTTATTATAAAAAATAATTTTTTCACGGGTTCAAGACCCGCCTGGGCAGCGAGACCTCATCTCTACAATAAATCAAAAAATCAGCCAGGCGTGGTAGTGCATGCTTGTAATTCCGGCTACTTGGAAGGCTGAGGCGGAAGGATCACAGGAGTCCAGCAAGTCGAGGCTGCGGTGACTGGGAACGGCCACTGCACTACAGTCTGGGCGACAGACTGAGACTCCAACTCAAAAATAATAATAATAATAATATTTTTTTAGGTTTGACACAGTGACTCACATCTATAATCCCAACATTTTGGGAGACCAAGGCAAGAGGATTTCCTGAACCCAAGAGTTCAAGATCAGCCTGGGCAAATGGCAAGACCTCATCTCCAATAAATCAAAAAAATGATTCAGATAGGGTGGTGCACACCTATAATAATCAGCTACTTGGAAGCTGATGCAGAAGGATCACCTAAGCCCAGTAGGTCGAGACTGCAGTAGCTGTGATCATGTCACTGCACTCCAGCTTGGCCACAGAGTGAGACTACAACTCAAAAAAATTTTTTTTGTTTTTATGTAAGCTATGTTAATTTTATAATGTTTTAAACTTAATGGTAGATAGCAAGTATTAGGTTAGGAACTATAATTCTAATAGAATTAGAAAAAAATTTAAGATGTTTCATTACTGCTAACTGTAATAAAGATTGTGTTAGCAAGTAGTGTTTTATAGTTTTAGGTTAGGCAATTTTTCACCCTAACTTTTACATTAGCTCTATGCAATTTGTTTTCTAGAAGTGCAGAGTATCCATAACACAACTTCTCTAAGTCATCATGCATCATGATCACAATGAAGAGAAAGTCTCAGAGTCTCACAGATAGTTATAATCTCAGAAAGAGAGTCATAATCCATGTCTATCGAAGTACATATTTTAAAGGAGGATTACAGTAAGCCATGTGCCATTACACTCTATCAATTATATCTATTACTTGACTCAGCAATTCAGACAACTGAATAACGTGTGAGGGTTGTATTCACCAGAGGGAGCTGAGAAGCTGTGTTATTGTTCTCAGTCTTTCACTTGCTAAGCATAATCAGCAACGATTGGTAAAAGCTTCTCTATAAAGAATCATTTCCATCAAAGTCAATTTTATAATCATTAACACAAAGAAAATCCATTGTTCTTAGACTTGTGAGAATATACTGAACTCTGTTGTCAAATCTGTAGATGACACAAAGCTGGTGGTGAAAGACATTATATTAGATGACACAATCAAGATGACAAAATATACAGTCTGTCACTTGAGACTTGTATGAATCAGGGCTCTCCAGAGAAATGGAACCAACAGTGTGTGTGTGTGTGTGTGTGTGTGTGTGTGTGTGTGTGTGTGTGTGTGTGTGCGCGCGCACGCTTGAGAGAAAGAGAAAGAGAGAGAATGAGAAGAAGAGATAGAGAATTATTTTAAGGAACTGACTAACACTACTGTGGAAGCCTGGTAAAACTAAAATCTGCACGAAAGACTGTAGTCTGGAGACCCAGGGAAAAGTTGATGTTGCTATTCAAGTCTGTAGGCCACCTGACATCAGTCTTTGTTCTATTAAGGCCTTAAATTGATTGGATGAGTCCCACTTGCGTTGTGGAGTGTAATTTGTTTTACTCAAATCTACAGATTTAAGTGTTAATCTCATCCAAAAACACCTTCACAGAAATATCCATAATAATGTTTGACCAAATATTGAGCACTGTGACCCAGTCAAGTTGGCACATAAAATTAACAAAGTCCTAAATATAGTAAGAAAAAATTTTTTTTTTTTTTTTTTTGAGTTGGAGTCTCACTCTGTTGCCCAGACTGGAGTGCAGTGGCCACTTCCAGCCACCGCAGCCTCGACCTGCTGGGCTCCAGTGATCCCTCCGCCCCAGCCTTCCAAGTAACCGGAATTACAGGCATGCGCTATCACGCCCAGCTGATTTTTTGTTTTATTGTAGAGATGAGGGCTTGCTACCCAGGTGGGTCTCGAACCCGCGGGCTCAGGCAATCCACTCACCTCAGCCTCCCGAAGGTACGGGATTACAGGCTGAGCCACCGAGTCCGGCGAAAAAAAAAATTTTAAGAGATGCAACTTGTAAGGGGGAAAAAAGATTCTCTGCTCTGTTTAAAACTAGCCAAGCACTTCCTGTGATTGTGTTAAAGTCTTAACAAGTTGTTCTAAGAAGGACTTAGAGACATCAAAATTAGGTCAGCACACAGCGAAGCAGTTTCTATGATGATGAGGCTTGAAGCCACAACACAGAAAAGATGGTTAAAGAAAGGGAATGTTTATTTTTTTTAAATTAGTGTCTTAGGAGGAATAGTATAACTATTTTCAAACGTTTGGAGAATTGTCATGTGGAATTACCCTGCTTAATCTAAATATTCAAAGACCAAAGGTGAGTCCAGTCCAGAGACTGAATGCTACAAAGAGATTGATTTCTGCCAAATATAGAGAAAATTATTTAAGAGACAGAGTCATCAAAGACAAAATAGAGTAAAGATAGATAGAAAGCGGAGTCTACTTTGCTGCACACATAAAATTTGGAATGGAAGACCACTTGGTGAGAATGTTTTCAGGGAGATTCAGACCCACACTTATGGTTTGAAAAAAACATTTTCTAAAAAAAATTCTAACCTTTACTTTCATGTTCTCATTTCTAAAATGACCTTCAGGTGGTTCACTGTCTATATTGATGAATGATTCATATTCCTCAATTTTCCAACCTAGGAACAGTATCTCCCTGGGACCTTGGAAAGTTAATTGTAAGACTTGGTCAGCATGGAAAAAAAGGATATGGAAAAGAGAATTCTCCCTATATCAAAATTTTCAATGAAATATAGCCTAAAATTTTAATATCAAGTCTTTCTTTTCAAAAGGTATCCTCCAAATAGTCTAATTAACATGTTTTTCTTCTACTATTCCACCTGCCTCAAATTATTTTTAATGACATTTTGTTTGAAAAGTGTAGAATATACTTGGCTAGTAGCAGCTGCTCTCAATAATGATGAGAGAATCTACATACTCTTTGCTGTGGTACAGTTGTCTAATTGATGTACTTTTTGCCTCTGTAAGTTGTCTTTTAAAGGCATTCATGCATATATAGGGAAATAGACACAAGACTAATCTAGAGGAAGACTGTTGAGGAGATTGTAAGTGCAGCCCACTTACAGATTAGCAACCAAGAGAACTTTTAAGTAGTCACCACTCTTGAAATGTAAACTATAGATAATCAATGTTGAATGAGGACTTCAGCACAGGGAAAAGCAATTGTGCTGGGTGGAGCAAGATTCTGACATTCTGGAAACCTTGGAAAACTAATTCCTATTTCTCTATTAGAGTCATGTTTGTGTACCCTTAGGCCTGTGGAGAAAAATATATATGCCAGGGTGCTGAATTTAAAACTGTGAGGAAGGGGTGGAAGAGATGGATAATCCCCCTCTACTCACTATAAGATAACTCAAATTTGGCTAAATTTTAATGCCATCAAGTATAAAATCTCTGCTATAGCCAAGTCCAAGATCTTTATTTATCCCCCCATCTTTTCACAACAGCATTCTAATGAATAGAGATTTTCAAGAGAAAAAAAATTGCCACATAAGTGGCCCAATATCTGCAGTCTCTCTCCTCCTAGATGGCACCTTCAAGATCCTTATTAATTCTTACCTTGAATATGGTAATATTTAATGTATATATCTGTCTTCCCACACTAGACTAACTTCCTTTGAAGAAATAAACAGGTTCTGTTGATCTTAGCCAAACAAAGCACTGTAAATAGTAGATGTCCAAAATTATTATTCAGAATGGAATACCCAAATGTATAAATTCATAAAGATAAAATTTTAAGATATTAAATGGCAGAGACCATCTTGCATATATTATTTACACATCATATCCATGCATAGTGCCTTGAAAATGTTAAGGTTTTTCCTGCAATTCTTACATTAAGAAAAAAAGTCCTGTGCCTAAAAGGAAAATACCTCTGTAGAGTTCTATCTTTTCCTAAATGAGAAATAAAATTATTTGGAACCTCTGGTGACAACGACAAAAAAATGAACATTATTTACATCTGGATGATACAGATAACTTTTTTAGAAGAACGAGGGCAAAAAAAAAAATCACATTAGAGAAAGGACTTCTTTCCTTATGGTGCTTAGAACCCACACTCTGATAAGACAATACCCACACCCTTGTTGTAACTCAGTGTTAAGAACACGGTATCCGAGCACTTGCTTAGCATGCCTGATTATGCTAAACTACAGGACAGTAAAGTCTTTGAATCTCCAGTTATAGATTTCATTCCACGTTCGACTAATAGCAAATACTTTCACTGCTCTGCTCCTGAAACAATGTCTTTAACTTTGAGGAAAACAATGTATGTTCAACCTGGCAGCAATGTCCACTTTCCATTCTTTCTATAGGAATAGTTGAAATGAAGGAAAAGAAATAGCAAAGGAGCCTTTTAAGCGTCCTTATTTTTCTCTGTCACATCATTAAAGGTTCAATGAATCTCCAATTAAATCTCCCTGGCTGCTGTCACCAATTTGATTGATAGATGTCCTTGGCTCACCCTCCACAGGACATGCCAGTACACCAGGCCCCCACCTGCCACCATCAATTATCGCTCTCTTGTCATCAGTGCCCTCACTTGTCAATTTATTTGCCACAAATCCAGTGAAGGCTTCTAATCAGGGAGAAAAAAAGAAAAGCCATTCTTCTCTACTTTTAATGGTGGGATAGGAAAAAGGTCTTAAAAACCACATACTGTTCAATCTTCCAAGAAAGTTTTCTTTAGGCTTTCATTTCCTTTCTCCCACCATTCACCAACCTGACACAGAACCCGAGTGCTATAGGCACTGACTTGTGTACATATTCAGCTAACCAAAGGTAAAAGAAAAGTGGAATATTTAAAAAATATATACATAAAACTAACAGAAACATAAACTTCTGACTCTGAGAATTTACCACACATTTGCCAGGAGGAAAAAAATTACTCAATTTCTTTCAAAAACTGATAAGAAAAAGCCAGATCAGAACAGATTAAAAAGGATAAAGCAGCTCTTTGGTTGCTGTTGGCAAACCTAGTAAACATGATAAATTTTACTTGTCTCCTGCCCCACCTGTTTAATGTTTAAACGTGAACTGATTGTGGTGCTTGATAACTGATTACCTGTCTAGGACACTGCAATCTTCTGTCTATCGACAGAAAAATATAGTTTCCCCTGGAGTGCTGATATCCATTCCTGCCTTTGACCATGAACCACTCTGCACAAACCCCGGGGAGGCGGCAGGTGCATCTGACAGGATCTTTGAGGGAGAGATTGATTCCATTTGTATGCCTGTTAGATAATGACCTTTGACCTCTGTACCCAAAGTGACAACAAAAAAATGCCAACTCTTATTCATCTCATGTCCCAGAAAGGACGATTTATTTCTCTAAAAACAGTTTAGAAGGTTTAGGTCTCTATTTTTTGTTTGGTGGTTTTGTGCTGTTTTGCTTTTTTTTTTTTTTTTTTCTTGTCGGACAGAAGGAAAAGTACAAGACAGGAAAAAGAAAGAACATCTCATAGGATCAGAAAAGATCTCATTTCACCATATGTGGGAACATAGGAAGTCATTTTCCTGGTCTAAAGCATCTCCTAGGGATGGCTGATGCTCTCCCTAGTCCATCTATTTTGCCATTTTTGGACGTGCATTACTTACTATATCATTAAATATATATTCTGAAAAGATGAATTTTGTTCACTCAAGAAGGTGTGAAATGAGCAGAGGGAGTAGGAAGATTATCTCTTTCTTCTCTAGTCTATACTTAAAATTATCCCCTCCTGCTGTGATCAAATCACTGAATATGAATAAGCATCTACAATGCCAAAATATTCATGTTGTTGTACTAAGTGCCTATGAGAGTAAGTAGATATTGAACCAGCATTTATAGGACTATAGTCTGCCACTGTTTGATAAATATTGTAGTTTGCAGGGTCATCGATGTCAGTTTTTCCAAGTTTAGTCCTTCCCCCACAAAAACGACAATGGTTAAATTTAAATGCATTCTAATAGTTTTTGCTTTTGTTTTTAATTTAATTAAACTTTACCTATAAACAACGAGACTGGGAATTTTTCACCAATTTAAAACGTTTGTCATCTGAACAATGCCTATTTAAGTGGTCTGCCCTTAAGGAAAAGGATTCACTAAAAGGCAAAATTACCTGTAGATGAAATCGTTTTATAAAGATCTTTAAGTACTTATGGCTGAATTTTGCACAGTGGCCAATATTCCAACCCTACTTGTTAAGGCATGAAATTAGATTGAGAATAGATGACCACAAAGTTGTTTGGGCTTAGTGATTACAGGCCTGATTTATAAAAGCCATAAGTTATTCCTCATATAGGCATTTCTGGCATAAGAGAAGACAAATGAATCAGTGTTTGAGTCAAAGCTTAATCCTGGTAATTTGGCTGTATAGTCACAAATAGTAGCATTGCTCAGTTCACGCAACCTGAGATGTTTAGAAGTGAAATAAAATGTCCATACCGGATACACTGAGTCTTCCACTTCATGTATCCAAAGCAACTGACTTTCCAGTTCATTTTTTAATAATTCCAAGAAGTTCTCCTACTTTTCTTGGAGAACTCTGACCCTTGATTTGTTCTTGTATCTGAATGTTAATACTGATATTTGTCTTTGGTGATACAAATATCCTAGACCACATTACTCTTCTCATTCCACATTATATTTAAAAAGTATTTTGATTTATCACCTGTCTCCAAAAGTCCTCTCTTTATTACAACAGACAAAAAATAAATTTCAAAACTATTTTAGCTTTCACTTATTGACATAATACAATAATTCCATTATGCATTTATTCTATACTGTTACCAAGTTTCTAACACATGCTTTTATCATCTGTGATTCTTCCATGTTTAATATACATTATATTTATATAGTCCACAGAAGAAAAAAGTTCTTTTCAAAAAATTAATCATTATCCAAGCAACTGTCTCTAGGATTCTATGAAACATTTGTCCATTCTACTCAGATACTTTTCTAATGTAGACAGCAGTTGTTGCAGTCCTTAAGCATCAGCCATCATAACATGCAAAGGCTTATTGTTTACCTCTCAGTTATTGCAAGGCAATTTCTGGTAACTGTACTCTTTAATTTTTTTTTTAACCACAAGAGAAATCCTTGAGTTCTATGTAAACAAACAGTCCTGAGCCTATATTTAAGCTACACTTTCCAGGAACTAGTAGTTTCTTAGAGCAGTGGTTCTCAGACTCAATTTGCATACAAATAACTGGGGCATCTTGTTAAACTGCAGATTCTAACTCAGTAAACTAAGGATGGGACCTGAGACTCTACACCTGTAGGTGATACTGATGCTATTGTTCCATGGACAACACCTTGAGATACAACCTCTTATAAAATGAACAGTAGACTTTTTCACTGTTTTGCAAGAGGACCAGCACTCACCTCTATGGAATTGCTCTGCTGAATTTTACTGTGAATTTTACTAATTTACAATGTTTAAATACTAGCCTAATTTAAACATCGAAACTTTAGAACTCAGACTTCCTTTACTCTAAACAATAAATAGTACATACATTTTAATGAAGCATAAAACCAAATTGTAAATATTCTTAAATATTTATTGCTGAATTTTGCACAGTAGCCAATATTCCAACCCTACTTGTTAAGTCATGAAATTAGGCCAAGGACAGATGATCATGAAGTTGTTTGGACTTAGTAATTACAGACCACAAAACTAAACTAAAAACTCTTAATATGTACATAGCATAGTAGTTGCTAAATCTAAATTAAACCCTAAGAAACAGCACAAGTACAATATAGCTGTTAAATCTCTATCTGATGACAAATTAAGAAGTTTTATCTCCTCTTTTTTTCTGTTCTTTATAATACTACTTTTCAATATCAGCATGCACAAGAATCTCCTGAGGAGTTCATTAGAGGTGCAAATTGCAAGGTCCCAATGACTGATATTGATTCGATAAGATGGGGTAGAGCCTGAGACCCTGGATTTTTAACAAGCCCCTAAAATGACCCTTACACAGGTGGTGAGCAGACCACACTTTGAGACATACCACCATATGGTGATGAAACACTTTTGAAGCATCTGAAAGGCATTTTAATTTTGGCTGAAAACAGGTTACATCATATCACTGACTTTTTCTTTTAAGATGTGGAACTAAAATATTGTTTGTCCTAAGTAAATACCCACTCAATTGTGGTGAATGCTTTTCTTTAGCATGGGTAAAAAGTGTCATTAGTGTGCATAAGCATAATGCTGTTTCTTAAAGGCAGCAAGTTTGCTTGAGGGTAGAGCAACTACTTCATTTGGTCTCATAACTAAATCTTAAAATTGTTAGTTATGCAACTTCAGATTTTGTTGAACTATTATAAAGGAAACACACAAAAGACAATGAGCTGAAGGCATCAGAGAATAACTGTTCCAAAAGCCTTGTTTTAATTAGAAAATGGCAGTCAAATTTTGTACTAAAGGATGAATAGCATTTTCAGAATAACTGTTTTCAATTTGCAATTTCTCTTTTAATTTGATTTTTTTTTAGTAAAAAAAAAAAAAAACATAAAAGAGAAACCATGTACAGAATATCTCAAACAATGACTGCCAAAATATAGAACATTCCTCAGTTTGTTAGATGAATCTGGGAATAAAAACAAATAAATCCAGTGACTATCTACATTGCATGATGATCTAATAAAAGGGTAAAAGGAAATATATTTGGAAACTTCAACCTAAGAGAAAATCACAGAAATAAATCCAAGAAAGTGTTGTGAAAATAATTTACATTGCAAACAAAAGTTCTCTGAATAGGAATTTGAAGGAAAGAGACTTTAATCCACTGAACAGTTTGCAAAGATGCAGCCTTCAGTAAAACAAAGGTGTGTTCCATAGAACAAAGGGAAGACTAGAGTTTTGTAGCAAAAGTTCTGCTCAGATTCCCAATCAGGGAATATGCAAATAAAAATTTGAAACTCAGTTCTGGTTGGTTGACACAACTGAGTTCTTATTGGTCAAGACAGCTGAGCCCTGATTGGTTGGTTCAGGTGAGCTCTTAAAGTCCCAAAGAGAAAAAGGTGAAAGGTTTTGGGAAACTCAGCGTACTCTAGTCTTGCTGTATTTTAACTCTAGGCCCAGTAAACTGCTTGAGATCCATCTTAAACAACTGGTTCTTTCAGGTTCACATTTGTTTACAATAGCAATAATTCACATATCCATAGGTCATTGAACTTATATTTCAAATATCTCAAATATAGTCACAAGCCAAAGAGAGTTAAAAAGAGACCTCTGAGAAGTTAAAATATATGATAAAATCAACTTGGTATATTTTATACCCTCTATTTTAGAATGAGAACCTTATCCTTCTCAAAGCTTTCTTATTCTTATTTTAGAAAAAATATTAACAAGTTTCTACCCAGTTTTCTCTTTCAGGTTATCACTTTGCATTGAAAGTATGGTAATGTATTGGACAGCCTAATGTATCTCACATACTATAATCATTGACCAAGAATAGGGAAATTCTTGGTTATAAAGAGACATACATAAATAGGTATATTTATACATGGTTATATGAACACAATGATAAACCTGAGGTTTTATATCACTTGCATGTTCTGAAAGGGTATCTGTGAGAATTAAATGATTTAAATTTTTAAAAGAGCTTGCAATGCTCCCTGACTTACTATTATTATCATTGCCATTATTACTCCTGTTAGATGGTAATAAAGAGTCCAACTTTAGTCATCATGTGACTGGGCTCGCTTTTGAGTTCCATGCTTTGTTGCATGTTGGTCTTGGACAATTTGCTTAACCTCTTTAATTCACAGTTCCCTCCTCTGTAAAATCATAGTATTCACTTTGTAGGGATGTGAAAATTTTACGAGTCATAATGAAAAGTTCTTAGCCCTGTGCCTATGCCTGGGATTTAATAAGTATTCAATAAAAGTTGTTATTGTTGCATTTGTGGTCTTGACAAAGGTATTATAATCCCATTTTGAGAGTGAGAAAAATCAAACCTCAAAGATGTTAGATAACTTGCCCAAATTCACACAGGTATTAACTAAACGAATTTGGGTCTATCAGAGGTCAGGATTCATGCTCTTTCCACTATATCAAGTTGCCTCTCATACATCTTGATTGTATTTTGAACATGAGAATTCAGCAGTCAACACAGGTCTGAAAGTGTAGAATGCAATCAATAAATATTTATAGATTGGTCTTAATTAGTAGAACCATACTTACAAGTCAGCAAAGTAGAAAGGTATAATTCACAAAACCCCAAGAATTACCTTCCTTCACAGATGGAATCAAAATTTACCCTTCACCAGTACGTTATTGCCTGGCACTCCACAATTAGTGATCCTTTCCCTTGTTTCTGTAAAAACATAAGTAACTTATAAGAATCGTTTGTATTTTAGTGTGCAATGTGATTATCTTCTTTGTTTTCTGTTATGTTTGCCACATGTTGTTATTGTTGATTTCTGAAAGCAGATTTTCAATATGAAACTTAGGACTAATAATGAATACCTAATGGGAAGGAGTGTTGAATTATACCTAAACTTTTTAATATGATCTATAAGACTACATAACCTAGCTCCTGATTATTTACAAAAACTCATCTCTTAGTATTCTTCTTACTCTTACATGGTAGAAGATATTATCATCCCAGTTAGTCTCTGCCTTCCCTTAAGAGGATTGTAGCAAACCTGCCCATTGCTATGACTTGTAGTACCCCATAGGGGAGGAGGATACTTTTCTATTCTACTTACGACAAGCTTGGTCAAATGCTTGATTAACCAATGGGACATGAGTCAAAAAAATTCAACCATTGTGTGATTCAGCCACTTCTATCTTTTCCCTCTGTCATAGGAATGGAATGTTCCAATTAAGAATTATTCTTCCAGCCTTGCTCTTGGGGAGCAGTGCCACAACTCAACTTCATGTCACCTGCAACATGAAGTGAGATGCAAGTCTTTGTTGTAATAATCCACTGACATCGTGGGGTTTTTACTTCACCATAACAGTGAAAGCTGACTCATTCAACACTCCATTCCCACTAAGCTATTTTTAGTTCCCTGAATGTGTCACATTTCTCCTCACTTCTTGGCATTTGTACTGCCATTGGGGGGGAGGCTTAGGTCCTACTCATTCTCCATTTTGAACTGTGGAACTCTTATTCAGTCCTTATGCCTCAGCTTGTAAACCTCCCTGATCCCCCTAGACCATAAGTGCCCTTTTATATGCTCCCATAGCAACTGAGCCTTTCTTATCATAACACATATCATGCTGAATTGCAAATGCCTTTTTATTGATCTGCATCTCTCCCGAGACTACTTGCTTCATGAGAGAAGGGATAGCATCTGTTGTGTCTCCATTGTTCCCTCACTGCCAAGTCTAGTGCCTGGTTCATAATAAACTCACAGCACAATTTACTCAATAAATAAATGAATGAGAAAGTGAAAGAATGAGAGGCAGAATGGTAAAAAGGTTAAGTATATAATCTTTGGACTCCTTGCACTAACATTCTGGCTCTTTTACTTCCTAGCAGGATGAACTACAAAATTTGTGGAGCCCTAAGCAAAGTGAAATGTGGAACCCTTGTTCAAAAATGATTAAGAATTTCCATACAAGAACAGCATATCATGAAAACAAGTGCAAGGCTCTTCTGAACACCGGACCCTGTGCAGCTGCTTAGGTTGTCTGTCCATGAAGCCAGCTCTGTTTTCAAGCTGTATAAATTTGAACAAGAGATAGCCTCTCTGTGGTTCTGGGTGTGTGTGTGTGTGTGTGTGTGTGTGTGTGTGTGTGTGTGTGTGTGTACAACAATTAAAGTTGACATATATACAGTAGTCCCCCCTAGAATTGCTGCAAGAATTAGTTAATATATATATACAGTAGTCCCCCTTTATCCAAATGGGATATGTTCCAAGACTCCAAGCAGATGCCTGAAATAAGGGATAGTACTGAATTCTGTATATACTATATACAAATCTCTTTTTCCCTCCTCACCATTTCACAGATGGAAAATTTATCCTTACCATAGATCTTACAAACCTCAGTTTATGATTACTTTGCTTCCCTCATTAGGTCAAGAACTTTCACCTTTTCACTTAAAGAAAGCACTTTATGGATTTTCTTTGGCATATCTCAGTTGCTGGCATCACTACCCTTGAGTTTTGGGTTCAATATAAAGTAAAACAAGGGTGACTTGAAGCCCACCATTGTGCTACCAAGACAGTTGATCTGATAACAGAGATGATTGCTAAGTGAGCAATGTGCAGAAAACATAGACAATGTGATCCACTGGACAAAGAGGAGGCAGTATCTCCTAGAGAGACAGAGCAGGACAAAGTGAGATTTCATAATGCTACTAAGGACAGCGGATAACTTAACATTTATGAATTGTTTATTTCTGGAATTTTCCATTTAATATTTTTAGACTGTGGTTGACTATGGGTAACTGAAACTGTGGAAAACAAAACTGAGGATAAAGAGAGACTACTGTGAAACCCTTACAATGACAAAAGTACTTCATTAAGTACTGTTATTACAGATAGGAGAAACTATGGATGTCAAAGGCAAATTTCAATTATTTCAAATTTTGCTTTGGGTTTCCTACAGGATCCAGGAGGTTGTCCAGGCCAATCAATCTAGACCAGTGGATCTCAAGTGGAGGTGATCTTTCCTCCCAGGGGATATTTGACAATGTCTGGAGATACCTTGGGCAGTCACACAGGAGGCACTACTGGCACCCAGAGACCAGGGATGCTGCTAAAATCCTACAGCACACAAGGCAACCCCCACAACAAAAAATGACCCAGTCAAAAATGTCAATAGTGCCAAGGTTGGGAAACCCTGATCTAGATTGATTTCTGAGTTTCCAAGAACAAATCACTGACTTTTTCAGCCTCTGAGTTTCTGTAGCCATTAAAGATGGCCAGTAACACCTGAGCCTACTCACTTTGCAAGGATGTTGTAAAGATAAATTTAGAGGCAAAGAGCCTAGCTTTCAGAGGGGAAAGGGTACTATTACAGCCTGAGGTGTTATTATCAAGCTGTGCCGACACTTTCACTCTCAGGAAGCCAAATGTTCTACTTGGAAATGATAATTTCCCTCCACTAAATGAGCATTTTACTTCCCAGAGGGAGTAATTTTATTCACCTTTTGCCATTATTGGATTGAGCCCATTACAGCTGTTGTTCTTCCTTTATTTGAAATTTCATAACACACATAACAACAGAACTTCTCCTGGAGGAGCGGGCAGCCCTGAGTAACAAGCCGCATGCACGTGCCCACGTGGAAACAATCTGCTAAACCAACCAGCCTGGGTATTTATAAGCACCATCCTTATATCCAAATCTGTTTCAATGAGACTATTCAGTACAGAAGAAAAAAATAATGTTCTTATGAGTCATTGTTCACACCAGCCACTCGCCCAAATCCCAATGTGAGTTAACAGATAAATGGTAAAGCACAATTCTGATTTTCTATTTATAAAGTGAACACTTCAGAGACTAATTGGCATGGGAAGAGGTGGTGGGGGGAGTGGCTAGGTGAAGGAACAAGGAAAAACTCAGACAAGGAAAATGAAGGATAAAATCCTAGGAGATCACAAATGCACTCAGCCAATATTCTCAAATGCCTTAAATGTGTAATTAATCAATAGTTTGTGCGTGAAGACTGCATTGCTTGCATGAAATCAGAATGGAACCATATTATAGCAATTAGGAGAAGCTAATGTCAGTGCATGAGCCCCCAGATGTTCAGATCAATCGCTTTCTAACAAAATCTGTGTTCACAAAATAATCCCAGGACAGAAAGTGCTAGCTGGGGAAAGATTTACCTAATATGAGTATTGCATCACAGTCTTGCTTTGTTCTCCTCTTTTGTCTGACAGCTGAGGAGCAGAGCTGCCAGGGCATGCTGTGCAGGGCATTGAAGGTAAAAGCTGTGAGAAGAACTACAGAGCATGAATCAACTTACCGAGTTCTATCAGTGCCTGTAAGGGGGAGTTCATGGGCATGAGAACATCTTTTTATGGATTCTCTGCCACCAGCAGAGGTGGAGTGGATAGGCAATGGTAGTGATGTCAGCAAGGGCTGGGGAAGATACTGGGTGCCCGGGGATCAGGAAAAAGACTTCAGCCTCCCACTTTCCAGTGTTTGCCCTGCCTCTGTTTGGATGTTACCAGGCCAGGCTGCAGAGGGAGTGGCAGAACTACAAGGATGGACACCTGGGATCCGTTTTCCATCACTCTAGTTGTTTGACCCAGACACTGAATAACTGTATCTCAATTTCCTCCTCTGTAAAATAAGGCTAATAATCCTTATATGACAAGTTGATTGCAAAGATTAAAAGACGTGGTGAATAGAAAAATTCATAACACTTGGCATATAGTTGTCACTCAATGGATGCTTATTTATTTGCTTACTGGAAATCTTTTTCTTTTTTTTTTCTTTTTAGCTATTTAATTTTTAGTTTAAAGATATGGGGTATAATTCAGGGTTAGGTATACAAATGGTCACTGTGCAGGTAAAGTTTGGGCCTCCCTTTGGTCCCCACTTCACCTGGTTTGAATCGGGTACCCTTATTGATGAAGTGTGGTCTTACTGAGTATCATAGACTCTAAGTCCATCCAAGTTGCTGCAAAGTTCATAATTTTGTCCTTTATGACTGCGTAATTCCATCATGTTTAGGTATCACATCTTTTTTTATCCAGTCCACTTTCAATGGGCAGCACAGTTGGTTCCGTGTCTTTGCTATTGTGAATAACTGTGAAGTCTCATTTGAAATTTGCTCCTTCCCTAAAACTATCCTTGACTGGTTACAGAGCATCCAGAGTTCTCTACTATGTCAACTCCTTCAGCTCAGAGGGACTCAACTAAGCCACTGCTCTTCATTCCCTTTGGTCAAATATCTGTGAATGTCCTTCACTTCTACCATTCCCATGTGTTCCATCGACCCCACAAACAATGCTGGCTTGTCTTGCTTGTGACTGACCTTTACCCATCTTGAAACTATAAACAGATAAGGTAGGAGTGAAGGTTGTCTTGAGTTGGACAAACATGACTGGATTACTTGGTTTGGTTCAGGAAAAAAAAAAAGACTCAAGAGGTTCCTTCTCATCACAGGCCTGTAGCATGTGAAGGGACTGAATCTAACGCCTAGGGCCGTGTTGGAGTAAGGTTAGAGGAGAGTGAAAAAATAAGAGAGATTCAGTCAGTTTAGCCTCCCGTGTACCCTCTATGTACAAATGTGTCTATGTTCCTATCCTTTTCACTTCCTCTTGTTGTAAATTAATGTCTTGAAAATCGACAGTGCATTTTAGGTACAATATCCTGAACACTGATTTAATTACAGGAGATTCACTAATGAATGGTACTTTATTCTGCATCATCTTATTTTTTGCACCTGATAAGCAAAGTCACATGAATAAATCTGCAGTCCAAAAGAATGGAATCATTTGTTATTTTGCTAAACAAGTAAGATTTATTGCTTCTCACAAAGTAATCTAAACTACCATGTAACATTAAAAACCTGAAGGGCTGAACGCATGATATGGATTTGTCAAAATCCATATTTGATTTGTCAAAGTGCCCTTTTAAACACCAGTCAGGACCAGCATATTTCATACCTTCAGTGACTAGAATTGCTTTTGTGTTTTCTGCAGGAATGATGCTTAAACATTCCACTCAATAGCAATCGTACCAAGTGCTCTCAGATGCTAACTGAATGGTGTTGCTTTTGATAACTGATCCTGTTCTAAGATTAGTCTAGAATATTCAAAAATATAAAATAAAAGTGAAAGAAAGAAAAAGTTTTCAGTCTTACCCGCAGGCTATGATTAGCTGTTTTGCTGGAGTTTTGTTTTGGAGCCTCCCTACATCTTTCTATTCAATTGTGTTCAATTGTGAAACTGGTTAGAATGGCACCAAAAAGCAGCTGCCTAATTAATAGCAATTAACCCGGAGTGGAATTCAACAAAGGCAGCACAATACTCAATTTTGTACTCTATTCCCAATGATTCAGTCACAATTCTAACTCTGTATCACCAGAGAGGCTAAAATAAGAATCACCATCAGAACTGACTTAAGGTAACAATAATGAAGTAAACTAGATATGATTCCAGGCTTAAGCTGATTGTTATTTTGAAAATACTTCATCCAGCCAGGCATGGTGGCTCAAGCCTATAATCCCAGCACTTTGGGAGGCCAGGGTGAGAGGATTTCCTGAGTCCAGGGGTTTGAGATCAGTCTAGGTAACTTGGTGAGACCTCGTCTCTACAATAAATTAAAAAATTAGCCAGGCATGGTGGCACATGCCTGTAGTCCCAGCGACTTGGAAGGCTGAGACAGAAGGATCACCTGAACCCAGTAGGTCGAGGCTGCTGTGACTGTGAGTGTGCCACTGTACTCCAGCCTAGGCAACAGAGTGAGACTCCAACTCAAAAAGATAAAAAGAAAATGCTTCGTCCATTGCTGATAAAAGTGATGCTCCAGTAACTTTCCTAGATCAACTGCCTAATGACAGGATCAAAAGTCAAAGATTATAGAGTTATGTAGAAGAGTTTGTTTGCTTTTTTTTCCCATCTGTTCACCACTTCACGTTGATCATAAATGATCAAGTCATCTGTGACTAAAACTGTACAATAGACCATCAGTGCCAGACAGGTTCTGGTGCTATTAGGCAGCAATTAGAGTTCACCTGGCTTTTCAGGAGATAACAGCCATCTCATATTGCCCAACTGACCCCTCTCAGCTTCTACCTGTTACACTCACCACCGAAAGAGTAAGGGTACCAGAAAGCTCCCAGTCCAATCAGCACAGTCCAAACCAGATGGCCAGATGGTGGGCTTTGCTGCAGGGGAAGCTAATGGACTCCTGTGATAGTGACATCATCATCCAGCCTTTCAGGAGAGGAGACGATGCTATTGAATTAGCTTTGCAAAGGATCCTATTTCCGTTTAATCAACATTTGCAGAAGTAGGAATTAGATTGTGAAGTCTGTAAACACAGCTAACCAGCTTCCATAGTCAGAGATTGCTGCTTCTGATCTCCATGGAGAGTGGACTTTATTTGTACAGCCAGGTCAGATCCGAGTGCGTATTTACTGGCAATCAATGATGGTTCATTTTAGACTCTTAGCAAGGTTGTTCTGAGAAAGGAAAACAGTTCAGAACCCTAAAATTTAAAACATAAATCGCCTCTGAAGTGCAGGCTCAGATTAAATAGCCTCAAGAAAAATGTCATTGTTTTCCGGTTGATCTTCAAGTTCTTGCTTTTTGAAATTTGTAGAATCTCGAAATTTGTAAAATCTGTTGAGTTTGCTCCTCTTCTAAACAAAGAGCATCTTTTCAAAGTCTGAGGTTGTTTAGTTCAGCTAGTTAAAACACAGTATTTTAAAAGTACTTAAGAAGCAACTGCTTTTGTTTTATTCCGCGGCCTTGAATTTCATCCCTGTAGTCAGGGAAATCCTCATTTCTGGTCAAAAGGAGTTTGGATGAAACAGCTCAAACCTGTGGCTACCTCTGGGAGAAGGGTTTTTAAAAAGACAGTGCCAAGTAACTGCTCTTCTAAAGGCATCAACTTTGTATGTGGTACAGGATGATGCATTTTACTATACTAAATGGGAAAGATTGGCTCCATTTGACGTAGCTGAAAGATCGATTTTAAGTTTTCTGAAGTGAATACTGATTCTCAAGTACAAATACCTGCACAGTAAGCATTTAATGGATTTATGTTGAATAAATGAGTGAAGGAATGTATTAGCTCTGTTCAAAACCCTTAGGGGGGAAATAGAGGAGGCATGTTTTATTTAAATATACCTATCATATAAACATAGTATAATTGAAACGAACGGAATTAAATCCAGATACTTAAAACTATTTCAAAGGTACTTAATCTCAAAAAGTCTTCCCTACATTTAAATTTCCCCCATATAAAACAGGGTAATCAACTTTTGTCATCAGAAATGTAAAATCTGAGGCACAATTACATTCTTATTTCCTCTTTCCAGTAACTCAACTCCACAAATGGCAGCCTGGGAAGCAGGAAAGTAGCATCCACAGACCATATGTGGTCCCAACATTGATTGTCTTTCTGTCAGGTCTGGTCCTACCTTGGCTAAATGGATGGAGGTAAATGAACAGTAATCTTTAGGCATACGTTGAAAGTTACTGGAATGGAGAGTTCAAAAACTCCAAATCCCCAAAAGCATGAATTGTATTCAATAACAGCTAAAAGCCTTTTAGCAAGATTGGAGGGACCTCATTCCACTAAAATTTGGGATATACACGTCTGTCCCAATCTCTACAGTACACAACTATAAGTATTTGCACAATATGAAAAAGCAAAATATATAAACAGGAATCCCAAAAAGAATTCTAAACTAAGACTGAAACATAGCTCATATCTTAAATAAATAAAAAGTTGTTATCAAATTTAATTCAATTAAAATCAAATAGAAATTCCTTTCTCACATAAACATTACTTCTCAGATCAAAAAGTATTCTCAGGAACTTATTGGTTTCTTAAAACCTAAATTACTACAAATGACAAAATAGTGATTAGTTTAAATTATGATACTGCTAAAACCAAATTGTTCACTTCAGACTTTTAGATAAAAGCATATTATTATATCTTTTGACTCTACTTTCATTTAACAGACATATTTCTGATACTTTACATATATTCACTAATTAGTCATCCCCAACTTATGATGTTTCAACTTAACGATTTTTCAACTTTGCAACGGTGCAAATGTGATATGTGTTCCGTAGAAACCATACTTTGAGTACACATACAATCATTCTGCTTTTTTTACTTTTGGTATAGTATTCAGCAAATTTCATGAAATATTCAACACTTCATTATAAAGTAGGCATTGTTTTAGGAGATTTTGCCCAACTGTAGGCTACTATAAGTGTTCTGAGCACGTTTAACTTAGACAAGGCTAAGCTATGATACTAGTTCAGGTATATTAAATGCATTTTTTACTTAGACTGTTTTCAACTTATGATGGGTTTATCAGGATGCAACCCCACTGCAAGTCAAGGATTACCTGTAATTGTTTATTTTTTCTGTTTGAGTTTTTACCGAAGTTAGTTGAAAATAATTTTCAAATATTTATTTCTTTAAAAAAAACATTTTCCTTTTGAGAGATGTCTGTTCATGTAGTTTGCTCACTTTTTAATTTTTTAATGGGATTATTTGCTTTTTTTGCTGATTTGTTTGAGTTCTTTGTAGATTCTGGGTATTAGTTCTCTGTCAGAGGCATAGTTTGCGAATATCTTCTCCCATTCTCTGGGTTGCCTGTTGGCTCTGTTGATTATTTCTTTTGCTGTACAAAAGCTTTTTAGCTTAACTAAGTCCCACTTATTTATGTTTGTTTTAGTTGCATTTGCTTTGGGGAATTCAGCCATAAATTATTTGCATAAGTCAATGTCCAGAAGAGTTTTCCCTAGGTTTTCTTTTAGGATTTTTAAGCTTTCAGGTCTGACATTTAGGTCCTTAATCCATTTTGCGTTAATTTTTGTATATGGGGAGAGATAGGAATCAAGTTTAATTTTTCTGCTTATAGCTATCCAACATTTCCAGCACCATTTGTTGAATAAGATGTCCTTTCATCAGTGTATGCTTGTGTCTGCTTTCTCAAATCCCACTACTAGGCATCTACCCTATAACAAAGACACCTGCACCCGTATGTTTATCACAGCACAATTCACAATTGCAAATATATGAAATCAACCTAAATGCCCATCAACCAACCAGTGGATGATGAAAATGTGGTATCTATACACCATGGAATACTGTACAGCCATCAAAAAGAATGGAATCGTGCATTTTGCAGCAATATAGATGGAGCGCTGGAGATCGTAGTTCTAAGTAAACTGGCTCAGAAACAGAAAACCAAACACTGCATGTTCTCACTCATATGTGGGAGCTAAATGGCCACAAGGATGAAAATAATAGACACTAACGACACTAATAAGGGAGGAGGTAGGAGGAGGCCTAGGGTCTCAAAAGTACCTACAGGATACAATGTTCATTATCTGGTGAATGAGTCACCTGAGACCCAATTCCCACTCCTGCATAATATGGTATGAAACAAATATGCATGTGTACCCCCTGAATCTAAAATAAAAATTTAAGTAAATAAATAAAAATATTTTTCCATTATAGTTGATAATATTAGGATGATCTTTGCAAAGTGGTCTCTGCACTTAGAAACATTTTAAATAACTGATTTGGCTTTTTTAAAGGTTAGTGGTAGACCTGTTGTGCTATCACTTCCTTCGCCCAGTCCCACCCTGCATATGCCACATGGATTTAAAAAAAAAGTATAAAGATCATAAAAACCAAAAATACTTAGGAATTCCTGAAGGTATAGAAGGTTGTTGTGACATGGCATAGAGATTGCATTTTCAAAGACACTGTTTCCAAACACAGTCACATTTACAGGTATGGGGGTTAGGACTCCAACATACCTTTTGGGAGACGTATAACATAGAGTACTCCCACTAATACTGAGAATGAATAATAGAATAAAATATCATTTTGCTACTCAATTATTAAAAAAATGAGCCTGGAAAATGCTAATCAGTGACTGGTAACATTAAAAAGAAACCATTATGAACCTTCTAATAAACGAATGCAATAGCCATCTACTGTGAAGTTTTGTGAAAAATTCTAACCTAAATTTGTTTGAGCTTCTAGTTCTTACCAGTAATTTAAGGCATATGCAGGCATAGAAACAGTTCTTTAACAGCATCACAGAAATGCAATAAACAAAATTTAGACTGTGAGAAACTATACAAAATAACAGATTTCCTTGCTAAATAAATTAAAAGAGAGAGTGAGGAAGAGAGAGACCTATATATACCTAAGAGAGCACTCAAACAATTGCAATATATGCTCCATATTTTAATACTGATTTCACCAAATAAACTGAAAAATTATTTCATAGATGATTAGATGCAACTATTAATTTTAAGTACTGATTGGATATTCAATAATGTTAAGGTGTTAATGTTAATTTCCAGAAAAAAATCATGATATTATCGTTATTCTTAGAAAAAAGATTTCAGATATTTAGAGACACATGCTATAGTTATAGATGAAATGTTACAAGGTTTTCAGTTTGCTTCAAAATAATTTAAGGGGAAGGAGAAAACAAGGATAAAAGTAAAACAAGATTGGCCATGAATTGATAAATGTCTAGCCAGTGATGGATTCATAGCTTTACATTTTCTTATTCTTTCTACATTTGTATATATATTTGAAATATCGTTAAAAATATATACAATCGATAAACTATACATTCAATACTGATACTAAAATCTAATTAATAAAGTCAAAGACAAATTGGTAGCTAAAATATTAGATAAAGGACTCTCAGAAGACAACTGGGAAGAAATAAAGTCATAAGCTTTTTTAATGTTGAGGTATGGAAGATAAAGGAAGTGTCAACATTTATATAATATGAATCCCAGGAAGAAAGAAAAAAATTGATTGAAAGGAAAAATGTATTTGAAGAGACAACGACCAAAAACTAAGAAATGTGAAACATAAAATTTAAAAAACCAAAGATGTGAAGCTAAAAATGAACATAGAATTTCAAAAAATAACAGAATGCCAGAAAGGAGAGATGTTTAAAAATACAACCAACAACAGAAACACCCATGCCTGAACACATTATTCAAAATTTAACAGTATCAAAATGGAAGAAAATATTAGAAAGTTTTTAGAAACAAAAAGATCACCCATAAAAGATAATTACTGGATCATTAAACTCTTAATCAGTAACATTTGATATAAGACAACAGTTGAGTAATATATTAAAGTTTTGAAAGAATATAAATTTCTGAATAAAATTTTATATTCCAGTTTAAGCTATTATTTAAATTGAAATCTTTATAAATGTGAGTTTTCTAGATGATGGAATCATATGATATGTGGTTTTCAGTGTCTGGCTTCTTTCAGTGTCATAATATTTTCAAGGCTTTTCCATGTTTTAGCATAGTACAGTGCTTCATCCCTTTTTATGGCAAACAACATTCCATTGTATAAATATACCACATTTTTCTTTCTGTCATTGGTTGATAGATATTTGGGTTATTCACACATTTTGGCTAGTATAAACAATGCTGCTATGAACATCCTTTGGCAAGTTTTTGAATGGACATATTTTAATTTATATATATATATATACATGTATATATATATATATATATATAAGAATTACTGGGTCAAATGGTAATTCTATGTTTTATTTTTTTATGACATTAAGATATGGATTCTTGAAGTAATTGTACCTTTTTACATTCCTACTAGAGAGTACAAGGATTCCAATTTTTCCACATCCTGACCAACACTTTTTGGTGGATAATGGAATATAAAGATCAGCAGAATAGAATTTAAAACTCAAACAATCCTCACACTTAAGGTCAATTGATTTTCAACAAGGATACTTAAACAATTCAATGGGGGAAATTGACTTTTTAATAAGTGATGCTGGGACAACTGGCTGTATACAAACAAAAGAAAATAACTAGACCCTATCTCACACCATGTACAAAAATGATCTTAAAATAAATTAAAGACTCAAATATTACAACTAAAACTATAAAATTTTTAGAAGAAAACATAAAGGTATAAATCTTTGGATCTGGCAATGAATCATAGATGTGCTCTCTATGTCTACCCATATCTGATCTATGTGGCTATCCTTATGCTACTTTCACACTGTGTTGATTATGTACTGCAGTTCTGTTATAAGCTTTGAAATTGGGAAATGTGAGTCTTTCCACTTTGTTATTATTTTTCAAAATTATTTTGGCTATTCTGGAACACTTAAGTTTCCAAATGAATTTTAAGATCAGTATAACAGCTTCTACAAATAATTAATTTGGGATTAAGTAATCTAGGGGCTGCATTGAATCTGTAGAAAAATCTAGAAAGTATTTTTATCTTAACAATATTAAGTCTTCTGATTAATGAACATGAGGTATTTTTTACTTAGAGCTTTAGTTTCTTTCAACAATGTTTTGTCATTTTTCAGATGATAAATATATTTCTTCTTTAAATTTATTTCTAAATGATTAATTTGAAAATGCTATTATAATTTAAATTGTTGGGGGCAAGATGGCAACAGAACCGGTCGGAGTGTGAAAGTTTCTGCATGGGTGAGTGTACATAAAGACTAATCAGCATCCGTCTGTGTGCAAGTGGGTGAGCGAATGTCCAACTGTGGGGAGACATGGGATCAAGCACCCAAAGCCCCCCTTCAGAAGCAGCTGCGACTTGACACTGCTCTGAATTTGGCACCCACTGACACAGAAGGATCTGCCATTCCCAGGGCACCTCTCCGGAAAAGACAGCAGAGATCAGCAGCTTCTTGACATCTAGCACCTGACTCTCACCACCACCTGCTGCAATGGCCAGCTACTCGCAACGGAGACCGCAGAAACGAAATCTAAAGCTGAGCTCCACCAGAGGATAAGACATGGTGAATGTCACTTTGATGCCATTTTCTCTGTCCCGAAGGCCACAGGGACTTCCCTAGCTCCCCCAACTCTGGGCAACCTGCATCCAGGGATCTCTGCACCCCTCTGGAGTCGCCATCATTTAACCAGAGAGGATACTGGAATGCACATAGGGAAAGACAGAAGCCCCAATCCCACACTGGATCAAGTACGGACACAAGTAGTCAAGAGAAGGAGACCTAGCAGCAACCGAGTTGGAATGAGTCCTGGAGTCGTCCCCCTCCCCCAACAGTCTGAGGGTCATCTGACCCATATGGAGCAAAGCCCGTTGCCTACAGGCTGAGAGAAGAGGGGAGGGACTAGAGACCTGAGACCATTCCCTACCGCTGCCAAAAGCTGCGATTTGGGGGTCACAACCTGGTTTTAAAAAAAAAGGAACGTGAAGTTCCAAAAATGGCCACAAGAGAAAGAAAATGTTTTTTTTTAATTTTGTCTTTTTTCTCTGCTTCCTCCACACATAGTTTTCTATAAGAGTCTTCTGATTTGACCTACCTCTATTTCTCCCTCCTTTTTCTACATGTGGGTATATATGAGGGAGAGTGCATCTTTACTTTTTTTGCTGTTTGTTGGTTTTTGCTTTGTTGTCTTAACTGTTTATCTGTTTGTATGCCTGTTTCCTTCTTTCCCTTCTTCCTCTTCTTCTCCTTTTTGTCTCCCTTCTCCCCTTCCCCATTCTTTTCCTTTTTCTTCTCTCATTTTGCTTTCAGGGGGCATTCATATGTCCCCACCACATGGACAGATTGCAAGGTAATGAGGAGTAGGTTCCAGGGGCCCACACGCCAGTCAGTGGATACTGTGATCTGCAGATAGCTTCTGAACCACAGCTCTCCCATCATATCTTAATCAAATCTCAAAACTGCAAAAAGCCCAACTTGCAGTCTGGGTTCAAAATTGAACAAATCCAGAGGATCTACATAAGGAAGAATAGAGGATTGAGAAAACAGAAGTGAAAGCTATCCCTCTATCACTGATCAATGGAATTAAAGAGGAAGGGAGAAGGGGGAGGAAAACCCTCACAAATGAAGAAGAACCAAAGGAAGAGCACAGGTACCATCCAGACTCTTGAGAATACAGCACCTGAGAATACAGACTTCATAACTCAAATAATGAAGAGTCACCAGAATGACTGGTCTCAAACCACAAACCCAGATATCAAGACATTAATAGGTAGAATGAATAGAAATGATTAGAGACAAGAAGAAAGAATAAAGGAGTTGATAACTGAGATGATAGAAATAAAGAATACAGTAAATGAAATAAATAACAAACTGACAATCATGGAAAGTAGAATTAACCAAGAAGAAGAAAGAACCTCAGAGCAATATGGAACTACTCAAACTATTAAAATTATAAAAAAAAGCAGCTTAAAAAGATAGAACAAAGCCTTCAAGAGATGTGTGATTATATCAAGAGGCTGAACCTAAGGCTAATTGACATTCCTGAGGCAGATGGAGAGAAAGAGATCACCCTGGAGCAAACATTCCAGGAAATTATCAAAGAACACTTCCCTTATCTCATCAGAGATGTGACCAGTCAAAAACAAGAGATTCCAAGAATCCCTGTAAGGTATCAAATGAGAAGACCAACTCTTAGACATATAGTTATTCACTCATAAAAAGTAGGTATAAAAGAAAAAATCATAAAGGCAGCAAAGGAAGACCAATTAGAATAGTAGCAGACTTACCTACAGAAACACTACAGGTTAGAAGAGACTGGAGTTCAATCTTCAAAGTTCTCAAAGATAAACAATTCCAACCAAGAATTTCCTATCCATCTAAGCTAAGCTTCATCAGAGATGGAAAATTAAAATCCTTCCCAGACATTCAATACCTAAGAGTTTATGCAAGATGCTGAACAAAACCTTGGTCAACACAGAAATCAAAGCAGAAATTAAAAGCTTTCTGGAAACAAATGAAAATAAAGATACATCTTACCAAAACCTCTGGGATACCATGAAAACAGTACTGAGAGGGGAATTCATTTCTTTACAAACACACATCAAGACAATGGAAAGATCATAAGTTAACAGTCTAACAAATCATCTAAGGGAGCTGGAAAGACAGGAGCACCAAAACCTTAACTTTGGCAGAAGAATCTATATCACCAAAGTAAAAGCCCAAATACAAGGCATAGAATACAAAAATATCATAGAAAAAACCAGCCAGGTGCAGTGGCTCATGCCTATAATCCCAGCACTTTGGGAAGCTGAGGTGAGAGGATTGCCTGAGCACACAGGTTCGAGACCAGCCTGGGCAATTTGGTGAGACCTCATCTCTAGCATAAATAAAAAAATTAGCTGGGTGTTGTGGCATGTGCCTGTAGTTCCAGCTACTTGGAAGGCTGAAGTGGAAGGACCATCTGAGCCTAAAAGGCTGAGGCTGTACTGGCCATGAGGGTGCCATTACACTCCAGGCTGGGTGACAGAGTAAGACTTCACTCAAAAAAAAAAAAAATTATTATAGAAAAAAGTCAACAAAACAAAAAGTTGGTTCTTTGAAAGAATAAACAACATTGATGAACTCCTAGACAGACTGACCAAAAAAAAAAAAAGAGAGAGAGAGAGAGAGAGAAAGCCCAAATAAACACAATCAGAAATGCAAAGGTCAAATGACAACTGACCCTCAAAGAAATACAAAAAATAATCAGAGATTACTATACACACCTATATGGAAACAAACTAGAAAAACCTAAGTGAAATGGAGGACTTTCTGACATCACGCAACCTCCCAAAATTAAAACAAGAAGAAATTGAGGCATTAAATAGACCAAGAGTAATAAGGAAATTGACTCAATCATAAGAAGACTATCTACAGAGAAAAGTTTTTGGCTTTCCACCAGAGTTCTACAAACATACAAGGAGGAGTTTATATAAATCCTATTGAAAGTATTCCAAACAATCAAGAAAGGCAGAACTCTCCCCATATCATTTTATGAAGCTAATATCACACCAATGCCCAAATTGAGTAAAAAAAAAAAAAAAACCACAAAGAAATAGAACTACAATATCTGTGATCAACATAGATGTAAAAATATTCAACAAGATTCTAGCAAATCAGATCCAACAACACATCTCAAAAATCATTCACATGACCAAGTGGCTTCATTGCTGGGATGCAGGGCTGGTACAACATCCACAATATAATTAAATACATTAACAGATGTAAAAATAGGCATCACATTATTTTATTATTAGATGCAGAAAAAGCTCTCAATAAAATCCAGCATCCCTTCTTGATAAAAATCCTTGAATACCTAGTCACATAGGGAACATACCTCAAAATCCTAAGAGCTATCCATCTACGATAAACCCACAGGTAACATATTGTTAAATGGACAGCAATTAGAAGCATTTTCCCTGAAAACTGGAACAATACAAGGCTGCCCAATTACACTGCTCCTGTTCAACAGTATGTTGTAAGTCCTAGCTAGAGCAATCAGACAAGAGAAGGACACCCAAACATAGAAATATGTAGAGATGTGCACCTGTGTGTGTGCATGCATGTATACATACATATATTCCCTGTCTATCCACTGAAGGACTGGGAGTAGTGACATCCCAATACCATTGCACATAGCTGGTGCCCAGATTTTAACTTCTAAATATGCCACAGGTTTTATGGGTTTACTGTTAATGGCTCTTTAAATTTCGTTCACTGTTGCAAATAGTATTGCTGTAAATTGTATATGATTCCTTGTACACATGCACAAGAGTTTTAGAGGGAGTTTAGAAAATATAATTTGGGGCCCAGCTCGGTGGCTCAGCCTGTAATCCCAGCGCTTTAGGAAGCCGAGGTGAGTGGATTGCCTGAGCCCGCAGGTTCAAGACCCGCCTGGGCAACTTGGCAAGACCTCATCTCTACAATAAATCAAAAATTAGCCGGGTGTGGTAGCGCACGCCTGCAGTTCCAGCTACTTGGAAAGCTGAGGTGGAAGGATCGCCGAAGCCCAGCAGATCAAGGCTGCGGTGACCGGGAGCGGCCACTGCACTCCATTCTGGGCAACAGAATGAGACTCCAACTCAAAAAAAAAAAGGAAATCAGAGGTATTCAAATAGGAAATGCGGAAGTCGAGTTAGCCCTCCTTGTTGATGATATGATTCTATACCTTGAAAACCAAAGAGAATCTGCATAAAACGTTCTTGCACTGGTAAAGGACCTTGGCAAAGTCTCAGGCTACAAAATCAACATGTGAAAGACAGTTGCATTTTTATACCCCAACAACAAACAGGCAGAGAACCAAATAAAAAGCGCAATCCCATTCACAATAGCAACAACAAAAAAAGAAATACCTCATCGTTTTCCAAACCAGAGAAGTGAAAGACCTTTACAACAAAAGCTACAAAACACTGCTCAAAGAAATCAAAATGACACAAACAATTGGAAAAATATCCCATTCTAATGGACTGGAAGAATCAGCATTGTTAAGATGCCTACCCAGACTGAGCTCGGTGGCTCAGCCCGTAATTCCAGCACTTTGGGAGGCTGAGGCGAGTGAATTGCCTGAGCCTGCAGGGTTTTTTTAAAGTTTTTATCTCTTGATATGATATATTACATTCAGATGTTAATCCAACTTTATATCTGTCTTGATGTGTAATTATTTTTATATATTACCACATTTAGTTACCTAGTATTTTCTTGAGGATTTTTGTATCAATATCCATGAAACAAAAAGGTTGATCTACAGTTTTATTTTCTTGTGGTGTCTTTGTCTGCCTTTAGTTTCAGAACAATTTATATTCTTAACATAAAATTTAGATGCCTTTCCATTAAAAATAGGAAAATGCCACAAACATCATTACCAATTAGCATAATATTGAACGTTTGGTTCAATTCTTTAGTACATCAAAAGAGTGTAAGGGTTTTAAGGATTGGAAGAGATAAAGTTAAATTTTCATTATTTGCAGATGTCAAAGTACATTACATACATGCTAAAATGCATTAATATATAAGCTAGTAATACTAAAATAAATGCTTAGCAATGTTGTAAGGTGAAAGGTCAACTTAGAAAATGAATACTATTCCTCTATGATGGCAATAACTAACTAGAAAATATTGTGTAATCTGAGATATCCATAATAGCAACAAAAAAGATAAATAATCTAAGAATTATCAACAATTTTTTAAATCTATTGCAACTTTATTAAAACATATCAAATTAAGATTGTAAATAAAGATTTGAAAAGCTATAGCTATATACCATGATCACAGATTAGATGATTTAACATTTATTAGGTCAGTAGTCTCAGACTAATCCCCCTAGTCAATGTAATTGTGATCAATATTACAGCCAGATTTTTTTAATCAAGTGGACAGACCTCTTACCCAATTTATATGAAAGAGTAAACATCATTGAATACCTAAGTCAACTTAGAAAAAGAAATACAGAGGTGAATTATTTTACCAAATATTAAAGCTCATCAAAAAAAGTTATAAAAAATATATGACATTTATTCAGGGACAAATAAAACAAAATATGGACAAAATAATGTTTAGAAATGGGGTCATAATTTTTACTTCTACATTTAAATGTTTTGTTATATTTATGGTACTAGATAGAGATTCAACTTTTTTTTTCAGCATTTTGTAGGAAGGTTGTCTTCACACCAAATATCAAACAATCTGTCCTTCTTTTCTGCAGATTGTGTCATATATAAGATTTGTATATAGATAAGAAAGGTTAAGATAGAACCCATTTGTAAATTAAGAAAAAGATGGAAACATTTGCAAGATAATAATAGTTTCCTCAGGTTTAATAATTTCACTTCAAGGGCCTTATTTCAATAAAAACTTTATGAAAGCATTTAAGTATTGAAGTCATTAAAATGATACAAAAAATTAAGGGCAAAATGGAGTTCTATGATATCTAAAATTTCTCAGATATTTTGAGAAGAGTATTTCCAATTCACTTAATTATTTATTCAAAAGTTCTTAAGGAAAACTACATATAACGTCCCTCAGGGTATGATTTTCTTTTAAGTTTTTGAACCAAATAATAGTGAAATAAATATCTCTTTTTGAAACACCTAAACCCTAACTCTACCACATTAGGAAAAAATCTATTCTTACACTGAGTAAGCACTTATTGAGTATCATCTGTGTGTTAAGTGATGGAGACACAAAGTGTTTCTCCCTAAGTTCAGAGCTAATTGAGGAGACAATTAGGATTCAGAGTGTAAATGCCAGGATGGCAACAAGCATGTGAATCTTTGAAAACACAATGGAGGGCACCTAAAGTAGCCTGGCCATTAATAGTTAAACTCCAGAAGAAAGAAGAAATTAAAGAAGGTGTTCCAATCAGAGGAAATTTTAAGTGCAAAAGTATGGAAATAAGAAATGACATAGAATATTCAGAGAATAGGAATATATTATGTTCAACTTGATTATTACACTGGCATCCATATTCCATTTAGAAGTAACATGACTGAAAACAATTCTTTTCACTGGTTACAAAGCAGTAGAGCTGTTTAGCTTGATGTGTGTTCCTTAGAGCCTTCATTACCAATGAAATAAAAAGACTGAAGTGGGACCTGAAGCTGATGGGACACACACTATCTAAATCTGCTTTTAGGGCCATACTTTTTATGCATTCCTGAATTGTTCCTTGGGACCATTTGGAAAACAGTAATTAAATAAATAAGTCCTAACTTGAATAGATTGAACTCAAAAACCTACTGTAATCTCAGCAAGATGGTAGAAAAGAGGAAGGAAGCTATAAATAAATAGGGCCAACATAAACCAATAGACATGCATGAAGGACTGGAATTCAGAAGTCAAATTTAGAGAGTCTGAACTGAATGGTAAACTTGGGTTCAACATCAGCAAGGATCTACAATGCAAAGCATCCAATATGGGTGAAAAACAGTAGGAGATTTTCAAGACACGGCAATAATCAGTTAGGCAAGTAATTCTCAAGGGTGGGTCCAGTTTAAGAGTCTGGAACAGTGATAAAGACCCCGTCTCCATGGAAAATGAAGAAATAGTGGTAAGGGAAATCTTGCAGTATTAGAACCCTAATCCAGAGGAAAGTGGTTTCACAAGGAAAATTGAAGAGAAAATAAGGAAAGGGAAAAATAGAGAAATCAACCCAGAAACAAGTAATATGAACTGGGAAGATACAGTGGAGTTTTAAAGACTGTCTTTCAGGATCACAGGGGCCCAAATGTAAGCTTCTTACACTATGACAATCAGGACTAAGACAGCATGATAAATAAGGGTCCCTGCTGAGGCTGGGAACAATGGCCCACGCCTCTAATCTCAGCACTTTGGGAAGTCGAGGCAAGAGGATCACTCGAGGCCATGAGTTTGAGATCAGCCTGGGCAAAATAGTGAGTTCTCGTCTCTACAAAAAAAGTTGTTTTGTAAAAAAGAAAAGTGCCTACTTGTAGCTGGCTAACAGGTTTCTAAAGGACTAACTGTCATCAGTGGTAGAAAGCTGAATCAAAATTTGGCATCACTAGGTCTACAGGCCAAAAATAACAGAGACTTCAAGGGCTAGGAAAGATAGATCTGGATAACAAGGTAAAGATAAACTGTATTCCAAGAAAACATTTGACTATCTGGATAGTTATTCTACCTGAATAAATACATAACACAAACTTGAAATGTATATTAGCTCAAGTCATATATGTCTACATATTAATGGTCAAAGTTGACCAATAGCCAGATGGTAAACTGAACTTTCACTATTGGTCTAGACATTAGGGTACCATGATGACATGACAACCAAATACATATTACATAACCACAACTTTGCTATATATATGTGCCACTCCCAAACAACATACAAGTACCTCATCCAAAGATAAAATACAGGCTATTTAGAAAGACACAAAATGGACTTTCCCTCTACTCACGGAAATTCTCTTTCAATTATCTTAAAATGCCTTTGTGCGATAGCATCATTTTTTTAAATAAACTCTGAACAAAATTAAGGTGTCAGGGTTGTTTTAAAAAGTAAATATATCACCCATCAAAGGTAATTCTTAGGTAATCAGCACTGAATTTCTAGGAAGACATTTTTACCCATTTAAAAATTCTGCTTCAAGCTCCATTTCCAATTCTCCAGTAAAATACGCAAAATTTGGAAATGATAAAACCACCCATCAGAAAAGTTCCTTTTGAATACTTGTCCCACAGGCTGCTGCTCACTGAATTAGAAAAAGGATGCCTATGAGTGCAACTACCTTGACTTCGAAAAAAGGGATTCTGAGGTCTTTGAGCATGTACTAAGTCAGTTAGTTCATTGAAAAGAAGTGACTCCATTTCTCTTTATCTTGGTTTTGCAATAAAGAAAATCATTAATATTGCAAAAATAGAAATAATGGAAAATATTTGGCGAATGAGATAGGAAGAGAGACTATTATCTTTTTTAAAAGGGTTTTGATGAGAACATAAATACAGATTTAGAAAACTATTAAAATGGCAGCTACAAAGGAAATGAAAAACTTGAATTGTCTGTATTCCTGTCATCGCCACAGCTATCCATCTCATAATAGCTTTATTGCAACTAGACATGGGGTGATGAATGCAGAAATGTCAGACAAAAAGAAATGTGTAAAGATAAAAGGCTATAGGGTGGGAGAAAAAAACCCACACAACAAAGAAGTGACTGCATGTTGCTTTTGTTACCATTTTGTTTCCAAAAGCTGCCCAGGTGATAGCTAAAAGCCAGAATTCCATAAAGATAGCTGCAATCCACAAAAGAAACCTGATGTTTCTAAAAAATAAAAATAAAAAAATAAAAAAATTATAATACAGAATAAGATGGATAAAACTACTACCAAAAGGTTTCCATCTCTCCCTCTATCTCTCTCTCTATCTCTCTAGTACACACACACACACACACACACACACACATACCCCTTTCTCTAAAATTAAAGACTAGCCTCACATTACACACTGAACATATTTTTATTTAAGGATCTCAAAGCACTTTAACTGTAAGTAATTATTCTATCATTTTCCATTATCTGTTGAAGGCTGGAAACCTTGAGAGTCAAGTTTAGTGAGCTTTTAAGTCCTATTATGTAGAAACAGAGTATAAGTTACTGATTTGAGTACCACAAGCATGAGTAAAAGACCTCTTGTCACTTCTCTCTATTTTAACCAAGTTTTTTTCTTCAAAATCACTAATTGCAATCTGCCAGGGTTAAGAAAACCATGTCCTAAAGTGTCTTTTCTTTATAGAGGCATTAATAGTATACTCCAAACATGCATCATCTCTTCTTCTATAGAATACATTTTGATTAAACAGAATTGTATATTGAAGAATTCCCTCACTGTTAAAAAAAATTACCTATTGAGTACAATGTTTTCTATCAGAGTGATGGTTACACTAAAAACCCGGACATCACCACTATGAAATATATACATATAAAAAATCTGCACTTGTACTCCCTAAATACATAAAAATAAAAATTTTAAGTCCTAAAAACTACCATCAATTTGTAAGTACTCACTTCTTCCAAATTTCCACTGAATCGGGATACAAATATTTAAATTTAAATGGTCTTTATTTTGTAAGCGTACTCCTTACTACACACAAAAATTACTTTATATAATAAAAATGAGACTATATCATTATTTTCCAGATGGCACCATTGATCTTCTTAAAGAGTAAACTTTTCTTGAGAAAAATTTGCAGGCGGAACTAAGATGGCCAAAGTTTAGAGGGAATTTCTCCTATAGAGTAAACTAAGATAAAGAGATTTTCCTCAGCACCTAAAGAGGGACAAGACCAGAAGTATGCCTCACAACTCTTTAAAGAAGTGATAATAACCACAGAGTGCAAAGAAAAAAAAATCCATTGACCTGGGCTGAAACTAGCTAAACCCTTACCTGCTTCACTACAGTTCACTGGCAGCCTCTGAACACAGTGGGAAAAGTGAGTGAGGGCAATTCAGGAGGTATATGCTCCTGCCATGGACTTGGAGAGAGCCCACTGAGATACACAGGACTCCAGTCCTTCATGGGAAACTGGCTTACCCACAACCATACTCTGCGGAAGCCCATGTGGAGTACTGTAGGAAAAAAGAAAGACTTGAGTAGTGCCAGCCATTTCCCAGAAACTCAACTCTTGGGGCCTGCATGGCTGCTGTCAAACCAGTCCAGAGGAGGACAGATTCCAAGGACAAACTTCTGATCTGCAGGCTGATCCTGGCTGGGGTCAGTTGCCACGAGAACACCTGAGGCCCTGAAGTCAACTACACTTTGACACATTCAGCAGGCAGACTGCCTGAGGCTAAGGTGGGATGCTGAGTGGAACTTCTTGTCCTAGTAACCTCTCACTTTTCTGTGTCTGCCCAGCACAACGGCATTACCCAATGACCTGGGACTCCCTCCTAATCCCCACTGGGGAAGCCAAGAGTGCACTCTTGAGGAGTGCTCAAGCTCCTTCCTCACAGCCCCAGGGGCTTTCCTTGAAGGTTCAAAAGAGACAGAGAACTTGGATGAGCCCCGGGGACCCACCCTCCACCTAGGTTGACTGGGCACTTCTAAGAGCAACACATGCCAAGAAGAAATTTTACAACCACCATCACAGCTGGCTTTCTCCTACAAGTGCCACCTCCTGGTCAGAGATGACCATTACATCCCACCACAGCAAATATACCTCAGCTTTGGGGAAGGTTTGATTGCAAATCCCAGCTAATATCGTTTTCCAGGCCACTCCAGCCACTCAGGATGCCATGAGCCAGTTCAGTTACCTAGCATAGGACTGCCACAGCTGACAGTTGAGAAACCCACAACATCAAGGACATGTATAACCAAGAGAACCCTACAGTGCATGCATCAGCCCCCTGTCAATCTCAAATAAGAAGAAATAGTCTACCCAAATGAGAATGAACAAGAAAAATAATTTTGACAAGATGGGAAAAAAAACCCAGAGTTCAACAACAACCCCAAAAGACCACACCAACTCCTCAGCAATGAACTCTTACCAAAATGAAATTTTTGAAATTCCAGAAATAGAATTCAAAAAGTTGACTATAAAACTGAACAATGAATTTCAGAAGAAAATTGAAAACCAACACAAGTAAATAAAAAAACTATTCAGGACATGGGTGAAAAATTCTTCAAGGAAATAGATACCTTGGGGAAAAAAATCAAGCTGAAATTCTGAAAATGAAAGAATCATTCAGGAAAGTACAAAATACAGCGGACAGTTTTAACAACAGACTAAAACAAGTAGAAAGGATCTCAGAACATGAAGACATGGCTTCTGAATTAACCCAGTGAGAAAACAACAAAGAAACAGAACCAAGAGAATAGAAAAAGTCTCCAAAAAATGTGAGGTTATAGAAAATATATAAATTTAAATCATAGGTGTTTCTGAAGAAGAAGAGAAAGCAACAATTTGGAAAACCTATTTGAGAGAATGATGGAGCAAGACTTCCCTGACCTTGCCGAGATCTAAGCATCTAGATACAAGAAGCCCAAATAATCCTCAATAGATTTATTGCAAAAAAGTCATCCTCAAAGCATGTAATCATCTGGTTATGCAAAGTTAAGGTGAAGGAATTAATTTTAAGAGAAGTGGGACAAAAGCATCAAATAACTTACCAAGGCAAACCTATCACACTAGCAGCAAGAAACCCTACAAACCAAAAGAGATTGGGGCCCCATGTTAAATCTCATCAAGCAGAAAAACAGTCAACCAAGGATTTTGTATCCTGCAAAACTAAGTTTGATAAATGAAGGAGAAATAAAGTCCTTCCCAGAAAATCAAACACTGAGTGAATCTGCCACCACTAGATAGGCTCTACAAGAAATACTAAAAGGAGTTCTAAATACTGAAACAAAAGTTTGGAATACACCAACAGAAAAATGCTGGGCCTTATGGAACACAAACACAGTTAAGAAAATAAATAAATATATGAAGCAACCAGATAGCAATCAGTCTGATGAATGGAATAGTACCTTACATATCATTGTCTCTGAATGTATATGGTCTCAATGCTTCCACTAAAAGATATAGACTGGCAAAATGGATGTAAAAATACAAGTAAAATTTCTGCTGCTTTCATGAGACCCACTTAACTCACAAAGATTTCTATAGACTCAAGGTAAAGGGGAAGGGGAAAATATTCTATGCAAATAGAAATTAAAAATGAGCAGGAAAACCCATTATCATGTAAAACAGGCTTTAATTTAACAACAGTAAATAAGACAGAGACTGTTATTATATAATGATAGATAAATCAATTTACGAAGACATAGAAATTCTAGATATATATGTGCCTAACACCATAGCCCCTAGCCTTATAAAACAAATCCTACTAGGTCTCAAAGGAATAGATAGGCAGCAATAGAATAATATTAGGAGACTGCAAAACTCCACTGACAGCATTAGACAGATTATCAAGGCAGAAAGTCAACAAAGAAACATTGGAGTTAAACCAAACTTTACAGGAGATGGAACTAACAGACATCTACAAAACATTTCATCTCAAAACTACAGAAAATACATTTTTCTCATCAGCACAAGGAACATCCTCCAAGATAGATCATATGATAGACCACAGATCAGGTCTCAATAAATTCAAAAAGATCAATATCATATCAAGCACCTTTTCACACCACAGTGGAATAAAGCTAGAAATTAATTCCAAGAATTAGCAAAACCAAACAAAAACATGGACTTTAAACAATTTCTCCTAAATAATCTTTAGGTCAACAATGAAATTACGATGGAAATTAGAAAATTCCTCAAAACAAATAACAATGAAACAAGTTATCGAAACCTCTGGAATACAGCCAAAACTGTGCTCAGAGGAAAATTTATAGTGCTTAAGACCTACATTAATAAGATTGAAAGATAACATATTGAAAACCTAACATTACACTTCAAGGAATTAGAAAAACACAAACAAACCAAGCCAAAAAAGCTAGCAGAAGAAAATAAATAGCAAAGGTCAGAGCAGAACTAAATAAATTTTTTTTTTAATGCAAAGGCTCAATGAAACAAAAAGTTGGTTCTTTGAAAAGATAAACAAAAATAAGTCCTGGACTTTGTGGACTCACAACTGAATTCTACCTGACCTTCAAAGAGGAACTGATACCAATTTTACTGAAGCTGTTTCACAAGATTGAAGAGGAGGAAATCCTCCATAACTCTTTCTACAAAGTCAGTATCATCTGATAAGAAAGCTAGGAAAAATCACAGCAAAAAAAGAAAACTACAGACTAATATCCTTTGTGAACATAGATGTGAAAATCCTAAATGAAATATTAGCAAACCAAACCAAATCCAACAGCACATTAAAAAATTAACACACTATGACCAAGTAGGTTTTATCCCAGGGATACAAGGTGGCTCAACAAACACAAGTCAATAAATGTGATCCACTACAAAAACAGAATTAAAAACAAAAATCATATGATCATTTCAACAGATGCAGGAAAAGCATTTGATAAAATCCATCATCTCTTCATTAAAAATAAAAAAAAAAACCTTCAGCAAAACAGGCAGAAAGAGAATGTTCCCTAACATAATAAAAGCTATATATGACAAACCCACAGCCAATGTCATTCTGAACAGAGACCAGTTGAATGCATTTCCCCCTCAGAACTAAAACAAGGCAAGGATGCCCACTTTCACCACTCCTGCTCAACATAGTACTGGAATTCCTAGCCAGAGAAATCAGACAAGAAAAAGAAATAAAGGGTATTCACACTTTTTTTAAAAAAAGAATTTAAATTATCTCTGTATGCCAACGATATAATCCTATACCTAGAGAATCCTAAATAATCCTCTAAAACAAAACTCCTGGAATTAACAAATGAATTCAGTAAAGTTTTAGGATACAAAATCAACACAAATCAGTAGCACTGCTATATATCAATAGCAACCAAGCTGAGAATCAGATCAAAAACTCAGTTCCATTTACAATTGCAGCCAAAAAACTAAAATGCCTAGAAATATTCAACCGAGGTGAACATCTCTACAAGAAAAACTACAAAGCTCTTACGAAAGAAATTATTGAGAACAAAAACAAATTGAGAAACATCCCATGCTCATGGATTGGAAGAATAAACATTGTTAAAATGACCATATTACTCAAAGTAATCTACAGATTCAATGTAATCCCTATCAAACTACCAATGTCATTATTCACAGAATTAGAGAAAACAATGCTAACATTTATATGGAACCACAAAAGAGCCAGAATAGCCAAAACAATCCTAAGCAAAAAGAACAAAGCAGGAGGCATCATATTATCTGACTTACAATTATACTACACGGCTGTAGTAACCAAAACAGCATGGTACAAATACAAGAGCAGATATGTGGACTGATGGAACAGAATAAAGCAGTAGTTCCCAAACTTTTTGGCATCAGGGACTAGTTTCACAGAATACAATTTTTCAGCAGATGGGGGGGGGGTGGAATTGCAGTCAAACCTCACTGCTAATGTTAATCTGTATTTGCAGCTGCTCCCCAGTGCTAGCATCACTGCCTCGCTCCATCTCAGATCATCAACCATTAGATTCTCATGAGGAGTGTGCACTCTAGATTCCTCACATATGCAGATCACAGTAGGGTTCACACTCCCATGAGAATTTAATGCCACTGCTGATCAGAGAGGAGGTGGAGCTCAGGCATTAATTTCAGCAATGGGGAGTGGCTGTAAATCCAAATGAAGCTAAGCTTGCTTATCTATTGCCCACCTCCTGCTCTGTGGCCCAATTCTAACAATCCATGGATAGGCACTGGTCTGTGGCCCAGGAGTTGGGGATTCCTGGAGTAGGAAATTCAGAAATAAACCCAAATGCCTACAATCAACTAATATTTGACAAAGTAGACAAAAATATACACTAGGGAATAGACAACCTATTCGACAAATGCTGCCAAGAAAAATTGATAGCTACATACAGAAAAATTAAACATGATTTATATCTCTCCTCATATACAAGAATTAATTAAAGATGGATTAAAGACATAAATGTCAGACCTAAAATCATAAAAATCTTAGAAGACAACCTAAGAAAAACTCTTTAGACATCAGCCTAGGCAAAGAATTTATTGCCAAAACGCCAAAAGCAAATGTGACTAAAACAAAAATAAACAAGTGCAACTTAGTTAAACTAAAAATCTTCTGCTCAGCAAACAAGTGAAACTTAAACTAAAAAGCTGCTGCTCAGCAAAAAATAGAAAATGAAAAAATGAAAATCAATGGAGCAAATAGGCAACCTACAGAATGGGAGAAAATATTCACAAACTAGACATCTTGCAAAGGACTAATATCCAGAATCCACAAAGAATCCAAACAAATCAGCAAAGAGAAAGAAAATAACCTCATTAAAAAGTGGGCAGATATTATAGGAACAGATATCTCTCAAAAGAAGATATACAAATGGCAAAAAAAGAGAAAAATGCTCAGCATTACTCATTATTAGATAAATGCAAATTAAAGCCACTGAGACACTACCAAGTTAAATGCAAATTAAAACCACTGACACACACCAGTTCAAATGGCCATTATTTAAAAAATTAAAAAACAATAGATGCTGGCATAGATGCAGAGAAAAGAGCCCACTTTGACATTGCTCATGGGAGTGTACATTAGTACAACCTCTATAGAAAATAGTATGGAGATTTCTCAAACTAAAAGTAGATCTACCATTTGATCCAGCAATCCCACTGCTAGATATCTACCGGAAGGAATAGAGGAACAAAGACACGAGCACCCACAGCACTAATCACAATTACAAAGATGTAGAATCAACCTAAATGCCCACAAACCAATCAGTGGATAATGAAAATGTGGTATGGAATATTATAAAGCTACTTAAAAGAATAAAATAATGTCTTTTGCAGCAACATGAATGGAATTGGAGAACATCATCCTAAGCAAATGAATTCAGGAACAGAAAGCCAAACACCATGTTCTCACTTATAATTCATTGGAAGCTAAACTAAGGATATGCAAAAACATAGAGAAATGGTATAATGGACACTGGAGACTCAGAAGGGGAAAGGGAAGGAAGTGTGGAGGGACAAAAAAATCACCTACAGGGTACAGTGTGCTCAGGTGGGAGTGGTGGGTACACTTAAAGCCCAGACCAAAACTATTTATACTCCCCAAAGCTATTGAAATAAACATTTTTTAAAAAATAAACAAATTCACTGATTTTTTTTTTTTTTTTTTTTTTTTTTTTTTTTTTTTTGAGTTGGAGTCTCACTCGGTCGCCCAAACTGGAGTGCAGTGGCCGCTTCCGGCCACCGCGCCTCGACCTGCTGGGCTCCGGCGATCCTTCCGCCTCAGCCTTCCAAGTAGCCGGAATTACAGGCGTGCGCTACCACGCCCGGCTGATTTTGTGATTTTATTGTAGAGATGAGGTCTCGCTGCCCAGGCGGGTCTCGAACCCGCGGGTTCAGGCAATCCACTCACCTCAGCCTCCCAAAGGCGCGGGATTACAGGCTGAGCCACCGAGCCCGGCTCACTGATTTTTTAAAAGAAAATTAGAGGGCCTTTCCCAAGAGACTGAGTATCATTAGCTGAACTAACAGCTCATCATAGGGAATCCATCTCGACAAAACAGAAAGAGAAGTCTGTGGCTGGAGAACAGATAGAACGAAAAGAGTGGGAAAGGGAAAGAGAAGACAGAAGAAAAGAGCAAGTAAATGAATAAAAATAGAATGCATGCTTTCCAATCATGGAGACAAAAATACTGGAAAATTTATTTTTAATCAAAAATAAGAAAGAAATCAAAGCACAGCAAGTATAAATACAAAATAAAATGTTAGCAATGAGTCTTACATACGAACTGAGTTAAACTCATCATGTATGAGACATTAAATCTTAAAATAAATTACCCAGCTTGGCTTGGTGGCTCAGCCTGTAATCCCAGTACTTTGGGAGACCAAGGCGAGAGGATTGCCTGAGCCCGGGCATTTGAGACCAGCCCGGGCAACTTGGTGAGAACTCATCTCTACAATAAATCACACACACACACAAAAACTAGCTGGGTGTGGTGGTGTGCATCTCTAGTTCCAGCTACTTGGAAGGCAGAGGCGGAAGGATCACCTAAGCCCAGCAGGTCGCGGCTAAGGTGGCCATGAGCGTGCCACTGCACTCCATCCTGGGTAAAAAGAGTGAGTTTCCAGCACAAAATAAAAAAATAAAAAATAAATTTCCCAAATAAATCCAATAATGTTATACTAGAGGTACCAAAAATCAACAATAAAAAAGAAATAGACACTAAAGAGATGGAAAACTAAAAGATTAAGCAATATGTACTAGATATAATACAATTTAAAATGAAAATCTTCATAAAGGATAAAAATGAGAATTTTGTACTGGGAAAAAAATGCATACTAATAAAACAGAATAATCATGAATATATATTCTCAGCAGTGGAATCTTAACGACACATAAAGCAATAACTGAAATAATTACCAGGAAAAAATAAATCTTTAATTTTAGTAGAGATTCTAATGCATCTATCTAAAAACAGATACATCAAGCAAAGAAAAAAAATAACATGGAAAACTAAAAATTATATTTTTAACAAATTTGATCCAAGGGATATATTGAAAAGTATCTACCCAGAATGTATATTTTTTTCACATAGAGAATATACTTAAAAGTCCATTATGAAACAGGTTTAAAAAAAGCCTTGAATAAATCCCAAAAAGTTACTAACACTCAGACCATATTCTCTGACTACAATATTTTTAAGAAGCAAAAACATCTCAGATAATTGAAAACCAATAACATAAAATCCATGGGTAAAGAAATAAATAGCTCAAATTATGAAAAATTATTTCAGTTGCGCTATCATGAAAGTGCCACACACCATAGTTTTGAAAACAGTTAAAATATTATATGTGAAGACTAATTATACATGTAAAATATTTAACAGAAAATATGAATTACTAAGAATTCAACTCAAAAAATATTTAAAAAGCAATAGAATATTTTTAAAACTAAGAAAGAAGGCAAAAATGAAGACTAGAACGCAATAACACTTTAAAAAGGATTAGGAGAAAAGAATAACAACTCAAAATAATTTTTAACGCTCGTTTTTTCCTACATGAATGAGCTAAAACTGAAAAGACAACTAATATAGGAAATTCACGAGAAAGTTTCAAGAAAAAAATGCATGAGCAAAATTTAGAGTGAAAGCTTACATAGCAGAGTTGTTTTAAAATTATATATGAATCTTTTGATTGCCATAATTGGTCAATAAAAAGTATAATAACACTGGATCATAGTTATTTTTAATAACTATTACAAATAATAGAATCATAGATGAAAACTTTTCTCCGAAAAAAGTCATCACCCAGTTAGTTTTTTCAGGCATAATTTACCAACCATCCAAGGAATACACAATAGCCTACAACTTCTGTGGTATCCTTTGGACTTGTGCAACATGGCAGTCATCATTTGCAAATTTTAAAATTAATATAGAAGAATAAAATTCTAAAAATAATTATGATCATTCTGAAAAAGAAGAGCAAATAACGGAGATTAATTCAACGAGGTATTAAAATGTTTTTAAGGCTACAGTAATTAAGGCAGTTTTATAATAACAATAAAGAAAACCAGATCTTTAGCTGGGCGTGGTAGTGCAGTTCCTGCTACTTGGAAGGCAAAGGTGGAAGGATCTCCAGAGCCCAGTAAGTTGAGGCTGCGGTGGCCGAGAGGCATGCCACTATCCTCCAGCCTGGATGACAGAGTGAGACTCCAACACACAAAAAAAGAAAAGAAAAGAAAAGAAAGAAAGCCAGATCTAGAAACAGATCCATGTATATCCACCTTACACCAATATTACTTACAAATGCAGTAACGTAACATGAAATATTAAAAAGGATGATGGGCTTATATTTATGTATTGGTGTAGTCATTTTTAGAGTACAATTTGGTTGAATCTAGTGAAACCAAGTATATGCACACCTTATGCCCCATTCCATTCTTGGCTTTAAATTCCCAGAGAAACTTTCACATGTGAATACAAAGAAAGGTACAGACATGCTTACTGCAGCATTATTTATAAAAACAAAGTCTTGGGAGCATCTTTAAATACTCATCGAGGTAAAAAGATAAATAAAATGTTTTATTAGGTGTCCCTGAATACTAAAATTACGTATATAAATAGATCTTAGAAAAAGTTTTGTGAAAGAAAAGTCAGAAAAAATGTCAAAAAGAAAATAAGCATATCAAATGCTTTAAGTAAATACAAGACATGTATATATTACACACATTGCAAACACAAAATAAACATTGTATATATTATTTTGCATGTTATGACACGCATTTATATAAAAAGAAAGAAATAGAAAGTGTATACTCATAGAAAGTAGATATAAGTGGAAAACAGTATTGGTACAAAGAACACCAGCATAATTAACTCTTATCAACCTTCTTATACAAGGAATAGACAAAAATATTGAGGGCAGCTCTGGATTTCCATGGATCATGAAATTGCATAATTCAAGTCAGCACTGTCATCTAGATAATACAGGGTTGTAAAAGACTCCAACATCTCATTAGGTTTATAACAATCAAACTTTTACTGAGGACAAGAACCATGTCTTACTTTAGTTAATCTCATCAACTCACAATATGTTTCTTATACATAAGACATTGTGCTAGAAGATTCTTTGGTTTATGAGATGATAGGAAGGGCAGGAAAGATGCCTTTTAAACACATTTGTAGAATATAGAATCTAGTGTCATGCATTCAAAGAACTCATCAGGTTCAGAGAAGTTAAATGACTCACTCACTATCACACAGGTAATAAATGGACTGCAAATGAGAAGCTGAGATACCAAAAGTTCTGAGCAATTTACATAAATGCTAAGGATAGGATCATAAGAATAAATTCACAGCAGTATTCTACTTAACCTCAAAAACAGAATAACCAGTATTAAATATAGAAGTGGTTATACCTAAATGATGTAAAGAATATGGAAATATGATATTGTACAAGGACAAAAGAGAGGTAGCTGTAGAAGAAAAACTATAATTTCTAGAAATAACATCTTATCTACACTAGGTGACTTCTTTTTCAAATGTACCTCAAATACAAATGGTTCTACCTCACTAGGATGCCCTGCTCCTGCTTGAACCTTTTGTTTATTTGGCGGTCTTCCAGCACAGGGCCTGGATTAGCTGGGTCTCGTTTGAATCAGTCAACACCACTGCTCTTGTATCATGATCCATGGTGTTGAGGTCATTGTGGTGACTTCATCTGGGCAGCAATAATTACATTAATGATAACAATACAGTGGTTCTCCCCTTATTTGAAGGAGATACATTCTAAGAGCCCCCAGTAGATGCCTGAAACCTCGAATCAAGCCCCACATATGTACACTATGCTTTTTTTCCCCCATACAGACACACCAATGATAAAGTTTAATTTATAAATTAGGCACAGTAAGAGATTGATGATAGTAAATGATGACAAACTAAAAAAGTATAACAATATGTCAGCATCACTATTCCTGCTCTTTTGGGCCATCATTGAGTAAAATAAGGGTAACTTGAACACAAACATTGTGATACCATTACAGTTGATCTGATACCTGAGAAGGCTACTAAGTCACCAATGGGCAGGAAGCAGGTCCACTGTGTATATGCTGGACAAAGGGACGATTCATGTCTCAGGCATGAATTGTGAGAGTGAGAGATCTACTCACAATGGACTGCAATTTAAAACTCACAAATCATTTGCTTCTAGAATTTTCCATTTTATATTTTCGGACCACAGTTGACCACAGATAACTGAAACCTCGAAAAGTGAAAGTGAGAATAAGGAGGGGCTGTGATTGTTCAGTTAATCATCTAACTGTTAAATGATACAAAATTGGGTTGAATTCTGTAACATATGGCATTATTTTTTAACTTTCCACCAGGAATTTAGGAAATGTGGATTTACTGGTAAGTAGGTGAGCACCATTAGAGAATGAACAGGAGTAGATTCAGCTTGCAGCATGGGCAGCCTTTGGGGCAGCATTTCCATTCTTTGGACAGAAAATAGAAAATTTTACTCTCATTGCCTGCCCTGCCCAAGGCCAAAGCAGAAATGTGAAGATTATTGTTCTCCAAAAAAGAGACATGAATATGACCACAGGCCAACAACATCATTAGCCACCCATTCAATACCCTAGTTGTGATTAATGTGAATAAGGAGGTTTTAGTCTCCGGGGATTGCCCAGAGTGGCTCATGACAGTAACAGCATTATTGCAGTCAGCCATAAGTCATCAGTGTTGCTGCACTTCACCTTAAAAAACTATCTCCATGGCCTTAAGGGTTTGCACAGTGAGTCTGCCTTGTATATTTAACATTGATTTTTTCATTCCATCTCTGGAAGGAGTTGTATTAGAATAAAATTTTAAAATTTATTTTAACTTTCTTACCCATAAAAAGAAGTTATTCAACTTAATGGATTTAAAATGTTTTCTTTTTCTAGGTCAGAATTTTTTATATTTACTTTAAAGGAATGCTTATTTGCTTCCTTTCCTATATTTGACTTATTACCTTAGTCTCTTATAGCCCAAATTAAAAAGAAAGATTTGCTTCTGAAAAATACATTTAGTGCATATAGAGTCTGAATTAGAATAGAGTGAGCATAGAGTATTTCCATATTTGAAATAACTTTTTTAAAAGGTGCAAAACACAAACAAATCCTCTATGATTTTAGAGGTGAAAAGTATAGTAATTTGTGAGCAGTAAACACTTATTTTTTCTAAGATGACACAAGAGTGATAAGAAAACTGATAGCCTCCTGGGTTGTAATTTTGAGGTTTGAACTACAAGAAAAAAATACAATGAATTGGTTAAGCCACTAAATTTGATAGTTAACTAAATGGAGGGTATTCTATAAGAAAGAGGGACGTCTACCTCAAAATGAAAGAAAGAGCAAATATTTTTGCTTCTTCTCCCTTCCAAAGCCCCATTAAAATTATAGAAAACATAGCAAAAATTAATCCTTATGATTTTAGAGAAAGGATTATTCAGACACGAAATTATGAGGTCTTTCTGGAAGACATCTGACATCAGATAGATGGAGAAACAAGAACACAGAAAACTGCAGGCCAAAAACAGAGTAGATCTAAAGACACTAGGAGCCATACTTTCCAAAAGAACTATGGAGAAACTTCACACAGAACCAAGAAAAACAGAAAGTGGAAGCAAATTGTGGATAATTATTCATAATAATTATGTCAATGGAAATTTCTGAACTAATATTTCCACTTATCTTGTATAGAAGATGATTGGAGATGTGAACTGCAGGTTAGCCTTAGAGAATTGTACACGACAAAGTCTATAAATAAATAAAGTTGATAGAGGAGCAGTGATTTTCTAGTATGAATGCATATAAATACACACACATACAAACAACATATAAACTCACACACTTATAAAAGAGGAGTTTGTTCCGGGCTCGGTGGCTCAGCCTGTAATCCCGCGCCTTTGGGAGGCTGAGGTGAGTGGATTGCCTGAGCCCGCGGGTTTGAGACCCGCCTGGGCAGCAAGACCTCATCTCTACAATAAATCAAAAAATCAGCTGGGCGTGGTAGCGCATGCCTGCAATTCTGGCTACTTGGAAGGCTGAGGTGGAAGGATCGCCAGAGCCCAGCAGGTCGAGGCTGCGGTGGCCCTCCCGGCCACCGCACTCCAGTCTGGAGTGAGACTCCAACTCAAAAAAAAAAAAAAAAAAAGAGGAGTTTGTGATTCTCTGTCTTATAAAATAGAATCATATTTTTCAAAATTTTCTGAAGCATTGAATAAAAAGTGATTTTTTAAAGATGTGGGGTACAATTCAGGATTAGGTATGCAAGTAGTCATCATACATGTAATGTTTGGGCCACCCTTTTGTCCCCACTTTGCCTGGTTTGAGATCAGATACCCTAATTGATGTTGTGTCTCCCTCCACCCCACCCTGACAGTGTCCCGCAATTGCCAATCCCTTTCTTAAAGTATTATGGTAGAGGTTCAGGGTCCGCTTATGAGTTAGAACATGTGGTATTCTGTTTTTTTGTTTCTGTTGTAGATCACTTAGCATGATAGACTCTAAATCCATCCAAGTTGCTACGAAGTCCATATGTTTGTCCTTCTTTATGACTGCATAATATTCCATTGTGCATATATATTACATTTGAATAAAAAGTAATTTAAACCCATAAGATTGTCTTTCTGTGCCAAATCTCAGAATATGTTATAAAATACAAAGAATTAAAGAATAGAAGAAATTGCTGTGATTAATTCACATGAAATGAAGGACTTTTACTCTAACCATAGTAACAATATAACAAGACTCACTAGTTGATTTTTGAAAAAAGCTGCTTAATTAATTGTAATATGCAATTTAATTTAAAAATTAAAACTGCAAATTTACTGCAGAAAACCTTGAGATTATCAGATCTCAGGGATACCAGTGAACATTTTGCAGATAATTTTTTCTAAAGTCAATATTACAATCATGAGCTAAGAAGAGACCTGTGTGATCATGACAGCATAATTGTCAATGATTCACACTTTCATTAGATGGTTCAAGAAGAATTTAGTTTGAAATTATAGAACTAAATTCATGATGTATCATTTAGTTTTCATTTAGCTGCAAGTAAGTGAAAACCCAGCTAACAGCTGGCATTTAGTTATCTCATACAATAAATAGCCTCAAAGTAAGCAGTTCAAGGGCTAATGAAGATGCTTAATGACTTTAAGTGATAATTTTCTATAAAAATTTGTTATAATTCAAATGCATGATGACACTGTGACATAAATTTAACTGAAGGGACCATCAAATAAATAAATACCATCAACTCATAGCTAAAGTCTACATCAACTTAGCTATATATTATACCTTCTCCCTCTGCCACCTGTTTGGAAATTTAAGTGATTTATTATTTTGAATAAATTATGCATGCCAATTTCTGAAATTTTAGCATGTGAAAGAATTTGACCTTATAAAGAAAGAAAAACATAAATGAATAATCATGATACATTATAGCTTAGTTCGAAATAATGACATTATCAGATAATTAAAAGCCCAGAAAGTTCACCATTTATGTACTCCTTCTAAAAAAGGTTACTCCTGGACAAACTCCTGTAAAGCAAAAACTCAATCTAAGAGACAAAGGAACAGTGGGATCCAAGGAACAGTGAAATCACCTAGTACATAGTCTACTGTTATAACAAAATACCATAGACTAGGTGTCTTAAACAACAGAAAAGTATTTTCTCACAGTCTGCAAGATGGAAATTTGAGATTAGGGTGCCAGTGTGTTCAGTTTCTGGGAGGACTCTTCCTGGCTTACAGACAGCCACTATCTCACTGTGTGCTCATATGACCTCTTCTTTTGTGTGCTTGGAAAAAAAGAGACAGAGATCTCTAGTATCTCTTCTTTTTGAGGACACTAATCCTTTCCAATTAGACCCCACCCTTATCTCATTTAATCTTAATTGTCTCCTAAAGACTATCTCCAAATACCATCACACTCCAATTTAGAATGTCACTACATGAATTTAGGGAAGACATGCTTCAATTCATAGTACCTAAGGTATTCAATTTTTTTAAAAATCTCTGTTTAAAAGTTGTGCCATCAGTTAACAATAACAACAACAAAAAACACTGGTCAAATTAGAACAGGAAATCTGATAAATCTATGGAAAAAAATCTTCAAATTAGAGTACACATTACTATGTAAGTCATGTGAATAAGAACTTAGGAATTAAATTATAACATGCTTTTAATGCAAAGACACTCCTCTTATCAAAAAAGAAAAAAATTAAAAGTAGAAATAAATAACAATAAAAAGTTATAATCCAAAGTAATCAAATATAGTATAATTTTGAGCCATTGATTAAAACATAAGCAATAAAACTTCTTGAAATAACAAAGTCAAAACATTTAGTCATGTAATTCAGATGGACAGATAAGATTACTCTGGCAAAATTCCTTGTGTGTTTTTGAAAGTCATTTTACATATTTTTTATTACAGATCTGTTCTTTTCACATTAACTTATCTTAGAGAGTAATTCATAAGGTAGGCTTAAATTTTAAACTTGTTTTTAGATTAATTAAAGGTAATCTGATATTTATGAGACAGTACATTAAGTTTTACTATCTGGAAACTTCACTCTAAGAAATTTGAAGTTCAAATACTCATAATAACAACCATCACCACAACAATAAAACGTTATCCAATTTTTTTTCTTAATTTTTTATTGTAACTTTGAAAGAGTCTTCTAGCAACTAATAATGTGTGCTTTTTAAAATTAACTGAAGTTTAATATTTCCATTTTAGTACTTTTTTCCTTCTGTCAAATTCAGGTAATGTGAAACAACATTTTGGTTTAACATGTCAACCATCATTCTTTAGATGGAAGGATTGTGAACAACTTCTATTTGATTCTTTATCCTTTTTAGTCTGTGTCAAGCTTCTCACCATAAACACGTTACTCGTAAAAACCAGAACAGACTAATTAAATGTTATTTTTAATCTTTAAAAAATGAGAAGTCAAATAGATAAAATGTCAAAGAAATATTGATATTAAAGATGAATTAGCGGAAACACCCTCGGTCCCCTCCCACTGTAGGAGCTTTTCTGTCCTCTCAATAAATCCTGCTTTCAACAACAACAACAAAAGAATTAGCTATAACTTTATCATGGATCTAAACCATCTTTAAAACTAGAAACAAAGGCAGACATCGAAAAAATGAAAGAGATGTGAGATTAAATGTTTTCCACTGTTGGAAATGGCTAACTAGACCAAAATAAACCTTAAAAATGTGCGAATGTTAGTTATTTGGGTAAGTAAAACATATTTTCCCTAAATATCGTAAATATCTTAGAAGTTATCTAGACATCCTTCCGCTTATCCACTTTATCTTTTTCTGATTTTTTTCTTGGTATGTCTTTTAAAAAGTTTAGATTATTTATAGCAAATAGCATAGATGAAGAGTGTGTATAAAGTCAGTCCCTGAGATTTAAGTACATAATAATAATAACAACAATAACAGCTGACTTTTGCTAAGCACTATCTATAATAGAGATCATCCTAAGCACTTCATATTAAATTAGCTTAATCTTCTTAACACCACCTTGAGGTAGGTATGACTATCTTCACCTTACCGATGAGAAAACCAAGACATAAAAAGTTTAAATCGTTTGTCCGGGTCACTCAGAGCAAATACAAACTGATATCTAATCCAGACAGTTTGACTCCTGAGACCAGCTTTAAACGACTGATGCAGTTTTCAGTCCACGAGTTGATGAGCTGGGCCCCAACTAGCACGACCAGCCTGAATCCATGCCAGGGATACGATGGCATCTAGATAAGGGAATGTGGTGGTGTCCAAGAACTTGGGTGTGTCAATAGCTGCAGAATCCCCAAAAAGTGTTACAGTTCTCTTAGCTTGCGAATCAGTGAACTAAGCCTTGAGAAACGTTTACAGCTCTGCTGGTTAGGTGGGCTGGCAAGCCGGGCCCCCAAGAAGTGTTGAAACTCTCTCAGTTCTATGGGTCCAGCTCTTTCAGTGTGGTGTGTGCAGCTCTTCTAGTTCAGCAGGTCTGGGTTCTTGTCTTACGCTCAGGAAGAATAAGGGACCTGGACACCAGAGAGTGAGTAAGTAGGCATTTATTAGAAGAAAGCAAAGCTCCCAGCAGTGGGAAGGAACCCAAAATAGAGTTGCCAACAATGCCTCTGCAGACAGGGGTTTATATAGTCATGAGAGTGTGCTGATTGATTGGTGGTAGCACCAATCAGAAAGAGGCACTATGGTGTGGGATTGAAATGCACCAATCGAGAGAGGATTGAAAAAGGCCAATCAAGAACAAGCACATATAGGGGCTTAGTTCACAGACCTGGAAATAGGTGTTCTCACTCCTATCCCTGGGGCTTGCAGCAGAAGTTTTTACTGGGACCTGCCCTAACCTGTCTGCCTATTAGGTTTCTCCCTTTCTTCTCTCTCACTGCCACACTAAGCTGTCCCTATCAGAACAAAGAAGGGTGATTAACACTTGCTCCAAAATGAATCAAGAACCATATGAAGTAAAAGGACTGCTTAGTTTCCAATTAACGTGGTTTACAAAAATTAAAACGTAGAGATTCTCAGTGTGACTAAACTTGCTACCAAGAAAACGAAATTATTCAACCTTGGAAAAGAATCTTACAATTTATAAAGCGTTATTACATAGCAGAGCTTACTTGATAGGACTTAAAATCTTGAAGAATCAGTTGTATCATTATTTTGTAGCTGTGGAATATGAACATCAGAGAACAGAGATGACTTGCCTATTAATAAGTGTCAGAACAAAATATATTTTCTAAATGGAATCCCATGCTCTTTCCATGACTGTTTTCACAATGAATGCTGATCCTTTCACTTTCAGTAACATGGGAGGAACTGGAGGACATTATGTTAAGTGAAATAAGCCAGGAACAAAAAGTTAAATACCACATGTTCTCACTGATATGTGGAAGCTAAAACATGTAAATCTCAAAGAAGTAAGAAGTAGGACAGAGTGTACTAGAAACTGGGAAGGGTAGTGGGAAGGGAGGAATAGAGAGAGACTTGGTATAGTATACAAAATTACTCTGCTCCGATTACTATACATTATATGTATCAAAACACCACTAGATACCCCCATGAATATGTTAGTATTTATCAATTCTTTAAAAATGAAATGAAATTTTTAAAAATTCAGCAACTCTTTGAAGTCTATCTTCATTGAGAAATGTAAGAAAGAAATGTGGAATGCTTATTATTTGGTGCTGTGATCTGTTTCCCCCCACCCCACTCCCACCCACTCTTGCACTCCAAGGCAGTGCCCACTACCCCCATTCCCATCCCCAACCCCAACCTCAGGCACCTGTTCTACCGTGCTCAATATCTGTCCTTAAATTATCTTGTACCCTTATAAATGCCTTTGTATGTCATGTGTTAATGTACAAAAAAGGCATTATGCTGTGACTCTTTTTCTGCTTTTTACCTTTGCTTTGTCAAACCCATGTTTGAGACTTATATGTACATCTAATTCAGTTTTCCTAATTGTTGTGTGGATTTTCCTTAGAATGCAGCCACCACAATTTTCTAATTCATTTCCCTAGTGATGGAAAACTACTCCTTTGCCTTCTTCCCTTTACTACCACAAATCATGCCCTGACAAAAAACCCTAAACATGTTTTCTTAGTGACATGTGAAAAAAAAAATCCTGGCAGATATCCATGGTCATAGGCAGACATATTTTCATTTTCACTAAATACTGGCAGCCTGCTTCCCAGAAAAAAAGAAAAAGATTGTCCCACATAGCAAAGCATAAAAGTTACAGTGTCCTCACATCATTTCCAACCTTAGTAGCAAGCTTCTTTCTAATTATGACCAATCTGATGTATGTAAAATTGTATCTCAGGGCTGTTTGGTTCCATTTCTTGGATTACTACATACTTTACATACTCATTGGCAATCAGTTTTCCCTTATGGAAATTACCAATTCATATTCCTTGTTTATTTTTCTATTTGATTTCCTATCTTGTTCTTGTTGTTTTATATTCTAGAAGTGGATTCCTTCTTGACTTTATAAAATGTAAACATTGTCTCTCAGTCAGTCATCTAACACCTTATTTTGTCTATGACATTATTTATTGAGCAAAAATCTTTTATTTCAATGTAACCAGATCTAGCCATTTGTCATCTTAGAATTTATGCTTTTGGAATCTCACTTAAAAGTAGTTCTCCTCCCCTAAGATACAAAATATTTGCTGTGTTTTCTTCTATCAGTGTTATTTAACCTGCAACAGTAGACCTTTAATGCATTGAACCTGTGTATTGGTAAAACAGGGATCAGTTTTATTTTTCTCCATATAGGAAGCTATATTTTTTCCAATGACATGCACATTAGTTTTAAAACCAGAACAGATTAATAAATGTTATTTTCATTGAAGGAATGATTACAAGTCAAATAGACTGTCTCTTTCTTTTGCTTTGTGGTCTTTTTTTAAATTATATTTGTCATATGCTTAGAACACAAGCAGATTTTACAGGATGGCTTCATAATGGTATAAAAAAATGCTCACCAAGACACTAACTATGGTTATTAAATCAATGTAAATGAGATGAATAGCCTGTGTTTCCCTAACGTTGTCTGGATCCTAACCTTTACTTAAGTTACAAGAACCATGTTTCATCACGTGGTGTTTAACTAGTATCTACCTGCCTCACTCTTCAAATTTAACTAACCTTTATAGATCCCTAAACTTTTTCATAATTGTAAGAGTGTCCCTTTAGAAAGCAGTAGTCTGTCCAGCCTCCACTTCAGAACTTCCTAAAATCCTATATATTTCTGACAGAGCTGGCAGCAAATTTACTATACCTATGAAAAACATTGGTCTCCCTGAGCTAAATTGTGAGACTCTTTTCTCAAGAAGAGCTGCATAAAGTGACGGTAAAAAATATTATGCAGCATGCATAATAATAAATGGGTAATCAAATCTCATGCTTCAAGAAATAAAGTAATTACTGCTGGATTTAGAAACCAGAGCCTACCTCCTCCATAAATAGCATTGTCCAAATCACTGGAGGCTTTGTGTATAAATGTGTGTGTATTTAAGTACGTGTGTTTATGTGTTTTGTGTGAGAGAGAGAGACAAATCATGTATATTAATAGAAACCTTGGAGTGAGACACAATATGCTTCTTCCTCCTAAACTTCTGGTAACAGTCAGTAGAAGAAATCAGAGCCTAGGATGCTTAGAGTTATATTCTACTTGGACATAATAAGTCCCAGATTTTCATTGTTCGTCCTCTGCCACTTTGCTCACTTGTGAATAATCTCCCCTGAGACTATGCCTGGGTAAAAAAAAATGCCAACCAGCATTCATAAAAGATATTGCTTCTAGAATTCTTCTGGCAAAACACTTATTTCTTTCTCTTCTGGTTAGGGTACATTTGACAGTTTGAGAGCAAATCTAACATTTTCTACTATATCCTCACTTCATAAGAGACTATAAAAAACAAATAAATAGCACGTCTTTGCCAGAATTTTTTCCATAATGCAAACCTACTTCATTAACATTAATTCACACAAAAACTACTTCAATGGCAAAAGCCTTTTTTGATGGGGTTATTATTCTGAGCTCTAATCTTAACACTAGCAATGCCTTTTGTCATCACAGCTTGGGTTAGTAATAACCCACTCAGAAGTAGACAGTAGACATGAGGATCCTTGACCTTTTTCAAAAAGCTTAATGAGAATTTATAGATTTATAAATCTATAAATGTTGTGGACCACTTAAAATTTAAATGTATGTCTGTTCTTTAGTATTATGTCATATGAAATCAGTGCACATGGATGTATGTTTTTCTCACTAGATGATAAACTCCTTGAAGGCCAGGGTAATGTTTTATTCACCTTTATATTCTCAGTGTGTGACATATTACAATTAATAAATTAAACCATTAATGACTTTAACTATCAATATTAATCAGAAGCTCTGATTGGCGGTTTGATAATTTATTGATATTAAAATCTAGCTTATTAATTATTACTTAATAAAGACAGTTTGAGAGACAGAGTACATGGAGTAGGGAATTCATTTTTCTTAAATTTGGGAATATTGCAATTATTGCAATCACTGCATCTCATCAACTTTGCATTTCTCAAATGTGAGAGATAAATGTTAAATGTCTTACCCAGAGGAACATACAATGTACTTAAGAGTAGAACTATAACAAACATGATTTCTTAAATAGGTGGTCTTGTTTCCTTGGTAATTCATCTTGAAGTTACAAGGATTAGTGCAGAAATTGGAAGGCGATTATTCAATAAGAAAATAATATGCAATCCTGGACAGAACTAATTTCATCGAGAAATACTTCAGCAGGAATTAAATCTATTTTCTACTACCAATGCGCTGCTAGGTTTTTAAGTTGCTATCAAAGTGCCAGATATAGGAAAATGTGAATATACACAGAAGGCCAGGTGAGATGGAAACAACAGAGAATATGCTAAGACCAATTTCATACATAAAGCAATCAAGAAGGAATGCAATATAACATATAGTAGAAAAATCACTCCTTCACTAAAGATAATCTCATAGGAATCTGAGCTTATTCAATAGCTACCATGCTTTCTCTTGCTCTCTTCTCTCCATAAATAGATATAGATATGGAAATAGATACAGATATAGATAGATATGGATTATTAATCCTGGTACCTAACCCTAGCTTCAATCAAGGCTAGGGAAGTGAAATCACATGGAAGAAAACAATATTGACATGCCAATCTCAGTTTCCAGGCATTAAAAAATGTCAAAAAAATAGCAATCGAATGACTAGAACATCTCAATTGTTTTAGAAGTAGTCTTCACAAATTCTCCCAAAAAAGAACAGATAATTGACATATAGAAGCAAGCCAATAGAATTTTATTAAAGATATAAGATCAACATTGGCAAAGTTATCTTTTAGCAGTGTGGCCTTCCTTTACCTAAACTCCTAAATATACTGCTTGCCAAATAGAGGAGAAAGTCCAGGAATAAGAGAATGTATGAGTAAGACAGTGGAGGTCCCTGTCCCCTAAGCCATGACTATTCTCCATCCTCTCCTACATCCTTTCAGAAAACTTCATCTAGAAAGGGTTTCCCCAAGATCAGACTTTTTGATATTTAGATTTAATCAGGTAAATAATTATTTTTCTCTAGATGCCAAATTATTAACCTCTCATCAAATGAGAATCAACAAATATGATTATAACTCAACATTGCATACAAAAGATTTAATGAGTCTTTTAAACAGCTCTGGCTTTTTAAAAATAGATAGAATGTAAACTTAATGGCATTTACTCTCCTTCCAAATATTCTGGTTGATAATTTTAGGGAAAAAAAATCACCTTCGGGGTGACTATGTTAAGACATGGACTGTTCGACTCACATCTTAATCTCTCTCTTTTTTTTTTAAGGAAGACAGAACTGACTTTGTGGCCAAGAATGAAAGCGAGTCTGCATAAAATAAATATTCGATAAATATTTACAGAGGTAGCCATTGGAAGGGGGAAATTGGGTCATTACAAGCATGTAGCATTTTCTTATGTTGGTAAAAATATACTTACTGGCTAAAGTAAAGCATTCACAACTTACAAATAGGTGGATTTATTTAAGTTTTCAGACTCATGCCTTACATAGGCACACAGACCATATTTTCCTTATAAACAGATCAGAATGCATCTGACTCAGGAATTTTGTACAGCTTTCTGGTGGTATAGGCAGTATAGAAAATGTTATTTGGTTGCTTCAGACATTCATTTCAGTGATTTGTGAAACTGCAAGGAGAAATTAGGACATGTCCGAAAGCCTGGGATATATGGTCTCTATAAGTATGGGAAATTACAAAGTTGGTCAGAACAAGGAGAAGCAAAAGATAAAAGAAAATGCAAGAGTCAGTCAAACTGTCGAGGAAAACAAAATCATTTTAAACATAAACCTTTGCAACACCCAAATTAAGAGTTAAATATAGAAAACCTTCTAATGTACCAAAGAATATGCTACCTACGTATTTTTTTGTGAAACCTACAATTAACCAAATCAGTTGTTTGATTATTATCCTTGTGCTGCAAAGGGGCTGAAGAGGTTTTTACTTAGGAACACCAAATTCTTCTTCATGGATGAGCATTTGTCTAGCTAATCCACTAAAGCAAGACTGTTTCACCTAGAGAAGGAAAGAATATGGCTAATGACAGAAAATGTAAACTAGCTAAAGCAAGGCTTAACATGGAAATTGCATACTTTCAAACCAAATACACCTTTTCTCTCTGCTCTTTCCCCTTGCAAAAATAAAAATAAAATAAAAAGATAAATAACTTATTTAAGAAAGGAACCGTAGCAGGCTTGCTTGTGTGTGAGTAGCCTGAGAGCTATTGGCTGTCAATGTCATTTCAGTCATTCTGCCAACACATGCTCTCTCTACCTCACACTGATTGGAAGGGTTTTCTAATTTCAGTCGCCAGTTAGTCTGCTCACTCAAGCATCCTGCCTCCATACGCGAATTCTTCCTTATTACAAGGTCACTTTCACCTTACATCTTTGCCTTCTATTTTGATGTGAAATATCCAGGTGTTCTGGATTATTAAAACATACACACAGCTTACCCTGCTTGAGAAAGATTATATTCATTTTTCATGGGGTTTTACATCTCATAATAAGTTATTCCTGTGATGATCCATTTTCATTTTTAATTAGGATGTCCTCTGAATTCCCCTTTTGCTCCTGCAGACAAGAAAATATTAATCAAGAAATATCTTTGTAAGCTTTGAAACAATTAAAATGCAATTCTTGTAGGGGTGTTATCAGATCAGGAGAATCTGGAATTAGCTGTTTGGTGTTATCATTATCAAAGGCACACTCTCACTCTAAATGTAAAACATGTCTGATAAGCCTGATTACCTAAAGTTAAAATACTGTTTTTAAGAAAGAAAATGGATCCTTGAATCTGGTTGTGGGTATCCAGTGTGAGCTCCACAGGGTGTCTATTATTGAAGAGTGGTTATGATAAGTGCTGTCCTGGATGGGAGTGAATCCTGAGAAGTAATTGGATTTGCTAAATCCAGACTTGCTTTGGCTTTGGTTCTGGCACCTGCAACAAAAACGGACAGCTGTTCTGGACACCCACCAAGTAAATACTATTAAGCTCATTAACACAAACCTTTTGGCTATGATCAAGTGAAGTATCAGTTTAATCCATTATATGTCTTCTGTCAAGGGACTTACTGGGTCCTGCCCTGCTATTTAGAGAGGTTGTGGGGTAGAATTTGGCAGACCAACAAAATCTCTTTCATCTTTAACAGCTATGAGTTTTATTTATGATCCAAGTGAATGGCTTGAAAACGATAATGATAATAATACCTCAGACGGATAAACACCTCAGCCCTAAGGAGCTCAGAGTGCTCTGCTGATATTTATCTAATTAATCCTCACCACATGCTTGATGAGGAGGTATGTGGCATCCTCCCTGGTTTACAAACAAGGAAAACAGGGCAAAAGTGACTAGCCTGGTATCTTCAAGTAAGTTACTTTGGAGAAAGTAACACAACCAAGATGTCTCGTCTTTCAGTACAATGCGGTGATTAAAATAACAATTGCCACAATTTTTAGATTTCTAGTAGAAACTACATATGTACCTGAGAAATATTACTATCTGGTAATTGCACAGCTTTGCTCAGGGAGCATTAATCAAACAAGATAATAGCTATGTGGGTGTATGGATATCCTCAGATGATCTATAAATCTCTTTTTATCCACATATGTTGACTATTGGTTTTGGAGTATATTCCAACCAAATTAAAAGAGAGAAATGGGACAATAATTTAGGAAGCCTTTTAGACACAACTTCAAAGGAGCTTAAAGACCACAAGTAAACCTATATATTGTATAATCTCCTTCATGCTTATTGTTTAAGCCTCAGGATTTTACCTCTTTAAAACTATTTGTAGTAAAATGAAAATTTTGACCATATTACTCAAACATTATCATAAATAAAGCAATCTGGCAGATGCTATCAAATCCTTATGTCTTAAAAAATCTCAACTTAAGGAAAATTAACCACATCGATTTACCTCAGAAAATCAGATACAGAAAGTGCCATGCCTCCATTCATGAATCAACCTTTCCTTGTTTTTTTAGAGTCAATTGTACATTTAGTAACAGCCATTGGAGCTAATCAACTAAATAATCACCATGATCTGACAGCCTTTGAAATACTTTAAATTTGACCAACTGTAAACTTAAGAAATATATTCATATTTTCCTGAAATGGTATGCTTTTTCTTTCTTTTTGCAGCTATAGGAATATTTCTCCTTTTTCTCCTTGCAGTATTGAGAATATTTTTACCTTTTTGCTGCCAGCACGCCTCTGTATCAATACCATAAAATTAGCAGGAAGTGGATTGAAGTTCAGAAAGAGGATTTTGCTCATAGTCCAAAAGTCAGATGGACCACAATTTAACTTTGCTCTGCTTCTGAAAAAGAGACAAAAAAAAAAAGAAAGATAGAATGTAAAAGAAAATAGACATATTTTCTCAACAGAGAAGGTAATGTCTAGCAAAAGAAATAGTAGTCAATTCATCTTTTAGACAATTATTTTTAGTTTTGAAATGCACAGTTTCTGGGTTCCCTGGAATGTCCATTCTAAGTGCTTTTCAATCATAGAATAAGATCCTCAGTAAGACAATTTTTAGTCAATTTGATCACTTTTGTATGCTAACACCATGCAAACACATACCATGTTTTATCTGCAAGTCATTGTGCTAGGCACTTTTACATTTCTGAGTTATTTAATCTTCACAAGAAACTTGTTCTTCCTGTAGGTACACATCCAACAAATGTTGGCTGAATAAATGAATAAGAGAGATAGATGTTATTCTTATTTTAAAGACAAGGAAACAGGTTCTTAACGATAAAGCAATTTGCCTGATGTCTGATGTCATGCTGCTACTAAGTGGCTAGGCCAGAGTTCAAATCCTGAAACTCTTATAATAAATGCAGAATCTCTATGACACTATTGTCTCCTCAAATAGGCAACCAGTTTTTTTTTAACATTATTTAAGGTATATTTTGAATGCTGAGTATTATTTCTGAGTTTCTAATAATTATGATTAGGAGATAAGTGATATGCAATCACATACACATAACTAAGACCCAGAAAAGGAGTTCAAGTTAAAATTCCTGCCTACTTTCTTCTTTCAAGGTAGAGATATTGTTCAAATGAGTGTGGTCTTAGGAGAACACAGGTGACGATATTTATCTTCAACCCCTGGGTCCATGACCATTAAAATACTACTGAAGTTCCTCACGCTTCCTATTATCCCTAATAAGTATCTGAAAAATGTAACTGCTTTCTACATCTGACTTCTGGAGGAGGCTAACAAATTGGAGAACTATTTAAAAATTCATATAGTAAATGTATACAAGAGAACCACAGAGGTAGGAAGAAGAAAGAAGACCTAAGAAAGTGAATATTTGTTTGTTTTGCTTTATTTGTTTTGTTTTAAGCCACCATCGATGAATAACTCTTTGAAAAATGGTCTTTGAAAACCAAAGGCAAAAATGTTTAAATTGCAGACGGTGGGGTTTATATATCAAAACTTAACACGGGATGTTCAAGCTTTGGTGTGCATGCTTATTTTATTAACATACCACATGCAAGAATTTCAAATGCAAACTTCAAAACATTTTGCATTTTACTAATGAGATACTTTAAAACACATGAATATCAAAATCACAGCGAATTTTAAACGATAACTTAAATATGGATTTTAATTAGAAACATGATGTCCTTTTACATAGTTATGGAACCACTAAATATTGTCAGTCTGAATCACACAGAAATATTAACAATTGAACAAATTCCATATTCCATCACTTATTATTTACACATCAAATTTATGCTCCAGTAGCCCTATGCTATCTTGTTCCTTTGTGTAAAATCCAAAACTAATATGATAGGGTTTCATATGTTGTTAAAAGTCTTTATGAACTAATTTTGCAAACTGGAGAATGGTTATGAACTAATTTTGCAACACTGGAGAAAGCTCTCCAAAGTAGGGTCCTCACGTCCTCAAGTGGATCCTTCAGGTATAAGGCGCTTCAGTTTTAATAGACTTCTGAGTGCTGACAATAGACCCAACAAGGATATAGAACTAAATCATTACAAGCTTCTTTAATGCAACATTGATACAGATTATGGTCCTGTTCATCTTTGAAACATCATCTAAACAGGATACTTGCAACAAAAAATATATAGCTATATAGCTAACCAACTCAGTTAAGCTAGTTTCTTTATGAAAGGTCCTCACTCCAGGGACTCACTCCATTTTACCCAAGAGAAATGCTCAGAGAAGTCACTGCAGATTAGGATTCTGATGCACTGTCTCTCACCTAGCCCATGCTGCACTCTTCATTATTTGCATTTATTTTTCTCATTTCTTTGTTTGGATGTTAAAACCCAGCAAAACATGATAGGATGCCTCAGCTCTCATGACTGTGGATGTCTTCTTTCCTCCTCTACTCTCCACTTTTATCTACTATCCTCTAAACAGCACTTTGTGGGAACCAGACCTCTCGGTTCCCAGATTTGCCTTGATTCCACTTCCCTTTCTTTGATCACACCTATCTTATCTGATCATTTTTCACTTCTAGCCTTTCATTCACCCAGTAAGTATTTATTGATAGCCTGTCATGTGGCTGGCATTGTTTGAAATACATGAGAGACAGCAGTGAACAAGAGAGAATCCTTGCTGACATAAAACTTCCACTTTAGTGGGGACACAGAAAGTAAAAGTAAACAATAGAATATATATTTTCAGAGAGTTGATACTAAGAATAAAACAAAGCAAGATACAAGCCTAGAGAATAAAGATGGATCAAAGGAGACTTATGAATACAGGAACAACCTCTAAAGAAAAGAGAACAGAAACTGTCTTCATTGGTTCAGGCTACCATAACAACATACCGCACACTGGGTAGCTCAAACAACAAAAATTTATTTTTTCACAGTTCTAGAGGCTAGAAGTCTGAGATCAGGTGCCAGGATAGTCTGTTCATAGTGATGGCTTTCTTTCTGACATGCAGATGACTGCCTTCTATGTCCTCATATAACAAAGCAGTAAAGAGAAAACAAACTCTCTGGTGTCTCTTATAAGGGCATTAATCCCATCAGTTAGGCCCTGACTCTAAAACCTCAACTAAATCTCATGACCCCCACTCTAAGACCGCAACTAAATCTAATTCTTTCACAAAGTCCATTTTTCCAAATACCATAAAATTGGAGGTTGGGGCTTCAACATATGAAGTTTGGGGGTGGAAAGCTACAAAATTTATTCCATACAGACCTCAGTGATGTCAAAAAGTGAAGATCTGGTGGAAGAAATATTCCAGGTGGAGTACACATGCCATAAAGCAGGAATCAGCTTGAAGAGTTTGAGGAACAAGAATAACAGCACAGCTAAAACAAAATGAGAAGGACGAAGAGTGGTAGAAAAAAGGTTGAGGAGATGGACAGAATTCAGAGCATATCAGACATTACAGAAGCAGTATGTTTGAGTATGTTGGAAGTTTTCCTGAATATAATATAATACATTATGGATGTACTAGAAGGTTTTCAGGAAGGAAATTGCTTGATTTAACTTATGTTTAAAAGAGAATCAACCCTTAGGGTTCAGAAATTGCCTGCTGGGTACTATGTTCACTAGCTGGGCAATGGACCGCCTAAAACCCAATCCCCACCACTACACAGTCTGTTCATGTAACAAACAAGCATGTATACCTCCTGAATCTAAAATAAAAATAGGGGGAAAGAATAGAAAAGAAAAAAGTAAGTCACTCCCACTACTATGCGGAGCATTGAATAAAGTGGGAGGGGAGTGAAAGCATCCTTGTTTGGAGGTTCTTGGAAAAGTCTAAATGGGAAATGATGATCCTGATTTAACAGCAGTGAAAATAGCGAGAGGTGGTGGGACTCAATATGTATTTTGAAGATAGAACCAGCAGGACTTACTGATAGATTATGTGTTGAACTAAGACGAAGAAAAAAAGGGAGAGGAAAAGAGAGGAATGAAGGCTTACTTTTAAGTTTTGGCTTCAGCAACTACATAAATAGTGGTGCCATCTGCTGAGATTAATTAGACAGGAAGAAGAGGCATGATGAGATAGAAATTAATAGTTCCATTTAACATATAAAGTTTGAGGACTATCAGACATATTGAATCTCAGTGTTGGAAAGGCCAGTGGAAAGGTTGAGGATGAACATATAATTTGAAAGTCAACGGCAGAGACGTGGTATGGTATTTAATGCTGTGAAACTGAATGAGGTCACCTACAAGAGTCCAGGAAAAGAAGAGACCAATAGCTAAAATCTAACATTGCACATTTAGAAACTGGCAACAAGAGAAAACATCATCAAAGAGACTGAAGAAAGGCTAGCAGAGCTGTAGAAAGAAAATCCAGGAGAGTGTAGTTCTATGTATTTAATAGAAGAAAGTATGACCATGTCATACTCTGCTGAGTGCTTAAGAAGGAAAGGAACAATCAATGGATCACTGAACTTGACAAGATGGAGGCCAACAATTTAGCTCTATTTTTAGTGAATTTCCAGTGCACTGACAGTGACACAAGACTAATCGGAACAGATTAAAGAGAGAATTGGACATGAGAAAGTAAAGAAGACCAGTAGAGACAGTTTTTTCAAAAGTTTTGTTTCAAAAAAAAGATCAGAAAAATGTGGCAACAGCTGAAGAACTAAGGATCAAGGGAGGATTTCTTTCTTTTTTTTTTAATTTGAGTTCTAAGAGGTACACAGTATGTTCATTACATCAACATGGTGTGTAGTGGCAGAGATTGGGTCTCAGGTAGCCCATTACCCAGTTAGTGAACATAGTATCCCAAAAATAATTTCTGAACCCTAATCCCTGTCTCCCTCTCCCCATATATTGCTGTCCTTGATGTCTATTATTTCCATTTTTGTCACCCATATATGAGTGAGAACAGGTGGTGTTGGTTTTCTGTTTCTGAGTCAGTTCACTTAGGATGATGATGTCCAGCTCCACCTAAGCTGCTTCAAAGGATGTGATTTCATTTGTTATGGCTGTGTAGTATTCCATAATGAATATACCACATTTTCTTTTCCCTTTCTTTCTTCCTTTCTTTCAGTTTTTGATTCAGGAGGTGCACATGCGTATTCATTAAAGGACATATGGTGTAGTGGAGGGAATTGGGTCACTGGCGGCCCATTCCCCAAGTAATGAACACTGTGCCCTGAAGGTAGTTTCTGAATCCTAACCCCCTCTTCTTGTCCCTTGTTGGTGTCCCAAGTATGTTCGTTCTATCTTTGTGACCGTTTATCTCCCAGATATGAGTGAGAACATGTGATGTTTGTTTTTCTGCTTCTGAGTCAGTCAGTTGATGATCTCCAGCTCCATCAGGTTGCAGCAAAGGACTTGATTTCATTATTTTTTATGACTGCATAGTATTCCATGGTGTGTATATAACATATTTTCAATATCCACTGATTGATTGCTGGGGATTTAGGTTGATTTCACATCCTTGCAATTGTGAATTGTACAGTGATGAACATGAGGGTGCAGGTGTCTTTGTTATATTATGATATATTAGGATAGATACCTGGTAGTGAGCCTGCTAGATCAAGTGGTAGATAGACTTTTAGTTCTTTGAATTATCTTCATACCATTTTCCATAGAGGTTGTACTAATTTACACTCCCACCAACAGTGTATAGTGTTCCCTTTTCTCCTCATCCATGCCAGTATCTATTGTTTTTTGATTTTTTAATAATGGCCATTTTGACTGGTTTAAGGTGGTATCTCATTGTGGTTTTAATTTGCATTTCTCTGATGATGAGTGATATTGAGCATTTTTTCATGTTCCTTGGCCATTTGAATATCTTCTTTTGAGGGATGTCTATTTATGTTGTTTGCCCACTTCTTAATGGTTTTTTTCTTGCTGACTTGATTGAGTTCTTTGTAGATTCTGGATATTTATCCTCTGTCAAATGTATACTTTACAAATATCTTTTCCCATTCTATAGGTTGCCTATTTGCTCTGTTGATTATTTATTTTACTATGTAGAAGGTTTTTGGTTTAATTAAGTCCTACAGATTTATTTTTTAGTAGTATTTGCTTTGGGGGTTTTGGCCATAAATTCTTTGCCTAGGCTGATGTCCAGAAGCATTTTTCCTAGGTTTTCTTCTAGGATTGTTATGGTTTCAGGACTGACATTTAATTCTGTTATCTATGTTGAGTTAGTTCTTGTATGTGCAGAGAAATAGGGATCAAGTTTCATTTTGCTGAATGTACTTATCCAATTTTCCCAGTACCATTTGTTGAATACTTGTCCTTTCCTCAGTGTATGTTTTTATCTGCTGTGTAGAAGATTGGTTAATTGTAGGTATTTGGGTTTGTCTGGATTCCCTATTCTGTTTCATTGTCCATGTGTTTGCTTTTGTATCAGTATTGTGCTTTTTTGATTACTACAGACTTATAGTATAATTTGAAGTCAAATAATGTGCTGTCAGCAGCTTTGTTCCTTTCTGACTTTTTTTGTTTGTTTCATATTAATTTTAGGATTGTTTTTCTAATTCGTGAAAAATGACATTGGTAGGTTGACAGGGATTTAAAAACCACTTGGTCATCCTGTATTTTTTTTTTTTTTTTTAATGTGCTATTGAATTCAGTTTGCTAATATTTTGTTGGGGAATTTTGTGGCTATTAGTCTATAATTTTCTTTTTTCATTGTGTTTTTCCTAGTTTTGTTTTCAGAGTAATACTGGTATTGCAGAATGAATTAAAGAGGATTCTTTCCTCTTCAATCTGTGGAATAGCTTTAGTAAAATTTGTACCAGTTCTTCTTTGACAGTCTAGTAGAATTCAGCTATGAGTTCATCAGGTCCTGGACTTTTTTTTGTCGGAACACTTCTAATTACTGTTTCAGTCTCACTACTCATTATTGGTATGTTCAGAGTTTGTATTTCATCTTGAGTCAAGACTTGGGGGTTGTATGTTTCAAGAATTTATCCATTTCATCTAGACTGTCTAGCTTGTTTGCATCAAGGTGTTTATAATAGTCTTGGATGATCTTTTGAATTTCTGTCACATCACTTGTAATGCTTCCTTTTTAATTTCTGAATGAGTTCATTTGAGTCTTCTCTCTTCATTTCATAATCAATCTAGCTAGTGGTCTAACAGTTTTGTTTATCTTTTCAAAAAGCTATTTTCTTTTGTTTCATTGATCCTTTTTAAATTTCAATTTTATATAGTTCTGCTCTTATACTTGTTATTTATTTTCTTCCACCAGCTTTGGGTTTGGTTTCTTCATGTTTTTCTAATTCCTTAAGGTGTGATATTAGGTTAGCTATATGTGATCTTTCAGTCTTAATGTAGGCCTTAAGTGCTATAAATGTTCCTCTAAGCACAGATTCGATTGTGTCCCAGAGGTTTTGATAACTTTTTTCATTGTTGTCATTCATTTCAAGGAATTTCCTTAATTCCCATTTTGATTTCATTGTTGCCCAAGGATCATTCAGAAGCAACTTATTTAACTACCATGCCTTTGGTTTTGCAAGTTCTTCTTAGTGTTAATTTTTAGTTTTATTCCACTGTGGACTGAGATGGTGCTTGACATTATTATGATTATTTAAAAATTTTTGAGACTTGAATTGTGGCCTATCATATGGTCTACCTTGGAGAATGTTCCATGTGCTGATGAAAAAAACACTTATTCTGTAGTTTTGAGGTGGAATGTTCTGTAGATGACTGTTAGTTCCGTTTTCTCTAGTGTCCCACTTAACTTGAATTTTTTATTGTTGTTGTTGTTGAATTTCTGCATTGATTATTTGTTTATTTATGTCAGTGGAATGTTGAAGTCCCACTATTATTGCATCACTGTTTATCTCTTTTTAGCTCTAGTGGAATTTGTTTTTCAAAGCTGGCAGCTTTGGTGTTAAGTGTATATATATTTTAAATTGTCATGTTTTCTATTACGTTGATCCCTTTATCATTATATAATAACCATCTTTGTCTTTTACTGTTGTTAATTTAAAGTTTGTTTTGTCTGATATAAGAAAGGTTACTCCTGCTCAGTTTTGGTTTCCATTTGGGTGGAATATTTTCTCCACCCCTTTTCCATGAGTCTACAGGAGTCTTTGTGAATTAAGCAAGTCTCTTGAAGGCAGCAAATATTTGGGTTTGTTTTTTTTTTTTAATCCATTCTGCCAAGCTATCTTTTTAGTGGGGCATTGAGACAATTTACATTGAGTTCATAGTGACATGCAAGGTACTATTCTAATTGTCACACTGGTTTTTATCTATTAGCTTTGTTTATTTATTTTCTCTATTGTGGTAGTGTCCCATAAAGTCTGTGAACTTTATGATTTCTAGCATTTTTCTATGGATGTATTTTGACCTTTCATTTCAGTATTTAGGACTCCTTTGAACATTTGTTACCAGTCACTGGCCTTGTGAACAATTTCCTCAGTGTTTGCTTGTCTGCAAAGGACTTCACTTCTCTTTTATTTATGAAACTTAGTTTTCAGGATGCAACATCTGTGAATGACTGTTATTTCTGTTTGAGGAGATTGAAGATGGGGCTATAATCCCTTCTGGCTTTTATGGTTATTTTTGTAAATTATTTAATGCTTTTGTCTAACTTCTCTTAAAATTATTTCCTTCATATTAACTTTGCATAGCCAGATAACTATATGCCTTGGAAAAGACTTTTTTTTTTTTGCAGTTAATATTCTGAGGGTTCTTTGGGCTTCTTGTATATGGATGTTTAGATCTCTGGCAAGGCCAGGGAATTTTCCTCCATTATTCCCTCAAATAGGTTGTACAAACCTGTTTCTTTCTCTCTTTTTTTTTTTTTTTTTTTTGAGTTGGAGTCTCACTGTCACCCAGACTGGAGTGCAGCCTCAACCTGCTGGGCTCCAGTGATCCTTCCGCCTCATCTTCCAAGTAGCTGGAACTATAGGTGCACACTACCACGCCCGGCTATTTTTTTTTATTTATTGTAGAGATGAGGTCTCGCCTGCCCGGGTGGGTCTCGAACCCATGGGCTCAGGCAATCCACTCACCTCAGCCTCCCAAAGGCACAGGATTACAGGCTGAGCCACCGAGCTCAGCTCTTTCTCTTCTTTCTAAGGAACACCTATGATTGTTAGGTCTGAATGTCTTACATAATCCCACATTTCTTGAGGACTTTCTCCCATTCCTTTGATGCTTTTTTTCTTTATTGCTGTTTGATTGGGTTAATTCAAAAGCCTCATCTTCAGGTTCTGAGATCCTTTCTTCTGCTTTTTCTAGTCTACAATCAAAACTTTCCACTGCATCTGGACTTCCTTAAATATGCCTTTTATTTCTTTAATTTCAGCTTTTTTTTTAAAGATGTCTATATCTTTGGAGAATTTTTATCCATGTCCTGAATAATTTATTTTAATTTGTTTATATTAGTTCTCAACTATCTCCTGAAGTTTATTAACCAATTTTATGATCAACTTTTTGAGTCTTTGAAATTTTAGTAATTTCATTTTGGTTAGGATTTGTTGCTGAAGAGTTGGTGTGGTTTTTTGAGGGAGTTGGAAAACTGTGTTTTTCACACTGTCAGAATTATTTTTCTGGTTTCTTCTCATTTGGCAGATGATTTTTTCTTATTTGAGGCTGGCAGGGAGTTGACATAGGCACTATAGAGTTCTCCTGGTGATATATAGACTTAGTTTGGTAAGTTATTCAGTTGCAAGATGTGGCAGCCTTGTGCTGTATATCTGCACTGACTCACCATGTCCTAAGTGGCCAGAGTGTCTTGGAAAGTGTTATTAGCTGGCACTTGGGATCTGGTATTACCCAAAACTTAGCTATCTTACCCTATGTTTGACTGTACTGTTTACCTCTGGCCATAAGGTAGTTGTTTGTGGAGAAAGCAAGCTACTATGATGATAACTGTAGAGTTTCTCCTTGGCAACTGTTGCTCCAAGGAAGTGCCCAGCCAGTTTAGGCTGAGGGTTGAGCTCTAGAGATTTCCTAAGTTATCTGTCTATTTTGAGCCTCCTGAGTATTGCAGGAGAGCGGAGATAAGTTACCCCACAACTGTGCACTCCTAGCTGCTTCAGTAGGGATTAAAAATGAGTCCCAGACACTGAGGTAATGCTGTTGTGCAGAGCAGACCCAGAAGAGCTCACAAGGGAATAAGAAGATACTATGGCAACACAGCCCACCCAACTCTCACCTTGGCCTCAGGCAATCTGTGATCTGAATGTCAAGGTGCAGCTGGCCTCAGGGCCTCAGGTGTTGTCAGTCAACCTGCTCAATCAGGAACTGTCTGCAGCTGCAGAGTTCACCCTTGGCACATTTTCTTTATCTAGTCAATTGTTGATGGGCTTTCCTCCCTCTACTGCCACAAATAATGTACATTATTTTACTATTGTGTATAGTGCAGCAATGAACATATACGTACAGAAATCTTTTTTATATATTGATTTATTTTGCTTTTTTTTTATAGATCACTAGTAGTGGAATGTTAGTTCAAATGATAGTTTAGGTTTTACTTCTTTGAGAAATCTCCATACTATTTTCCATAGAGCTTGAACTAGTTTATAGTCCCACCAACAATGGATAAGCATTCTCTTCTCTGCAAGCATGCCAATAGCTGTTATTATTTGGTTTTCTTATAATAGCCATTTTGACTAGTGTGAGGTGATAGTTCATTGTGCTTTTAATTTGTATTCCTCTGATTATTAATGATGTTCAGAATATTTTCATGTATCTGTTGGTCACTTGGTTGCCTTCTTTTGAGAAATGTCCATTCATATCTTTTGCCCACCTTTTGATTTTTTTGTGATGTGTTGAGTTGTTTGAGTTTCTTGTAGATTCTGGATATTATCTCTTTGTCTAAAGTATACTTGCAAATATTTTATCTCATTTTATAGGTTTTCTGTTCACTCTCAATTATTTATTTTGCTTTTTAATTTAATTAAGTCACATTTGTCTATTATAGTCTTTGCAACTGCTTGTTGCAATTGCTTTTGGGGGGTCTTTATCATAAGTTATTTGCCTAGGCCAATGTCCAGAGGAGTATTTCCTAGGTTTTCTTCCAGGATTTTTATAGTTTGGGGTCTTACATTTAAATCTGTGATCCATCTTTAGTTAATTTTTGTATATGGTGAAAGATAGGAGTTCAGTTTCATTCTTCAGCATATGACTAGCCAATTTTCCCAGCGCCATTTTTGGGAGAGAATGGCTTTTCCCCATTGTTTATTTTTGTTTATTTTGTCAAAGATCATTGTGTTGTAGGATACAGTTTTATTTCTGGTTTCTCTATTCTGTCTCATTGGTCAATCTGTCTATTGTTATATCAGCATTGTGCTGCTTTAATTACAATAGTCTTGTAGTATAATTTGAACTCAGTCAGTGTAATGCCTCTAAATTTATGTTTTTTTTTTTTGTTTTTTTTTTTGCACTTAGAATTACTTTGGTTATTCAGACTCTTTTTTGATTCCACATAATCTTCAAGTTTTTTTTATAGTTCTATGAAGAATCAGGGTTTTGATTGAATCAGGTTTGATCGGGGTTTTGGTCAGGGTTGCATTGAATCTGTAGATTGCTTTGGGTAGTATGGCTATTTTAATAATATTGATTCTTCCAATCCATGAACATAGGATATTTTTCCATTTGATTGTGTCATCAGTGTTTTGTAGTTCTCCTTGTAGGGATCTTGCACTTCCTTATGTGTATTTCTAGGATTTCTTTTTTTATTTTTATTATAAAGATGAGGGGTACAATTCAGGGTTAGGTATATAAACATTGATCATGCAGGTACCCTTGCTGATGAGGTATGCCCTTCCCTACCTTAGCAGTTTCCCACTACTGCCAATCGCTTTCTTATAATTGTTCAAGGTCCTCTTATGAGTGAGAACATATGGAAATCTGTTCTTTGTTTCTATAATAAATCACTGAGTATGATCGACTCCAAATCCATCCAGATTCTGCAAAATCCATATATTTGTCCTTCTTTATGGCTGCATAATATTCCATTGTGTATATGTACCACATTTTTTTATCCAGTCCAGCTTCAATGGACAATATGGTTGGCTCCATGTTTTTGATATTGTAAATAGAGCTGCAACAAACATACATGTGCAGGTATCTTTTTTGTAGAATAATTTGAGTTCCTCTGGGTATAGTCTCAATAGGGGAATTGCTGGGTCATATGGAAGGTCAATTTCTAGTTCTTTTAGAAATCACCACACTGTTGGCCAAAGAGGTTGTTCAAGTGTGCATCCTCGCCAGCAGTGCAGAAGCATTCCTTTTTCTCCACATCCTCACCAGCATATGTTATTGTTTGTTTTATTAATGATGGCCATTCTTACTGGGGTTAGGTGGTATCTCAATGTGGTTTTGATTTGCATTTCTCTGCTGATAAGTGAGACTGAACACTTTTTCATGTGTCTGTTGGCTGCCCATATATCTTATTTTGAGAATGTCTATTCATGTCTTTTGCTTACTTTTTAAAGGGGCTATTTGTTTTTTTCCCTTGGTGCGTTTGAGTTCCTTGTAGATCTTAGATGTTAGACCTTTGTCAAATATACAGTTGGCAAATATTTTTTCCCATTTTGTATCCTTGCTCTCTTGATGGTTCCTTTTGCTTTGCAGAAGCTCATTAATTTGATGAGGTCCTACTCATCTATCTTATTTCTTAAGGTATGGGCCTTTAGGTTTCTGAATAGGAATTAGTTCCCAGTTCCAATTTTCATAAGGGTGTCCTCTGCATTTTCTAAGATTCTTAAGTTTGAGGTTTTACATGTAGGTCTTTGATCCATTTAGAGTTAATTTTTGTGTATGGTAATAGGTAGGGATACTGTTTCAATCTTCCACATGTGGTCAGTCAGTTTTCCCAGCACTATTTACTGAATAGGTTCTCCTCTCCCCAGTGGTTGCTGTTGGAGGCTTTGTCAAAGATGAGTTGGTTGAGGAATTGAGGCTTTGCTTCCGGAATCTCTATCCTGTTGCATTGGTCTATGTGCCTGTTTTTGTACCAATACCAGGCTGTTTTGATTACTGTAACCTTATAGTAAAGTTTGAAGTCTGAAAGTGTGATACTTCCTGCTTTGTTTATTTTGCTAAGGATTGTTTTGGCTATTCATGGTCATTTATGTTTCCACATGAGTTTCTGTATTGTCGTTTCCAGGTCTGAGAAGAATGATGTTGGTAACTTAATGGGTATTGCCCTGAGTCTGTAGATTGCCTGTGATAGGATGGATATCTTAGCAATGTTGATTCTTCCTATCCATGAGCATGAAATATTTTTCCATTTGTTTGTGTCTTCTTGGATTTCTTTGAGCAGTGCTTCTCATTGTAAAGGTCTCTCACTTCCCTAGTTGGGAAGATGCCAAGGTATTTCATTTTTTTTTTTTTTTTGGTGGCTATTGTGAATGGAATTTTACTTTTTATTTGGGTCTCTGCCTACTTGTTGGTGTATAGGAATGCAACTGTCTTTTGCACATTTATTTTGTACCCTGAGATTTTGCCAAAGTCCTTTATCAGTGCAAACAGGTTTTGACATTCTCTTGGATTTTCAAGGTATAGGATCATATCATCAGCAAAGAGGGATAACTTGACTTCCTCTTTTCCTATTTGGGTACCCCGGATTTCCTTCTCTTGTTTAACTGCCTGAACTAGGACCTCCAATACAATATTGAACAGGAGGGGTGAGAGTGGGCAGACTTGTCTTGTTCCAGTTTTGAGAGAAAATGTTTCTAGTTTCTGTCCACTTAGCAATATGTTAACTGTGGGTTTGTTGTAGATGGCACTTACCTTTTGAGGTATGTTCCTTCTATACCTAGGTGTTTGAGGGTTTTTATCAAGGGATGCTGGATTTTTTTTAATCAATATTTTTTATTATGATTTTGAGGGGTACAGTTAAGGGTTAGGTGTACAATTAGGTTTCATTCAGGCACCCTGTTGATAAGAGGTGTTTCCCCATCCCCAGACAGATATTTGAACTGTTAATCCCATCCCCCCCCATAGTTTCCCAGTACCGTCAGTCATTTTCTTATAGTATTACATTGGATGTTCAGGGTCCATTATATGAGTGAGAACATGTGATACTCAGATCTTTGTTTCTGTGAGAGGTCAGTCAGTATTATAGACTCTAGTTCCATCCAGGTTGCTGTGAAATTCATGATTTTGTTCTTTTTTATGGCTGCATAGAATTCCATCATGTATATGTACCACATTTTTTTAATCCAGTCTTCTTTTGATGGGCAGCATGGTTGTTTTCAGGTTCTTGCTATTGTGAAAAATGCTGCAATAAACATACATGTGCAGGTATCTTTTTTATAGAGTGATTTGAGGTCTTCAGGGTATATTCCCAGTAGGGCGATTGCAGGGTCATATGGAAGGTCGATTTTTAGAGCTTTTAGGAATCGCCACACTGCTTTCCATAAAGGTTGCACTAGTTTACACTCCCACCAACAATGTAGAAGTGTTCCCTCTTTACCACATCCTCTCCAGCAGCTGTTATTTTTTGAGTTGTTGATAACTGACATTCTGACTGGAGTTAGGTGGTATCTCAGTGTGGTTTTGATTTGCATCTCCCTGATGATTAGTGAGGTTGAGCATTTCTTCATGTGTTTGTTGGCTGCTCAGATGTCTTCTTTTGTGAAGTGTCTTGTTCATATCTTTTGCCCATTTTATAATGGGGTTGTTTGTTTTTTTTATTTTCAGCACGTTTGAGTTCCTTGTAGATCCAGGACGTTAAGCCTTTGTCAGACCTGGAGTTGGCAAATACTTTGTCCCAGTCTGTTATCTGTCTCCCTGCTCTCTTGATGGTTTCTTTGGCTTTGCAGAAGCTTGTCAGTTTGATAAGGTCCCACTTGTCTATCTTCTCTCTCATGACCTGTGGGTTTCGGGTTTTGTTCAGGACTTGGATGCCAGTTCCGATTTCCATGAGGGTATGTCCTTCCTTTTCTAAAGTTCTTATAGTTTGAGGTTTTACATTTAGGTCTCTGATCCATTTGGAGTTAACCTTTGTGCATGGGGATAGATAGGGATCTTGTTTCAATCTTCTGCATGTGGTCAGCCAGTTTTCCCAGCACCGTTTACTGAATAGGTTCTCCTCTCCCCAGTGGTAGGTGGTGGGGGCTTTGTCGAAGATGAGTTGGTTGAGAAATTGAGGCTTTCCTTCTGGAATCTCAATTCTATTCCATTGATCTATATGCCTGTTCCTGTACCAATACCAAGCTGTTTTGATGATTGTAGCTTTATAGTAAAGTTTGAAGTCTGGTAACATGATACCACCTGCTTTTTTTTTTTTTTTTTTTTTGCTAAGGATTGTTCTGGCTATTCTTGGACGTTTGTATTTCCATATGAATTTCTGTGTTGTTTTTGCTAAGTCTGAGAAGAATGTTGCTGGTAATTTGATGGGTATTGCATTGAATTTGTAGATTGCCTTAGGTAAGATGGACATCTTCACAATGTTGATTCTTCCAATCCATGAGCGTGGGATATTTTTCCACTTGTTTGTGTCATCTTTGATTTCTTTAAGCAGTGTCTTGTAATTTTCATTGTAAAGGTCTTTCACGTCTCTGGTTAGGAAGATGCCAAGGTATTTCATTTTTTTTGCGGCTATTGTGAATGGAATTGTGTTTTTTATTTGGGTTTCTGTTTGCTTATTATTGGTGTAGAGAAATGCGATTGTCTTTTGTACATTTATTTTGTATCCTGAAACTTTGCCAAAGGCATTTAATAATGTAAGAAGGCTTTTGACAGATTCTCTTGGGTTTTCAAGGTACACAATCATATCATCTGCAAAGAGAGATAACTTGACTTCCTCTTTTCCTATTTGGATACCCCTGATTGCCTCCTCTTCTCTGATTGCTCGAGCCAGGACTTCCAATACTATGTTGAATAGGAAGGGTGAGAGTGGGCATCCTTGTCTTGTTCCAGTTTTCAGGGGAAATGGTTCCAATTTTTGTCCATTTAGGAGTATGCTGTCTGTGTGGGTTTCTCATAGATGGCTTTTACTGTTCTGAGGTATGTTCCCCATATGTAGATGTTCAAGGGTTTTTATCAAGAAGGGGTGCTGGATTTTATCAAAAGCTTTTTCTGCATCTAATGGTATGATCATGTGGTTTTTGTTTTGACATCTGTTGATGAATTTAATTACATTTATGGTTTTACGAATGTTGAACCAGGCTTGCATCCCAGGAATGAAGCCTACTTGGTCATGATGGATGATTTTTGAGATGTATTGCTGAATCCGGTTTGCTAGGATCTTGTTGAGAATTTTAGCATCTATGTTCATCAAAGATATTGGCCTGTAGTTCTCTTTCTTTGTTGGATCTTTACCTGGCTTGGGTATCAATGTGATGTTGGCTTCATAAAATGATTTGGGGAGAGTTCCATCTTTTTCAATCACCTGGAATACCTTCATTAGGATTGGTATCAGCTCCTCCTTAAATGTCTTGATGAATTCTGCTGGAAAGCCATCTGGACCGGGGCTTTTTTTTTTTTTTTTTTGGAGGAAGTTTTCTTATTACATAGTCAATTTCCTTGATTGTTATTGGTCTTTTTAGGGTGTCAATTTCTTCTTGTTCCCACCTAGTTAGGTTGTGTGATGTCAGAAAATCCTCCATTTCCTTAAGGTTTTCAAGTTTGTTGGGATGCTGGATTTTATCAAAAGCTTTTTCTACATCTAATGAGATAATCATGTGGTTCTTGTTTTTACATCTGTTGATGGATTTAATGACATTTATGGTCATGCGAATGATGAACCAGCTCTGCATCTGGGGATGAAGCCTACTTGGTCATGGCGGATGATTTTTGAGATGTGTTTTTGGATGCAACTTGCTAGAATCTTGCTGAGAATTTTTGCATCTATGTTCATAAGGAATATTGACCTGGAGTTCTCTTTCTTTGTTGGATCTTTACCCAGTTTGGGTATCAGTGCAATGTTAGCTTCATAAAATGATTTGGGGAGAATTCCATCTTTCTCAATTGCCTGAAATACTTTCAATAGGCTTGGTATCAGCTCTTCCTTGTACATTTTCTATAATTCTGCTGGAAAGTCATCTGGTCCAGAGTATTTTTTTGGTAGATAGTTTTGATATGACAGAGTCAATTTCCTGAGTTGTTATTGGTCTATTTAGTGTCTCAATGTCCTCTTGTTTAAAACTGGGGAGGTTGTGTGATGTCAGAAAGTCGTTCATTTCATCTAGGTTATAAAGTTTGTTTCCATATAGGTGTACATAGTAATCTCTGATAATCTTTGGTATTTCTTTGGGGTCAGGTGTTATTTGATATTTTGTTTTTCTGATTGTGTTTATGTGGGCCTTTTCTCTCTTTTTCTTGGTCATTCTGGCTAGGGGCCCATAAACCTTGTTAATTCTTTTAAAGAATTAGTTTTTTGTTTTGTTGATGTTTTCTATGATATTTTTGTCTTCTATGTCCCGTATTTGGGTTCTTATTTTTGTGATTTGGATTCTTCTGCTAAAGTTGGGGTTTTGATGGTCATCTCTTTCCAGATCCCTTAGGTGACTTGTTAGACTTTCCATTTGTGATCTTTCCACTTTCTTGATGAGTACTCATAAAGATATAAATTCCACTCTTAGAACTGATTTCATGGCATCCCAGACATTTTGGTAGGATGTTCTTCATGTTCATTTGTTTCCAGGAATCTTTCAATTTCTTCTTTGATTTCAGTGTTGACCCCGTCATTCAGCATCATGCTGTTTAGTGTCCAGGTTTTTGTGGGCTTTGGGGAAATTTTGTTGTTGTTGATATTTATTTTTATTCCACTGTGGTCTGAGAAGGTTCATGGCAAGATTTAAATCTTATGAAATTTGTTTATGTTTTTCTTATGGTCAATGATGTGTTCGATCTTGGAGTACATTCCATGTGGTGATGAGTAGAATGTATATTCTATGGTTGTTGGGTGGAGTGTTCTATAGGTATCAATTAAGTCCATTTGTTCAAGAGTCTCACTGAGGTTCTGGGTCTCCTTGCTGATTTTTTTGTCTTGATGATCTGTCTAGGATTGTGAGTGGGCTATTAAAGTCCCCAGCTATGATAGTGTTAGAGTCAATCTCTTTTTAAAGTTTGCCTAAGCCGGGCTCGGTGGCTCAGCCTGTAATCCCCCGCCTTTGGGAGGCTAAGGTGAGTGGATTGCCTGAGCCCGTGGGTTTGAGACCCGCCTGGGCAGCGAGACCTCATCTCTACAATAAATCAAACAATCAGCTGGGCGTGGTAGCGCATGCCTGTAATTCTGGCTACTTGGAAGGCTGAGGTGGAAGGATCGCCGGAGCCCAGCAGGTCGAGGCTGCGGTGGCCGGGAGTGGCCACTGCACTCCAGTCTGGGCGACAGAGACTCCAACTCAAAAAATAAAAAAATAATAAATAAATAAATAAATAAATAAAGTTTGCCTAGAAGCTGCTTTATGAACATTGGTGCTTCTATATTAGGTGCATATATGTTTAGGATGGATATTTCTTATTGATGGATTGAACCTTTTATCATTATATAATGACCTTCTTCACCTTTTTAAATTTTTGATAGCTTAAAGATTTTGTCTGAGATTAAGATTGCAACTCCAGCTTTCTTTTGTGTTCTATTCACCTGGAATTGTGTTTCCCATCCTCTTACTTTGAGTCTGTGAATGTCTTTTCTGGTGAGGTGAGTCTCTTAGTGACAATATTGTTGCCTCATGATTTTTATCCATTTTCCTATTCTATGTCTTTTCAGTGGTGCATTTAGTCCATTCACATTCAGGCTAATTATTGAAATGTCAGTGGTTATCTTTGTCATGAGGTTCTTATAGAGTTGTTGTACTTGTTTGTTGTCTTTCTTTTGGTTTTTGGATTGGTTCATATGTGTTTTCAATCTTTTCCTGTACTCTTGTGAAGAACATTATTGTTCTTTTTCCCTTTTCTTCTGTGTTTAATACTTTCTTAAGAGTTTCTTGTAGGGGTGGACTGAAGGCAGTTTAAGTTCTTAAGGATTGAATGTCTGGGAAAGATTTTAATTCTCCCTCACTGATGAAGCTTAGCTTGGCTGGGTAGGTATTCTTGATTGAAATTGTTTATCTCTGAGAACTTTGAATATTGGACTCCAAGCTCTTCTAGCCTGACGTGTTTCTGTAGATAAATCTGCTGCTATTCTGATTGGTCTTCCCAGGTAGGTAGTCTGACCTTTTTCTCTTGCTGTTTTTTGGATTTTTTCTTTTAAACTACTTTGGGCAAATTATTATGTGCCCAGGAGTTGGTCTTCTCATTTGTTGTCTTGCCAGGGTTCTCTGACTCTCTTGTGTTTGAATTTTTGCATCACTGATGAGGTGAGGGAAGATTTCTTGAATAATTTCATGGAATGTTGACTCCAGGGTGGTCTCTGTCTCTATTTCTACCTCAGGAAGTCCAGTTACTCTTAGGTTCATTCTCTTGAAGTTATTGCTCATCTCCTGAAGGTTTTGTTCTGTCTTTTTAAGCTTCTTTTCTATGTTTTTGACAGTTTGTTTTAGTTCTATATTTTGGTCTTCAAGTTCTGAGTTCTGTCTTTTGCTTGGCTAATTCCACTTTCCATGCTTGTTAGTTTGCTATTTATTTCAATCACAGTATTCTTTATTGCTGTTATCTCAGTTATCAACTCCTTCCTATTTTTCTCTCATCTCTCCTCAATCTTTTTATTCTTTCTATTACTGTCTTGATGTCTGGGTTTATAGTATGTGCCCAGTCATTCTGGGGACTCTTCATTGTTTGCATTCCAAAGTCTGATTTCTCATTATCTGATCTCCCAGGGGTCTGTGTGAGACCCATATTCTTCTTTTGGTTTTTTTTTTCATTTGTGTAGATTTTCCTCCCCACTTTTTCCTTTTTTTCCTCTGTCTTCTTTAAATCTGTTGTTCAGGGGTGGTGGTTTGCTTTTACTTCTGTTTGCCCAACCTCCTATTCTTCCTTGTGTGAATCCTCTGGGTTTGTTCAATTCTGAAGCTGAACTGTAGGTTGGGGGCTATACCTTTTGCTATTTTGAGATTTATTTGAGGAGGGAGCCGTGATTCAAAATTTTATCTGCAGATCCCAGTATCCACTGACGGGTGTATGGATATGCTGGAACCCATTTCCCACTTCCTTATAATCTGCTCATGAAGTGGGAGTATTGGTTTGCTCCCTCCTTATGATGACTACTCCCTTATACAAACATGAGGTCTTAGATCCCAAGTTGGAGGCTGGGCAGAGCTGTGTAGGCAAGGCACTGTAGGTCTCTACCTGGTCACAGGGTTATCTCTGGTTCTATTGCAGTCAATTCCAGCTAGGGGAGGCAGAGTGCAAGACAGGTGCTATAGGTCAACATGTCACATGCAGCTTGGGCCTCTTTTTCTTTCTTTCTTCTTAGGTCCCAAGCTAGAGGCTGTGCAGAGCTGGGCAGACCTCATGGGGCAATGCAGATCTCAGCTTGGTCTTGGAGCTCCAGCTGTTCTCTGTTCCCACTGTTGCCAGAGGCGAGTAGGAGGAGGTGGAGTGCAAGACCGCCAGGCATTGCTGGCCAGTGTCACATGCAGGGTGGCTTTGGGCCCAGCAGTGCAGCCCACAAGGGAGCCCCGGCAGTGGAGGCTTAGGGCAGGGTGGGGCGGGGCACTGCAGCCAGGAAGGGAGCCTGTAGTTCTGCAGGGTGGAAGCCAAGGGCCTCTCCAGGCGGGTGGCTTGGGGCCAGGTGGGGCGCTTCAGCCAGGGAGGGAGCCTGGAGTTATATGGAGGTCTGAGGGGTGAGAGCCGAGGGCTTCTGTGGGCGGCAGTGACTTCAGGTGGAGTGGGGCGCTTCAGCCAGGGAAGCGGCCCAGAGCTCCCAGGGGCAGGAGCCAAGGGCTTCCTTGGGCAACAGCTGCTTTGGGCCAGGCAGGGCACTTCAGTCAGGGATGGAACCCAGAGCTCCGAGGAGCAGGCGTGGAGGGCCTCCACAGGCAGTGGTGGCTTGAGGTGGGGCTGGGCGCTTCAGTCAGGGAGGGAATCTGGAGTTCCGAGGGGCGGGAGCTGAGGGCCTCTGTGGGTGGCAGCTTGGGGCTGGGCAGGGCGCTTCAGCCAGGGAGGGGGCCCAGAGCTCTGAGGAATGGGAGCTGAGGGCCTCACCGGGTGGTGCCAGCTGGGTGCCTGGCAGAGCAGTGCAGCCAACAGGGAACCTGGAGCTCCACAAGGTGGGAGCAGAGGACCTCCGCGGGTGGCAGCGGCTTGGCACCGGGTGAGGTGGTATAGCCGGGAAGGGAGCTGGGAGCTCCACATGGCTGGGGGCCCAGGGCCCCCTGGGTTGGAACAGCAGTGGTGGCGGGGGCCGTGGCAGCTGGGCGGTACGTGAGACCAAGGGCATCCAGGCCTCGGATCAGTGTGGCTAGGAGGGGAATAGGGGGAAGCAAAAGTCTTTATGGAAACTCACTTTTACAGAGAAGCTCACAGTCCTGCCTGTGCCTTCGCCATCTTACCGGAAGTTCTCAGGATTTATTAAGATGGAAGATGATAGTAAGTTTGTGTGCTGACTCCCCAGCTAGTGTGCTGATGGATTATAGGTGTGCAATGAGATATTTTATTTTTCATCCTTGGGCCAAGGATGCTCATAGTCCCAGACTTATCCTCTTCAGCCATAAGCAACTTCATCAGAACCCTCATTTTTTCCCAGTTTATCTTCATCGGCCCAATATTACCATTTTCTCTTTATATCATGTTAGAGAAAGCTTTGGGTTGCAGGGCTCTAAGCAGTGATTGTTTCTGTATTTATAAGCATTAAATTAGGGCAAAGAAGTTCACTCCAGTCCCTTACTAGATGTACACAGAAAATTTTTCTTCCAAACTCCTTCCTGCCACCAAATTCTCCTCCCCAGCCCTTCCAGAAGCAGCCAATAGTTACTCTCTATATACACCGGTAAACATTTTATGCCCTTTTTAAAAAACAAATTATGGGACAGAACAAATGCTTTAATAAATACCCCCAAATTTCAGTGACTTAAAACAATAAATGTTTATTTCTTGCTCATGTCTCAAAAAAAGTTTGTGTGGTGACGTGAATTACTTAGTAGGTGGGTAAATTGATTAAGGTACAGAGGTGCAAGAGAGAGAGAGAGAATAACTATAATAACAAAGACCTGGAGTAGGCAAGAATAGAAGAAATTTTGTGCATAACCAAAGAGTTTGGCCACATACAATACCAAAGAGAATTCATTGAATTCAATAGGAATAAAGTTAAGTTGTGGGTTCACAAGCATGTGTGTTCTGAAAACTCGTTGGGGGAAAGACAAAGTTCACCTCTAAGTGGAGGAAAAGAAGATGGAATTGGAGGTCTGAAGAGAGAGCACATGTGAGATAATTACCACAGAGAATTAAAAAGTAAAAGTATATCATTTTATTTTATGGTAAACAAAAGTGAATTTCTCTTGAAACTTTAATCCCATTTGCAACATTGCTTGCATAGATAATTATTTAAAATAATGCCATGTATAATAAAGCTCACGTTTTCAAAAAATATAACCCTGATGTTATTTAAATAAGTGAAATATTCCCTTTTACCAAACTAATACTACACTAATGAAATTTTGCTGACAAAGTCCACCCAGTTGCTCATTATCTCCTATTAGGAAAAACATTATTATGTCTATTTTTTATTATTAAAGAACTAAAATTAGAACACTGTAAATCACATTTAGTGTCTATTTTGGATGAAGAAAGTCCAGTTTTTTCAAGCAAGAAGCAATACATTTAAAGAAAACAAGTTGACAATAAAAGATCTCAATAAGGTTAAAAAATAAATAAAACAGCCATCATTACTGTATTTTCTAACATCACATTCAGCTTGAATGTTCGTGAACAAAATGCCCTGTGCATATTTCCCTTACAGTCTTAATAAAAAATTCAGATATACACATGAAAAGTTCAATTTATGTTTAGACTCATGACTTTGTTTTCATTATTACAATAGGAGCTATATCAATAAATATAAAACAAAATAAATTAACATTGAAAATTTTATAAATATATGTAGATATTCCATGAAGAATATATATTAGAATCTAATTTATTTAATACCTGTCTTATCCATAGCTCTAGCTTGAGTTTTTATTATTTATATATTTTACTATATATATTACTATTTTGTCCTCTTCTTACAGTCACCATGGAATCATTTGAACTTGGAAATATCCAGTGAACTCTCTAAATTTCATGCATACTTAGAATGTGCAAAACCTAGGTCAACCCATACATTCGATTAGAACTCTTAAGGTTAAACAGTTTCTGGGTGGTAGACTCTAAGCCAGGGATTAGCCTATAAGAAATTTGCTAAGGAGTGCTGTTGGAAGGGAGAGAAAGGAGGCAGAATTGGCAAAGGAAGAGATTGGGCTGCAGTTTATTCTCATCTAAGTCTTTAGGTGAAACCACAGGAGCTCTGCTGCTAGGATGACTTATCAGAATTGTCCCAGTTAGGAAAAGGGAGTGAAACCTTTGCATCTTCATAAGCACTAGACATGGGGTACAAGTCACCTCTGGAAAGGGGGTACAATTTTCACAAGGCAGTTCTCTTTAGCTGAGGACTATTCCTAGCTGTTATCTATCAGGCAGCAGCATGCCTGGCAGCTAGAGGAAAATCCTTCAGTCCTGAAGGGGGAGAAGCGTGCAGCATGTAGTCCACTACAAGAGTAAAGATCGTCTTAACTCTATTGAGAAACTGAGACTCAATAGGTATAAATGATAGTTTTAAGGGTTGCCTTTGAAAATACAGAGTCAAATCAGTTCTTCCTACAGGTGTGATATGCTCTGTGGGAACAGAAGTGAGCAAAGGATTTATTTGACTTGAATATGGGTTGACCTAAAAGAGAGTCCAGACTAGTCCTGACCTGCTGGTCGGAGCTGAGAAGTCTAATGTGCACAAGATTCCCTATGGTCATATAAGAGAACTTGGATGAACCATAAGAAGTGCCACCTTCATCTTTAAGCATTTACAGGTCAGTCATTGGATTAATTTCAAGTTAGAGGACAACCTGGCCGACAGTTCTGCTGAACCCAGCAAAAGTCAATAACTTGGTCCATAACCTACCTGTCACTCAGGAACAGAGAACACTGAAAATCCCTCAAAATCACTTCACCATTGAAAGTCTAGAGAACGTGACCCCACCAGTAATAGTGATGGTGGCATTAGTTGTAACAGTAGTAGAAGAGGTAATTAAACCACTTATCAAGTAATGAATACATTTCACATACCAAGCATTGCGTTAAAGACCATAATTGAATTACAAAAAGTAAAATAACTTCCAAGGTTTTAGATAAGATTTCCAGATAATAAAGAACAGAGGCTGGGCATGGTGGCTTATACCTGCAATCCCAGAACTTCGAGAGGCCAAGGCAAGAAGGTTGCCCATGGGTTCAAGACCAACCTGGGCAACATGACAAGACTTTGTCTCTACAATAAATCAAAAAATTAGCCAGGCATGGTGGAGCATGCCTGTAGATCCAGCTACTTGGAAGGCTGAAGCAGAAGGATCATCTCAGCCCAACAGGTCAAGGTGGCAGGGACTGTGAGTGTACCACTGTATTCCAGCCTGGGCAACACAGTGAGACTCTGGCTCGAAAATAAATAAATAATAAAGAATAGAACCCAAAACTGGGTACCTGTCTAAGTAACTCCAAAATATTCTTTCACCACATAAATAAAGATCTCAAAAATAAGGTTATAATCTCAAATGCCTACAGAAGTCAATAAATAAAAATGGATGAAGTAGATGACACATTACTTGTACTGTATATATTATGTGAGTAATGGGAGCTTTGATAAGTCAGAAAAAAGGAACAATTAATATGCAACTCCCATCAAATGTTACCACTTGGAAACGTGAGCCTAATATGGCCAAATATACAAACTTTTCAAGAGAAGCAAAAAATCCACAGTGCTATGTGAATTCATCTGTCTTTAGTGTTGACTTAATTTTCAAAAATAAATAATACCTTGTGAGTTAAAACATGTCTGCAACCAGATCCAGCTGCTTCTGAGTTAGAAAGAGCATGTTCTACTAGGTGTTCATCTAGTCTTGATCAGATTGGTAGAATTATAACCACAAAGCAAGAACCCTACAAATTTACATACATGCACACCAATGAAATGAAAGCAAAAGGAAAAGAGCATAGTCAGGGAGCTTAAGTTAAATTATACCTATAGTGAAACCACTAATGAGACTTTAGCAGGTTGCTAACATTACTAGTCAAGCAACAGCACCATAGATGACCTTGGCTGAAAGTGGATTCTATTCATTCAGCAGCAGGGGCTTGAAGCATAATGAACATTGGAGGCAGTAGTTTTAGGGGTTAGAAGACTTTTTGCTTCTATCATCAAAGGACATTGCACATAAGAAGGAAAAAATCTTCAAGAGGAGCAGATTAGGTCAATGAGGACTTGGCACTTCTGAATATGGTCCTAGAAATTGGTAGTAGGAATTGACAGCTGGGTTATTGCCCTTTGAGTGAAAACAATCAGGCTGAGAAGATTCTGGAACAACTGCCACTTGGAGGCTTTACTTAGCAACCCGACTTAGGAGGAAAGACTGGGCTTTGAACTGAGATAAATAACAGCTAACGTGCAGGACAGTGAGAGAGTTAGAAATAACTGTGTGTGGACAGGTGCAGTGCCTCGTGCCTGTCAATCCAGCACTTTGGGAGGCTAAGGTGAGAGGATCACTTTAGCCCAGGAGTTTGAGACCAGCCTAGGCAACATACCAAGACTTCATCTCTACAAAAAAAAATCAAAAAATTTGTCAAGTGTAGTGGCACAAGTATGTAATCCCAGCTACTTGGGAGGCTAAGGCAAAAAGATCACCTGAGCCCAGGAGGTCAAGGCTGCAGTGAGCTGAGTATATGCTACTCCACTCAGCCTGGGTGACAGAGTGAGACTTTGACTCAAAAATAGATAGATGCTAGATAGATAGATAGATAGATAGATAGATAGATAGATAGATAGATAGATAGATGTGTGCAAAGGTCCTTGAACATAACTTAGCACTTGGCCAGAATTCAGTAAGTGATATGAGAAGGGGCCCATACAAGGAAGGAGACCAAACTAAACAAGAGCACAGGATTATAAACAGCACAGAAATATAAAAATATTTCTACTGACTTATACCTCAAGACCTAAAATGATTAAGTCCTTATCATTGGCATCAAAGAGTTTAAGCATTGCTTTGAGGGAAAGCAACAAATTAGCTGATTAAAATATTAGTCAAAGATAGTGCAAATTAACTGCTAACCACTCTCCACTACAAGTTGTTAGGCACTTCTAGAAAGAATAGTACAAAAGAGGGTATATTTTAAGAGGGCAAGATAACTAAGAGGTAAGGTTTCTTTCCCCAGAAATAGCAGACCCTAGCCATTTTGGTTATATTATGAAAACATTGGGAGTCTGGGTTTGGTAAAAGGATAGAGAGTTTGGAAAAACTGGAAAAAAAAGGAGAATAGCAACGGTGAACTTCACATATTGACAATATTGCACAGGTCTAGTCCAAATCAAATGATCCTTTTTAATAGCTATACCCAGTAGATCAAAGAGTGACTCACCTAGAAACATTTCATCATATCTAAGAAGCTCTACCTCTAAAAGATATACTGAAAAATAATGGAGACAGCTCTAGACTGAATATGAGGATTCCTGGGCACTTACTAGTTATGTGACCTTGGGTAGGTTGCTTAACCTCTTGATCCTCTGTATCTTTTTCTGTGAAGAAAATTCGATCTGTTTGCTTTTTTTTGAAGTTATGGATGAATATTTAGTTAAGTAATACATTCAAAAATCTCAGAAAACTATAAAATTGTGTACCAGTATGTCATTCTTACAGTTTTATTCCTATAAAATCAACCTTCTTAAAATTTTGCTTGAATATTGTCACTCATGCTCTATACACTTAAAGACTGTCCATTGTCTAGAGTAAGAAAAAAAGCATCTTGAAAGCATTCACATTTTTGACTCCAACTAATAACTTCTGAATTCTCCATGTGAGCAAACAAATTTGACCCCAGAAAAAAAATTCTTCAAGAAGCAACTCAGCTTACCTGCCTTTTCAGATGAATTTAGCCCATAATGATCTTTTTGTGTAATCTCTACAATCCCTTATTTTGATCTCATTAATTTAGTAATTCATAGTGTCCAGATTTTTACCATTTTTCTTTTATCTCATGAAGAATTAAAAATCTTCCATTGATGTGACTTATTCCCCAACTGTACTGTATGTAAATTGAAAATAGCCGGGACTATACCCTTGACATACTTGTATTTCTTCAGTACTCGATGGTAGTATACCCTCCTAAACAACTGAAACTGTCACTGCTGCCACTGCAATCACTGCATTGCTGTAAATCTACCCTGCATGTCAAGGACTCTCAGCACTGCAGTTGAGATTAGCCACCCAAGTGCAAAATCTCAATAAGAATAACACACTGACTTGGGTTTATTCCAGGACTCACTTCACTGATCACGGCTCTACCTGTGATGTGGCCCACCACAACGTACTTAGATTGTGGGGTAACATGCCATCATCAGAAGCTGTCAGGCAGGAGGTCTCGACTATGTAGTAAATAATGCCATGAAATTTAAATTTTATTACCATCTCTTTTAATATTTAGTTATCCCATTGGCTATCAAGAAGTCTCTTCTCTGCCCTATAAGTAGGAATAGTAGAGCAGAGACTAGTGGATAGCAAAGGTTTTCAATGCAACTAAGCAGGTAAAGGCTAAAAGACAATAAACCCTGGACACTTACTTCCTTATGCCCCATCTTTTTAGTCCTGCAATTCCTGATCCCACACCTGCTAGCCACATATGGCTATTAAGCACATGAAATGTGGTCAGTGCAACTAAAAACTGAGCTTTTAGCTCAATTTCAATTTATTTAAATTCAAATTTATAAGCTGGAGCAGGGTAAAATTGTTTTTCATAAACACAACTCTATAATTTTGCCAGGAATACTTTTACTTCATCCATTGAAACTGTAGTATTCAAATTAAGATGTAGAGTAAGCATACAATGCACACTGGTTTTGAAAACATAATATGAGAAAAACATGTAAAATAGCTCCCTAATGATTTCTATATTGATTACTAGTTTTAATGATATTTGGACATAGTAGACTACATCTTAAAAATTCTTAATATTGATTTCATTTTTTAACTTTTTTATGTGGCTACTAGAAAACTTATTATTAGATATATGCCTTATATTATATTTGTATTGAATGGTGTAGTTTTAACCCTTCACCTAGTGCATCAAAAGTGTTAATAATTAAGAATATTATATACATTATTCAATTTCATACTCGCCATGGATTCTGTTTTATAGATGATAAAATTGAGGTTCAGCAAAAAACTTATCCAATATCACATAACTGATAGTGATGGAGCTGGGATTCTTACTTAGACCTGTCTCTCACCAAAGCTCATATTGAACAATTGATTGACTGGGATAGTTACCTCCCTTGAATTACAAAAGTAGCACTCAACTATGCTCAGAATTTTTTTTTTAGCATAGTCTAAATTACCTAGCTAATTACAAACAATGGAAAAATTCAGGCAGAAATTGGACAAAATGTCATCTCGATTGTGTCCTAAACAAGATCCAAACTGGGCCAGTAGAGAGTATGATGATGGCAAAACAAATGAGAAAACAACTGACGGGGTCAAAGAGCAACCAAAACTCAGACAGGCATAAGTTTAAATATTTTCCAAAGTGCTGTGTCACAAACATATACCAAGACAAGAAATAAAATTATTCACTTCCCACAGTTTTCTCATTTCACTCCTGAAGAAACTTTTCCAAGAAATTCAAAGTCTTGACCAACTGGCCTTTATCAGAATAATGAGAAGAGTATTAGTATATTTTTTTTAATGTGAAGAATTTCTCCACAGGAGGTTAATTATTTGAAACTTGAATTTATACTCACTGCACATTAATTTTTGCATCTTGCCAAGCCTTCAAACTGTCTTTAGAAAGTAGACAGTGACATCCAACCAGATTCCTGATGCTGCTTCAAAAACACATCCTCATCTAGAAATGGAGGATGATCCTGTCATCCATTTTGGAAAGCTATTTTTTTCTATAACTATAAAATGGTAAGAGCAAGGCCAATAAATGAGACTGTCTTTCTCTCTCTCTCTCTCTCTCTCTCTCTCTCTCTCTCTCTCACACACACACACACACACACACACACACACACACACACACACACCCCACCACCATCGCCAACCACACCCTTGCAAGTGTTATCTTTGCTTAAATGTACCTTTGCTTATATGGGTTGCACTTTGCATTAGGGCAAAAATATTTCTATGGCATGAACCCGAGGTACTATTTGAAACGAAATTCCATGTCATTTTATATAGTGATGCTAGGGGAGCCTAAATTCTCTTTGGTTTTCCTAGTCCTAGCTAGAATTATAAAAATATAAGGAGCAACTCCTAATTTTTTTAAGTAGATTAAAATCAGTTTTCTTCCTTAAATGCAAAGTGTACTTACCTAGATATCTGGTCTACGTCCCTTTACCAAATGGCCCAGTTCTTAACTAATTGTCAAAGTGTAAGCCAAACATATAGTTAAGGTGCATTTTCTCACAAGAGTTATTTACATCTTGGTTTAATTTTTTTAAAAAACTCTTGAAGCCCAAAAAGATTCATGACACTTGGAAATGCTTGTATACTGTGTACCAGTATAAATTGCAGACAGGTATGGGGGACGGAATTAGAAAGGGAGAACTACTTCTTCAAATGGTGCTGTTTTGGCTGCTACCTACTCAAAATGCCAGTCTTGCTCTTAAGAATACTACCTAGTTGGAAATGTACATGAAAGTATTAGCTCTCCAATCAATTTTCTCTCCCTTTTTCCTTCTTTCCTTTCTTCAACGGATATTTATGGAGAATGCTATATATGTGTTACCTGTGCCAGGCCCATGTAAACACACAAATGTTAGTTGTGGGTTTAAGAGGTATGTATCAGCATAAGGAATAGACATAGTAAGCTAACGTTAAGTCCTTTGAAAATGATGGCAAATACAGAAAAATAGATGCCCAAAGCTCTCTCCTCTCTGAGAGTTTCCCAAATATCACTGACCTGAAGCTGGAATCTTTCAACTCTCTTTGAAGCCACTGCTGACTGTTTTGCTTCTGCAGTTTTCTCCAGCTGCTGTCACATCTGTCTGAGATCACAGCAAACTTGGCGGCTTTATTACCTTGCTATCTGTTATGTTAACTCCTGCTGGAACCTGGCACCTCAACTCTTCTATCAGCACAGATCATCATCATTACCATCCAGGCCGACCTCAGTCTCAGCCAGCGGTTCTCATGTAGACTCCCTGTCAGAGGCACACCTCGGGCAGTAGACAGTCACAAACTACTCCCCACGGCTGTGGGAAGAGGTTACATAGGAGCTGCTAAGCTCAGTCATATTTTATCAAAGGCTTTTATCTCAGGTTTGATCTTTGCTGAGATCTGTAACACAAACAGATCTCTGCTCACATGGCAACTGGTGCTTACCAACTCAGTTCCCCTTTTTTACTTTGAGCATCATGCTGTCTATATATTAATGCTGTCTAACACAAAATGAAAGGTCAAAGTAAAAATAGGCACTTTGTAAGAGAAGACGTTTTTTTCTTTTTGCCCTGCTAGCTCATTCCAGAGGCCCACAATTTTGCAAGGCTTTTCTTTGTACCTGCCTGAAGGGCATCATTAGATCATTTTTTAGTTTGCAATAACTAAGATTTAGAGGGGCCATGAGGTAAAATAATGCTAGATGTGTTGCACATTAACTTTTTTGGATAAACATTTAATATTGCAAACATGTATCATGAGTAATTGAACTATACTTTAGTGAGAAAAGACCCCAAAATATCTTCCTTTTTTTGTATTTTGAAAAAAAAATTGTTTTGCTTAAAGGAATGATTGAAACAATTGGGAAGAAGAAAACTCTGAAAACCTAGAGTAACTGAAAGAAGTTAGATAACTTTGATAGGATGAGGAAAACGAAATCACTCAGAACTTGAACACCCGACATGAGCAAGAATTGTGAACTTGACTCCTAGGGAATGGGAAGCCCTTGTGGAATTTAAGAGTAAGGAAATGCCAGAAGCACAGAAATGTTCGTTTGAACAGTGGCAGTAGGCAGAAATGGAACAAATAGACTGCTTACAGGCAAAGGGTTTCGATGAAGAGAATCATTCAGGCAAAGACTAGGCCAGTGGTGGAGGGAGAGAGAAAACATTGCAAATCTAAAGTGAAGCAGCAAGATTTGGCAATCGATGTGACAAAATAAAGGGCAGAGATATATAAAGATATCGCAAGGGTTTTGAGTTTGAATGCTAAAGAGAAAGATTGCAACCCGAAGCTGCTGCCTCCTATGAAATAATTACATAGGGAAAGACATGTACAAAAATAATAATCATAACATCTTACCCTGACTCCAAACATCAACCATCTTGACCATCACCAGGCCTTAATAGGCAATCAACAAAGAGAACAAAAGTCATTCTAAATTCACAAAATCTGCAGTTTCAAATACATGAAAAAATATAATCAAAATGTGATAAAAACAAAAGCAAGCAGGCATAATCAGGCAATGGGGCCAATGTTTTATCATTTTTTTGACTCTCATCACTATTTGAAAGTATCTGGGGTTTTTTAGTTATTTTCCCACTCCCTGCTCTTGAATTTACACTCCATGAGAAGAGGGCTCTTATGTTTTATATGTTCACCACTCCATCCCCATCACCTAGATAAGTGCTTGGCACATAGTAAATGCCTAATAAATATTTGTTACATAATCAGCCTGAGCCTCAGTTTCCTCATATGTAAAATAAAAGACTATCTTAGATTATTCCAAATTTTTCCATGTCTATTTTACTTTAAATAAAATTGAGAAGATAATGAACAATGTGTGATAGATAGACTCCCAGGTTAACACAATGCAGATATTTAACACATGTTGGCTAGTAAATAAAATGATATCTAAACGTTTTGTGTACATATGTAAAAATGTAGTCATTGGGACCTTTGATACACTGCTCCTCAGTGTGCAAAAAGAAGGTTTGGTTTGCTTCCCTTTTTTTTTTTTGAGTTGGAGTCTCACTCTGTCTCCCAGGCTGGAGTGCAGTGGCCACTCCCAGCCACTGCAGCCTCGACCTGCTGGGCTCCAGTGATTCTTCCGCTTCAACCTTCCGAGTAGCGCTACCATGCCCGGCTGATTTTTTTATTTATTGCAGAGATGAGGTCTCGCCAAGTTGCCCAGGCGCGTCTCGAACCCGCAGACTCAGGCAATCCACTCACCTCAGCCTCCCAAAGCGTGGGATTACAGGCTGAGCCACTGCTTCCCATTAATCTAATCTATTTCGCCAGCAAAATCTCCACAAACACAAGACACTGAGAGTGGACATTCAGCCGGCATGCACTAGTAATGCCATATTCATTGCTCACAGGCAGCATCTTTTCTGATTGGTTGATCTCCATGCCACATGGAGTTAAGTATTTTGTTCCTCACACATTTCACTGTTCTCCAACCCATGGCTTTATTTAAGCTTATCCATTCCTGGAACTTTCAAATAAAGATCTCAGTTAAGATCTTTCAGTCCAGACCATACTAGGCAACAACAGTACTAAGCCAAGTTACTATTCTAAACCAAAGACCACAAAGAGTACATGGAGAATATTGGTCATATTTGTTTATAGCATATTCGACATAATAGAATCAGCACAAAGTCTTTTCTAAAACTTGTTTGATTCCTTATTGATTGAATTGGAGTTTGTGGAGGTTTTTTTGTTTTGTTTTGTATTTTCTGAGCTGAGTTTTGATTAGCTTGTTCTGCTTCCTGGAAATACTTCCCTCGGTTATTTCTCACTTGATGGTATAACATTGGATTCCTCGGGAATGCGGCCAAGAAAGTGATTTAAAGATGGTACTGGTGTCATTTGTTTATGAGTTTACGGAGGAAAGCCTGAGCATCATATGGATTTCTGCCATATCAAGAATTTCTCTGTCTTTAAAAAGTTCAAATGCTGTTGCTGCATAATGGACCATTTTGTGTATGTGTGATCTGTTCTCAGTCTCCTCAAAAGATATCGGAAATAAATAAAACCTAATTAGGAAAAAAATATGGAGCAATACTTAGGTTAAGCATTTCAGTACAGCAATGAATCAGCTTTATAATTATTTTAAAGTGTCAGAATAATTTGTCTTCATTTTATTACAATAACTTAACTATTAATTAGTATTCATTGGCCAGGCTAAAAATCTCTCTCTAAAATCGCATTACAAGTAAAAATTCTATTTCGTAATGAAATTTCTTCTTAAATATTTAGATTTATTGAAATATAACAGACAATAGATATTTAAAATGATAGAAACTGTTCAATATTTTAAACAAAGCTTAAAGTTCTAAATATTCTACTTCTATTCAAGCCCTGAAAAACATTGAACATATTTTCCTTTTTTTCAAATATTTTCAAAATCACTTATAAATCATGGCTTCCTTTTGATGTTATTTGTTTTGGTGACATACATGTTAAGTTCTCACCTTCCACTGTAATTATGTGTCTATATCGTATCACACTTGGTAGATTGTGAGCTGCTTGGGAAAACTTTATTGCTTTCTATATCCCTCAAATCGCATAATAACTTGTGATGATAGTCACTCTATTTGAACAAAATATCAATTTCACAATACTCTTCTTTTGCTTATGAAAAATTAATGAGGCTTCATTTGGGTTTTTTTTTTTAAGTTATGACATTCAAGAGACATTGGCCAAACAAACCCCCTTCCTTAAGAGGTATCCATATTTATACTTGTAAAAGTTGCTGTTACAAGCACCAATAACTTCATATACATCAGAAATAAATTACAGCAAGGCCAAACACCCAGATTTAGATTAGATCCATCAGTTCACAGTTTGGCCTGAAAAATTAAACTTTTCTGACCAAAAAAAAATTTTAAATGACAAAACCTAAAGCAATAGGAAGTCCCAAATTTGACCAATTTATAAATCCTTTTGTAGTTGAAGTTATCATCAAACTAAACCTCTCACATCCTCTTCAGACAAGTCTTGATTCCCTGACCCCATTAAAGATCCAATCAGTCCCTCTATCATGAAACATGAACAGAGGTTACCTAAAGTTCTTACTTCATACTGTTAAATGAATATGCCAAATTGGCTTAGAATTTTTTTAATTTTATATTATTTTAGAGATGGGTGATACAAATGAGAATTAGCTACATAAGTGGGATGCATGCAGGTGAAGGTTGAGCTTCTAACTGGCCCTCACTCCCCCGATAGTGGACCAGATACCCTTTGTGTTGTCACATGACCCACACCCTCCTCCCTTCCTCCCTCCCTCCCCTAGCAGTGCCCAGTGACTGCTGATCCCTCCCTTGTACTGATGTGTCTAATGTTCAAGGCTCACTTATGAATGAAAACATGCAGTATTCAGTTCTTTATTTCTGTGATAGTTCACTTAGTACTATAGTCTCCAACTCCATCCAATTTGCTGCAAAGTCCATGGTTTTGTTCTTCTTTATGGCTGAATAATACTCCATCGTGTATATATATCACATTATCTTTATCCAGTCCACCTTCAATGGGCAATAGAGTTGGTTCCCTGTTTTTGCTATTGCAACTAGTGCAGCATTACACATACGTGCACAGGTTTCTTTTTTGTAAAACAACTTATGTTTCTCTGGGTATATTCCCAGGAGAGGGATTGCTGGATTGTATGGAAGGTCAATTTTTAGTTCTTTTAGGAATCACCCCACTGTTTTCCATAGAGGATAAACTAGTTTGCACTCTCACTAACAGTGCAGAAGTGGTCCCCTTTTTTCGCACCCATCTTTTCTCTGTTTTCTGATTTATTAACCATCCTTACTGGAGTTAGGTGGTATTTCACTGTAGCTTATTTGGACTTTTATTCTTTTTTTTAGTCAATCTGACCCAGGGAGTATCAATCTTATATGTTCCTTCAAAGAACCAGCTTATTGTCTTATTGATCTTTTCTATGATACTTTTGTCTTCAATATCCTGCAATTGTGATTTTTATCTTGGTGATCTAGATTCTTCTGCTGAAGTTAGGATTTTGATGATCTTGCCTTTCCAGCTCCTTTAGAAGTGACATTAGGCTATTTACCTGTGATCCTTCTGTTTTCTGCATGTGTGTGACCAATGCTATGAATTTTCCTGTTAACACTGATTTCATGGTATCCCAGAAGTTCCTATGAGATGTATTTTTGACCCCAAATGATAAGAATCTTAGAAAATGCAGGAGACACCATTATGGAACTTGGAACTGGCAACCAATTCCTATTCAGAATCCTAAAGGCCCATATCTAAAGAAATAAGATAGACAAGTGGGACTTAATCAAACAAACAAGCTTCTACAAAGCAAAATGAACCATCAAGAGAGCAGGGAGACAGCCCACAGAATGGGAAAAAATATTTTCCAACTGTATATCTGACAAAGGCCTAATATTTAGGATCTACAAGGAACTCAAATGCGCCAAAAGGAAAAAAAATAAACAGCCCCTTTTAAAAGTGGGCAAAAGACATGAATAGACACTTCTCAGAAGAAGATATATGGGCAGCCAACAGACACATGAAAAAGTGCTCAGTCTCACTCATCATCAGAGAAATGCAAATCAAAACCACATTGAGATACCACCTAAATCCAGTAAGAATGGCCATCATTAATAAAACAAACAACAATAGATGCTGGCGAGGATGTGGAGAAAAAAGAAGGCTTCTACACTGCGGGTGGGAATGCAAACTAGTCCAACATGTTTGGAAGACAGTGTGGCAATTTCTGAAAGAACTAGAAATTGACCTTCCATGTGACTTAGCAATTCCCCTATTGGGAATATACCCAGAGGAACGCAAATCATTCTACAAAAAAGATACCTGCACATGTATATTTGTTGCAGCTCTATTCACAATAGCAAAAACATGGAGCCAACCATGTTGCCCATCGAAGCTGGACTGGATAAAGAAAATGTGGTACATATACATGATAGAATATTGTGCAGTCATAAAGAAGGACAAATATATGGACTTTGCAGCAACTTGGATGGATTTGGAGTCGATCATACTCAGTGATCTATCACAGAAACAAAGAACAGAGTACCATATGTTCTCACTCATAAGCGGATCTTCAACAATTATAATACTATAAGAAAGCATCTAGCAGTAATGGGAAACTGTCGGGAGGGGGGTAGGATGGCAGTTGAGGGAAACTGCTAGGGGAGGGAGGTACATATCTCATCAACAAGGGTACCTGCATAATCAATGCTTGTATACCTAACTCTGAATTGTACTCCACATCTTTATAATTTAAAAAAATGTAAAAAAAAAAAAAAGACAGAAATGAAAAGAAAAGGAGGAAGGAGGCTCAGGCCCACCCAGGGTCCCTGCCAGTTCTACACATACAATTATAGTCCCTAATTTCCCTCTCCTAATGATGTCCAGAAACATTAAGGGAAGTTAAATCATACCACCAGTTGTTAAGCATTGCTATTGGAATAAAAAGTTAATAGCTTAAGAAAAAGATGGTTTTTGTTTTTGTTTTTTCTAGGAATCATTTTATTTCTGTCTTAATTTCTGTGTTGACCCAGAAGGTGTTCAGCCACATGCTGTTTAGGGTCCATATCTTTGTGTGTTATTGGAGAATCTTGTTTGCAATACTTATTTTTATTCCACTGTGAGTTAAGAAAATGCATGGTATTATTTTGATCTTTTGAAATTTGTTCACACTGGATTTATATCTGAGAATGTGATTGATCTTGAATTTTGTTCAATGTGCTGATGAGTAGAAAGTATATTCTGTATATGTTGGGCGGAGTGTTTTGCAGATGACTATTAAATCCATTTGACTGAGCATTGAGTTAAGGTTCTGGGTCATTTTGTTGGTATTTTGTTTTGAAGGTCTATCTAAAGCTGTTAGTGAAGTATTTAGTTCTCCAACTACGATTGTGTGAGAGTTAATGTCCTCTCTTAGTTTACTTAGTAGTTGTTTTATAAAACCTGATGCTCCTGTGTTGAGTTCATATATATTTAAGATGGATATTTCTTTCTGGTGAATTGAACATTTTATCATTATGTAATGTCCTTTCGTGTGTGTCCTTTTTAACTTTTGATGGTTTGAAGTCTGCTTTTGCTAATATAAAAATAGCTACACCTGCTGTCTTCTGTTTTCCATTTGCCTGAAAGACCATTTTCCAGTTCCCCACTTTGAGCCTCTATGTGTCCTCTGCAATGAGATAAGTTTCCTGGAGGCAGCAGACTGTTGAATCATGTTTCTTTATCCAGTTTGCCACTCTGTGTCTCTTCTGTGGCACATTTAGTCCATTTATGTTCTAATTTATTAATAAAATGTGAAATTTTATCCCTGTTATAGGGCTCTTAGAGGGTTGCTTTGTCTCCTTTTGTGTTTATTATGTGTGTATTTTCATTTTTGTGAGTGCTCTGTGTGCTCTGTTCACTCTGAGCTTGTCTGTACTTCAATAATGGGTATGACCATTCTTTTTTCTTCCTGTATTCAACACCTCCTAAGTTTCCTGAAGGGCTGGTCTGGAGACATCCATTCTTACAGACTGGATGTCTGGGGAGGATTTAATTCTCCATTGTTAATGAAGCCTAACTTAGTGGTGTAGGAAATTCTAGGGTAGAATTTCTTATTTTTAAAAACATTGACCTTGTCTCTACAATAAATCACAAATTAACCAGGCATGGTAGCACATGCCTGTAGTGCCAGTTGCTTGGAAGGCTGAGAGAGAAGGATGGCTGGAATGCAGCAGGTTAATGCTGGGGTGGCCATGAGTGTGCCACTGCACTCCAGCCTGGGCAATGAAGTGAGACTCCAACTCAGAAAAAAAAAAAGGAATAGAAAAAAAGAACATTAAAGACTAGAGTCCAGTCCCTTCGTGCTTGTAGTGCTTCTGCAGATAAATCTGGAGCAATTCTGATGGGTCTTCTCCCATAGGTACTCTGACCTTTCTCTCTTTCTACCTTTGAGATGTTTTTCTCCCATGCATACTTTGTGGAGGCAGATTACTATGTGTTTTGGGATGGTCTTCTCATGTGATACCTTGCAGGAGTTCTCTGAATTTCTTGTGCTTGAATGTCATCTCTCTAGTGGAATGTGGGAAGTTTTCTTGGATAACCACATGGCATGCTTGTTCCATGGTGTTCTTAGTTTCTCTTTCTGCATCAGAAATACCAATCAGGCATAGATATGGCTTCTTGACATAGTTCCACATCTCTCTGAGGCTTTGCTCATCCTTTGGAGCTTTTTTTCTATGTTTCTGACAGACTGAGTTAGTTCCTTATTTCAGTCTTCAAGCTCTGAGATTCTTTCCTCTGCCTGATTGATCCTGCCCTATATGCTTATTACTGTGTTTTTAACTTCCAGTATGATGTTCTTCATTTCTGTTATTTCAGAGTGGGCTTTTCTGAAATTGACCAGCTCCACTTTTACTGCCTGTAAGACTTCAGTAAGTTTCACTTCTAGTTTATCTTGGTTCTCTCTGCTCATTTTAGCTTTCCACTCTCTGATTTCTGTAACTGGGGCAGGTTGTTCTAGGGGATTTCCATTGTTTGTTCTCTGATAGTTGTTTTTTCAGCACTGTTAGGACTCTGAGGGTTATTTGTATATTTTCATTGCTTTTTCCTCATTTATGCCAGGCCTTTCTTGCCTCTCTAATAAGTACTCTTTGGTTTTATTGCTCTGAAGCTAGTCAATGACCCTCTTTTCTAGGGCCTTTTCTGTGGTTCAATATAGGTCACTCAGTGAAAGAGGGAGGGGCTTTTACTTTTGCTCTTTGCTCCACCTTCTGGCAGCCTTCTTTACTGTAGAATTTGTCTCCTGCTGCTAATCTAGTTGGGTTAGTTTTCAGCTCCCTCTGCTACCACTTTGTGGAGAGTAGGTGGGGGACTGGATCTGCAGTCTGCAGCCCAGAAGCCTTCCCACTGAGAAAGCCTTCAGGTATCTTTCATGTCCCTCCCTTTCTGCTTAAGTCCACACTCTGCACTTGAAAAAAGAGTGAGTTCCCTGGCACAGGTTGAGGGGGATCCACCCTTGCAGGCATGCAGGGCTTAGAGGTAATTCTTTCTGCTCTGTCTTGGAAGAGGGCCACCAGTCATTGGTGGCAGATGCCTGCTGGGTTCATTCTGAAGGTGGGCTTTCCCTACCTGGAAGCCATCCACTGGGTTCCACTGGCAGAAGCCAGTCTCACAACAGCTGACCACGCATAGGTTTTGCTCCCCATTCTACTTGGATTCTGTTTACCCATCACTGTGTTCTGACTAGGACTTCTCTTGCATGGACCTGACAACTCATGCATAGCCTGAGGTGAACTGACCCAAAGAATCTTAGAGTCACTCATCTACTCTCGTTTGCTGGGCAGATCTTTGGTTCCTGCGTGAGCCTGGTGCAGTGAGGGATGGAATGCCCAGACTTTCATATCTGCCATCACTTTCTGCTCTTTATCTGTATGACAGCCTGAAATGTTTTTCCATCTCTTCAAAATGAAGTACAAATTTATTATCTTTGCATGAAGTTCATGAGGCCTTTCATTATCTGGCCTCAGTCAATCACTACAATCTTACTTCCTGCTACTCTTCCAGAAACATCCTTTGATTCAGAAGCATAGAACAACTTACTGTTACCTCTAGGCCTGGCTGGAAGAAGTTGAAAACATTGTAACCTAAATGCCACAATTAACTCAGTTGAATTTGTTTATATAATTGCAGAAAATTCAACAATAGAGAAAAATCATCTCTTCAACAAATGGTGCTGAACAACAACTGAATGGCTATCCACATGCAAAAAAAAATGTAAACACAAATTTACACTCTTCATAGAAATTAACACAAAATGGACCAAAGACCTAATGTAAAATACAGAATTATAAAACTTCTAGAAGATAACATAGGAGAAAACCTAGATGACCTTGTGTATGGCAATGACATTTTAGATACAGCACCAAAGGCGTATTCTAAGAAAGAAATAATTGAAAAGGTAGAATATGTTAAAATTCAAAACTTTTCCTCTGCAAAAGTCAATGTCAAGAGAATGAGAAGTGACAGACTGAAGGAAAACATTTGCAAAAGACATACCTGATTGAGGACTGCTTTCCAATATATACAAAGAACACTTAAAACTCAAGAATAAGAATACAAAAAAAAATTTTAAATGGGCCAAAGACCTTAATAGGTATCTCACCAAAGAATAGGTATAGATGGCAAATAGACATGTGGAAAGATACTCGACATCACATGTCATCAGGAAAATGTAAATTAAAACAAGATACCACCACATACTTCTTAGAATGGCCCAAATGCAGAACACTGGGAACACTAAATACTGGTGAATGCATGGAGCAGTAAGAGCACTCATTCATTGCTGGTGGGAATACAAAATGGCACAGTCACTTTAGAAAAGTTTGGCAGTTTCTTATAAAATTAAGCAAACTCTTACCACATAATCTAGCCATCATACACTTTGGTATTTAATCAAAGAAATTTTAAACATACATCCACACGAAAACACACATATAAATGTTTACAGCAGCTTTATTCATAATTGCCAAACTTGGAAGCAACCAAGATATTCTTCTATAGGGGAAAGGATAAATAAACTTTGATATATCAGGCAATGGAATATTATTCAGCACTAAAAAGAAATGAACTATTAAGTCACAAAAAGACACAGAAGAAATTTAAGTGCATATTACTAAGTGAAAGAAATCCATCTGCAAAGGATATATACTGTATGACTATATGATATTCTGGAAGAGGGAATACTATGGAAATAGTAAAAAGATCAATGGTTCCCTGGGGTTGGCAGTAGGAGAGGAGAAAGGATAAATAGTTACAGCATAAAGGTCAGAGAAACTACTCTCTGTGTGACGCCATAATGGTACATACATGGCATTGCACATTTTTCCAAACACATAAAATGTACAACACCAAGAGGGAACCCTGTTGTAAACTGTGGACTTTGGGTGATAATAATATGTCAATATGAGTTCATCAGTTGTAACAAAGGTACTGCTCTGGTGGGAGATATTATTTGTGGAGTGGGGGATATCTGAGAAATCTCTGTACCTTCTCAATTTTGCTGAGAATCTAGTACTGCTCTTTAAATGATTTAGCCTTTTTGAAAAACTACATCTTTAATGAAAGCTGTGAAGATAAGATGTTTTTATAGCAACTCTCTATGAATTAAGGATATGAACATATAGCTATATATCTACATATATACATATATAATGAGTTTTAAAATAGAACATGAAACTATCCTATAAAGAACGGATTTTGATTTCTAAATGTATTTAATGTAAGTAGCAAATTCAAATTTAAAATCACAGTGAGATATCGCTACACACCTATGTAAATAGCTAAAATTCAAAAGACTAATAATACCATGGGCTGGTAAGGACGAAAAGCATCTAATACTCTCATAACATTCCTAAAGGGAGTGCAAAATGGTATAGCCATTTCGGAAAACAGCTTGGCAGTGTCTTATAAAGTTACGGTAAGGCCCAGTAATCCCACTCTTAGAAATAAAAACATATGTCCACAGAAAGACTTGTATACGGCATACGAATTTTCATAGCAGTTTCATTCATATCTACTCAGTTTCTGCCCACGCAGGTATACAAAAATACATTTCTGACATCAATTCCTGTAGTTGACATTAGACTCCACACATCTAAGGGCTCAGTCCTTCACAAGATTGCCCTCACTTTAGATGCAGACTGTTTGTTTTGGGATCCACACATACTTATGAAAGGCTTGTTATACATTGGGAGATTCCTATGAATTTCTTAGGTGCGTTAATTTGCAAAAGGGACTCACAGAGCTCACTGAAAGTACTAAACTTACAAGTACAGTTTTATTAAAAAGGACACAGCTCAGGACCAGTTGAGTTGCCAAATGGAAGAGATGCATGGGGAGAAGGTCTGGAAGAATCCCAGACAGAAAACTTCCATGACCTCTCTGTGGGTAAGGGTGCATCACCCTCCTGTCACCAATCAGGAAGCTACACCAAACCTCAGTTGTTTAGAGTTTTTAATCAAGGTTTCATTATGTAGGCAAGCTTGATTAAAATTAGCCATGGGATTAAACTCAATTTCTAGTACCCATCGTCCTATCCCTGGAGGTCAGGCAGTTGGAAGTTCCAATCCCTTAATCATGTGCTGTCTTTTCTAGTGACCAGCCCCATCCTGACATAATCTAGCTTTCCCACATTCACCTCTGTGAGTCACCTTACTAGCATAACAAACATATCTCTATTACTCAAAACAGTCTAAGGATTTTTAAAGTTCTGTGTCAGGATCCAGGGACACAGATATTTATGTGTATACCTAACACCAGAAAACAAACCAAATATCAAATATCCGTCAATCAGGGAATAGATAAACAAATTGTGCTATATCCAAATGATAGAATATTTCTCAGAAATAAAAGAGAACAAACTACTGTTAAAATGAAACAACAGGATGAATCTCAAAAGCATTATGCTAAATTAAGGAAGCCAGACACAAAATTATCTATTCTATGATTCCATTTGTATGAAGTTCTAGAAAACATCAAACTACAAAACTATAGTAATGGGGGTGTGGGGAGTGAGGTAGGAAGATAGGAAATTAACTGTGAATCAGAAGGAAGAGAGAACTTCCTGGAAAGATATAAATGTCCTTTACCTTTTTTATAGTGATAGTTACATAGCTATATGACATTTGTCAAGACTCACCAAATAGTAAACTTGAAATGAGTGAATTTTTGTGCATAAATTATACCTCAATGAAACTGATAAAACTTTTTTAAAAAGCTAATTGATTTAGGTGATATATACAGCCTCACAGATTAAAAAATAAAAATTTTGAACTACTTTTCTGAAAAAAAAATCCTAAATTTTACTAACCTAAGTCAACATCAACAAAGGTGAGTATCAAGTTAATTGTTAAATATGAGTAGATTAGAAAATAAATAGTGCAGTACAAATGACACAAAAAGTATACTTTCTACAACATAGCCAAATGTCACACGATAAGTAAAACATTTAAGCATGGCAAAGTAGTAAAATAAAATCAGACTTCATTTGAATGCATTGAAAGCTATATATTATAAGATTTATCAAAAACTGAAATGTGAAAATAAAAACATCTCTTTGATATTTTTACTAGTTTCAGCATCATTCTTGATATAAAATCCATTGGGGGCAAATAAGAAAGTGACTTTAATTATCATTGACCATCATGATTAAGTCCACCAATTAAATAGACTTCTCTAAAGCATATAAAAAGAAATCTTTGGTCTACTTATATTTAAATGTTATTATGGTAATAATGATGAAAGATGCTAATTGTCCACAATAAGAGGAGTCCTGGAACATCCTTTGTTCAATTTCAAGCACCTCATTACCAGAAATTTGCAGACTTCTATAAAAAGCAGTCAGAGGGCTAAGGGCTAAAGTGATTCATTCATATGAAAAGGTCAAAAGAACATCAAGGATGACACACAATTAATTCTCATTAATTTGGTTTCAGATTATTCAAAATCAGGGCTTTGTGGAAGTTGGAGCAAATCTGGACTTTGAAACAACATAGTCATGAATGAGTTACAATAAATGATGTTCAGGAATTACTGAGTATGGCTAATTTTTAAAAGGTAGAAGAGTTCACCATGGAGAATTTTGGGACAGAAAAGTAATGTGTCTTGGTGGGTTTATTTCTCATTGTTAAATATACAAAAAAAGGCTTTTAATTTATCACTTCAGTCAGGGATGATTTGATGTCTAGAAACCTGGCTAAGACTAAGCACATTCAAAACTGGCTAATGTATAAAACATAATGCAAAGATACACGTTTATAATAAAACAAATATTTTTCAAATAACTATTAAAAAATACATTGTCTCTACCTATGAATGCCTTTTGTGAAATAAAAACAATAAAATGAAAACTGAATTTATAATTAGATGACTGGTGAGAATAGAGTTAGAACAAAGGTAAAATTGTATTTTATTAAAGTAGGGTTAATCTGACCCAAATTGTAAAAAGAATCAGGTTATAATTAGTTTCATCAATTAGGCATTATTCTTGTTTGGTTCAGTTAAGATTACTTTCTCATCTTGGTTCTAGAAATTGAGATGCAGGGTTTACTTGCAGGGTTTACTATTCAAATACTACGTTGAGCAATAATATTCTTTAAGCAGTAAAATGCTCCTTATTAAAGCATGATCATAAGCAATTTGGTGATGTAGCATATTGTTTTCTGCTATGTGGCTATAACAGATGTGAATGAGACTTTAAAGTAGTAAACAGCAATTACTTAATTTCTAGGAGAGAATTAAGAATGAGTATATTAAGACCATTAAGGCTTTGATGAAACAATATTCCTGTTTTGCTTCTGTGTTGTGCAATCAATTTTATGCTTCCAACTCTAGCACATGTGCTGGACACTGTAGACATATAGAAGCTGCCTTTGCCTTCCTAGAGCATCCTGCACCTAAAAGTTGGAATGAAATAGCTTGCATTTGTTGAAACACTATCTCTGTAAGGGTCTTCCAGTTCGTGAATTCTCTGAATACCCAGTATAGCTCATGTGGTTAGTTACATATGCAAGTCTCATAAAGTCAATAAAAACTCCCAAGGAAATGGGAATTGCATAACATGATTTAATGTGTAAGTGTATAAAGAGCATATTAATTAATTAGCCCCTAGATTATTTTCTTGCTGTATAGGAGAATAATCATCCCCCAATTGTGTCTTGCCAATAGCAGAAAGTTGTTTGAAATGAATATTAGTTATTCATTACCAAGTCTTTGAGTCCAAATATTTTGGTGGAAATACTTCTATGAAATTATAATAAAAGATAATAGGAAAATAAACATATAATTAAGTTCTACTACTTTTTAAATATATCCAAAACAAAATATATCCAAAGCCACATCTCAAATACAGTCATAATAACTTTTTTAAAGGGAAGAGAAAGAAAGGATAGGAAAAAAATAAAATAATGAAAGAGACAAGAAAAGTCTAAAATTATCACTAGTAGCTGGGAAAACGACATCTGAGTCAAATGCACTCTTCTCAACACTTACTGAAATCCCCTAGGTTTAAGGAACTGTGCTAGGTCGAAAGGAAATATCATAGTAAAAAATAGCTGTGCTCCCCAAGTTGTACAATTTTGCCGGGATTTATTTTCTTCTAATTTCTCTATCTCAGGATGCATAGAGTATCTGATTCTAAACAAGTATCTGGCCCTCCCCACATATTACTGGATTGTTTGAGAGTTAATGAGAGGTTTAAGAGGAGAAATTAAAACATTCACAAGAGTCCTCCTTTGGTCAGATGCTCTTGCACGATGATTGACCTTTTTGGTTGCATTTTCATGGCAATAGCTCTCTGAGTTGTTTGTGAGTTTGTCTCATCAGTGGAAAGAATCTCATTGTGCCACCCACCAAGCACGCACTTGCTAATGACTGTTAATTGCCTACAATTGAGATCAGCAAACTGTTCACTGAGTATAGCAATGGGCACTTAACTCATTGGCACTGAGGTTTCCTGTGTGCCCATTTCCACTAATGCATCGTTTGTCCTGAAAATTGGAAGTCCCAGCATCAAACACATAAATCAGACTCAGTAAGCAGAAGTGTTCATTTTGCTCTTCACCTTCAGAGGGGGGCAATAGGACACGCACTTACATCTGACCAGAAGGTGGGTAGCTTTGAGGAGAGCCAAAATCCTTCTTTTCACCAGCAGAGCTCAAGAAAAGAGAACTCCCAGAGAGGCAAAAAAACATCATGAAACAGAGAGGATGATAAGAGGCAGAATCTTTCACTGTCATCCTTTTGTTTCCAGACTCCCTGTCAACATGTCGCAGCACTGCTGGAAAGGTCAAAGGATGTCTCTAGAGATCCTGAAGAGGCAGGCCTTCTTAAAAAGAGGCATTTCCTGGGAGTGTGTTAGATCTCTTGTATACAATGAACAGTAAAACCTTCTCCCCTACAATCCCAAATCAAGCCACTATCATTGTAAATATGGAGACAAAAATCACTGTATTCAGAGATTAACTTTTAATAGTATATGGCTCTGATTCGGAAAGAATGAAGAAACTGCCTTCCCTCTCCAATCACTGTGCCTGTATGTCTTCTTCCAGAGATCAGAAGAGGTTCAACTGAATCCGTGTTTGATGTGATTTGCATGTCCTTATAGTTATAGCATGTATGTCTCATACTGACATTCCTTAAAAAGGGGATTTCCCTAGGAGTTTATTAGATCCTCTGCATACAGTGAATAGAAATCTTATCCCCTGCAATCCCAAACCATAATGCTTTCTTCATTTCCCCTGATTACTACTTCTTGTTTCAGAGTGTTAAAGAAAAAATTATTCTGACACTTGTGAAAATGTTAAGGAAGACTTTAGTCCTGAATAAAGGAACTGTTGGGATTATTGCATTAGGAGAGAGAGATTAGCCTCAACTCCAAATACAGCAAAGGCAGTTGGGGATTCTAGACAAAGAACTGAATGAGGAGGGTCAGCAAATGGAAAAGTACTAAGAGGAAAAATCAAGCTTAGAAATATTCTTGCTAACCAACTTAACAGGATTCTTGCTAAAGCCAGACCAGAGTGATAGGATGGTGGGTGAGTCTTGATAAACTGACATACAGGATTTTTGCTAAAACTGAACTCAACATGTCAAAGGCAGAGCCTAAGGACAAAGCATAGTCAAAAAGAGAGCTTAGAAAAGCCTGTCAAAACTTTGGTTAAAGACAGACTTTTTTCAAGGGGAGGCAGTAATCCTTATAATAGGTCACCCTGTGTTAGAGGTTAAAAGTTTAACAGCAGGGTCCTTAAAAGTAACTTCCTTAATGGAGTTTCCTAAATCAATAAGCCAGATGGAAGGAATGAAGGCTCACTAGAACTTCCTTCAGTTTAGATTTACAAAAATGGCTTATCTATTTTTATGTTACATGTATTTTTATATCACTTCTCCCTTCCCTCTCTTTTCACTCCATTTGATCTACCCAGAAATGTGTCTTTCCAACTCTTGCCATACCATCCCTGTCATAATCTCACCTGTAGCTTTTCTGATTTTCGATGTCTTTATATCACCTGAAAACCTCCATCTGCACCTATCTTGTTATAATCATCAAGAGTTTATTTTATATCCATTTTAAAAGGTCCCTGGATTTAGTTTAGTTATTATAACTTGGGTTTGCAATATTATTGTTTCTTCTCAAATTTTGTTCCTAGTTCTTATTCTAACAAATGTAAAAGTTTGCTAAACCCTCAATCTGTCTATCTTTTCTCTGCCAAGGAAAAGTCCGCCAAGACCATCTCTAGGATGTGATTGCTCTATTTTCTTGATTCAAGACAGCTGTAAGCTTTGAAACCATGGCTATCTTTGCACAGTCACAGAGGTTTTGGAAAAGAAAAAGAATTTCTATGTAAAATGAGGTCTAGAGTCTGCAAAATTATTGTAGGCAGTAGACACTGTAAGAGTTTTTGTCTTTTTTAGATTTATGAAATATTAGTTTGTGGCATGTTATTTTCAATTATCAATGAAACTCTTAATTTTGTTATGTTTTTATTCTCTTCATCTCCACAACCCCAATATCTTATTCTATTCTCATCTCCATTCTTAGCACCCAAACTTGAGTTTGAGTTTGAGTAAATACTAATTTACACAGGTAGTATTGTACTTTACTCACTTTTTCCTCAAAACCTTAAGCAATTTAGATTGATGCCTATTAATATATGTAGTTCTAGTTCATATTTTTTTAACTGTGGTACTGTATTTTTTGCATATATAACAATGTTGTTTGGTTGGACACTAAATGGATATTTCCATTGTTTTAAATTCTTCATCATTATAAATAGTACTCTGATAGACATCCTTATTCAGGCTTATATGGGTACCAGTCTAAGAGCTTCCCTGGGATATGTAGCCTCTGGGTAGTAGGTTACATTTACTTGATTGATCCCCTAAATGTTAGCCCTAATATCCTTTTCTTTGAGTATCTGGGTATTATCTGGATGCTATCTGATGACTGCCCAAAATTAATTCTCATTTTAATTTTTCACTTTCTGATTACTAATAAATTTGAGCACTTCTCTATAAAATTATTGGTCATTCAAGTTTTCCTGTCTACTCATACATTTTGATAATTTCTGCACTGGGTTCCTTGATAGTTTCTGATTTGTAGGAATTCTTTACACTTTCAAGCAATTAACTCTTTTTTATTAACATATTTCAAAAAAAATTCTTCAAGTTATTAGCTTGCTTTTTAATGTTTACATATGATGCTTACTGTTAAACAGAAGTGATTAATGTTACTGCAAGCAAATCCATTTGTCTTTCTCTATCAATGGTGCTATTTGTTAAGAAATCTCTCACAAATTGGAATAGGCAACCAATTCCTGATCAAACCAGAGGTCCTCAAACTTTTAAAACAGGAGGCCAGTTCACTGTCCCTCAGACCGTTGGAGGGGCAGACTATAGTTTAAAAAAAAAAAAACTATGAACAAATTCCTTTTTTAAAAAAAACTATAGTCTGTCCCTTCAACGGTCTGAGGGACAGTGAACTGGCCCCCTGTTTTAAAAGTTTGAGGACCTATAAGAGATAAGATAGACAAGTGTGACCTCATCAAACTGAAAGACTTCTGCAAAGCAAAAGAACCATCAAGAGAGTGGGCAGACAGCCCACAGAAAGGGAAAAAGTATTTGCCAACTGAATATCTGACAAAGGCTTGACATCCAGAAGATACAAGGAACTCAAATGTACCAAAAGGAATACAACAAATATTCCTATTAAAAAGTGGGTAAAAGATATTATTAGACATTTCTCAAAGAAGACAAACGAGCAGCCAATAGATACATGAAAAAAAATGCTCAGCCTCACTAATCATCAAAGAAATGCAAATCAAAACCACACTGAGATATCACCTAACTCTGGTCAGGATGGCCATCATTAATAACTCAAAAAATAATAGATACTGGAGAGGATGTGGAGAAAAGGGAACACTTCTACACTGATGGTGGGAATATAAACTAGTACAACCTCTGTGGAAAACAGTTTGGCAATTTCTAAAAGATCTAAAAATCAACTTTCCATATGATCCAGCAGTCCCCTTCTGGGAATATGCCTGGAGGAACTCAAATCATTCTACAAAAAAAGATACCTGTGCACCCATGTCTATTGCAGCACTGTTCATAATAGCAAAAACATGGAACCAACTGTGCTGCCCATCGAAAATGGACTGGACCAAAAAAAAAAAAGTGGTACATGTACACGATGGAATGCTATGCAGCTATAAAGAAGAACAAAATTATGAACTTTACAGCGACTTGAATGGATTTAGAGTCCATCATACTCAGTGATCCATCACAGAAACAAAGAACTGAGTACCACATGTTCTCACTCATAAGTGGAACCTGAACATTTATCATAATACTACATGAAAGGGATTGGCAGTAGCAGGTCACTGCCAAAGGAAGAGGGGGGCACATAACACTAATAAAGGTACCTGATCTCAAACCAGGTGAAGTGAGGGCTAACGGGATTGGAGGCCCAATCTTCACCTGAACAATGACCACTTATGTACCTAACCCCGAATTATACCCCACATCTTTAGAATAAAAAAAAAAAAGAAATCTCTCACAGACTCAAGGTTATAATGATATTCTTCTGAATTTTTTTCTAATAGTTGGATAACATTTCCTTTAATTTCTGGGCCCTTAATCAACTTTGATTTTAATTTTTATAAGTGTGAAGATGAAGCCCATTTCCAAACATTTATTAAATAATCCTTTTCCTACCTAGTTATGAAGCCACTACTATGATTCATGATTGTGCATGTAGGTAGATAGATATATACATACAAATCTATATATACACATATATCTATATATAACTACACATATATAACTGTTTCACATATGACTGTTTCATTTATGACTACACACACACACACACACAAACACACACACACACACACACAATCTAACATCTAACTATGCAGTACAACAAATCTTTTTATCTAGTTGGGTAAGTTCTTCCATATTTACTTTTGCTTTTGTGGGTGTAAATTATCTTAGCTATTCAGTAGCATTTACTCTTCTATAAATTTTAATATTATTTTGCTCCATTCTCAAAAATGTTACATTAGAAATTTGGAAAATGTATAATGCTTATAGACTAATTTAGGAAGAAATGACATTGTTATAATGTTAAACTTTCTCATTCATGAACCTGCTATAGTGTCATTTTTTAATTTAGCAATGACTTCCTAAGTATTTATACCTATTATAGTTACTATTTTATTATATGTTACATTTTTCTGATTGCTACTAACACAGAGAAATACTATTGCTCTTTATGTTGATTTTACACTCTAGAAACTTGCTAAATGGTCTCTTTATTCTGATAGTTTGCTATTGATAAAAATGATAGTTTAGTCGCGTCTCTTTTTTTTTGAAACTGTTAGATAAAGTAGTGTTACAAGTGTGGACTTAGAAGCCAAACTTTTCTGACACTGATGAACTTGCTAGCCTGAGCAAGATGTTTGACATCTCTGAGTCTGAAATATTTTCATCTGAACTATGGAGCTAATATTAGTACTATCTCATAGGCTCTTGTGATTTTTAAATAATATAATACATACAAAGAACCTAAAACAGTGTGTGGGGAATTATTGCATGATTGCATTGAATAGCTGCAGAGGTAAACATCCTTTTTGTCTTCTAAACCTTAAACTGGGTGATTCTAAGTCTTCTTTATTAGGTTCAATGATCAATGTTAGTTTCTGGTAGCTATCCTTTTTTGGATCAAGAAAGTCCCATTCTATTCCTAGTTCTCTGAGAGTTTGTATCTGTTACATTTTTTTTTGTATCTATGTTTGTTAACATTTTCCCAAATACCAACACAGACTTCTGGAGCATAGCAGATTACTTATTGTTACTTACATAATGAAAAGCACACCAGTTCCCTTTTGCACCAATTCTTAACTTTTGAAGGTGATAAGATAAGAGCTACATACCATCCAACATGTAGGGGCCTTCTGTAGGTAAGGAACCTTGAATACATTTCTCTAAGTTCATGCATACATGTTGTTCCACTTCTCTTCTGAGAGCATCTCCTTGGAAACTTATTCAGAAGAGTCCTGGATCCTCGCCTTTTGGAATGTAAATAAATCCCTCCAAGAGAAAGACAGGAATATTATCTCCAGTTTTACAATCCAGCCATGTCTCCATGTTTCCCAATCACATCACCCCTTTGGGGATAAACACAGACCTGCAAGGAAGTAAATCTCTCTAGCTAATCAATCACAAATTAACTTCCAAGTCTTGCTATTTTAGCCCAGATTTCAAGTCTTAGTAAAACTGTCTCAGAACACATTTAGAGTCACTTGCTAAATCCTATGCCTGTCACAGGACTTACTTAATGAAAACCTAATGAATGAACAATGAACGAATGATGTGTGCATCTTCACAACTTTGGCAAAGACTTGTGTGACCCTTTCCCAGGTCTCAGGCTATGGCCTTGTTACCGAGTCACATGCATCTCCCATAAAATTAAAGATGATTTTTGAAATTCTCCTTTATTTTCTGGTAGTAATTTTTCTTGTTTCAGTTTTTACATCTAAATATTTAATTTCTCTTAATAAGAGACTATAGAAATATAAACTATTTTCAAATAAAAGTCCTGTCTACAGCCATACCATCCTGAAAGCACCTGATCTTATCAAATTAAGGTCCTTTCCCAACTCAAAAAAAATTTGTCTCAGAAAAACCTTAATTGTACAGAAATTACATTATCATAAATAGGTATTAAATTTTATCTCCACATTACCATAAATAGATATCGAACTTTATCAAATGCTTTTTTTAATATTTTCCCCATGTTATCATCAATAAGTACTGAACTTTCAATGTTTTTTTACATCCATTTAGTTCATATAGTTTTTTGCCTTCACTATAAATTTTCAGTAAATTGTATCAATATATTTTTCAATTTCAAAGTGTCTTGCATTGCTTTCTTGACATAAGTCCTAGTTGGTCTTGATATATCTATATTAATAAGTAAGAAAGATCAATCATTATCTTTTCTTATATTTTTTCATCTGGTTTGGTATTAAGATTAGACTTACATTTCAACAACTGATTTTCAATAAGGATGCCAAAGTAATTCAGTGAAGGAAAGAAACGTTTCTTAAAAAAAAGAGACGCGGGGTGCAGTTCTGGGTTGGATGATCATTGTGTTAGTGCCCTTGTTGATGAAGTGTGCCTCACCCTCCTCTGGCGGTTTCCCACTTCTGCCAGTCCCTTTCTTGTAGTATTGTAATGGTTGCTCAGGGACTGCTTACGAGTGAGAACATGTGGTGCTCGGTTCTTTGTTTCTGTGATAGATCACTCAGTATTGTGGACTCCAGGTCCATCCAAGTTGCTGTGAGGCTCATAAAGAGAAAGGACACAAAATCAAAGAGCTGAACAACTCTTTTTGATAAATCTGTAAAACAATATGTCTAAGAGAAAAGGTATCTATTTTTTGAAAACTGGGTAGAAACTCCTTATAAAACTGTCTATGTCTGGTACTTTTAAAGGGTGAAGAAATAATGGGGATTCTTATTATCATTTAAGATTATCTAATAGAAACTATTCAATTGAACTTTTCTATGTTCAATTAAAATGTCTGTATCTTCTTGGACCAATGCTGATAACATATAAATTTTTTCCAGAAATGCATTTTCTCTAAATTCCCAAATTTGCTAGCATTCTTCTATGAGTTTAAATATAGTTTTTAGATGTAACTATTGTCCTTTCTGATTTTGTGTTTTTTCCTTGCTCTATCTTGCCAGAAATATCAATCTTCTTAGTCTTCTTTCCTTAACAATTATTGGTCTTTCTAACCATCTATTTTGATGTTTTTCTCTAAAATAAGTGATTTCTGCCATTTATATTTATTGTTTATTTTATTCTTCTTTAGGTTTATATTAATCATCTTTTTCTGTCTTCCTGAGGAAAAAGCTTATCTAATTTTTATACCACTTTATATTCTGATAAATACACTAAGCTATAATTCTCTTAAGAGAGATGTAAGCTGCATTGCATAAATTTTGTTATATAATACATTGCAATTCAGTGTCAAGCATTTTTTTTGCTGTCTTGTACAGCTTGGGGTCAAGAGTTATTGAATTTTTTTTTTAATTTTTCAGTCATATGATTATTTAGGTTTCCAAAGACTCTCAACTGGGTGTGTTAAATAATGCAGTAATACAATATACAAGAGCATTTGCAAATATAATACATTTTTGTTTAATTCAGCATGTTAGAATAGATGGCACTAAGAATGCATTAACTGAAAGTTAAATCACAATCGAGATGAATCCTTATGAAATTAATTGAAAAGGCATTGCGTCCATGAGCAAATCAGTTTTAAATAGACAGTCAACTTTCTTCTTTCCAAATATAGAGATAGGAAATCATACCCCACTTCTGTCTTCAAAATTCTGGGGTAATGACAAAATGGCCCAGTTAGCTTTTGCATAGGTGTTGGATACTTCAATAAACACTTATTTGGAGATGATAAGACCTCTCTCTGCTTATGGCCTAACTTATAAAACAGAGTGTATTGACTAGATGAGTGCTAAAGTAGTTGATAGTGACTAGTTTATACCAATCTATCAGGAGATGAGTAACCTACATACCCCAGAATTTGAATAAAGCAGTTCTTGCTTCATCAAGAAAGTTTTCTAGGAAAAGGAAATGTCAGTATGATCAGCGGAGATAATTTCTAGTTTCCCTTTTAACTCTAAATGTGATAATTTGATTGATAGTCATTTATAGGACTTTCTAATTTTGTAAAAGTTCTAAATGTCATGAGTTTTGCTATAATTTACATAGTCCTTATTTCATAAAAGCTGTTCATATTAATTTTTTTAGACTTCTTAAAGTGCTTTGATTCTTTATGGGTTGTCATCTTTAAAAATTTTGTTTCTTCTAGTCTTTCAATATTAACACTGTCATCATGTAAGTCATCTTTACAGAAGAGGAAAGCAGAGTGAAGAACTAAATTAGAGTAGAAAAAAGGCAGTACATTGCTATTTCTGTGCCCTGATGGCACAGGGAACATAGCTAGAAGAACACTTGATTAGCCGATAAATTGCAGAACTCAGAAATTCAGCACATCACTACTTTACTTAATAAACCTCATTGTTCTAAGTGTTTCCTGAGATGTATATAGAAAAAGGAAGTTTGTACTAAAGGTATCTTCATCAATAACCTTCTGAATCCCCTTTGTCTTCCTCTTAGACAAGTTGAGTAGCTGGTATTTTTCTTCTCAATCCAAACCTGTTTGTTTAGATGCCTGTCACATTACAGCTTTCCGTTGGGAATAAATGAAGTGAACACATGATAACACAATGTTTACCAATAACGTAAGTGAAGGAAAAAAGAGTAAAATACTTGATGTGTGTTTTCGTGAGAGATATTGTTTAAGTGTTCCTTCTAATCCTTCTAAAATTGCCCTGCAAATTTACCTGTGGAATTATTTTTTACACTATGGAAATAATTCTATTAAAATAACATATAGAGTAGTTTTTATTGATTTATTCAGTAGAGCTGGAGTAGAACCTAGATGTATACAATCTTTTAAAACTCCACAGATGATAGTGATGTGAAACTGCTAATCATGGTTTTGAAAGTGACTTATGTGCCATTCTTCAGTTCAACTAGATGTCCAATTCTTGGACCAATCAGTAATACCCTGTCAAGTTTCCCAGCACATGACTAAACCCCTCCATGACGGTGAACTCACTCCAAAGCAACCTATTCCAACTTTCAAGAATTCAGAGTACAAGAAATTACTTCCAAACCAGTCTGTGACAACTTCCAGAAATTGATCCCATGTCTTCCCAGTGGAGCTATTTAAAACAAATCACATTCACTTGACCCAAGATGGTCTTTCAATTATTTCCGAGATGCCGTTCTATGACACCCTATCCCAGGCCCAACATCTTTATCTCCTAAACCTTTTTCAATGTGTCAGCTTCTGATCACTCTCACCAGTTCTGTTCTTGCCCTTTGAACATGCTACAGTTTACTTGTATCTGCTTTTAGAAGACACACTTAGAACAGATGAAATTCTTCATATGAAAATCTTCTCAGAAACTAGGAGATTAAAAACTATTTTTCTTCCATCTACATGCTATGCTTCGATAAACACATTTGGCTATTTGAACTATTCTTTGTGACATCTATATCACACAACTAGCCCATGTTTGAATAACCTGAAATTCCTAAATTGACAAACCATTTTTCATAAATTCATACTTGCTGCCAACTTTTAGCCCTAAGAGAAGGATGTTCTATTGATCACTAGAAATATCTATCTTATTAGAGTTTATTTATTGTTGTCACTTATCATCAGTGTTTATTTTGTCTAAATGGTTCAAAGACCTAAGTGTAAAACCTCAAACTATAAGAATCCTATAGAAAAAACATAGGAAATATCCTTACAGAAATTGGAATAGGTAACCAATTCCTGATCAACCCTCCAAAAGTGAATATCATAAGAGATAAGATAGACAAGTGTGACCTCATCAAACTGAAAAGCTTCTGCAAAGCAAAGGAACCATCAAGAGAGCAGGGAGACAGTCCACAGAATGGGAAAAAAATATTTGACAACTAAGTATCTGACAAAGGCCTAACATCCAGTATCTACAAGGAACTCACGTGCTGATAGGAAAAAAACAAACAATCCTATTAAAAAGTGCACACTGAAAAAAGACTTTGGCAAAGTCTTAGGGTATAAAATAAATGTGCAAAAGACAGTCACATTTCTATATACCAGCAATAAATAAACAGAAACCCAAATAAAAAACACAATCCCATTCACAATAGCCTCAAAAAAATGAAATACCTTGGCATCTTCCTAACCAGAGACGTGAAAGACCTTTACAATGGAAACTACAAAACACTGCTCAAAGAAATAAAGATGACACAAATAAATGTAATGCTCATGGAATGGAAGAATCAACATTATTAAGATGTCCATCTTACCCAAGGCAATCTACAGATTTAACACAATACCCGTTAAATTACCAGCAGCATTCTTCTCAGACCTGGTAATGACAATACAGGAATACATATGGAAACATAGAGGATCATGAATAGTCAAAACAATACTCAGAAAAAAAAGGGAAGTATCATACTCCCAGACTTTAAACTTTATTATAAAGTTTAAACTTTATTATATTTAAACTTTATTATATTTAAACTTTATTATAAAGCTAAAGAAACCTGTTATTAGAGAAGACCAGGCATATAGACCAATGGAATAAGTTAGAGATTCCACAAGCAAAACCTGAATCTCTCAACCAACTCATCTTTGATAAAGCCTCCACCATCAACCACTGGGGAGAAGAGAACCTACTCAGTAAATGGTGCTGGGAAAACTGACTGGCCACATGCAAAAGATTAAAACAAGACCCCCTACTTATCACCATACACAAAAATCAACTCTAAATGGATCAAAGACCTAAATGTAAAACCTCAAACTATAAGAACCTTAAAATGCAGGAGACACCCTCATGGAAATTGGAACTAGCAACCAATTCCTGATCAAAACCCCAAGTGCCCATGCCATAAGAGATAAGATAGACAAGTGGGACCTCATCAAACTGACAAGCTTCTGCAAAGCCAAAGAAACCATCAAGAGAGTAGGAAGACAGCCCACAAACGAGGAAAAAAAAATTTGCCAACTGTATGTCTGACAAAGGTCTAACATCTAGGATCTACAAGGAACTCAAACGTGCCAAAAAGAAAAAAACAAACAGCCCCATTACAAAATGGGTAAAAGATATGAATAGACATTTCTCAAAAGACGATGAATGAGCAGCCAACAGACAAATGAAAAAATGCTCAACCTCACTCGTCATCAAAGAAATGCAAATTAAAACTACACTGAGATATCACCTAATTCCAATCAGGATGACCATCATCAATAACTCAGAAAACAGCAGATGCTGGAAAGGATGTGGTGAAAGGGAACACTTCCATACTGTTGGTGGGACTGTGAACTAATACAACCTCTGTGGAAAACAGTTTGATGATTCCTAAAAGATCTGAAAATCAACCTTCCAAACGATGCCACAATGCCCTTACCGGGAATATTCCCAGAAAAACTCAAATCACTCTTTGGAAAAGATACCTGCACACATATGTTTTTTGCAGTATTGTTCGCAATAGCAAAAATGTGGAACCAACTGTGTTGCCCATTGAAAGAGGACTGGATTAAAAAAAACGTGGTACATATACACGATGAAATATCACACAGTTATAAAGAAGGACAAAATTATGAACTTCACAGCAACTCAGATGGACTTAGAGTCTATAATACTGAGTGATCTATTACAGAAACAAAGAACTGAGTATCACTTGTTCTCACTCATAAACGGACTTGAACAATTATCGTAATACCATAAGAAAAGGATTGGAAGTAGCAGGAAACTGCCTGAGGCAGAGGAAGGCAGGATTGGCAGTAGTGGGAATCTGCCAGGGTAGAGGGGCGCACACATCATCAACAAGGGCACCTGCATAATGAACATTTGTATACCTAACCCTGAATTGTACCCACATCTTTAAAATAAAAAATTTAAAAGTTAAAAAAAAGTCAACCCATTTACACCAGGCATGCCTAGGCACTTCCCATGCTTCCTGTAGAGTTCACTATGTTTTATTATAATTATTTATATACCTGCTACTAAATGCAAGCATTGTATCTAAGGATGGTGCCTAGCATATGAAATAGCTGAGTGAATAAATTTAGACACTTCACCCATTTTTCAGCAATTAAAACTAAAGGTATGGAAGGGATTTTACATAATGTGGTAAACAGACTCTAAGATTGACCTCATCATCCAGCCTTCCAGTGTTTACACCTTTGATTTATCCCTCTTCTGGAGTGTGACTAGGACCTGTTATTTGCTTCTAAGTGACAGAATATGTAAAACTGATGGTATGCGTGGGATTACAGGTACAGGATCATATCAAATAACATGGTAACACATCTTGTGATGTAACTCCTTCTTCCTTGCTGGTATTGGAGAAGTGAAAAGACATGTTGGAAAGACACATATGGCAAGAAATTGAGGACAGCCCCTAATCAACAGTCAGCAAGAAACTGAGGTTTTTAGTCCCACAACCCACAAGTAACCCACAAACCACAAGGAATGCTGCCAACAACCATGTGACCTTGAAAACAAATCCTTCTCAAATCAAGCCTCAAATACGACTACAGTCCATTGACCTTTTGTTTTGAAACTTGGCATTGAACAGCTAAGTCATGTCTAGATTTCTGACCCACAGAAGCTACATATGGAAATCATCACAGAAACTTGATAAATATATACATGTTCCAATCTCAAATTTCAACTATTTTGAAAAAATTCCCCCCCATGTGATTCTGATGTTCCCTGGTCGTGAACCCCTGACCTAAACTAACATTTTAATACAATAATTTAAAATAATATTATATAAGAGAAGGTATCGTTCTCATTGTTACCAAAAAAAATGAATGGCAAAACCGTACTTACATTTTCCCATTCACACTAATACCATTATCCATACCCTATGCACAGGTTTCTCCTACGTCCTCAAATATGCAAAGGGTCTCATTTTAAATAATAATAATAACGCTGTGGCTTTGCTATGTCTTGTCTGTGTTTCTATTGTATTCATTTCAAAGTAAATGTAACCCTGGCTGGCCTCAGTGGCTCAGACTGTAATACCAGCACTTTGGGAGGCTGAGGTGAGTGGATTGCCTGAGCCTGCGAGTTCGAGACCCACCCGGGCAACTTGGCGAGACCTCAAAAATTAGCTGGATGTGGTAGCACACGCCTGTAGTTTCTGGCTACTTGGAAGGCTGAGGCTGAAGAATCACCAAAGCCCAGCAGGTGGAGGCTGCCGTGACCAGGAACATGCCACTGCACTCTAGTTTGGGCAACAAAGTGAGACTCCAATGCAAAAAAACAAAAACAAAAACAAACAAACAAACAAATAAACAAAAAACCTAACCCTGTCTCTGCTGTTTTATCACTCATTCCTATACTTAAAGATTTCTAACTTCATTAAATCCATTCACTAAGATACATACAGTCTCTTGTAATCCACAAGATAACATGTCCACCTTACTCTTTTCTCTATTAAGGGGGCGCAGTTCTAAATGATAATAGGGAAAGGACAGAGGCAAAGGTAAAGGACCTTGTTTTTGGCTAGTTCATGTCATCCCATTCCCACCAATGAAATCCAACAAAAAGCACAGAAATGGGCGTCAAATCCCAGGGTTTACTTAAACTGACTTCACCACCCCAGCTCCTTGCTTTCCAGTTATTAGGGAAGATTTTGTTTTACATTCTTAAAATTACCAAAGAATAAGCAGACCAATAGGGCATTTAATTGTCAGTCTTCCAGTCCAGCAAACTTATAAACACTATAAAAACAAAGCTGATATGTGAATAGATAAATAAGCCATGGTATAATCAGACAATGGAATATTACTGAGTGTTAAAAAGAAATGAGCAATCAAGCCATGAAAAGACATAAAAGAATCTTACATGCATGTCACTACATCCAACCTGAAAAGGCTACATAGTATAGATTCCAACTACTTGACTTCTGGAAAAGGCTAAACTATGGAGCCAGTAAAAGAATTAGTGGTGAGCCGGGCGTGGTAGCACATGCCTGTAATTCTGGCTACTCGGAAGGCTGAGGCGGAAGGATCACCGGAGCCCAGCAGGTTGAGGCTGCGGTCGCCGGGAGCGGCCACTGCACTCCAATCTGGGCGACAGAGTGAGACTCCAACTCAAAAAAAAAAAAAAAATTAGTGGTTTCCATGGCTTAGGGGAAAAGAGGAATGAGTAGTTGGAACACAGAAAATAGGGCAGTGAAAATAGTCTACAATGCTGTAATGGTGAATACATGTCATTATACATTTTTCCAAACGCATAAAATGTATCACACCAAGAATCAACCCTAATGTAAACTATGGACTTTGGGTGATTAGGATGTGTCAATGTGAGTCCATCAATTGTAAAAAACGTACCACTCTGGTGGGGTAGGTTGATAATGGCAGAGGCTGCCCATGTGTGGAAGCAGAAGAAATATACCTCTGTACCCTCCTCTCACTTTTGCTATGAACCTACATAACTGCTCTAAGAAAGTAAAGTCTTGAAGAAAAAAAAATATCAAGCCTGGTTGGGTGGATTGGACCAGCGTCAAGTTATCTGGAAGTCTTTTTCCAGCAGGCCAAGCCTCTTATTTGCTGTCTTGGGGCATTTCTGTGGTCCGAGGCCTTCTGCATTGACAGAGAGGGTTGACTCAGATATGTCTGGCAGTTCATAAAGACAATATTGAAGACAGTATTCCTGTTGATACAATTTCTTCCTTTGGCTAAAAAATATAACAAATCTCTTATTTAAGAGACAATTGATAAAAATCCTTAATTTTTATTTTTGGTCATACCATGTGGATTAGAAAGGAGGGAATAAATCAAATCTAAAACTATAACCTGATCCCTCCACAGCCAGGCAGAAGCCAGGAAGCAAACACAGTCTGATGCATAAGATGCTCTAAACGAGTACAAAGGGCAGGAGAAATTCTACTTCCAGAAATGTCCACGGAGGGTATTTAGGATGTGATTTATTCCTGACCAATTGTGTATTCTGTTTTCACTTTTCCTTAAAGACTCCTTCAGCAAGTTGTGCTAAGGTATGGCTATCAGTATTCCACTGACAGATGTGTCTTCACATTTTTGCTATTCTGTTCACATTTATCTTAAGCATCTTGGTCTCCTAGGGCCATCTGTGACCTCTTGGTCTTGATTCCAGAACCACCTTTCTTATCTGAGATTATAGATTTCGAGTGCATCTAGGTCATCCCTGCTTATCATATAATATCCTTGCCTCTGGCATGCACCTGCCTTTCTTGTAAAACAATCTTTTCTGCACCTTCTCCCAGCTCCCTTTTATATGCCCCCATTTTTAAATACATTCATGCCATGCATGTTAACTCCCTCTCACCGTTTCAACTCATACCCTTCAAGGAGCATTCTGTAAAAACCCCTTTCTTACCCTAAAGCAAAAACCTCAGAAATTACACTGAGAAAAGTTTCTGTTATATCGGTGCTTATTGCTACAGGGATGCATTTTTCACCCAATTTCTCTGATATCTGTTGTCTCAACTACCTTGCAAAAGATACGCTGTTCTATTAACAAATAGGGTAAGCTATGTCTTCCTAGTTATCTCCAAACTGAACTATATTTTCACTAATTAAATTGGGTTCCCTCTATTGGAGAATCAGACCTTAAACTTGAGGTTTCCTCCTAAGGTTATAATCACTTTTTCCCTTTAAATCTATCCATAAACTAGCCTTAAAACTAAAAGTTCCCTCTCAGGCCTTTGCTAGGTCACTTTGTCTGAAGGCTTATATGTGCCCCAAAGTATTGATGGGACCCAGATTTGTCTCTAAAAGAATATATCCGATAAAACTTCACCTTTTCTCAGATAAATTGGATTTTTTCCTTCAAATAACCTTCCGGGAAACTTTCTAAATCCCTCCATCTCTTCATTTTTACTGCTGCCGCTGGGTTAAAAAAAATTATAATTTCTTATTACAAACAGTCATGTACAGCTATATGTAACATCACCATACCAGACTAAATATATAAAAATAATCTTCCAATAGGTAAAAAATAAGTAGCAGTTAAGATTTCCATTTCAAATAAGGTCGTTTAACAAATGAAAGCCTTCTAGTCCAAGACCATGAACAATGTAAAGGGTAAACTTCTTAGTGGCAGAAAACACCCTGTGCCAACACAATAGCAATGAGCCCTTGAAATACTAGCCTGTCCATTTTCCCAGTATCTGCCGAAAAATAAAAATTAAATAAACAGGCTTGCGGTGGAGAATAAGCAGGAACACGAGAGTTTGCATTCTTTGGTTCCCCTTCTCTATCCTTCAGGTGACCCCAAGAGTCACATCACTGATAGCATTTCCATCACGAGAACACTGCTTCTGCTTCGTGAATGTGGCATACACGAAAAAGTTAGAGATCTGCGCCCTAATAGCAAAACAAATCCAATTATGTACCAGCGATTTTAATGCCTTCCCAAGATTGAAGTAGCTCACTAAACCTCAGACAGTAAGGATCCAGGGAGCATGTTTATTTATTTATACCATGCCTCCCTCCAAATAGGATTTGAGGCAGCTCAGTGAGCATGTTAATAATGCTTATTCTCAAAACCCTATTTACTGTGTTGTGCTGCAGCAGATATCATTACCCCGTTTGCTCTTAGAAAATCTGACTTTTAGGAGGATTGTTTTCTTATTTGTGGAATTTTCTGAAATTCTGAAGGGACCTTGAAGTCTGACTTTTTTTTTTTTTACTCCCACAAGACATGTGGGAATGAGAAGAGAAAAGACCCAGAACGCCAGTGTGGAGCCCCCCTGGGAAGAGACGGGCAAGAACACACAAGTGTCTACCTCCACACTAGTGCTGATGAGGAGAGAGGTCAGAGCCTGTAGAAGGCCCAGGTCTGGAAATAAAACTCTGGGAATTGTTGGAGAACTATGCTCTTGAAGTCTGAGGATAATGCCTATTTGTTGAATTGTTAAAATTTTCTTCTTGATATTCGTGATTAGGGCACTATGAGATTTGGAAAACTCTGCCTCCAAGAAATGCATGTTTCCCATGTTTTTGGTAGAAATTCAGGTTGAGAGAAAAAGCATTACTTAGGGTTCATTGAACATCACATATTGGGCTAGGCAATTTACATATAAAAATTTCAACAGACCCTATAAGAAATCTGCGAGATTTGAGTTAATGTTCCCATTTTGTAGATGAGGAAGCTAATGCAGAGAGAGAGTGAGCTAGCAAGGAGGGGCAGCTGGCAAGTGATAAAACTGGAAGCAGAGCCTGGTTCTATTTAAGACCTTTGAGCTAGAGAAAAGCCTAAACCAGTCCCTTACACTGCGCTCAGCATGTGGACGGCACAAGGCTAATGCCTGTTTGCAAGAATGACACAAAAATATACAAACAGCCCATTCAACAGATATTGACTGAGTGCCTACTATGTGTCAGACATTATAAATCAACACAGGATAAATTCTACACTAAAATTACAATTAGAATGTAAATCAACTTTAATCTATGAAAATGAAATTAGGCCAGCAGGGAAGCCATAAAAAGAGCCTATTAAAATACATCCCATAAGAGGAAGAGCAGGCAGGAAAAATGAGGTGAAGGGACGATGAGATAATGTAGTTTTAAAATTGGCTCCTGTTCTCCTAAAATACTTTTAAGATTTTACTGCAGAATTACAGTCAACAGGAATATGTCATTTTTTTAAAGATTTTCTCACTTGGATCAGTGCATAAATAATAATACACGTTTAAAAATGCATGACTATTCATTAAACGATTGACCACTTCCAGCCTATTGAGTACATAAGTATTTTAAAAATTACTTTAATACATATTTACCCAACAGACCAGAAAGTTCCTTTGGTACATGATGTGCATTTTAAAAGCTGCCTACATCGGGAATTATCTGATCTGAGCCTGAGTCTGCTGCCAACTACATAATATGCATTTTAAAGAACAACCTAATTATGTGTTTACCCAAGAGAACAAAGTTAATACCGAGGGTCAATAATTATTGCCTTTCCTTACTACCTTTTATTCTTTTCTGCCAAATGAAAAGGAGGAAAAAAGTTTATACCTGCTCTCTTATCTGTTTCCTCTTTATATCAGAATGTCCCAGTGTTTTGTTTTTTTTTTCCACCCTCACCTTAAAAGGAAAAGAAAGGAAAGGAAAGAAAGGGAAGGGAAAGGAAGGGAAGGGAAGAAAGGAAGAAAGGAAAGAAAGAGAAGGAGGGAAAGACGGAGGAAGGAGATAAAAGGGGAAAAAGTTATGTGTAATTAAAATTAATTGCCTGGTTTATAACAAATGTAAAAGATCAAAAGCCCATTTTTTAGTGTATATTATTTTCCCCCTTTCTATCTACTAATGGTTTAACTATATACTTGTTACTTGCAAAATGTTCTAATCTCTTCTGTTTACTTTTCTAGAAATATGATTACCTTTCCCCTTTCTCCTTGGTAAGACATAGGAAGTAGGTTTCCTTCCACCTGCATAAAAACATAATGAGCCTCTGTTATCAAAGTCACTGACTCTGTTTCCATTGTCACAATGTAGAGGATTTCTCAGCAGAAAATTCATTTCTGTTCACACAAACATGAAATCAAATTTTACTTTCAATGCAATGTGAGGGAGACCTGATAGAGGAAGAGAGCAATGTTGACACTTTCTCCTTAGGGATGACTTTCCCCCCTTAATTTCTGATCATGTGTAACCTCCCATATAACTCTAATAAATACAGCCAAAATGGAAGCACCACTTGGTATTTAAGTAGTAGACATCAGCTTCTCATGAAACAGTGGGTTATATGTCTGTGAATACAGATGGCTAGCCACAAACACTGCTCATAAGTGTTATCCTTTACCACTCCAAACTATGATAGCAGACTTAACAGTTGTACTTATTTTATTTTAAAAAATTCATTTTGAGCAAAGATTCATTTCTTTCTTTACCACCATTTTCCCATTGCTAAATCAATGACATTCTAGCTTTAAAAAAATTACAGAACTCTTTCATAAGTTCAAATTCAGTCTTAAGAATTGTCCTCTGATTCTATATGTGCTTATTTTAATCTAGTGAGATGAATTTGTGCTTTAAAAATGGCTTAAAAGTACCAGAGTCAAGGTTTTTTAAATTAATCTCTATAATTTAGTATTTATTACTTTTGTTTCTTAATTATTACTTTATATTACCTGATCTCTTTTTTAATTTAATTTAATTTATTTTTATACACTGTTTTTTAAATTTTGAAGATGTAGGGTACAATTCAGGTTTAGGTACACAAATGTTCATTATGCGAGTACCCTTGATGATAAGGTGTGCCCCTCCCTCCGCTGACAGTTTACCTCAACTGCCAATCCCAAACCCTCCCCTGGCAGTTTCCCACTACTGCCAATCCCTTTCTTGTAATATTATGATAATTGTTCAAAGTCCAGTTATGAAGATGGCGACGGGGCAACCTGGTCTGCGAAACCCTCTGCAAAGAAGAACTGCAGTGGGTCTCTGGCTCTCACCCCAGGGGCTGCAGACCCCAACATCACAGCCTGCTCTCCTACGGAGCTCAGCCATTGCCACCGCTGGGGCATCGCAGCGGACTGGACAGCCACTGCAGGGCAGACACTGCAGCAGCCGCTGCTGCCACTGCCACCCGGGCCAGAGGCGATCCACGACTTCAGTCCTTGAAGCCCCTTCAGGGAAGATCTGCTGGGATCACTGCCTCTTCTCCTGCGACTGAGACTTCCTGCCCCTATGACCTGAGGCAGGAATCCATCTCCACTCTCTGCTGGTTCCTGTGCAGCCCCACCCCCTCTGGGGCAAGCAGCTGAGATAGCACCACCTGCTGGCGATTCAAAGTAACAACAGCGAAACGGGAGAAACAAGCTTGAAAAAGACATAGGCCAGAGTGGTGAACGGAGGGTGATCTGAACTGTCCTTCACAGCAGACCAGGGGCAACTGACCATAACTGCAAACTAATTTACCAGCTTGAAAAGAAAACTAGAAATCAGAACTGAAAGGACATTGGACTTAAATGAAAAGTCTCAGACTGTGCTTCATTGATTCTGTTAGTTTAATGACTTAATTCTATTCCTACTGTATTGTTCCTTTTTTTCCTCTTTCTTTTCTTCTCTTTTCTTCTCTCTGTAAACCATATCTTTGTATAGAAGAACAGCACACCAATAAGGTGGTTGGTTAGCTTGTATGTTAGCATCACTATATATATATATATATTTTTTTTTTTTTTTAATGGGAGTTGGTTCATCTGTAGCTGTGGTCTATTGTTTTTATCTGTTTCAGTATAGGTCTCTCTCTCCATTTGTTGGCACACGTTTGTTTCCCCCCTTACTCCTTTATCTCTCCACCCCCCTCTTCAACCCACTGTCTGCTCCATTCTCTTCCCTCTGCTAATCACATTTTATTTCAGAGAGTAAACCTACAGCCCCACTGCATGGACAGATTCCAAGGCAGTGGGAAGTGAGTTCCAAATTATCCACACACCTGTCAGTGAATACCAGGACCTGCAGATAGATTTTGAATCACAGTTCAAAACTGCAAAAAGGACCACCCCCAACCTACAGTGCAACTCCAGAATTGAACAAAGTAAGAGGGCATACATACAGAATAGGGGACTGAACAAACAGAAGTAAAACCAATCCCTTTACCCCTGAATAACAGAATTAAAGAAGATGGTGACATGGAGGGAAAGAAAAAATTGGGAGGGGGAAAAAAACTGCACAAATGAAGAAAAACCAAAAGAAGAATATAGGTCTCACAGAGACCACTGGGAGATTAGACACTGAGAAAACAGATTCTGGAACACAAACAATGAAGAGCCCCCAGAATGACTGGTCACATGCAACAAACCCAGACATCAAGACATTAATGGAGAGAATTGAAAAAATTGAGGAGAGACAAGAGGAAAATAAGAAGGAGTTGATGTCAGAAATAACAGCAGTAAAGAATACTGTGATTGAAATGAATAACAAACTAATAAACATGGAAAGCAGAATTAGCCAAGCAGAAGAAAGAATCTCAGAGCTCGAAGACCAAAACATAGAACTAACCCAAACTGTCAAAAGCATAGAAAAGAAGCTCAAAAAGACAGAACAAAACCTGCAAGAGATGAATGAACACTTCAAGAGACCAAACCTAAGAGCAATTGGGCTTCCTGAGGCAGAGAGAGAAACAGAAGCCACACTGGAACAAACATTTCATGAAATCATTCAAGAAAACTTCCCTCATCTCATCAAGGATGAAAAAAATGCAAACACAAGAGATTCAGAGAACCCTCGCAAGACAACAAATGAGAAGACCAACTCCCAGACACATAACAATTCACCTAAACAAAGTAGCTATAAAAGAAACACTCCTAAAGGCAGTAAGTGAAAAAGGCCAGACTAACTACCAGGGAAGACCAATTAGAATAGCAGCAGATTTATCCACAGAAACCCTTCAGGCTAGGAGAGCCTGGAGGCCTATCCTCAAAGTTCTAAAAGATAAACAATTTCAACCAAGAATACCTAACCAGTCAAATTAAGCTTCATTAGTGAGGGAGAATTGAAATCTTTTGGGGGTATCCAATCCCTAAGAACCTACGCTGCCACCAGACCACCTCTACAAGAAACAGTTAAGAAAGTACTGAACACAGAAGAAAAAGAAAAAAGAACAACAACATTCTTCACAAGAGTGCAGGCAAAAGATTAAAAACACACATGAGCCAACTCCAAAACCCAAAGAAAGACAACAAACAAAGAGGAACAACTCTGTAAGAACCTTATGACAGGGATCAACTCTTGCATTTCAATTATTAGCCTAAATGTGAATGGACTAAATGCACCACTGAAAAGACATAGAATGGCAAAATGGATAAAATATCATCAGGCAACAATCTATTGCTTTCAAGAGACTCACCTCACTAGAAAGGATATCCACAGACTCAAAGTAAGAGGATGGGAAACAAACTTTCAGGTGAACGGAATACAAAAGAAAGGAGGAGTAGCGATCTTAATTTCAGACAAAATACCCTTCAAGCTATTAAAAATCATAAAAGATACAGAAGGCCACTACATAATGATAAAAGGCTCAATCCATCACAAGAAATATCTATCCTAAGCATATATGCACCCAACATAGGTGCACCAACTTTCATAAAGCAGCTTCTAGGAAAACTAAAGAAAGATATTGACTCTAACATCATCATAACTGGGGACTTTAATATCCCATTCACAACCCTAGACAGATCATCAGTACAAAAAATCAGCAATGAGATCCGGAACCTCGATGTGACTTTGGACCAAATGGACTTAACTGATACCTACAGAACACTCCATCCAAAGACCACAGAATATACATTCTACTCATCACCTCATGGAACGTATTCTAAGATTGACCATGTAATTGGCCATAAATCAAGCATAAGAAAATTTAAAAGAACCGAAATTCTACCATGCACCCTCTCGGACCACAGTGGAATAAAAATAAACATTGACACCAACAAAGTCCCCCCAAAACCGACAAAGACATGGAAACTAAATAGCATGATGTTAAACAACACCTGGGTCAATGATGAAATCAAAACAGAGATCAAAAGATACCTGGAAACAAATGAAAATGAAGAAACATCTTACCAAAATCTTTGGGACGCCTTGAAAGCTGTAGTAAGAGGTGAATTTATATCCCTACAAACACACATGAAGAAAATGGAAGGAGCACAAATTAATAGCCTAACAAGCCACCTAAGGAAGCTGGAAAAGCAAGACCACAAAAACCCTAATTTCAGCAGAAGAATCCAGATCACCAAAATAAAAGCCCAAATCCAGGACATAGAAGACAAAAAGATAATACAAAAAATCAATGAAACAAAAACCTGGTTCTTCGAAAGGATAAACAAGATTGATGGTCCCCTAACTAGACTGACTAAGAAAAAACAAGAAAAAAATCAAATAAACACAATCAGAAACATAAAAGATGAAGTCACATCTGACCCTGAAGAAATACAAAAGATCATTAGAGACTACTACGTACACTTGGATGGAAATAAACTTGAAAACCTTAAGGAAATGGAGGACTTTCTGACATCACACAACCTACCTAGATTGGAACAAGAAATTTAGACCGTAAATTGACCAATAACAATCAAGGAAATTGACTACGTAATAAGAAAACTTCCTACAAAAAAAAGCCCTGGTCCAGATGGCTTTCCAACAGAATTCTACAAGACATTTAAGGAGGAGCTGATACCAATCCTAATGAAGGTATTCCAGATGATTTAAAAAGATGGAACTCTCCCCAAATCATTTTACGAAGCCAACATCACATTGACACCCAAGCCAGGTAAAGATCCAACAAAGAAAGAGAACAACAGGCCAATATCTTTGATGAACATAGATGCTAAAATTCTCAACAAGATCCTAGCAAACTGGATTGAACTATACATCTCAAAAATCATCCATCATGACCAAGTAGGCTTCATCCCTGGGATGCAAGGCTGGTTCAACATTCGTAAAACCATAAATGTAATTAAATACATCAACAGATGTCAAAACAAAAACCACATGATTATATCATTAGATGCAGAAAAAGCTTTTGATAAAATCCAGCACTCCTTCTTGATAAAAACCCTCAAACATCTAGGTATACAGGAAACATACCTCAAAATAGTAAAAGCCACCTACGAGAAACTCACAGCAAGCATACTCCTAAATGGACAAAATTGGAACAATTTCCCCTGAAAACTGGAACAAGACAAGGATGCCCACTCTCACCCCTCTAGTTCAACATAGTATTGGAAGTCCTGGCTCAAGCAATCAGAGAAGAGGAGGCAATCAGGGGTATCCAAATAGGAAAAGAGGAAGTCAAGTTATCTCTCTTTGAAGATGATATGATTGTGTACCTTGAAAACCCAAGAGACTCTGTCAAAAGCCTTCTTACATTATTAAATGCCTTTGGCAAAGTTTCAGGATACAAAATAAATGTACAAAAGACAATCGCATTTCTCTACACCAATAATAAGCAAACAGAAACCCAAATAAAAAACACAATTTCATTCACAATAGCCACAAAAAAATGAAATACCTTGGCATCTTCCTAACCAGAGATGTGAAAGACCTTTATAATGACACTACTACAAGAAATCAAAGATGACACAAACAAGTGGAAAAATATCCCATGCTCATGGATTGGAAGAATCAACATTGTGAAGATGTCCATCTTGCCTAAGGCAATCTACAAATTCAATGAAATACCCATCAAATTACCAGCAACATTCTTCTCAGACCTAGAAAAGACAACACAGGAATTCATATGGAAACACAAACGTCCAAGAATAGCCAGAACAATCCTCAACCAAAAAAACAAAGCAGGTGGTATCACATTACCAGACTTCAAACTTTACTATAAAGCTACAATCATCAAAACAGCTTAGTATTGGTATAGGAACAGGCATATAGATCAATGAAATAGAATTGAGATTCCAGAAGCAAAACCTCAATTTCTCAACCACCTCATCTTCGACAAGGCCTCCACCACCTACCACTGGGGAGAGGAGAACCTATTCAGTAAATGGTGCTGGGAAAACTGACTGACCACATGCAGAAGATTGAAACAGGATCCCTATCTGTCCCCATGCACAAAGGTTAACTCCAAATGGATCAGAGACCTATATGTAAAACCTCAAACCATAAGAACCTTAGAAAATGAAGGACATACCCTCATGGAAATCGGAACTGGCATCCAATTCCTGAACAAAACCCGAAACCCACAGGTCAGAAGAGAGAAGATAGACAAGTGGGACCTTATTAAATTGACAAGCTTCTGCAAGGCCAAAGAAACCATCAAGAGAGCAGGGAGACAGCCTACAGACTGGGAAAATGTATTTGCCAACACCAGGTCTGACAAAGACTTAACATCCTGGATCTACAAGGAACTAAAACGTGCTGAAAAGAAAAAAACAAACAACCCCATTATAAAATGGGTCAAAGATATGAACAGACACTTCACAAAAGAGGACATCTGAGTAGCCAACAAACACATGAAGAAAAGTTCAACCTCACTAATCATCAGGGAGATGCAAATCAAAACCACACTGAGATACTACCTAACTCCAGTCAGAATGACAATTATCAACAACCCAAAAAATAACAGCTGCTGGAGAGGGTGTGGTGAAAAGGGAACACTTCTACACTGTTGGTGGGAGTGTAAACTAGTGCAACCTCTGTAGAAAGCAGTGTGGCAATTCCTAAAAACTCTAAATATCAACCTCCCATATGACCCCGCAATTGCCCTACTGGGAATATACCCTGAAGAAGTCAAATCACTCTATAAAAAAGATACCTGCACACGTATGTTTATCGCAGCGTTGTTCACAATAGCAAGAACCTGGAAACAACCATGCTGCCCATCAAAAGAGGACTGGATTAAAAAAATGTGGTACATATACACGATGGAATACTACGCAGCCATAAAAAGGAACAAAATCATGAATTTCGCAGCAACCTGGATGGAACTAGAGTCTATAATACTGAGTGACCTCTCACTGAAACAAAGATCCGAGTATCACATGTTCTCACTCATATAATGGACCTTGAACATCCAATGTAATACTCTAAGAAAATGACTGATGGTACTGGGAAACTATGGGGGGGCAAGGAGATGGGATTAACAGTAGCAAATATCTGTCTGGAGATGGGGAAACACATCTTATCAACAGGGTGCCTGCATGAAATATAATTGTACACCTAACCCTTAAGTGTATCCCACAAAACCATAATAAAAAATATTGATTATGAAAAAAAAAAACAAAGTCCAGTTATGAGCGAGAACATATGGTACTCTGTTCTTTGTTTCTGTGATAGATCACTGAGTATGATAGACTCTAAATCCATTCGAGTTGCTGCGAAGTCCATATGTTTTCCTTCTTTATGGTTGCATAATATTCCATTGTGTATATGTACCCCATTTTTTTTATCCAGTCCAGCTTTCATGAGCAGCATGGTTGGTTCCATGTTTTTGCTATTGCGAACAGAGCTGCAACAAACATAAGTGTGCAGGTGTCTTTTTTGTAGAATGATTTGAGTTCCTCCAAGTATATTCCCAATAGAGGGATTGATTGCTAAGTCATATGGAAAGTCAATTTTTAGTACTTTCAGAAATCATCACACTGTCTTCCAAAGAGTTTGCACTGGTTTGTATTCCCACCAGCAGTGTAGAAGCGTTCCTTTTTCTCCACATTCTCACCAGCATCTGTGGAGGTATTACACTTCCAAACTTCAAACTTTACTATAAAGCTACAGTAATCAAAACAGCCTGGTATTGGTACAAGAACAGGCATATATACCAATGGAACAGGATAGAGATTCCAGAAGCAAAGCCTTAAGTTTTTCAACCAACTCATCTTTGATAAGGCCTCCAACAACCACCACTGGGGAGAGGATAAGCTACTCAGTAAATGGTGCTGAGAAAACTAGCTGATCACATGCAGAAGATTGAAACAGGACCCCTACTTATCATCATACGCAAAAATTAACTCTATATGAATCAAAGACCTAAACGTAAAACCTCAAACTATAAGAATCTTTTAGAAAATGCAGGAGACACCCTTATGGAAATTGGAACTGACAACCAATTCCTGATCAAAACCCTAAGTGCCTAAGTACATAAGAAATAAGATAGATAAGTGGGACCTCATCAAACTGATGAGCTACTGCAAAGTGAAAAAAAAAATCAAGAAAGCAGGGAGACAGCCCACAGAATGGGGAAAAATATTTGCCAACTGTATATCTGATACAGGCCAACATCTAGGATCTACAAGGAACTCAACCATGCCAAAAAGACAAAAACAAACAGCCCCATTAAAAAATGGGCAAAAGACATGAACAGACACTCCTCAAAAGAAGATATACGGGCAGCCAACAGATACATGAAAAAGTGCTCAGCCTCACTCATCATCAGAGAAATGCAAATCAAAACCACATTGAGATACCACCTAACCCCAGTAAGAATGACCATCATACATTACCTGAACTCAAACCAGGTGAAGTGTGGACCAAAGTGAGTCCCAAACTCTACCTGTACGATGACTATTTGTATCCTACATTTGTACCCTACCTCTTTAAAATTAGAAAATTCATTTTAAGCAAAGGTTTACTTCCTCTCTTGACCACCATTTTCCCTTTTTTTTTTTTCAGTGCAATGTGAGGGAGATCTGATAGACCAAGAGAACAAAGTTGATAGTTTTTCCTTAGGGATGACTTTCCCCCTTAAATTCTGATAATGTATAACCACCCATATAGCTCTTATAAACACAGCCAAAATGGAAACACCACTTAGTATTTAAGTAGTAAGTATCAGCTCCTTATGAAACAGTGGATTATATGTCATATGACATTCTAGCTCAAAAAAAAATTACAGAACTCTTTCACAAGTTCTAATTCAGTCTTGAGAATTGTCCTCCTTGGTCGGGCACAGTGGCTCATGGCTATAATTCCAGAACTTTGGGAGGGCGAGGTGAGAGGATTGCCTGAGCCCATGGGTTCGAGACCAGCCTGGGCAACTTGGTGAGACCTCATCTCTAAAATAAATCCAAAAATTAGCTGGGCATGTTGGCGCATGCCTGTAATTCCAGCTACTTGGAAGGCTGAGGCAGAAAGATTGCCTGAGCTCAGCAGGTCGAGGCTACGGTGGCCGTGAACATACCACTCCACTTCGGCCTGGGCAACAGAGTGAGACTCCAACTCAAAAAGAAAGAAAAGAATTGTTCTCTTATTCTAAATGTGTTTATTTTAATCTAGTGAGATGAATTTGTGTTCTAAAAATGGCTTAAAAGTACAGGGTCAAGGTTTTTTTAAAAAATTTAATCTCTATAATTTATTATTTCTATTTCTTAATTATTACTTTATACTTGAAGAATATCCCCAGAGATTCAAAAGATGTTGGGAATTTCTTAAATAAACTTGGCAATTTTATGGAAGAAGGAAGAAGTCTTAGAAGAAGCTAAGTGGACTCTAATTATAGAAAGTTTGTTTACTTTTGCCACAGTAATTAAAATATTACTAATATTTAAAGAAACAATTCTAGTATCAAAAATATATGTCGAGACTTTTCCAGTACTAATGAGTTGAATGACTCAATTTAGTGTACCTATGTTTCTTACTCTCCAGTTGATAAGAATAACAAATATAACTGGAAACATTTTGTAAATATAAAATCATTTTTTTGTATTGTGGGTGTGAATATAGTTATATAGCAAAGAACTAGATTAAAAATAATAACCATTATTATAAATCTAAACCAGCAAGGTTCTGACACCACCACTTCTTGTTACATATTAATTTGTTTTAGACACAATACTTGCTGTGAGTAGTAAACTCTGCTAGAGGGTCAGATTCATTTTCTCATTCAGTAGTACATCCAAGATGCAGACTAAAAGTTAGAACAAACTGGAAAGAAACTTAAACATCTCCAGACTATTTGATGTGTGTGTTATTTGTATAAACCTCTGAAAAATATGCCAATTCCAGTTGGTTCAAGGGCATGTCTTCTTTTTTTTCTAATAAATTTTCAAACACATTTTTAAAAAATAAATGCATTTTTATCAAATTAATTTTGACCATAGTTGAATTCATTTTGGCAAAGGAGACACTGGAATCTAATTAGGAGAAATTTTCTGTCACCATCCGGGTTGAATCGGTTAGGGCAACCTCCCTTCTCTGTCCTTTATACCCAAAAAATACCTTTGAGAATGAGATTAGGTTAAGGTGTAAGCGTATTCAAACATCTTGTACTTCACACCCAGACTCATCCACAATCCCTTTTCTGCACAGGCCAGCCACCTATAAAAAATGATTATGAGATAAACTAGACTATTTTGTCAATTTGGACAGTCTGATTTTAAGCTGAATTCAAAGGTGAGGACTACATGTAGATGCAAAGTTCAATATCTGTCTGGCTCCAACTTCCCCAGACAAACGACCTATTGACTAACACATAGGTAAATTCCCATCAATAGTTTCAAATTCCACATAACCTCAAAGGACATTAAATCTATTCATTTCTGTCTTCCCTAGTATCCAAGTAGATGAAGCAGGATTTAGAAACTTCATTAGATGAATGGTTTGTTGTGTAGTCAACTCTATTGCTTATTTGGTAGAATTCACATAATACATTAAGCTTGGTATTTAATAAAGTTATGTATAGGCATTTGGTCTGTTCAGAAGATTCTGTTTGGTCTACTGATGGTTAAAACTACTTTGTTAAAAATTTTCATGGACTTTTATATATAGCTTCTAAAATACAAGTTGATTCTCGTACATTTAGCACCTACTACTGTCTATTCATTGATTTCATTTATACGCCCAAATTAAAATCTTGCCAGACAAGGGAAACAAAGATTTTGAGTTCATATAGGGAGAAAGTGAATTTGAGATGGCCAATTGTGAGTTAATTGCCTTTGAGCAATTCTGGAATTGCCGTTTGTGCATTTTCTTACTGCTGACAAGATCCCTAATACTGACAACTGAAATTATTTCAAGCAAGATCATGCAATTTAGCTTTGCATCCTTTTTTCTAGTCATATAAGTGTGACAGTAATTGATTCTCTTTTGCACAGTTCTTAGGGTAAAATTTATAGATTAGTGGCCCTGGATTTGGAATCTCACAAAGGAGTGGGAAAGAATAGGAACTAAAGAGTAGTTCAGTGTGTATTATGTCAAAGAAACCCTGAAGTAAATGAGGAAAGAGAGGAAAAAGAGGTTCATGGCTCAGACTCCAAAATAGGGAAGGAGGGTGAATGCATTAAGACTCAAAAGCTTTAACTTAACAACAACCTAGTGTGACACAGTCTTACAAAGGGAAGGGCTCTGATCTATGAATTGTAATTCTACCTCTACTTTCTACTGTGTGTTCTTGAGGATAGGTTTTCTAACCTGCAAAATGAGGATATTGAAGTGCTTGATCTGTAAGGGCCATTTTAGCTATACAATTCTCTACTCTGACCTGAAAAAGGAGACTCAGTCAAATTACAAAGTAGATAAAATGTCTGGCCTACAACCTTCGTACCAGACTGCATTTCCTTCCTCTTAGCACACTTCCCCATGAATTCTCTCCAACCTTTAGGTCTTATCCTGGATAAATATTTTCACTCTTAGGGCAATCAAACTGTCTGGTAATTAATGCAATGTAGTTGACTAATAATAAAGACGTTAGCTGATAATGGCTGCAGGCATGACCCTTCCCACAAGTAATAGCATTTTAAACATAATGGATTTTCAAAGACTACTACATCATGACCCAAAAGATTGAAATTATAGTGATGAAATGAGAGGAAGTAGAGTTAATTCTTTGTGCATAAGTAACCATCTAACCTGCTTACTCAAAAAGCTGTCCAGGCTGATTTTTCTAGAGTGAAAAGTTCAAGGTAGCCATTGAAACAATGCCATTGTATGGTGCTTATTAGCACAAACTTTGAAAGCAGACATACTTGAATTTAAGTTCCTGCTGTACCATTTCATAACTGCTTGAGTTTTGGCAAGTTACTAACATGTCTAATCTTAAGTTTTCTTATCTACAAAGTAAGATTAATAATGCCTGTAGCCCAGAATTATTTTAAAGAATAAAGACAGTATATCTGGCACATAAAACACATGTAACAACTGCTGATTGTCATTATTATTAACTCTTCTCTAGTGACAAACCTTAGTTTAAAAAATCAAATGTTCCCAGAGCCTGTAAAGGTGAACCCACTGGGGCTGACTGGGGGAGAAGAGGAAAATTTGTTCCAGAAGGAGCTGTCTGAGGGATCATAAGGATCTGTATAAAGAAAGTAAAGAATGATCACTTGTTAAAACATCGCTTATTTTTTCCAGGTCTGAGGAAAAAACAAGATGCATATAAATGTAGGTATCTCAAATATTTATTGGAATTTAGTACTTAATCATGATCAGAGAAAGGTACTTGGAAGCAGGCCTTTAGTTAACTGCTTCAAAATAGTCCATTGTAAAGCCATAAGTAACATAACACCCTACATTATTACTTAACACACCCAGTAAGAAACTCAGACTTTTCTTTTCCTCTACTGGGTTGTAAGTGTTGGAGAGACTCAGAAGGATTTTCTAAGTCCTTTCTCATACAGCCTACCTATTCCATGTACTACACTGTCATTTTAGTCTCCCCAAGAAAGCTTTTTAACCTTAAAAAAAATCAAACGTTGTTGTTTTCACTCCCATGTAAAGACCCACAACAAAGCTTTGCTGTTTTATAAAATGAATATACAATATAAGATCTCTGACTATAAAATATTGCCACTGGCTCAGCATAAGCAAATCAGTCTGATTATTCTGTAGTTACATTTAGACAAGTAATTGGTTAAATACTGCTTTACTTTGTGAAATCCAGTTTTTCTACTTTCAGTGGGTAACTTGTAGTCTCTCATTAATGAAGAATAATTTCCCTAACTTCTCAAAATTATCTGTCCTATTTTGATAATCTTTAAATAATGGAAATAGATTTAATCAAAATGGAAAAGGACTAACCCCATGCTATGAATCAAATAAGTACAAATGAGAAACTAATCCAAAATAGAAGCTCTCTGGATCTGCACACTTCATTAGTCCTTGGTCTCTATATCTTCTGACTGCTTGATATTACTATTGTAGCCTTACTTTACTATGTAAATCCTTTTATGTTTTATTCAGATCTATAGCTTTTGCCATTTGATTTTTAGATCTTTCTTTGACCAAGTATAGAGAAATTAGGAGACAATGGTCTAGGGGAGAATTCCGTTCACCATCAGGGGTTAGGAGGAAGTCTCGTATACAGAGACCTGTTTGTGCAAAGGAACAAGACCCTCTGCCCACCTCCAGCTCTTCATCTTCAAGGTTCAGAGGAGTAATCCTGACTCTCTGTCCTCCACACCTCCATTGCCAGTTAGGAGTAAGCCTAACCCTCTGTCCTTCATACCTCCATTGCCAAGGGTCAAGTGAAAATGCCAAAACTTTGCAACTCCACATAAGACTGCCAACTCTTTCTCCTGCTCAACATTATCTATTCACTACCAGCCTTGGAACCATCAGGGCAAATGTTGTCATACCTTTTATCACTGTTTCTGTCCTCATCACAAGGAACCCAGGACTCCCTCTCATCCTTCCCTGAACTTTCTTCTCATTTTCCCTAAGAAAAACAAAATAAGAACATGACTTCCATGAGTTTTACTACCATGCATACCCACATATCTGCCTATTTTTCCTTCCTTCTCTCTCATAACTAGGTGCCCATGTTTGTAGCTAAGATTAACTCCTCTACTTTGTAACAGGTAGCATCATCTCTTGCCTGCTTGAGTATATTGATCCAGTTGATTTCTCTTTTTTCTCTCATTGTCAAGTTTACTTTTCCAAGTACCTCTTTTTATTTTGTCTCCACCAGTCTACCAAAACTCCTTTTGCTCTTATTATTGTCAACATGACTTCTTCATACCAAATTCAACAGTGAATTCTCAATCCTCATCCTATTTAACCTATCAGAAATATCTGACACATTTGATCTCCCTGATGTCGTTCTTGAACTCCACACTCACCTGACTCTCACGACTCACCAGATGCTTCTTTCAGTCTGTGCTAGTTTCTCCTCAGCTCACCAACCTCTTAATGATGAAGCAACCCAGGGCTCAGCCCCTGGACCTCATCTATTTTCTCTACACCCACTTCTTTGGTATTCTCATTTCATTTCAAGGCTTTAAATACTGCCTCTATGCTGATGACTCCCAAATTTGTTTGGGTTTTTTTGTTTGTTTGTTTGTTTTTGTTTTGTTTTGTTTTTTGAGTTGGAGTCTTACTCTGTCGCCCAGACTGGAGTGCAGTGGCCGCTCCCGGCCACCGCAGCCTCGACCTGCTGGGCTCCAGCGATCCTTCCGCCTCAGCCTTCCAAGGAGCTGGAACTACAGGCGTGCGCTACCATGCCCGGCTGATTTTTTTATTTATTGTAGAGATGAGGTCTCGCTGCCCAGGCGGGTCTCGAACCCGTGGACTCAGGCAATTCACTCACTTCAGCTTCCCAAAGGCGCGGGATTACAGGCTGAGCCACCGAGCCCAGCTGACTCCCAAATTTAATATCCAGCTGGGACCTACTCCCTCAACTTCAAACTGCCACTCAACATCTGCACATGCATGTCTACTGGGTATTTCAAGCACAGCATACCCCAACTGAGCTCCCAAACTCACTTGCTCCCCAAACCTTCTACAAGAGTCTTAATGAAGGGCAGCTTCATTCTTTTATTCATTCATGCCAAAATCTTAAGAGTCCTCTTGACTCCTCTCTCGTGCTCTCTCTCTCTCTCTCTCTCTCTCTCTCTCTCTCTCTCTCTCTCTCTCTCTCTCACACACACACACACACACACACACACACACACACACACACAGCACACAGGCACACACGCACACAGGCACATACACACACACACACTAGCATCCTATCCTATGTAACAACAAATCCTACCAACTCTATCTTCATAATATGTACAGAGTTTCACTGCACATTACCACCTCTACTGTTACTCTTCTGGCCAATGCCACCATTATATATTGACAAGATTCTTGCAATAGCTTCCGAAGTGACCTTCCTTATTCTTCCAGTGAATTTTCAACATTACAACAGTAGGGATTCTAGGAAAACTTATAAGTCAGATTATGTTACTCTTCTACTCAAAACTCTTTTCAGTATCACCCATCTCACTCAGTTTAAGAGACAATGTTTTTACCATGGCCTCCAAGACCCTATAAGATCTGACTCCCTGTTAACTCTCTCACCTCATCTCCTATAAATTCACTCATCTATGCTCCTGTCCTGCTGGGCATCTTGCTGAAGACAGGTTTTCCAAATGTGTCTCCACCCAGAGTGTTTGCATTTGTTGCCCTCATGGTCTGGAATTCTCTTCTGCCAGATATCCATGTGACTTACTCCTTCACCTCCTCATGCAGAGACTTTGTTCAGGTATGCTCTTCTCAGAAAGGTTCCGCCTGTTCATCATATTTAATAATGGAAACCGCAGCCCTGACTCTCTCTCCTGTCTTTGCTTTGCTTTTCTCTATGCAACATACTGCATATTTGATTCATATTCCTTATGAACTGTCCCTCCCTATTCAGGTGGAAGCGTTGGGAAAGTGAGGATATTTTGTTTTGTTTTATTTTCTGCTATCACAAGTGTCTAAAGCAAAGCAATTTTAATATAGAAAAGTTCTTAGCTATTTAGGAAATAAACTACATAGTCAAATATAGTGTTCTTGTTATAATAATAACAAATTGTATAATGCTTACTATGTGTCAAGCATGATTTCGATGACTTTATATATGTTTGTCTATTCATAAAATTAATTTCTGTAACCTCCACAATCAACCTTTAAAATAGATACTTTGTGTTCATTTTCATGATGAATAAAGTAAGGAGTGGTTAATAATGAGATTCAGGACATATTACCCCAAAATATGACACCTTGGCATTTGAGAAAATAGCAAAAGCAAGAAGGTCACGCTCACCTTCCCTTTGCCCCTTCTTTCCTGAAGCAGGTCATAAAACCTAACTAATCTTGACCACAAGACCCTCATGTGAGAGGTGCCCACCCTATACTCAGAGGAAAAGAACATCCTATCTCTGAAGACACAGAGACACAAAGAAAAAACTGAGTAACCAGGCCTTGTAAGTTCTCCCAGTTTATTACCATTAGATCAGAATCCTTGTGTCCAGTCATACTTTTCCACAATCATAAACTTCATCAAACAGCATAAATACTCAGGTTTCTTCATTTCATTAAGTCTTCATTTCTGAAGATGTTTGTGACATGTAAAACTTATATTAAATAAAAATGAATGCTTTTTTCTTGTTAATCTTTCCTTTGTTTTACTGACCTCAGTCATGAACCTAGCACCATACATTAAGAAAACTCCCTGAAGATTACACTGAGAGGATATGAGAAATCAAATTTGAACCTGAAATTTGTACTTCACTTCTCTAGACTCTGTTTCTTCTGCTGAAATTGGAAAAGAAGATCTCTGCAGGGCTGTGGTGAGAATTACATATAATATATACAAAATATAAAGACAACGGCACAATGTCTAACTCTGGCATGTCAGTACATAGAAGCAATAATTATGCTGCATCTGCTGAACATACAGAGTAAAATTTGGTACAAGGAATCTGAAAATACCTTTCTAAATGGAAGTGCTATGTTATTCTGTCTCCCAAATTGTGTGCTGATTGGCAGCACTGTATTTAAGAAAGGCCTTCAAAATTATACAGATGAAAATTAGCCTTCCCTGTCTATGGAAAAAATTAATTGGAGTTTTGTTTTTGTTATTATTTTCTTAGCTCAGCAGCTGTATTATGCAAGCTTGTGTCAATGTACACATGGTCTAACAAGGCAGGCATATTTGTTTTTCAAGTCAGAAAGGGAAGACTTCGTAAATCACTTGGCGCTTGTTTTGTTTATCCAAGACTCTAACCTTCCCTTCATTCAAGCTTACAGAGCTCCAGTACGAAGAAATCTTTAAACCCCAGGTCTGCTGACTGGCATGAGCTCTGTTCTGGTACCACAAAGGAGCCAGAAATAAGGCTCCAGACAGGGGCTTCAAAGTGAAGTGGGTAGATTGATGTCCCCGTTTGTGTTCCAGTGCCCCAAAATACCTTTGGAACAAGTGTGACGGTGACGGGGCACTACTGAATTTGTATTCTGGAAAACAAACTAAAAGGTCAACATGCATGTATATTTTTATTTTTATTTTTTATTTTTTTTAGTTGGAATCTCACTCTGTCGCCCAGACTGGAGTACAATGGCCGCTCCCGGCCACCGCAGCCTCGACCTGCTGGGCTCCGGCGATCCTTCCGTCTCGGCCTTCCAAGTATTTTAAATGGAATTAATATTTGCTAATCAGTGAGGGGAAAATATTTCTACCTTTGTAGCAATTTCTCAAAGAAGAGCTTCTCGAAGAGAGTTTCTCTGCTTTTTTTCTGCAGAGAACCTGCAGTCAGCCTTAGAAAAGTGTTACAAAGTACGCATTAATATTTTCTGAGACACTTAGGACAAAGGATGGTCAAACAGATAGTCTATTGATGTTACAATTCAATACAGAGATTAAGATACAATATAAAAGTAGTAAATTTTTATATCCATTAAGGGGGGAAATCTATGATTTAACTAGAATAGAAAGCATTGAAAGAGAATACTTGTTTTGAACCCCTATTGTGGTATAAATTCCTTAAACTGGAAAATATAGTTTCCAGTTATAAACTATGGGTGAAGCATGTCAATTTCACAGGTGACAACAATTATCAACCACTTTTATTAGAATGGAGATCACATCTTTAAACAATTTCACCCTGTAGAAAAAGTGGATAAAGTGATCTTCTATCTCCAATCACCCACTTTATAAATTGAAAACTTATTTGTCATGTTATCCTGAGTTAATTACTTCTGAAAACATTTGTTAGCATAACTCATAAAGATATCTAGAAAAATACATTAATAATGAAAGCATTTTTAATATAAAATCAGGGTTGCTTAACGGACCTCTATTTTATTTTCAGGCTATGTTGTCTGAAAAAGACTCCAGAATCTGTATCCTTTCTCTTAGGTGACTCCTCCTGTCACCAAACACAGCACCTGCACCTGACAAAGTGATGGAAATGCTGGACCCTACAGCTTCTCTGCCTCCCTTCACGTCACGACTCAGTCTGTTGTGGTCACCACATGGTCTCCCTTTCTTAGTCAAACCACTCTCACAGCATTGTAAGATTTCACATTGAGAGATTATTTTGCATCGGGTGTAGTTCTATTTTTCTGAGTCCTAACAACATAGAACAGAATCCCTTAATATCATCAATCACATAATCCAAGCCACACTCCCACTTCCAGGAATGCCTGATTACAGCCGTGATTTATGTCTTCTTGCAAAGCTTAACCACAGGAATCGGCACTTCCTCAGCTGGCCTCAGCCCCCTGCTCCCTTATTTCTTCCTCAGGTACTATTCCCAGTACTCATTCTCATCCACCACTTAACAAATATTACTCAATAAATATCGATTTGATTAAATTGTTTTGGTTTTTTTTTCCTTATTATCTTATTAATTTTGGATTGCAAACGTACTTCTGGGTTTAAAGTGGTCTTTCATTTGAGACACGAGTGCCTTGGGAATTTATTGATGGTATAATTAACCGTATCTTTGGGTTAGTGAAGAAAAACTAGAATGGGTGATTAGGAGGTAAAGATTTTTAAAAGTCACAGAAGCAGCACCTGGATAAGACAAAGCTAATTTTAAAATAAGTCTCAGAGATTTATGAACTCAAACAGGTATGATGAAAACAACGTTCAGTTTACAATATGTGTAAAATGTGAACTGCAGTGGATTTTGATGGGTGAGGCGATAAGGTACACAAAGAGACTACCAAGTAGGGCAAAAAGTAAAACAGAAAGGGAGGTTGATACGAGGTTATAGCTGCAGTTAACACTTACTATCCAGGAACAGCCATGTTCTGTCATGAGGAAAATATGATAAGTTTAAAGATTTGCCATCTAATAAGATGTTTTTCTTTACTAGTGGAGCATAAACGCTTTGTTGTATCAGATGATGGGTTAATATTCAAAGCATGATCATTGAAATAATTTTTATTTGATAATCTGTCACTATATATTGATTGCCTAAATTCTCTAGTTTTACTAAGTTGTTTTGGGGAAACAGAAGAACTAGTTATTTCATCTCTTAGACTGACAAAAATGCAAGGAAAAGAAAAATTCATGAGAATGTTTGCAAATGTTTGCATGAGCATTTTAAGTGGCAGCTACACAATAATTTGTGTGTTATTATAATTTATTAGAAGGCAGTTTGGCATAGTTTTTTTAATTGTTTATTTTAGAGTTGTGGGGTACCTGTGAAGATTTGCTACATAAGAAAATTGTGTGCAGGTGAGCTTTGGGCTTCTAGTGAGCCCTCTCGTCTCCTGGTAGTGGACATGGTACCAAATGGGTTGTTGTGGGCCTCCTCCCTCCCTCCTCCAATCAACAATGCCCAGTGTCTATTGCCCCCACCTTTGTGTTTATGTGTCCAATGTTTGTTTTTTGGTTTGGGTTTTTTAGTTGGAATCTCACTCTGTTGCCTAGGCTGGAGTGCAATGGCATGCTTACAGCCACTGCAGCCTCAACCTGCTGGGTTCAGGTGATCCTTCTGCCTCAGCCTTCCAAATAACTGGAACTACAGGTGCACGCTACCATGCCCAGCTAATTTTTTTAAATTTATTGTAGAGACAAGGTCTTGCCACGTTGCCGAGGCTGGTCTCGAAGCCCTAGACTCGGGCAATCCTCTTGCCTCCGCCTCCCAAATTCCTGGGATTACTGGCATGAGCCACCACACCCAACTTGTCCAATGTTTGAAGGTCACTTACGAAAATATGTGGCATTCAGTTTTTATTTCTGTGATAGTTCAATTACAGTGATGATCTTCAGCTGCATCTATGTTGCTGCAAATAATATGATTTTGTTCTTCTTTATGATTGCATAGTATTCCATCATGTACATGGACTACATTTTCTTTATCCAGTCCATCTTAGATGGGCATCTTAGTTGGCTCCATGTTTTTGCTATTGTGAATAGTGCTGCAATGAACATGTGTGTGTAGGTGTCTTTTTGGTAGAGCCGTTTATGTTCCTTTGGGTATATTCCCAGAAGTGGGATTGCTAGACTGTATGGTAGTTCCATTTTAGTTCTTCGAGAAATGCCACACTGCTTTCCACAAAGACTGAACTCGTTTACATTTCCACCAACAGTGTAGAAGCACTCTCTTCTCTTCATATTCTCACCAGCACCTGTTACTTTCTCACTTTTTAATAATAGCCATCCTGATCTGTGTGAGGTGGTATCACTTTATAGTTTGGCTTTGCATTTTTCTGATGATTCATAAAGCTGAGCATTTTTTCATATCTTTGTTGGCCTCTTTAATGTCTTCCTTTGAAAAGTGTCTCTTCATGTCCTTTGCCCACTTTTTTAAAAAGCTTTTATTCCCCTGTCAATTCGTTTGAGTTCCTTGTAGATCGTGGTTGTTAGGTCTTTGCCAGAGGCATAGCTTGCAAATATTTATTTTCCATTCTGTGAGTTCTGTCTTTATTCTCTTGATGATTTCTTTTGCTGTGCAAAAACTTCTTAGCTTAATAAAGTCACACCTGTCAATTTAGCTTTTGCCACATTTGTTTTTGAGGACGTGGACATGAACTCATTGCCTACTCCGATGTCCAGAAGTGTGCGCCTTAAGTTTTCTTCTAACTTTCCTACACTTTGAAGTGTCACATTTAAGTCCTTGGTGTATTTTTAGTTGATTTTTGTATATGATGATAGGTATGGGTTCAGTTTTATTCTTTTGCATGTGATTGGCCAGTTTTCCCAGCACCATTTGCTAAATATGGTATCTTTTCCCCAATGTTTGTTTTTGTTATCTTTGTCAAAGATGAGTTGATTGAAGGTCTGTTGTTTTATTTCCGAATTGTCTGTCCTGGTCCATTGGTCTGTGTCTCAATTTTTGTATCAGTATTATGCTGCTTCGATTATTGTAGCTTTTTAGTAAAGTTTGAGGTCTGGTAGTATGATGACTCTGGCTTTGTTCTTTTTGCTGAGGATCGTTTTAGCTAGTCAAACTTTTTTTTGCTTTCTTATGAATTTCTGTGTTGTCTTTTCTAGGTCTGTGAGAAACGATGCTAGTAGCTTGATAGGAATCTCATTGAATATGTAGAATTCTTTGGGAAGGATAAACATCTTGAGGATATTGATTCTTCCAATCCATGAGCATGGGATGTTCTTCCACTTATTTGTGTCATCTTTGGTTTGTTTGAACAGAGTTTTGTAGTTCTCATTTTAAAGGTCTTTCACCTCTTTGGTTACCTGGATGCCAAGGTATTTTATTTGCATGTGTGTCCCTATTATGATTGGGACTGTGTTTTTTTATTTGATTCTCAGCATGCTTGTTTTTTGTGTATAGATATGCAGCTGATTTTACACATTGATTTTGTAACCCGAGACTACCAAAGTTGTCTTTCAGTACAAGGAGGTTTTTGACAGACTCTCCAGAGTTTTCTAGGTATAGAATAACATCTGCAAAAGGGATAATTTAATTTCCTCTTTTCCTGTTTGGATACCCCTAATTTCTTTCTCCTGCCTGATTGCTCTGGCTAGGACTTCCAGTGCTATTTAAAATAGGAAGATTGAGAGTGGGCATTCTTGTCTTGTTCCAGTTCTTAAGGGGCATTCTTCAGATTCTGCCCATTAATCATGATTTTGGCTGCAGATATGTCATAGATGGCTCTAATTATTTTAAAGAATGGTCCTTCGATGCCTAGGTGTTTGAAGGTTTTTTATCAAGAAGAGATGTTATATTTTATTGAATACTTTTTCTGGGTCTAATGAGATAACCATGTGGTTCTTGGTTTTACATCAGTACATGTGATGGATGACATTTATTGATTTATGTATGTTGAGCCAGCCTTGCATTCTGGGAATAAAACTCTCCTGGTCCTGATGGGTGATTCTTGAAATGTGCTGCCAGAAAAGGGAACACTTCTACACTGTTGGTGGGAGTGTAAACTAGTGCAACCTCTATGGAAAGCAGTGTGGCGATTCCTAAAAGCCCTAAACATCAACCTCCCATATGACCCTGAAATCCCCCCACTGGGAATACACCCTGAAGAATTCAAATCACTCTATAAAAAAGATACCTGCACACGTATGTTTATCGCAGCATTGTTCACAATAGCAGGAACCTGGAAGCAACCATGCTGCCCATCAAAAGAGGACTGGATTAAAAAATGTGGTACATATACATGATGGAATACTACACAGCCATGAAAAAAGAACAAAATCATGAATTTTGCAGCAACCTGGATGGAACTAGTGTCTATAATACTGAGCGACCTCTCACAGAAACAAAGATCCAAGTATCACATGTTCTCACTCATATAATGGACCTTGAACATCCAATGTAATACTGTAAGAAAATGACTGACGGTACTGGGAAACTATGGGGGGGAAGATGTGATTAACAGTAGCAAATATCTGTCTGGGGACGGGAAAACACCTCTTATCAACAGGGTGCCTGAATGGAACGTAATTGTATACTTAACCCTTAACTGTCCCCCACAACATCATAATAAAAATGTTTTTTAAAAAAAGAAAGAAATGTGCTGCCAGACGTGATTTACTAGAATCTTGATAAGAATTGAAGTAGTCTTTAAAAACACAAGCTCTGGTGTCAAACTAACCCAAGTCCCAGTCATTGGTCTGCTATACATTGGCTATGTACTTTTGGGAAACCTGTGACACCTCTCCAGCCCTCAATTTTTTCATCAGTAAAATGAGGGTAATGCATACACCAAGGCTGTTTTGAAAGCTAAATAATGTGAAGCGTATAATATATCTGTTTCATAAGTTGAATCATTAATGACAATTACAATATTGGTAAAAAAAAATCATACTCTAAGAGTATACAAGCTATAAGCCAATAGAACCACCAGGCTACAGACTCTACCTTCTAGGCTGCACATAAGGAAAGTTCCTGAAAGTGAAACTTGGGCAGGGTCTTGGTGTACTAGCATTCAGGTAGTGTACTACTTAAAGGCACCACCCTCCACATATCTTAGACTTCTGCTAACTCACACGAGCATTGAAAGCAGAGGTGAAGATCCTGGAGCTTTCAGATAAGTCCTGAGAAGAGGAAAATAAACTATCTATCATAAACATTGGCCCATAAAGGTGTGCACACACACGAGATTAAGCAGACACCTTAGCACATGCATATCAATATACACATACATACCCATGGCTAGACCCTGGCCAGACCTCACCTGCCCACAGGTCTGAGAGCCCCATCTCTGAACTCCAGTGTGAAGAACTATACACAGGGTCTTTGTGGGGGCTAGAAAATAGGTGGCAGAGGGAACAGTAAGAATGTGTGCACTGCAAGTGGCAGTTGCAGGGCTGTGTATGGGCAAGGGTATGGGTGTGTGTACGGCCAGCACTGTGGCCACACTAGGTTCTTCAGATTGCATGATAATATAAAGAAAATTGACTTAAGGAAAGGAATCTTTTCTAATGCATATAAAGGTACTAAGTGTGTTCATGGTGACCCTTATCCTGAGGCTAAACATAGAAATGTAACACTACACAAAAAAGAAGGGGCAGAAGAAAAACAAACTGCAAGAAAAGGAGGCAAATCAGGCACCAGTTCACAAAATGGACTTACAGCAGCAGAACAATGGAAGGCAAGCTAAAGGAAGAGCTTGTAAACCAGAGTACAAAACAAAGAGCAAAGAAGGGATACCTGGGTACCTCTGAAGAATGTAGAGACATGCAGCCTCTTTTCCTAACTGCCCTGTTCAGATCCCGGGGCAGCCACTTACTACATAGTGCTTGTGGTCAAGTTGTTCAAACTGCAAATGTTCTCTTTTCTCTGCACTGGCACCAGCATCTGTTGTTTTTGGTTTATTAATGATGGCCATCCTTACTGGAGTTAGGAGGTATCCCATTGTCATTTTGATTTTCATTTCTCTGGTGATTAGTGAAGCTGAGGGTGTTTGCATGTGTCCATTGGCTGCTTGTATCTCTTCTTTTGAAAAGTGTTTATTCACAACCTTTACTCACTTTTTAATAGGATTGATTTTTTTCCTTTCGGCTCACTTGAGTTTCTTGTAGATCCTGGATGTTAGGCCTTTGTCAGATACTTAGCAAATATTTTTTTCCATTCTGTGGATTTTCTCTCCACTCTTTTGATGCTTTCTTTTGCTGTGCAAAAGCTTTTCAGTTTGCTGAGGTCCCACTTGTCTATCTTAGCTTGTATGGCATTCACTTTTGAAATAACAGACTTTGCAGTGAATTGGATAGAACTGGAGACCATAATACTTAGTGATCTATCACAGAAACAAAGAATTTAATACTGCATGTTCTCACCCATAGGTGTGACCTGAACATTAATCACATTAGCACATGGAAGGGATTGGCAGTCACTGACACTACCAGGGGAGAGAAAGGGCACATAACAACACAAAGAATACCTGATCCTAAACCAAGGGAAGTAAGGACCAGTTGGAGGCCCAAACTTCACCTGCATGCAGACTACTTATGTAGCTAATCCTGACTTGTACCCTACATCTTTATACTAAATAAAATAACTACAAGTGCCTGAATTTTCTCATCTTCAAGTGGAGATCATGACACCACATTTGTCATAAGGTTTGTGTATGTGTGTGCATTAAGCAAAGTAATACATATAAAGCACATGGTAATAATAAACATTCAATAAATGCTATTATCAGCAGTGTTAGTATTATTATGCACAAATAGTTTGCTGACAGTTTCTTGAAGACATGGTTTGCTCTGTACCAAAGCCAGTCCCTTTCCCATTTTCTAGACTCACTTCCGTTACATAAGAAATCAGTAAAAGCAACATCACAAATCTGTATGTCCTAGGAGATCTTCTAGCAGGACTAGAGAGCAGTGGAGAAGGACAGGACCCAACCCAAAACTGGTGCTCAAAAGAAAGCTCCCTGCTTTTTGTTTAACCTCTTCCATTTTCCAAGTCAGCAGGCAAAGGACAGTACCCAAAAACCTGAAGCCACTCATCTAGGAATATGGCCAGGTGCACAAAAGTGAACCCACGGTGTGCAATTAATCATGCACAGTTTTGCAGACTTGCATGCAGTACTATGACTGCCAATAAGTCTGCCAATTAAGTATTAATATCAGAATGAATTAAGGACATAAGGAAATCGTCCTTAAAACGAATAATGAAACAGAGCCTAAAATTTTCATTAAAGCAGAATGCAAAACACTGTCCCCAAATTTTGTTTCTGAGGCAGAACACTGCCAAATGGTAACATGATTTTAAAAATTTTAAAGCAGTAAAGGTCTTTGTTAAGAAGCAAATAAGGTAGCATCATTGTATCCCAGACTAAATCTAAAACAATGTGTCTTAGTTTCTACTTAAGGGATCTGAATCTACTATAAATAACACAAGAAGCTTCTAGAACTCTTCCAAGTTGTAATGAACCTAAAGTAGAGGCATAAGATTATGAGTGATAAACAAGCTTACCAGGGCAAATGTGATGCACATCACAGCAAAAACCCCTGGCATCCAAAATAATGACGAAATGCCAATGTTTGACCCGGGTGTTGCAGCAGCTGTCAGAGCAGCATGGTGTATCGGTCCGAGCCACAGAGAAATTGTGTGTAAGTATAGTCCCTGGGCCCCCTGTGCACCTAGGAGTTGTGGCAGGCACTTCAAATAGCATCTTTAATGACTATTCATGATATCTTTTCTCATTTCTTAAGTACTAAATGTGAAGCCAACCCTACATAAATTATTTTACCTTGCAGACTGAGAAAGGATCTTTCGTTATAATATACTACCATAAAATCACACAGGAATGCCTAGTAGAAACAGTATGGCTCTGCCTTTAATTCTGTGTGTGTGTGTCTTAGAGAAAGAGGTAGCAGAGAGAGAGAAATGGAATTAACACCCACCTTATAAAGTCCTGGTAAGTAAAAGTGGCTGCGGTCAATAATATTTTTCTTCAGAAATAAATACAGCATTCATAGGCTAGCCTAATATATAGCACAGAGTACTTGTTTGATACATATTTGTGTAAGAAGAGGAGAAGGAGGATAAAAGAACAGGGAAGAGAAAGTTAAGGAAGAAGACAAGGAAAGGAAAAAAGCACTGTTAGAAATACTCCCAAATCTGTCTGTCTAGCAGAAAGGCCAGCTCTATATGAGTTTCACATGGAGCAAAAGCACAAAATATGGTGGCGGAAAGGTTGAGCTATTACCATGTGGTTCTCTGGTGAAATATGTGAAGAGACAACAACAGTTGCCCTAACTGGTCAGTGGCAGACTAGAACTGAATTCTGAGCATCTTAACTCTTAAATGCTTTGTGATACTTTGGTGAACACATACACATTATGTTATCTGATTCTTATTTGGGAGCCTTCCTCCAATTTGATGTAGTATCAGAGGGAAAGCTACCTGATGCCAATTCTAATTGCTTTCCATTAGGCAGTCACATTGAGTTGATTTTAAAAAATTTTTTAAACTGAACAATTGTCATCTTTCAATTCATTTCTACCATTTTCGCTCTTGTAACTCAGGAAACTTTCTGAATGTACAGTTTAAGTCTCTTGGGTAAAAATCATTTCAGTATTTCCATGAAGTACTTTACTAATCTGCCTATACCCTTCTCAGCTTCACTGTTCACTGCTAACCATAATATTATTCCCAATCAGTATGTCTGTTTAATGTGTTGAATCTTTAGGGTGACTGATACGGGTTACAGAGTAGTGAACTAAAGTGGATATAGAAAAAAATGAGTGTCATAAGTCATTTGCCTCCATTATTCTAATGGCTTTTAAAACATGAAATTATTTTTGATCACAGCGTATTGAAAATTTGTATAGTTAAGAAACCATTTGATTTTCACATACTCTATGCTTTAACATTTAACAATGTGACAGTCTCAAATGGCACATTGTCAAGTTGAAAATCACTTTAGAAATTCTGAGGTACTAAACTAAATGTGGGGTAGAACCTATACAATTATCTTTGGAATTGAAGGGCAACATTGGATCTCAAGGACTTAAATGACAATATCGTGATCATATGACCCATATAACTGTCATATTATTTTTCTTGAAGTGTAAACTTTTCATGAAATATATTTCATTAAAACCAAAAACTTTACAATTGAAATTAAATTGATAAAAAGAGTAAATTCCATAAACTGATTTCTTAATATTTAGTCATCTTATATGATTCAAGTCTTTATTTTAATATGTCCACCACCTCTCATAAGTAAGAACATGTGGTATTCAGTTTTTTGTTCCTGTGATAGATTACTGAGTATGATAGACTTTAACTCCATCCAAGTTGCTGTGAAATCCATAATTTTGCCCTTCTTTATGGTTGCATAATATTCCATCATGTATATGTACCATTTTTTTATCCAGTCCACTTTAGATGGGCAGCATGGTTTGTTCCATGTTTTTGTTATTGTGAATAATACTGCAATAAACAGGTGTTCACAGGTATCTTTTTTATAGAATGCTTTGAGTTCCTCCAGGTATATTCCCAGAAGGAGGTTTGCTGGGTTGTATGGAAGGTCTATTTTTAGATCTTTCAGGAATCACCACACTGTTTTCCTCAAAGGTGGTATTAGTTTATACTCCCACCAACAGTGTAAAAGTGTTCTCTTTTCCCACATCCTCTCCAACACCAATCGTTTTTTGAGTTATTGATGGCCATCTTGACTGGAGTTAGGTGGTATCACAGTGTGGTTTTAATTTGCATTTCTTTGATGATTAGTGAAGCTGAGCATTTTTTCATTTATCAGTTAATTTATCCCTGTTTGCTGACAACATAATCCTATGCCTTGAAAACCCAAGAGAACCTGTCAAAAACCTCCTTGCACTGATAAAGGACTTTAGAAAAGTCTCAGGGTACAAAATAAATGTGCAAAAGGCAGTCTCATTCTTATATACCAACAACAGGCAGAGAATCAAATAAAAAGCACAATCCCATTCACGATAGCCACCCAAAAAATGAAATAAATTGGCATCTCCCTAGACAGAGAAGTGAAAGACCTCTACAATAAAAACTACAAAATACTTCTCAAATAAATCAGACACAAATGGAAAAATATTTCATGCTCATGAGTTGGAAGAATCAACGCTGTTAAGATGTTCATCCTACCAAGGCAATCTACAGATTCAATGCAATACCTATTAAATTACCAACATCATTCTTCTCAGACCTGGAAACTACAATACAGAAATTCATATGGAAACATAAAAGACCACAATTAACCAAAACAACCCTCAGCAAAAAAAAAAAAAAAAGCAGGAGTTATAACACTTCTAGACTATAAACTTTACTATACAGCTACAATAATAATAATAAAAAAAAAAACCTGGTACTGGTACAAGAACAGACATATGGACCAATGGAACATGATAGAGATTCCGGAGGCAAAACTTCAATTTCTTCACCAACTTATCTTTGACAAAGCCCCCAACAACTACCACTGGTGAGAGGAGAACCAGTTCAGTAAATGGTGCTGGGAAAACTGACTGACCACACGTAGAAAATTGAAATAGGACCCCAACCTACCACCATACACAAAAACCTAAACATAAAACCTCAAACTATAAGAATCTAGAAGAAAGCATAGGAAACTGTCTTATGAACATTGGAGTAGGTAACCAATTCTTGGTCAAATCCCCAAAAGCAAATGCCATAAAAGATAAGATAGATAAATGGGATCTCTTCAAATGAAAAACTTTTGCAAAGCAAAAGAAACCATCAAAAGAGGAGGGGGACAGCACACATAATGGAAAAAAGTATTTGTCAACTGTAAATCTGACAAAATCCTAACATCCAGGATCTACAAGGAACTCAAATGAGCTGAAAGGAAAAACACAAACAACCCTATTAGAAAGCAGGCAAAGGATGTGAGCAGACACTTCTCAAAAGAAGATATATGAGCAGCCAATTCCTATATTCTTAAGCCAACACCCTAATATAAGCTCCTCCAGTCATCTACATTCCCCATACATTCATTTTGATTCTGAAAGGCATTTGTCATCTATAATAGAGCCTTTTACCACCCTCCAATCCCATCATTAATCTGACAGTGACTTTTCTGTGTTAAACTTTTTTTATGTAAACCCCTGAGCCCTAAATGTGTTTATTTCCAGGTATAATCTAGTCTATTCTGACCAATATATTCCTGAGTAACAACATTTCTTATTGAGCACTTTCAAGAACAGTGTGTCCATTTATTGATTCATATTTGCCTCAGAATCTGGATCCCAGGTCAATCTCTCTCCTCCACCTGACCATCAGTCATTTAAGGATCATACCATTTAATGATACAATCTCTGGAAATTTTCTTTGACATGGCCTGCAATCAACCTGGATGCATTTACTGTTCATGGGAATGGTAAACTCACCAAGCTATTCATTCATTATTTTACTATCTCACCTTTATGCCAGTTACTTTACTAACTCAACTCAATGATCACAACACCACCTCAGCCCCACATTCCATGAGCATACATACATATTATTAGTGCCATACATATTTTTATTACCGTTACACAGAAAAGTCACTGTCAGGTTGAATGACAGGAGTAGTAAAAGACTGTATTGTAGATGACAAGTGCTTATCAGAATCAAAATGAATGTATGGAGACTGTAAATGACTAGAGGGGCTTATAGAGGGTGTTGGCTTAAGAATATAGGAATTGGCTGCTCATATGTCTTCTTTTGAGAAGTGTCTGTTCATATCTTTTGCCCATTTTTAATAGGGTTGTTGGAGGTTTTGTCCCTTATTTTCACCTCTGAAAGATGAGATTCATTCAGCTCACTTTCTGAACACAGTCTCTTATCTTCCAATTTCATTCTAATCATTCCCCACTATACCAATTATTCTGCCTCATTAGGACTCCCAGGATACTGACCCTTCTACTTTCTTTTTATTGTGATGACTATTGATTCCATAGTTTTGACCCTTGGTAATTCTAAACTCAATGATTTTGTGTCCTTTTGTCAGTATTCATAGTGTCTTTACTTCACTTTCCTTTCCTTTCCAATCCCTCCCCAAAAATACCTTACTTTGTGTGAACAAAAATGTCTACTTTCTTGGTAGCTTTACCACATACAGACTCATCTAGGTTCCTAGCCAAGAGCAATTTAGAACAGAGAGAAAATCATTGTTTCTAAGCAAATTAAACTCTAAAGCATGGGCTGGCACACTATGTCTCACTATCCTGTTTTATAAATAAAGCTTTATTAGAACACAGCCATGCCTAGTTCTTTATGTATTGTTGGTAGCAGCTTTCTTATGACACCGGTAGAAAAACAGTTATGACAAAGGCCTTATCGTCCACACAGTCAAAGATGGTCATCAAAGTAGACTAATTCAACTACAAATTTATATTCATAATTATCAACAGGATCCCCCTATACTCCCTGAAAATATTAATAGTTCCCCATAAGTCACTCTTACATTCTCCACAAAAGTTTTTCATTACCATGGAATCTCAACCTGACTCACTCCTGCCTTGTTTCTTTATCATAGAAATCCCCAACCACAAAAGCTGCAAAGTCTAAAACTGAGTTCTAAAACCATTACAGAGAGAAATACTTAAGCAAAATACATGACAACTTGATAAAAGGACATTTAGAGCAGACTTTAACAATTGTGATGAAGCCCCTATGATAGAAAAAATGTATTTTCTCGGTATTTTTTTAAAGTATTGAATGAAGGATAAACTAGGTTGCCATATAAACATTCAGATGTCCAGTTAAATTTCAGTTTCTGATAAATAACACATTCTTATATATAGGTGCCCCAAATATTACATAAAACTTATTTATAATAAAAAACTAGTTATTGTTTATCTGAAATTCAAATTTAACTGGAAATCCTATAGTATTTTTATTTGCTAAATCTAGCAAAACCCAGAGATGGCCTGACAGACAAATACAAAGGCAAACATTCTGATTAAAAATAAGAAATCATAAAAACTGAAGTATTGTAATTCATTTAAGAGCTGAAAATTGAAAAGTAGAGTAACAAAAGATCTAAAGTCAAAATTCTGACATTAAAAAAAAAAATCCCCTTACTCTTGTATATTAAAAAAAAGATTTTGTTGAATAATGATGCCAGTTTTTCTTACTGGATGAACACCATCATGAAGTTACCTTCCTGTCCCATATGCAAAGGAATCAATCATCCTCCTGATAGAATCATCTAGGTTCCTAACTAAGAGCAATTTAGATCAGGGAGAAATTCATTACTTCTAAGCAAATTAAACTCTAAAGCATGAACTGGCAAACTATGTCTCACCATCCTCTTTTATAAATAAAGTTTTATTGGAACATACCCATGCCTAGTTGTTTATGTATTGTTGGTAGCTGCTGTCTTATTACACTGGCAGAGAAACAGTTATGACAAAGACCTTATGGCCCACAAAGCCAAAATGTTTACTATCTAGTCCTTTACAGAAAAAACTTGCCAACTGGTGCTCTAAAGGCTACCTTAACTAACAGGGCACAGAGAATCAGGCAAGCAGAATTTCTGAATAGACCCAAGACTAGACTGTCTTTTCAGTAGCTTAAATTTAAATGAGAATTTTAATCAGACAGAGGAGACATTTAGATTGAGTTAAGCAGTGATTATTAAAAAAATCATTTGCAGACTGAAAATAGTTTATTTTTGGTAATCTTTCTTCAAATGATATGTTCTCTTTTTTAATATCTGCCATTATAAATGTTGGATTTTTATTTAAAATAAATAAAAACAACTGACTATATCATATACAGTCTCTTCAAATCTTCAATTGTTCTTGTTTGGGGAAGGCCCCGCTTGTTGAGTTTATATTCAAGATACTTTCACCTGGCTGTAGTGGCTACCACAGAAATATGGTTTACAGTCTAAGAATGGAAAAGAGAGGTAAGACTTAAGGGAATTAATTTTCCAAGTTCAACATATTTCAATAACAGCAAACATTATGTCAGAGTTATAATTTATATTTTTACTTTTAATTGTTCAGTCAGTTGAACTTTTCTGAAAAATACAAACTTGGAATTAAAAATTATGAAGCTGTTTATAGGTTAAAAAAACTTATCTTCTCAAAAAATTAAGAAGTCTGTTCACTAAAATGTCATCAGTGTTTTCTGCTAAGTAGCACAGATGTAGATGCTTTTTTAAAACTCCCTATACAATAAAAGTGGATGTCTTTTTTCCATACATTTATTATAAGCTTAATTTCTCATTAAAGTATAAAATATGCTGAAAGAGAGAACTTGTTAGGTTTTAAATTAACTTCTTTAAGTTATATAGTTTAATCACTTAAAAGTATTTTATGCACCATAGCAAAAACATGGAGCCAACCATGCTGCCCATCAAAAGTGGACTGGATAAAGAAAATGTGGTACATTTACACAACAGAGTATTATGCAGTCGTAAGGAAAAACAAAATTATGAACTTCGCAACAACCTGGATGGAATTAGAATCTATAGGACTCAGTGGTTTAGTACAGAAACAAAGATCTGAGTACCAAGTGTACTCACTCATAAGTGTACCATGGACATTCATCATAATACTATAAGAAAGGGATTGGCAGTAGTGGGACACTACCAGGTGGGGGGGGGGCACACACAACATCAGTAAGGATACCCACACCTAACCTGTATGATGACCATGTATGTACCTAACCTTAAATTGTATCCCACATTTTTAAAATAAAAAATACACATTTTTTAAAGTATTTTTTAGAGACAAAAGTGTGTGGTTTTTTGTTTTTGTTTTGTTTTGTTTTGTTTGTTATAGGTATATAGAGTACAAGTCAGGATTAGTTACACATGCAGGCTTCATGAAGGAGAAGTTTGGACCTCCGACTGGTCCTCACTTCTCCTGGATTAAGAAAATTGTATTTGTCTTTTTTGCTTGTACATAAGATATTTTTAAAAAGCCATTCCAAAAATTCCTGTCCCACTTTGTATAAAATTGTAAGACTCTGCTTGCTTATTATAATATCACTGTGAGTTTAGGAGCAGAGGTATTATTTCCAATTTTTAAATAAGGCAAAAGAGGCTAAATGCAGAAATGGAAATTATATACCTGAAAAAACATATATCCTCCACCCAACGGGTTTTGTCAGTTCAGGCTGTCTCTGTGTTGAAATAAGTCTGTAAAGTTCAATGAACTTAACTTGCCTTCTAAAACACACATTATACTGTGATTCTGTGTCTCCGTTCTGTCATGTAAACAATCTTCATGAGGCTTGCAGACCTAGTCAGGTAACAACTTTGTCAAATATTAGTAAGATATACCACTTAACTATTTTTGGTAAGACTTCTCATGGCATGAATACATGCCAGAAACAGATTCATCGATGGTAACACACTAAACTAAAATTTTAGATAAATTTTCTAATAATATCCTATTGGTTTATATTACACAGCTTTAAAAAAGGCAATGACGACCACAGGCAGATACACAGCTAACTCATAGGGGAAACTGCCATTTAGAAAAAATATATATAGGATTAATTCAAGACAAGATGGTGGTGTAGGCAATTTTATCTGTTTCTATGCGGTTTTCCTCTGCTCTGGTAACAAGTCTATTTTCCCAGCAACAAGTGTCTGATAGGTGTGTGTTCTTCTCCATTATTTCAAAAACCTCTTCATGGTTATCCCCATCTTAACGTGGAACCCATTCAAGTTGTCTGTATCTTGACTTAGATTTGAATTAAAGACTAAAGTTTCACCTGTGCAATTTTAGGCATTCTCAAGGGAGACAGGATGAGATTCTGAAGTGCAATAAGCCTGTCTTCCTTTACACCCTGAAATCACTCACATGTGGGTAGTTTTCTATTCTACTTTCGCATAAGGATTTCTCTGCAAGAAAGATACCATTTCTGCTTGTATAACTGAATCATTCTCCTGAATTTACAGCTTCAACCCCTCTATCAGTCATTGTGACAGCACTTCACAGCAATACAACAGAAGAGATTGAAAACAAAGACAACTGATCTGCCCACCAGTCAGATATGATTACAGCTCTGCACATCAATGTTTAGACTACAAGGCAGTGTGTATCATCTTTATCACAATGTAGGATCAGATGAGCCACTTGCAGTTCATCATTATCTGAGAAAAACCTGGAAGAGAACACCCAGCACCAGCCGTATTGCGTCAGCTTTCTTCCACTGAAAAGTGAAACTGGAAGACAGAAATGAAAATTAACTAGTTTAGGGATTCAGAACCCCAGTTTATTGGTTATTACACATCAGAGTCTTATCATCTTTTTATTTTATTTTTTTAACTAAAAGCTCTATCTAAGAATACAGGAGTGGTGAGAAGGGCAATGTAATACTAAATTTTTGTTTTCATCTTTTGTCAAGCTCAAAATCAGATGGGAAATATTGAGGTGCAATAGGAAGTTCTCTTTTCTTAGGTTGACTTCTCCAAGGAAAGAATAATAAGATTCTAATAGAACCCTGTTTGAAACCTACCTGATTGATTATGTAAGCATCCCAGAAAAGAGAATATAAACCCAGTAGAGAACATAAGTACAATACACAATGTCATCTAAGTCAATTCTATTACCCATTCTCCCAAAAGTCTGCCTGAACTGTGTCACCAACAGGGGTGATATAAAAAAAAAATAGTAGTCTTTTAGGATTCAAGTAATCTTTGTATTATAAAATTTCTAAGGATAGACATTTAATGACAATGCAGGATAATTAGCTGATTATACGTTGTACACATCTACTTGGCTTTAAAAATAATAGGAATAACTGAACAATGTAATTTTTATGTTTTGATAATTTTAAATCAATTAAGTTTTTAGCCTAGGTTTATTATTGATAATAAGTATCACACTCCATCTAGTTCATTCGAATTCAAAACCTCAGAGTCATCATGTTTGCTCTCTTCCCTTTGCACCCTCCATCTAACCCATCAGCAAGTTCTACCTTTTAAAGATATCCCATCCAAAATCAGTGTGTCTCGTCACATAGCCACCAAAACAACTTTTAGATTATTCCAGGAGCCTCCTCTTGCTTCTTTCTTCCACTTTTGCTTCATTTCAGGCAATTTTTTGCACAGTAGCCATAGCAAACTTTTTTTAAGATTAGATCATTGTACTCCCTTACTCCAAACCACCAATATCTTTCCTCTTATTAACTTCTTTAAAAGAAATTTCAAGTGCCTAATTATGGCCTAAAAACCTTGTATAATCCAATCCCAACCACTTATTCTTTTCAAACCACATTGGCTTCTTGTTCCTCTTTGAATATGGCCTTTACCTTAACAAAATAAGATTTATGTTTGATAAACTAAATAAAACAGTGGTCCTGTTATACTGAATTCTTCTATCTGATATTCACTTTGAACAATGTAAAGTAGTAGCTCTTTAGGAACTAATGGTAGGTAGAGCAGTGATAAGTTCTCTTATTAGGTATATTAGTCTCCAGAGAAACAGAGCCAATAGAAGATTATAGATAGATTACCAGAAGATAGATAGATAGATAGATAGACAGATAGACAGATAGATATAATAGGGATTTACTATAAGATAGTGGCTCATGGAGTTACAGAAACTGAGAAGTTCCACAATCTACTATTGTATACAAGCTGGAGACCCAGGAAAGCCAGTACTTAGTTTAAAGGCTAGGGACCTGAAAGACCATCGCTTAGATTATAGTCTGAGTCTGACAGTCTGAAAACCAGGTGAAACAAGAGTAAGAGAAGATCAGTGTTCCAGCTCATGCAGTCAGCAGTCAGGCAAAGAGAAAGCAAATCCAGCCTTCCTCTGTCTTTTTGTTTTACTCAAACCCTCAGTATATTGGATGATGTCCACTCACATCAGGAAGGGTCACTTGCTTTACTCACTCTACCAATTCAAAAGTTAATCCCTTCCAGAAACACCCTCACAGGCATACCTAGAAATAACATTTAATCAGCTATCTGGGAAGCCCATGGCCCAGTCAAGCTGACACATTAAGTTAACCATCACAGTAGGTAATAAAACATGAATGAGAGTCTCCTATACACCAATGAAACCATTACACACAAAAAATTTATGAAATCAAATTGAAAGCACAGTTCTTCTATCAGCTGGCATCTAATTGGATCATATAATTTTTTTCAGAATCAATCAATTTTGAGCTTCATATCTGACAAACCTGCTAAAATAATCCAATATAAGGAACATAAATTCATTGTTTAGAGAAGCCATCTAAATATATCATATTATTAAGTCATTTACTCAATAAGTAATAAAATGTTGAACAGAAAATATGGACATTTTAAACTTACATCAAAAAAAGAAATTAGGCATTCTGAAAATAACTTTATCACACGATATCTATTTGAACAAACCCTTTGAAGTACAATGGGATTTCCATGCGTAAGGAACAGATTCTGATTTCCTTGTAAGTATTAAACAGAAGTTGCTTAAAGCCTGCTTCATGTTTTACATGAACTAAATGTTCAACACACATTTTAAGTTTTGCACATTCTATAGAGAACGCATGGACGTTATATCATAAAAGTAAGTCTACTTTGTGTATGTTTCTAAAATGTTACCTAATTATTAAAGTTCTGTCCTACTCTAACTAATGTTCTAAGATTAAAATGGTTATTTTAATTCAAAATAGAAATTTTTTTCAAAAAAACTTTAAGTATATAGTGTATCTGGGAGAATAGAACTATAATTCTAGAACTGATAGGAATTGGGGAGATTTAGTGATACTCGATCCAGTTTAAAATAAAGTTGCTGTCCTGTCCTTTCCTGCGGCTTATGTCTCTGACAGCAAACATAATTAAAGCTATAGAGAGAGAAATCACCAGTTGTTCTGAATCAGTGAGACTTGACAACCAAGAAAATAATGCAAAGCTTTTTTTATCCCAAGTACTGATTCTACCCACAGTCTCCTTTGTTTCTGTGTCATTCTTAACAGCAGATATAAATACAGAACAAACATGAATCAATAGAAAAGACTGGAGAAAGAGAGAGCAATTTGGGAACTTTTTTGATGTATCATAGTTCACATACATACAATAATTCAACAAGCCTGATGTCCTCTGCAGCTCTGAGATGCCGGCACCTGCTTCACTCTTCTGGTCAGCCCCATGATTTCCAGTCTCCCTTCCTCCCATAGACTTGAATGTCACTCTAGATACCAGAAAGAGTGGGGTTAATAGTTCGACACCTGGGCCAGGTGTGGCAGCTCACGTCTGTAATCCCAGCACTTTGGGAAGCTGAGGAGGGAGGATCATGTGAGCCCAGAAGGTCGAGACCAGAGAGACCCTGTCTCAAAAAGAAAAAAAAAAAAAGAATGTCACAGAAATTGTCAATTGCTTATTTTTGATCTTGCTAGTAAAGGATGGCCATAAGGAAAAAGAGTGGTACACTTAGAAATTGTTTTAATTTCTGTCATCATTAAAAAATATGCTTTTCCCCAAAATGCCTTTAGGGTGTCATTTTTAAGCAATGTCTCTCCTGTTAGCATGTTTCTGATTCACTCATATTATCCTCCTACATGCCAGGGATATGGCATGTTTAAAGGAATTAAAAAGAATTGTCACTGTGAATTCTGACTGTGCTGTGAACTCTTCAACATATATAATATATCTGTCTGAAACTGCTGTGAAGATTGTGATTTTCCTGAGGTGGTCTGGGCTAGCTGCATAATGCCTTGACAGTCCTTAGAAAGCAACCCAGAAATCGTCAGTGTGATTCTACCCCTGGCTCTTGAGCTCAGAAGTGGGAACTGGCTAGTGATTTCTTTAGAGACCCTGGCAAGTCCCCTGAGTTTGCTCACAACTGGGCCCTCTTATGAGTCACTTGATAGTAGGACTTTAAGGACATGTGAAATTATTAAGTCCTTTAATACAACTAATGCACAACATCATGCCACTTTGTTGCCCTTTGGACTACAAAAAGACATAGTCATAAGGACACATTACAGAAAGCCGGAATACTCCATAATATTACAATTAGATTTAGAATAAGAACTGAAAATGTACCATTTTATTTTCATTTTTTTAAAGATATGAAAGGCTACAGACATTTTTCCCATTAGCAGATGATATAAGTCCAAATCTTTCCCTCTTTATATCAATTCCAAAAATGATTTGTTTTATTTGATTTGATTTGTTTTATTATATTTGTGTCTGGAGTAGATTAAAGAAGGAAAGATTTAAATTCTAGACTTGGATCTTTTACTTTCTTACCATGTAATCAACCATAAATCACCTATCTTAGTTGTATTTCCTTCATCTGTAAAATGGAAATAATAAACCCTATCACACAGAATACAAAACTGTAAGTGCTAGATAAATGTAAGATGTTTGCATTGAGTTGAAAATGCATATGAAACTATCGGGGGGGGGAGGCACACCTCATCAACAAAGGTATGTGCATAATAAATATTTGTATACCCAACTCCGAATTGTACTTCACATATTAAAAAATTAAAATAAAGTGCATTGAATAAATATACATTTATAAAATATGCATTTTAATGAAAACATATATGGCAGTAAAATAAGTGTTTGGGCAAAAAGGTTGGCTGATAACCAAAGACTTATGCTCCAAATAGATAACAACAAATAGTCCAAGAACTAGCCCGCATATAAATCACACACCCTCCTATGATGGTTTAACTTAGCTGGACAATGATGTCCAGATATTTGGTCAAACATTATTCTGGATGTTTCTGTAAAGGTGTTTTGGATGACATTAACATTTAAATTCACAGGCTCCAAGTAAAATAGACTATCCTCCATAATGTAAGTAGGATTTACCCAATCAATTGAAGGCCTGACTAGTACAAAAGACTGATCTACTATTAGCAAAAGGGAATTCTGCCAGGCAGATGACCTTCAGACTTCAACTGCAAGTCTCCTTTGCATTTCCAGTCTGATGTTCTACCTTGCAGATTTTGGATTTGATTCCACAACTGTGGGAGCCAATCCCTTAAAGTAAATATCTCAGTCTCTCTCTCTCTCTCTCTCTCCATATATATATATATATATATATATATATATATATATATATATATAATATATATATATATATGGTTATTTTTTTTTAAATGTTTGTTCTGATTTTTCAGCTTGGAAAGTTTCCGAATATTTACACACACACACACATCCTGTTGATTCTGTTTCTCTGGACAACCCTGACTAATACACCTCCCACATCTGCATGGAGTCAGGTGACCAGTCCTGGCAGTGGAATATAAAGAATGTGAAGCATGTGGCTTCTGCAACAAAGTATTTAACTATATAGTAAGCTTTCTCCCTTTTCTCTCCCCCTTCTGTAGCAAAGTGGGTAGTCACATACAGAGCATGGCATACCATGGTGCACTAGACGGATGAAGCCTGATGACTGCTCCAGTAAGGAATATTTGCATTAGAGTTTGTGTGTGTGAAAAACAATTATTTTGTTAAGCAACTAAGATTTTGAAATCATTTGCTATAGCAACTGGAACTTTGTTACCCTGAAAAATACGTATATTTTGTTGTGTACAAATTGAACAGAAAAAGGAAAAGTACTGTATTATTTGGAATGCAAAAAAGAGAAAAGCAATCCCTGACACCTGGAAACTGTCCTGATACAGCTGAGCCATGGTGTTCTTTTGTTAAAAACCACTTTCTCACCACACAACAGCATCAGACCAAGTACTTCTGTGATCTTGATGGATCAAGATAAAAACAAGACCACTTTATCATCATATCTGAACACAGATAGCAGCATAAATAGTGTCCAAACCAGAAAAAAAATCAAATATCTCTGTCATGGGTAATATGAGTGAATGCTGATATAACTTTAGCCCCACTCTCGTCATCCCTTCTTTTAAATACAACTTATTAAGATATCCAATTGTAGAATTATCCTTGATTCCTGACAGCATCCAATCTAAAACAAAGCCCACATGATTAAATGTTCCCCCAAATTATCTAACACAAGCCAAATCCTATAACAAGTCCTTTCTAACACTTTACTGAAATACCTTGCAGTTTCCTGTGGCCAGGTGTGCGATCTGCCTCATTCCCTCATTACAAGGAGCATAAATCCAAATCATTCAACTACAGGTGTGTTCCTGATGGTCTTTGGCTGGAGGGCATTGATATGGACAATAATTTTACCATCAGAAAACACAGGAATTGGACAAAATGCTTTCTATTTAACTTTAACTGCCCTTGGTCATGCTGATTTTTAGAACAAGCAGATGAAACCAGTTTTGCTCTAACCCACATAATGAGACACTATAATCAGCAACAACATTATGTCTGCATTTAATTGCTATTTTTTAAAAACATGTTTGTTCTGATTTTTCAGCTTGGAAAGTTTCCAGATAGTTATTAAAAGTTTGTTACATTAGTATTTAATCTTCTTTCACTGGAAAAATTGTAATGAAACATGTAGAGAATTAAGATTTATATTTTGACAAACTAGTTTTTTAATTTAACTTTCTTTCAGAAGACTGAGAGAATACTACTCTTCAAGAAACTTTAAATTGGCAGGCTTAGTGTAAAAGACTTGGAGGGAAGTTAGAAAAGATTTAAAAGAGTAAAACTTGGACTCCTGGTAGGTATATATTGTTTATCTCAAAAACAATATTCTTAACTTTTTAACATTTTTGTATATAAATTTATTTTCTACATCTGGAAATCTTTCATATACGTGCCAGAGTGTTTCATTCTTCTTCTAAAAAGGCTTTGACATCTGACCGGGTTCAGTGGCTCATACCAGTACTTTGGGACGCCGAGGCAAGTGGATTGCCTGAGCCCACGAGTTCGAGACCAGCCCAGGCAACTTGGCAAGACCTCAACTCTACAATTAGAAAAAAAAAAAAAATAGCTGGGCGTGGTAGTGTGCACCTCTAGTTCTGGCTACTTGGAAGGCTGAGGTAAAAAGATCGCTGGAGCCCAGCAGGTCGATGCTGGGGTGGCCATGTGTGTGCCATGGCACTCCAGCCTGGGTGACGGAGTAAGGCTCCAACTCGGAAAAAAAAAAAAAAAAGACTTTGACATTCTTATAACCTATAGTCCCAAACTATAGTATGACTAGAAATACTTGGTAAATTTTTAGTGTAACTAAAAATTACTTGCAAACTTTTTTCTAGTGTAACTTTTTTCTTTTTTCTAGTATAACTAGAAATTACTTGCAAACTTTTAAAAATACATTTCATGACAAATGGAAAGCCCTTTGGCTAAATATAAAATTAGATCTGCACCTTACATAATGCACAGGATAAAGTTCAAAAGGATCAGATATTAGAAAATAATATTTATACAGACTAGAAGAAGAGCTAGATTAATGCTTTTTTCATCTGGGATCTGGGAAACTTCTCTATCTGGATATACAGTTTAATTGAAGAAAAAAGAATAAACAACTGACTAATAATTTAAAAGTATCCTACACAGCAAAGACACGATAAACAAAGTCAAAATGTCAACTAAAACTTTGAAGAAGTTATTTATAATTAATATGACCAGGAGAAAATAAGACCAGCATAGCTAATATAAAAAGAGCTTCAAAAACTTCCATATTAAAAAAAACAGCAACCCAATAAAAGGATAGGAAAAGCATATGAACAGATAGTCCACTGAACAAGGATTTTAAATGACACTTAAAAAAATTTTTTAAAAGGTCAACTTCACTTAACAGGGAAATTTAAAATAAAACTATAATAATGAAATGTCATTCACTTATCAAAATTGGCAAATATCTAAGAGTTTGACAATAAAACTTATTAGGGAGAATCTGAGGAGTAGAAACTTTGATAAATTTCTAATGAGAATGCTAACTAGAACAACCACCAAGCCAACAATTTGGCAATACACATTAAAAAATGCAGATGCATTTACCATTTGACATTTCTAACTCTAGAAGTTTATTGCACACAAACACTGGGGAAAATGTGAAATGATTTGTGAGCAAGATTACTTATTGTGAAATTATACTAGCAAAAGTTTACAAGTAACCAGAATATCTATCTGCAGGGAACAGGTTGAATAAACTGATACATTCACACAATAGAATACTATGCAATTAAAACAACAATAAAATATAGATCCTTATATACAAACATGGCATTAGCTCCTAGCACATTAAGTGTAAAAAGCAAAGTGCAGAAGAGTATTACAGTATGTTTCCTTTTATGAAAGTGTATTGCCTGTTTATTTCCTATATTTATAAAAATAAAACAAAAACACATTTAAAATTTGGTTGCCCATAGCAATAGGGAGGAAACAGGAAAGAGAAACCAGGAAGTAAGTTTTTTTTTAATAAAACAGTTTAGACTTTAGGATACAATTACATTATATGTTCAAAATAAGAAGGGAAGAAATCTAGTTCTCACAATTAAGGGAACATGGAAGAAGCCTTTCTAAGTCTTGGCTAAAATACTCAAAGCCTCTCTCCTCTCCACCTCAAACAACTGCTGCCTCTCCCAGCATTTGAATTCAGTTCTCCTCTTACCCATTCCTGCTGCAAATCCTCTGTGCTTTCATGGGTGAAGGTATGCTCCATGGGCCCAACAAATTTTCCTTCCACACCTGAAAATACCAATGTTATCAGCAGAATTTTGTGTCAAATAATACACAGGTCTGACTACATCCTTTTGTAAAGAGCAGAAAACTTGCACAGCAGCAAGCATGAAATCAGAATCAACACCTTGGTGCACATAATTTAAATAAATGACACAGCAATACATGCCCTTGTAGAAGTTAAGAACACTGATTGTGGAAGTATCACACACATTTGAATCCTAGTCCTATCAGATGCAGCCTGGTAACTTGGGCAAATAACTCATTCATTCTCCTCCTTTGACTTCCCTGCTGTGAAGGGAGAATAACAAATAACGACTTTTTGTTTTGACCAAATCATGAAGTGGTTTTGAGAATTCAATCAGGGCAGATATGTAAAGAGAGCTTGTCAGTTGGAAAACATTTAAACAAAAGTAAGAAATCAGTGCATTACCAGAGCTGCCAAAGAAAACTTCATGACGGAAATGAAAGCTTAGGTAAATGTTTTAGGAATGTTAAAATTTATGTAAGTTGCCTATTTATTCTATCGATAATTTATTTTGCTGTGCAGAAACTCTTTAATTAGGTTTCGCTTATCAATTTTTGTTTTCACTACATTTGCTTTTGAGGATTTGGTCATAAATTCATTGCCTAGGTTATTGTTTAGAAGAGTGTTTCCCAGGCTTTTTTCTAGGATTTTTAAAGTGTATGGTCTTATGAGAAAATATTTTCAAACTATGCATCTGACAAAGGGCTAATATTCAGAATCCATAAGGAACTTGAATGTATCAAGAGGAGTGATAGAATTTAGACAGAAAGAGAATATTTTGTAAAGAGACACAAAGGCAAACGTAAACAGAGTTCTACTGAAGAGCAGGCCAATCACGAACTCATAAAGGGCCATTGTACCTACTCCCACTGACCAGTCATTAGATGAGGGCTTCCCCTAGGAAGGAGTGGACAACTAAGGCAAAGAGGCATTCTTTGGGCTAAACAAGAATGCAGCAATGAGCCATCAGTTTCTAGGGAATGCAAATCTAGGCAACCTAGTATAGCGTCCACCTTGGGTATGCTTCTACTGAGAGACATCACTGAGCCTAGAACCCAGGTATCCTGAACCCTAACCTAGTTTAATGTTCTGTTTTCAGTTGTGTTTATATGTGTATCTCTGTGTGTGTGAGCATGCATGTCTTAAGGCATTGACTCAATATCAGTTACCAGTAAACAAGAACATCATAGCTTTCTCCATTAGAAAATGAATGACGAAAAGTTCCATATTACCAAAACAGTACATAAGCATCCATTTAATTTCTCTTATCAGTACATTCTTTGTCAATAATAACAAGTAAAAGAAATAATATCGATAAGTTAAAAATAGAAGAAAAAAAATTGTCAGTACTAGCATAAGAGTAAGTGAAGAAAACATGTGATTTGTTTCCTTCCCTCAGGATTTTCATAAAGCCAGAGAAGTGACAGTTGGCATCAACTTGTTGTTTGATTGCCACAGGAAAGTAAGAGGCATGAAGGATTTTTTGCTCTTGTTTTTATAGCCAGTTCTCTGACTTACTGTTTATTTGTTTTACACGAATGCATCAACAGTGTATGCATCAACTTATGAATACTGTTTGCTCAGTTTTAATAAAAATAAATGTCACCCAGCAGTCTGATTCTTTTTGCCAGGAGAGATAAAGCCCAGAAATCAGCTTTCATAAGGAAAATGTTACACAAATCTTCTTTGTGTTGGCTCATTTGTTAGACATCTGTCTTGTGTTCTCTTACATGTTCCACTGTCTTAAACTGAAAGTGATGACTGTGGGCCCATAACCAGAGATGTGGGGTACAATGTCACTGGGTAAAGTGCCCACTAAATTTAAGAGAAAAAACTATTATCAAAGTTATTGTTTCCAGAGCCGGGTGCAGTGGTGCATGCCTATAGTCCCAGCTCTGCATAAGGATCCCTTGAGCCCAGGAGTTCAAGACTAGCCTAGGCAACATAGCAAAACTCCATCTCCAAAAAAAAAAAAAAAAGCTATTGTTTCAACGTTTGTGAAGATATCTGTAGTTAATAGAACATGAACAACATGTTTGTTTAGTTTTGTTTTGAGCCTTATTTGTATTTATTTTCTGGAGTGCTACAATTATTTGAGTCTGTTTAAAAAGTCAAAAAAGGGTCTGGCATGGTGGCTCATGCCTGTAATTCCAAAATTTGAAAGGTCAAAATGGGAGGATTACTCAAGGCCAGGAATACGAGACTAGCCACATAGCTAGGCAACATAGCAAGACCATTTCACTCCCAAAAAAAAGAAAGAAGGAAGGAAGGAAGGAAGGAAGGAAGAGAGAGACAGAGAGAGAGAGAGGAGAGAAAGAGAGAAGAAGAAAGAAAGAAAGAAAGAAAGAAAGAAAGAAAGAAAGAAAGAAAGAAAGAAAGAAAGAAAGAAAGAAAGAAAGAAAGAAAGAAAGAAAGAAAGAAAGAAAGAAAGAAAGAGAAAGAAAGAAAGACAGAAAGAAAGAAAGAAAGCCCTAGAACTCTAGAACAAGTGAAAAAGGAACAAGTTTAATAAGTGAAAAAGTAGCTGGGCTCGGTGGCTCAGCCTGTAATCCCGTGCCTTTGGGAGGCTGAGGTGAGTGGATTGCCTGAGCCCGCGGGTTCGAGACCCGCCTGGGCAGTGAGACCTCATCTCTACAATAAATCAAAAAATCAGCCGGGCATGGTAGCACGCGCCTGTAGTTCCGGCTACTTGGAAGGCTGAGGCGGAAGGATCGCCGGAGCCCAGCAGGTCGAGGCTACGGTGGCCGGGAGCGGCCACTGCACTCCAGTCTGGGCAACAGAGTGAGACTCCAACTCAAAAAAAAAAAAAAAAAAAGTAAAAAAGTAGACAATCATATAATTTAAAAAGAGAGCTCTGAATTATGAAATTAGCACATGGAACACCTTTATCTTCATTGATTAGCTAAAATGTTCATAGACATTTACGTACCATTGTATTTTATCATATCAAATACTTGTGTTCTGATTTGAACCACTGATACACACCCTATCACTACACATTAAATTTGACACTACTGTAGTATATGAGCCTCAATTTGAATGTATTCCCATGTATGCTACATATTAGTCCCCTCTAAAAATTATCTTATCTGAATCTGGAGCAAAATAAATGTGTTCAAATCACTATATAAAGGGAACAAAATGGTATAGTAACATTTTTCAGGATATTTTTCATTCTGAAGATATTTGTAACTTAGCAATTTGACTGCCCACACCTATATACACTGATGCACATATATACTTGAATATACATCAATGGACTTGCAGCATGTATCTGTTCCCTTTGGATTAACACTAAAGCAAAATTCCTCCTTAAAATAAAGAAATCAAGTGACTTAAGCTCTATTAAGATTCTTAATAGAAAATCAAGAACAGTAATATAACATTTGGGGGCAACATTAGCAGGAAGCTGCATAGGAAAGTTAATCATAGCTTCTTTAGTCTTTTAGAAATAACCCTTTTACAGGGAGATAAAACCAGATGAAACACAGTGTTTTGTCTTTGACCATTTGCCTATTTAATTGATACATGAGAACAAGAATCCAGGTGTTCTGACTCCTTATCACATTAAAATCAATCACTCATGGCTCACCAAAGGTCTTCTTTAAAAATTTTTTTTTTTTTTAATTTTAAAGATGTGGGGTACAATTCAGGGTGAGGTATACAACTGTTCATTATGCAGGTTCCCTTGTTGATGAGGCATGCCTCTCCCTCCCCTGGCAATTTCCCTCAACTGCCAATCCCACCCCCCCCATCCTTTGGCAGTTTCCTGCTATTGTCAATCCTTTCTTACAGTATGTTCAAGGTCCACTTATGAGTGAGAACACGTGTTACTCTGTTCTTTGTTTCTGTGATTGATCACTGATAGACTCTAAATCCATCCAAGTTGCTGCAAAGCCAATATGTTTGTCTTTCTTTATGGCTGCATAATATTCCATTGTGTATATGTACCACATTTTTTTATTATACAGTACAACTTCAATGGGCAGCATGGTTGGTTCCAAGTTTTTGCTATTGTGAATAGAGCTGCAACAAACATATGTGTGCAAGTATCTTTTTGGTAGAATGACTTGAGTTCCTCTGGGTATATTCCCAATGGGAGGACTGCTGTGTCATATGTAAGGTCTATATCTAGTTCTTTCAAAATTGCCAAACTGTTTTCCAAACAGGTTGCACTAGATTACATTTCCACCAGTAGTGTAGAAGCATTCCTTTTTCTCCACATCTTCCAACATCTGTTGTTTTTTATTTTATTAATGATGTCCATTCTTATTAGGGTAGTGTGGTATTTCAGTGGGGTTTTGATTTGCATTTCTCTGATAATTAGTGAGGCTGAGCACTTTTCATGTGTCTGTTGGCTGCCCATATATCTTCTTTTGAGAAGAGTCTATTCATGTCTTTTGCCCACTTTTTAATGGGGTTACTTGTTTTTTTTCCTTTCGGCACATAGGAGTTCCTTGTAGATCCTAGATGTTAGGCCTTTGCCAGATATACAGTTGATGAATAATATTTCCCATTCTGTGGACTGTCTCCTTGCTCTCCTGATGACTTCTTTTGCTTTGCAGAAGCTTGTCAGTTTGATGAGGTCCCACTTGTCTATTTTATCTCTTATGGTATAGGCACTTGGGTTTTCATCAGGAATTGGTTGCCAGTTCCAATTTCCATAAGGTTGTCTCCTGCATTTTCTAAGATTTTTACAGTTTGAGGTTTTACGTTTAGGTCTTTGATCCACTTCGTCAAATTTTTGTGTATGGTGATCAGTAAGCGTCCTGTTTCAGTCTTCTGCATGTGATCTGCCAGTTTTCCGAGCATCATTTACTGAACAGGTTCTCCTCTTCCCAGTGGTGGTTGTTGGAGGCTTTGTCAAAGATGAGTTGGTTGAGAAATTGAGACTTTGCTTCCAGAATCTCTATCCTGATCCATTGGTCTGTATGCCTGTTCTTGTACCAATACCAGGCTGTTTTGATTATTGTAGCCTTATAGTAAAGTTTGAAGTCTGGAAGTGTGATACCTCCTGCTTTGTTTCTTTTGTTAAGGATTGTTTTGGCTATCCGTGGTCATTTATGTTTCCATATGAATTTCTGTAATGTTATTTCAAGGTCTGAGAAGAATGATGTTGGTCGTTTAATTTAATTGAATCTGCAGATTGTCTTCGGTAGGATGGACATCTTAACAATGTTGAGTCTTCCTACACATGAGCATGGAATATTTTTCCATTTGTTTGTGTCTTCTTGGATTCCTTTGAGCAGAGTTTTGTAGTTCTCATTGTAAAGACCTTTCACTTCTCTGGTTAGGAAGATGCTGAGGTATTGTGTGTGTGTGTGTGTGTGTGTGTGTGTGTGTGTGTGTGTGTGTGTGTCTATTGTGAATGGGATTGTACTTTTTATTTGGTTTTCTGCCTGCTTTTTGTTGGTGTACAAGAAGACAGATGTCTTTTGCACATTTATTTTGTACCCCAAGACTTTGCCAAAGTCATTCATCAGTGCAAGCAGGTTTTTGACATATTCTCTTGGATTTTCGAGGTACAGAATTATATCATCAGCAAAGAGGGATAACTAAACTGCCTCTTCTCCTGTTTGGATACTCCTGATTTCCTTCTCTTGTCTAATTGCTCTAGCTAGGACTTCCAACACAATGTTGAACAAGAGAGATGAGAGTGGGCAGCCTTGTCTTGTTTCAGTTTTCAGGGAAAATGTTTCCAGTTTGTATCCATTTAGTAATAAGTTAGCTGTGGGTTTAATGTAGATGGCACTTACTATTTTGAGGTATGTACCTTCTATACCTAGGTGCTTGAGGGTTTTTATCAAGCAGGGATGCTGGATTTTATCAAAAGCTTTTTCTGCATCTAATTATATAACCATGCCATGTGGTTCTTGTTTTTACATCTATTGATGTATTTATGATATTTATGATCTTGCAGATTTTGAACTAGCACTGCATCCTGGGGATGAATCCTACTTGATTATGGTGGATGATTTTGGAGATGAGTTTTTAAATCTGATTTGCTAGAATCTTGTTGAGAATTTTTGCATCTATTTTCATAGGAGATATTGGCCTGTAGTTCTCTTTTTCTGTTGAATCTTTACCCGGTTTGGGTATCAGTGTGATGTTAGTTTTGTAAAATGATTTGGGGAGAATTCCATCTTTCTCAATTCCCTGGTATACTTTCAGTAGGATTCGTATTAGTTCCTCCTTGACCATTTTGTAGAATTTTGCTGAAAAGTTATCTGGTTAAGGCTTTTTTTTTTTTTTAAGGTTTTCTTATGACAGAGTCAATGTCCTGGGTAGTTATTGATCTATTTAGCATTTCGATGTCTTCTTGTTTCAACCTGGGGAGGTTGTGTGATGTCAGAAAGTCCTTCATTTCACTTAGGTTGTCGAGTTTGTTTCCATACAGATGTGCATAGTAATCTCTGATAAACTTTTGTATTACTTCAGGATCAGTTGTGATTTGCCCTTTTGTATTTCTGATCATGTTTATTTGGGTTTTTTCTCTCTTTTTCTTGATCATTCTTGTTGGGGTTCATCAATCTTCTTAATTCTTTCAAAGGACAAGCATTTTGTTTTGTTGAAGTGTTCTGTGATATTTTTGTCTTCTATGTCTTGTATTTGGGCTCTTATTTTGGTGATCTGGAATCTTTTGCTAAAGTTAGGGTTCTGGTAGTCTTCTCATTCCAGCTCCCTTAGGTGATTTTTTCAGCTGTCAACTTGTGGTCTTTCCATTTTCTTGACGTGTGTTCATAGAGATACAAATTTCCCTTTTAGAACTGCTTTCGTGGCATCCCAGATGTTTTGGTAAGATGTTTCTTCATTTTCATTTGTTTCCAGGAATCTTTTATTTTTTGGTTTCAGTGTTGACCCAGTAGTTGCTCAGCATCATGCTGTTTAGTGTTCATGTCTGTGTGGGCTTTGGGGAAATTTTGTTGGTGTTGACATTTATTTTCATTCCACTGTGGTCTGAGTAGGTGCATGGCAATATTTCAACCTTACGGAATATGTTTATGCTTGATTTATGGCTGAGAATGTGATTGATCTTGGAGTACGTTCCATGTGGTAATGAGAAGAATGTATATTCTGTGGTTGTTGGGCGAAATATTCTGTAAGTATCTATTAAGTCCAAGGGTCAAGTGTCACATTGAGGTTCTGGATCTCCTTGTTGATTTTTTTGCCTCAGTGATCTATCTAGGGCTGTTAGTGGGTTATTCAAATCCCCAGCTATAATAGTGTTAAAAGTCAATATCTTTTTAAAGTTTACTTAGTAGTTGCATTCTAAATGCTGGTGCTCCTGTGTTAGGATAGATACTTCTTATTGATGAATTGAAACTTTTATCATTATATAGTATTCTTTTGTATCCTTTTAAATTTTTGATAGCTTAAAGGTTATTATGTCTGATATTAAGATCACAATTTCTGCCTTCTTTTGTGATTCATTTGCCTGAAAACTCGTTTTCCGTCCTTTAACGTTGAGTCTGTGTGCATCACTTGTGGTGCGATGAGTTTCCCAGATGCAGCAAATAATTGGGTCGTGATTTCTTATCCAGTTTGCCATTCTGTGTTTTTTCAGTGGTGCATTTAGTCTGTTCACTTTCAGGTTGATTATTGAAATGTGATATATTTCCTGCCATAAGGTTCTTATAAAGTTTTTTCTTTGCTTATTTTCTTTTAGCTTTGGGTTTGATGTGTGTGTGTGTTTTCAAGTTTGTTGTTGCAATGTAGTCTCTGTTGCTTCTGTGCTCTACTGTTCTCTTGGGAAGTATGTGGTCATTCTTTTATTTCTCTGTCTCTTTTACTTCTGTGCTTAAAACCTTTTTAAGTGTCCTCTGTAGAGCTGGTCTGAAAGCTACATAATCTTTTAGGGTTTGGATGTTGAGAAGGATTTTAATTCTCCATTACTGATGAAGCTGAGCTTTGCTGGGTAGAAAATTCTTGATTGAAATTGTTTATCTGTGAGTACTTTAACGATTGGACTCTAGATCCTTCTTGATTGTAGTGTTTCTGCCAATAGGTCTGTTGCTATTCTGATCGGTTTTTCCCGGTAGGTAGTCTGAACTTTCTAACTTGCTGCCTTTAGGATTTTTTCTTTTGTGCCTACTTTGGGCAAATTACTATGTGTCTAGAGGTTGGTCTTCTGATTTGATGTCTTGTGGGGGTTCTCTACATTTCTTGTGTTTGGCTGGTCACATCTCTGTCAAGAAGGGGTAACGTTTTCTTGGATAATCTTCTGGAATACTTGCTCCAAGGTGTTCCCGTTTCCCTTTCTTCTTCTGGGACTCCAATCAGGCAAAGGTTCAGTCTCTTGATATAATTTCACGTCTCTTATAGGCTTTATTCTTTCTTTCTGAGTTTTCTCCACGTTTTTTACAGATCGAGTTGATTCCATGTTCTGGTCTTCAAGTTCTGAGATTCTTTCTTCTGCTAGATTAATTCTGCTTTACATGCTTGCTATCTTGTCATTTATTTCCTGGATTAGATTTTTATGGCCAACATCTCTCTTATAAGTTCTTTCAGTGTTGTATCTTGTCTTTCTTCAGTCTTACTCACTCTTTCCATCCATTCCCTAATCCCTGTCATATTCTGGGACCAGTTGTTGGTGACTTTCATTATGGGGACTCCAATATCTGATTTTTCAGGAATTTTTCTTTGTTACACTTGAAATTACCTATAGTTCTGTTGGTTTTTCCACATTTGTGATAGATCTTGCTTTTCTCTTTAGTTCCATTATTCAGTGGCGGTGAGAGAGGCTTTCACTTCGGATGTTTGCTCAGCCCTCTAGTCTTCCCTGATCTGGACTCTGGATTTGCTCTATTTTGAAACAGGACTGTGGGTGGGAAGTTTGACTGTCTTTTGTAGCTTTGAAAGTCAAATTAGGTAGAGAATGGGGAGCTAGAATCAGAAACTACTTGCAAATCACAACTTTCACTGATTGTGTTATGTGTTTCCTAGGACCCACTCCCTAGCACCACTCTAGATGATGATGCAATAGGTACATGTGTGTACCCCCTGAGTCCAAGATATAGTAATATAGTAATAGAAATGAGGGGAATAGAGAAAAATAGAATGAAATAAGATGGACAAAATTAAAACACACACACACAAAAAAACAGAAAAATGAAAGCAGAAACCAAAGCAAAAACCAATTGAACACACACACACACACACACACACACACACACACACACACACACATCAAAACAAACTGGAATAGCAACATAGAGAAATAAAACAAAAAACAACAACAAAAAACTAAACACACACACACATGCCTAGCACAAAATGAATGGAGAAGAAAGAAAGACTGGGGAAAAGAAAGAAAAAAAATAGGAATTCCAATTGAACCTTCACACATATATTCACACACACCTTAAACTAAAAAAAAAAGAGAGAAAAGAAAAAAATGGGGGGATGCAGATCAGATCCTCACATACATATTCATGCACAAAGTAAAAATATTTTAAAAATAGAAAAATAAATAAACAGGCAAAAAGTATTTAAAAATTAAAAGAAAAAAATTAAAAATCAGAAAAAGGAAAAAAAACAAACCTGCCCTCCTGTGGCAGGTTCTGTAATTGTTCCTCTTGTCTGCTTTTCTACTGTCTCCTGCTGAACTTTCACCTCTTTCACTCTCTCCCCAGTGTCTGGACAAGGTACGGAGGAGGGACAGTGGAGGTGGATGGGGCTGCAGTCTTCCCCTCCCACTCTCATATGGTCAGAGGGATTCCCTTCAGTGGGGAGGTGCGGGATTGTCTCTTTCCCAAGTATGTACTTGTGAGGGGTGCCCATCCAGGACTATCCTGGAATGGATTTCTCCCATTGTGGCTGACATCCAGGTTCTGACTGGGTTTGTCCCTCTCAGTCATGCCCCAGCTGTGTGGGTCTGACGTTCAGAGGATTGTTGGAGAGGAGAAGGGTTGGGTCAGCCCCAGACTCACCACTTAACTCTTTGGAGGTCTTCCTCATCCTTTTCTGTTCATACCTTTTCTTTGACCCAAGGCTAAATCAGGGTAGAGAGTGGGATGCCAGAGACTCAGCACTTGTCCTGTCTCTCCAAAGTTTGTGCTTTCAGGATATTCCCTCTGGATCAGATCAACCCATGAGTAGATGATCTGCTGGTCACAGAGATCGGGTCTGTTGCTCCATGGTAGCAAGTCAGAACACTTTCCTGCCCTGTTTTGGAGATGATGGGGGGTTGCCTCTTTTGTCTGCTCTGGTGGGATTCTATCTCTGGGCTCCCTCCACAGCCCTTGCCACAAGTGTCCAGTCAGGCACTGCAGTGGTGAGGCAAAGCCTGGAGCCTGTAGTCTCTCCCACTGCAGTAGAGAGGCAGAGCCTGAAGCCAGTAGTCTCTCCCTGCCACTTCTTTGCAGGAAGACTTTTGTCAGTTTAAGAAAATAGCCCTTGGCTTCTGTGACCCAAGAAGAGCTAGGGACCAAGCAGAACAGCTGCAGCACCAGTTGCTTCACCAGGAGGGCCCTGGCCACTTACTCACAAGCCCCCACTTAGTCTCTCCCAGCATCTTCTTCCCAGAAAGGGTTTTTATTGATTTTTTAAAAATGGTGCGTGGCTTCTGTATCCCAGGAATTGCTAGGGTCCAAACCAAGCAGTTGCAGCACCAGCCACTTTACCAGGAAAGCCTTGGCCACTTGCTCCCTAGCCCTCACTCAGTCAGCCACTCACACATCCACTCACTCACCAACATGTACACAGAATTTTTTCATACTCACTCACTCACCCTGAGATGCGCATAGTCTGATTGGCTCAGCCACCATCTTCCTGACAATCTCAGCAATGGTCTTAAACCTCTGCTAATAACCCTGGTTCCTTTCCAGGACAGAAGCTATTTATTCTTCCAACCTCTCTTAATGTTAAAGGCTGAGCTGAGTTCCCAAATTTGAATTAGCCAGGTATTTAGAAAGTTATAGAGCACTGGTTGTAGAAAATAATGTATTTTACCTGGATGTGGAAAACAGCATAGCTGCAAATAATAAGATGAGTCTTACCCCAATAACAATACTGTAGCCACAATATGTATTTCTGTATAATAGATACTTTAAAATACATATTTTAAGGTTACTTGGTTACAAGAAGACCAATAATAAAAATATAACTTCTGCATAGTGCTTTGCAATTAAAAGTTATTTCATATACACTATCTTATTAAACCACCTATAAGAAATGTAACTCCTATTGATCCTTCAGTTACTCTTTTAGAAGCTGCTTCATATGGGAAACCCTCCATGATCTCTTTAGACCACGTCAGATGCCCCTGCCATGAACTGCTTTAGCACTTAGCTCCTCTTGTCTGTCTGATGATGTCACCTCCACCTGAGTTCTGTGGGGATAGAAACTGTTTCTATCTCACTCACTCATGTATACCCAACACAATCTCACTCACTCATGTATACTCATTCATGTATACTAGTAGAGTACCTGGCACACATAAATTACTAAATAGGTCTTAATGTATGATTAAATAAGCAAAAGGCAACTTGGGAGTGAAGGAAAAAAGAGAAGTCTGGAAAGTCAAGAGTTTACTATAAAGATGGCTATATAAGCTGAGGGTCAGATCTCCTATGCAGTTCTTTCCTTCCTCCAGTTCTGCAAAAAATTTTAACAAATTTCCTAAAATCTCAATGCATTATCATAATGGCTTCTGTAGCTGCAGGTCTAATAGTTGGGCAAGATAAGAACTGGACAGAAATGTTGATGCTTTTTTTTTTATACCCGGTTCCATCTATGAAGTGTTTTTTAAGTCAGAAACTGCCTGAAAGCTTCCTTTTTAGCTGATGGCACTGGTGCTATTCAATAGGAGCACATTTTTATTTGGGTAACTTTTGGGCCATAGCTGTATACATTAACTCATCTTATCAAACACATAGAATACACCTGGAGAAAGATAGTAGAGATTGTCTCCCTCCTGTGACATTGTAATCCTCACAGAAAAGCTTGAAGTTCTGGGAAGTGATAGATAGGAGATTTCATCTTTCATAAAATAATCACAAATATAGTTTAACCAACTACACTCTGGAGACCCATATTGATTTGTAATGGGAAGTAAAAGTCACATGGCCTTGGTCAGAATGTGGCTTTTTCAATCCCAGAATAGCTGATCAATATAATAATTTTGGTACCACTTAGTTTAGCACAAAAATGGCTAACAGAAATGTAGACTATAACTAACATCCAAATTTCTACATCAAATAAATGAAACCATTTTCGCCTCCTCCTTTCCTCCCTCACTCCATTCCTCTCTGTGTTCAAGCCCCCCTAGGAATCATTTGTAATCCGTGCAAACCCAAATTGCTGACTTTAAATATATACATTTATAAAATACTCAGACTACACTCTGCATCTTAGACGCTCATGAAATAAAGCAGTCATAATCTCTGTGACAGTTGCTGCCATTAATGCCCATCATAAAAGCTGGTAAAGAGGCAGAGATGCTGATTTACCACGCATTGCTGTGCTTGTGTGTTCTCGTTCTAATAAAAATCGGGGAAATTATTACTTTCTGAAAGCTATGCGCTTCAACACTTCTATCATGAACCTCCTCCACTGTAAGGTTTCAGCACTCCCCATGCTCTTTATTTCTTCCCAAGGAGCTACCAATGTAAATGTGCTGCACTTGAGCTCCGTGGCACACTGAGCTGAAAGAGCATATGTCCTACATCTATAGTGGAAAATTTGGTGTTTAGGGAGCAATGACGCGAGCTATAACTCAGACCTAGAGATAAATGCTGTTTGAGGCTCCTATTCTGTTACAGACACAATTTGAAAAGCTCAGATATCTTTCCTGCAAAAACTTTTACTCCCAAAATTTAGGTAAAAATGAGTGAGGCGACAATGTTTGATACGAATAATATCTTATTATTTTCTCCTTTTTTTCTATCTAATACATTAATATAGATGAAGTCAAATGATACCCAAAGTATGCAGCAATAAGATGCAAGATGCTGGAATCATTCGCATTTAAATCTGGATAAGATGTAGGATATCAGGAATATGTGGCATTAACTTGATTTCGCTTGATACTTTACGTGATATTTTCACTCTACTCAAATTATGTTTGAGAAACACTGGAAGTTGTAAAGGAGCTTTGAGCCTGGCCATATTGCCAATTATAAAACTGGTCTCCAGAATTTCAGAGATTTGTTCAACAAAAAGTGATCCCTGAGTAACACACACACACACACACACACACACACACAACACACACACGGCTTAAAAAAAAAAAAAACACTAAAAGTCTGGAGGCTCAAACCAGTACTTTGATTCTTATTACTTCAATACGACAATGACCTCCCCTTCAGAAAGCAGTCAGAAAGTCAATTCCACAATTTGTTTATTTCTTTCCTTTAAAAATGTTTGAATGAGAACTTAGAATGTAGATCAATTCCCTAGATACTAAAGATACAATGAAGACCAAAATACTCTATTCTTTTATGTGCCTTATTTTCTGAAAGTGTAAATTCACTCTTAGAATTTATTACTAAGAGCAGAGACAAACAAAAAGCAAAGATACTTGAAATTGTCTCACATATTATAAAGAAAACATATAGTATTATGTGATAGAACACACTGTCAAATTCAGACATACTTGATCTCATATTATGAGAACATTTCATGTCCCAATTTGTCCCAAATTCACCATCACTGCTTCTTTCTATTTATCAAAATGGCTAGGATTAAGTTAGCCTAGGAAAGCTTCATACTCCACTCTGTCTATAATACCCTGGGTAGTTAGCTGGAAAGAATTAAAGAATTATGGAAGTAAACTCAGAAAGCAAGACTGTGAGGCATTTGTGGGGAATGGAAGTGAGTCTTGAGTGGTGTCAAGCACACAGCATACATTTTAGGATGGATGCATGAGCAGATGACAGACTGATAGAGAAGAACATCAGGAAAGTAAGAGTCCTTAATTTCAACACAAACTACAAATGCTAACTGAGTGCCTACTGTGATCCAGGTACAAATTTAGAGCTAAGGACACATAATAATATTTGTAATAGTTAACTATTATGGAGCACTTACTAAGTTCCAGGCACTGTTCTAAACACTTTTACATATATTACCTCGTTTAGTGTTCACAGCAACCTAATGTGGCAATTAGTATTACTAACCTCATTTTGCAGATGGGGAATTACAGAGGATTTTTTTTTTTAATTAACTTACCCAGGTCACACAGTTAACACATAGGGGTTCTAGGATTAAAATCTGGGCATTCTGACAGTCCTGTTTCAGTAGGTTGCTCTATTTAGGTAGACCACCTTACAATCTATTGAGCGGAAGGGATCCAGATAAATATCACTTAATCAAATGTATGAAACACTATAATATAGTTATATGTCAATGAAGTAAATGTTACATCCAGTCGATGCTGTGAAAATCAGTAGCACAAAGATTCTATGACCTTACTCAGCAACACATCTCAGGTTCTACAAAGTTTTTTCTTGGAAACAACTTACTCTGTTCATTTTTATCACTATTTCGACTAAAATACACTGTTTCTCTTTCATGTTCATTTAAAATTCAGAGTTAAGCTCTTTCTCTCTGTTTCTGCAATGTATTGTACATATTTTTATAATTATCATTTATTTAAATATTTGCTTCCTAAGTTCCAGGCACATAGAAACCCCTCCCTAACCACCTCTTGCAACTGGCATGTAGCCAATATCCATTGAAATGTAAACTGTAAAGTACTTTAGTGGCCACATATATGTGACATAACAGTATGACTCAATTTAAATGCATTAATTGGAACTCAATTCTACATTAAATGACTTATTAATGCATAACGACTTTAGAGATGACATTCAGGCATTATTTTACTATGGTTGCAAATAGATTGTACTACAGTGAAAGAAGAGACTGCTAAAGCACAAATATTTTCTCAGTCATTAAGTGTATATCTACCAGGAGCCAGACTAAAAATGGCAAATACACACTACATGCACCACTTCATTCCTCATCCACACTGCAAGAGACACTGCTAATCAATCACGACATTCACTACTTATGAGCTTGAACTCATCCCTCGCATCATTTTCAGCATGACATTCTAGCAGTCACTGCCAATTGACGCAGCTTCATTATCAGTTAATATCCACATGTCATGCTTGACCTGGACCAATGTCACATAATTTTCCTATGTGTAACATTTTTACCACTTGGCACTTCTTCTAAGGAGAAAAGAGAGCATGTGAGTATCCTAGGGAAATCTTATATAACTAGAGTTCCAGATTTTATTTGAGCCAGCTGGGTCCCAAGAGTCAGTCTATAGAACATTACGAATTTGCAATTGATTTTCTTACCACTTCGTGGGGGGAAAAAAGAAAAGAAAAGAAAAAAGAGAAAAAGAGTTCAGATACTAATCTGACTGGCTGCATTAGAATCACCTGGGGAGCTTTTAAATACTGTTTATAGATCCCCAACCTTGAGTCAACATCTCTAGAGATTAAATCTAAAAACTATGTGAATATATGTATATTATGATGTTTAGGTACTGCTGGTTTAGACCAGGTTTAAGTGCTCCTGAATTTCTGTGTCTGCAGGTATAAAATTTCAAATGTATGCTTTTTAAAAAGAATACCTTTTCCTTAAATAATGTTATTCTTATTCTTAGTTTCTAGTTCTAAAATCTGTTTCATTTGTGAAATAATAAATAGCAAGAGTGTGAGTGTTTTGGCTACTTCTTTCAATGCTATCTTTGGCAAAATAAAAAGCTGAAAAATCTATGTGTCTCCTTTTTCTGAAAATTTTCTGATCCTTGAAACAGGTGTATTGATACCTGGCTCTCAGATAAGCTAAGTCTGAACACGAAGGGGGAAATGGTGGGTGGGGTGAGCAGTCAGAAGTCTTTTTTTTTTTTCAAGACTGGAGAAACTCCTGAGAAATGACTCGGGCCAAGAGGGCAAAAAATGACAAGAGGACAAGTTAGACCAAGCAGCAAATCCTTCTTCTGAGAAGTAGTGGTCACGTGTCTGGTCCTAGAGCTGCCCCACGCCTGGTCTTGAAGTCTAGGTGCCGTATGGTGGGGTTATGAAGAGAAAGAAAGATTATAAGATAAGAGACAAGAAGACCCAAGCTCTTTCATTAAAACCTCTGCAAGTTATCGACGTTTGAAAACACCTTTTATAGTGTAGTACAAAGGGGGACAGAGGCATTGCCCCACTTTTCACCTCATACTAGCTAGCTTTAGTACCTCAGAGCCTCAACATACTGTGGTAGTGGCAACTCTGTGAGAAACAAGGGAGAGGCTGCCATTAGCAGGAAGCAACCACAGTGCTCGGTCAGATAGGACAGCAGAACCAGCAAGGGCATCTACAGTGCCTGAGAGACAGCATTCTGGGGAATGGCAGTAACGTCCAGGGACAGGCATGGAGTCCTGGCAGGCATGGGGAGCCCAGCAACCACGTCCAGCAGGGAGTGGAATTCAGGGAATGCTGTGTGGTGCTCTGTGATCACTTAGGAGAGGCCTCCCAGAAACACTTGGGATAAAGAGGGAGAGTTCTTTGTAGGCAGCTCAAAAGTGGTCTTAGTAGGCTTTACCAATAGCCCGAGACATTTTGATACGGAATGTGACTGTTAACTCTTTTTGAGTCCCAGTGCAGTACAGCCCATAGAGCAAGCAGCCTCTACAAAATGAGAATGAATGTAAGGCACGTCCATAAGTTCAGTAGGGTGTCCCCTCACAGTGCTTCTGGTTCTGAGTCTCTTTTGCAGCTTTAGGACCAGACAACTAGCCCATGAAAATAAAAAATGACTCTAGTAGAAAAGGCACCAAAATTAATTCAAACCATGGCCTGAATGGTCCTAGGAAAAACATTTTTCACCTCTATTAAGTTCTCATGCTAGAAATGAACAGAGGTGGTTGCCTGTCCCACAGTAATTTTTCCATCCAGCGTATGTATATTATCCCAATTAGTCTACCAGAAAGAGTCCCCATTCCTCTGGTCCAAGCAGTCAGCTGATCTAATCTTCCCCAGCTGAAGCAATTGGTGTAAGAATGAAATTAGCAATCTTCTCTAGCCTTTTTTAAACAGGAATTAAAAGAGATTATTCTTTGTTGTGTTTTGTTGTACTTTTTTTTTTCTGATGAGCACCCATGCCACCAGGAGAAAATTCACCTTTAGTAGAAACAAACAAACAGCATGAGACCCCAACTCAAAAAAAAAAAAGAAACAAATAAAGTTGACACAGCCAAAAGCAAAGCAGAGAGATGGAGAGGGAGAATGAAGTTCAAGATCCTAGTTTTCATCTCTGAGGTCCTCAGAGTCATTGTTGCTCCCATGACAATTTCTTTTACCACGTGAGCTACTCTCAGCATGTGAATAAATTCCCCAGTTCTAGTTGGGTTTATGTCACTTAACAATGACACTCGCAACAAAAGAATCCAGGGTTGAAGTATTGGTAAGATGATTTCAGCTGCAATTAAGAACAAAATCTACTAATAGTAACTAAAGCTGTAAAGATATTTATTGTTAACTTAAATCCAGAAGTGGTCCCATATTTTAAATTGCCATCAAGTTTTTTGTTGTTGTTGTTCCTTTTACTTTGTCACTCTCAGAATATAGGATTTTGCCTCAGTTTTGTAACTGTATGGCCACAAGATGGCTGCCTCAGGCTTGTAATCTTATGGTTACAAGATGGCTGCCACATCACCATGGCATATCCTCATATCACAGCATCCAAAGCAGGAAAGAAAGAAGAGGACAAATAAGCTCTGTCATTCACCAAGGAGGAAGATATTTCCCAGAAGATCCCTATGAAATTTTCTCTTATATCCCATTGGCTAAAACTAGACTGGGAAAGGAGAAAGGGAGAGCCCTGACTGGCTTATGCCTCAGAATTTACCCTCCTGGCTGGGTTCTTGGCCATCAGCATCCTGTTATTGATTGATGGTGGAATGAGTAGATATTACTGTCTATCCCAACCACATAGAGATGTGAGGTTTAACAACTGTAGTGGTGGTCGTATTCTAATCCAAATTTTTAAATAGTGATGGTGAGGATGATGATAATGATGATGATAGTACTAACTCTGAACCAGGCTTCTTCTACGTAATTTAATTAATTCTTAAAACAATTCACTGAAACTTCGCAACATTCAATGAAGTAGGCATTATTATCATTGTTATTATTATCATCACATATTACCATCAAATTAGACATGAGAAAAATGAGGCATCTGGGAGCTAACACATGCAAAATCCCTTGGCTAGAAGGTATGGTGTTATGATTTGAACTCTGGAAGTTTGACCTGGAGAAAAAGATCTGCTAACCTATATCAGGCTCTTCTCTCTCCAAAATCAAGTGAGATAACAACATGAAGAAAATATGTGGGTGACAGAGTGAGACTCCTACTCAAAAAAAAAAAAAAAAAAACTCCTTCTGGCCGAGTGCAGTGGTTCACACCTGTAATCCTAGCACTTTAGGAGGCAGAAGCGAAAGAATTGCCTGAGCCCAGGGATTCAAGACCAGCCTGGGCAACTTGATGAGACCTTGTCTCTACAATAAATCAAGAAATCAGCTGGGTGTGGTGACACATGCCTGTAGTTCCAGCTACTTGGAAGGCTGAGGTAGAAGGATCACCTGAGCCCAGCAGGTCAAGGCTGCAGTGGTTGTGAGTGTGCTACTGCACTTCAGCCTGGACGAAAGAATGAGACCCCAACTCAAAAAAAAAAAAAAAAAAAAAGAAGAAAATAAGAATTTTTTGCAAAAAAATATTGTTGTTAAAGTGTCATTTCTCCTTAAACTGACCTTGAAACTGTAGCTACCATACTTCCAAAAAGAATACATTAACACCAAAATGTAGATCATTCCTACTAACCTCCTTTCTGTTTCTTTCTATGCACACAAATGACAGGATATATGGTTAGAAAATCCTCTGCACAGGGAAACACAGAACAATTCAATTAATAATTTCAATTTCATTTGGCATTAAAGGTGTTTTAAAAATAGATGTCTTTATCTCAATGAAAGCAAGACCATTAAATGAAAGGAAGTCCCTCTGAAGATTGAGAGCTCAATGGCACTAAATTAGTCAGTGGACTTAAAATTGCGAAGACTTAAAGCCTAGGAAAGATTTTATAGAGTCTTTTATCCAATGACTTTGGATAGTAGGCCTTGAGATAAAGACAAAATTCATTTTAAAGAAGCAAGAGAAGCTTAAACTTTTTTAAAAGAGGGGGTGTACTCTTGTAACTGTAAAACAGACAGATGACATTGAACAGTCTAAGATCATTTTCCAAGCATAGTGCATTAACAACAGAGAGGAGCAAAGTAAATTTAGATTAAGCCAATCTAAAAGTTAAGTAAGCAGAATTTATTAGAATTTAGAAATCTAGCTTTCTGTTCTTATTCTTAATGATGTGAACTGTTAGACATACAGGCAAACTTTTTAAAAACGTGTCTAATTCTTGTCTCAACAGTTTCCCTTTAATTAACTCTCTGGTCTAATGTCAGCCAATTGTTTTCAAACGGTGATTAGCTCCTGCTCCACTGTGTGAACAGTGACCAAGCTGTGTCTCTACAGCAGCTGCTATTTCATACCTGAAGAGACAAAGAAGATGACTGCCTGCTGGATTGGTATAATAACTGGGGGAACATAAAAATGAAAATGTCCTTGAACTCTTCAATAGACAATGTGAGTAACTTCTACTTAACCATATAGATGACTTTTTTCCTCCATCTTCAGTAGAAAACAATAAGAGAACAGGATCATCAACATAATCCTGCACATTAAGTACAATAAATTGCAGACCTAATGTTAAACAAACAAAGTTACTCAAGTGTGTCTTATGTATATAACAATTAATTCAATCTAGATCCATTATTGGAGAGTTAAGAGGAGAAAAAGGAGTTTACCTCAAGTCTAGACTTATTTATTCATACTAAGCACCTTCGTTTGTCTAAGCATTGGATGATAGATCGGGGATAGAGAAGAGGTAGACCTGGATCTGGCCATCAAAGTAATCATAGAATCTACCAAAGATAAAGAGACCAGAAACCCATCACCCTCTAAAACTGATTCAAGATTTTACCCTTAATTCAAGAATATATGAATTCCATTAACCATACATATAGCCTTTTCTTTCTCAGTTTTTCTTGAATATAAAAAAATGAAGCTTTCATATAATCATAAGATTTCAAGGAATTTAAAAATCACTGAAATCACTCCACTAACACTTTTAATAGAAAACCTCAAAACAAGATATCCTTACTGATACTTCTGTACAGATACATTGGTTCTACTCAACTCTAAAAGATGCAGATGTCAAGTTAATTTGCCGGTCGCCTGGATGTCAATGTGACTATCCACTATTATCTGGTAGTTTCTATATATCTAGAGGTAGCCAGCTGCTTGACACCCAATCACTAAAGTATTTGAATGATTGACCAGCTCTTAATAGTCATCTTGAATTTTTAATTTAAAGTAGAAACTAAATATCAAGAAATTATTTCTTTTAACTCAAATCCCTCATGCTTTAACTTGATCACCTTCCTTTTTCTTTTTTGCTGTGAAGCAGAAAGAATAACACATAATTTTCTATGTCCTGGTCTTGAGAAAAAACAGTGGTTCTATAGAGTAATGTTGGTAATGATAGATGGTAACTCTACAAATCACATTGCTGACATTATTAATCTATTTACTTATTTAACAATTATTGAGTGTCATATAGACTAGAAACTAAGCTACATAATGGGTATGCAATGGTGAGACTATGTCTTAGTCTCTTGAAGTTTTTAGTCTTGTTAGAGAAACAGAAAAATAATTACACAGACATGTGCGAAACTGTGGCAAATGATTTAAATAGTAAGTACTTAGAATTATAAAGACCTAGTCTATGTCCATACCACCCTGATCTCGGAGGTTAAGCAGGGTAGCACCTAGTTAGTACTTGGATGAGAATTATAAAGGCCTAAAGTAATGGAATATGATTTTTAGAGGAAGTCAGAGGAGGCTTCCACATGTAAGTGATTTCAAGGTGAGAAAAGAAGAATTGGAAAAGGAGAAAAAAGTCTCAGAGGTAAGAGTCTCTATGCAAAGGCCCTGTGACAAGAGAATACATGCTGAAAAGTAGCAGTTCTCAAAGTGTGATCATGAACTCCTATGAAAATAGCCAAAAATACAGTCATAATAATGTAAGATGTTAACACTGTAAGTAAAGGATTGGCAGTAGTGGGAAACTGCCAGGGGAAGGAGGGGGTGGAGAACACTTCAGCAATAAGGATACCTCATCTAAAACCAGGTGAAGGGGGGACCAAAGTGAGGCCCAAACTTTACCTGTACAATGATCATTTGCATACCTAGCCCTGAATTGTACCTATCTTTAAAATAAAAATAAAAGACATATATATATATATTTTAAAGATAGATACTATATATATATATATAACTACAATGCTACTTGTATTTTTTCCACGATGATTCTCTCATGGGTGTACTGTGGAGTTTTCCAGACACAACATGAAATGTGTCACTGCAACAGATCACATGCAGCAACAGATACAAGACTCCAACTGTCTTTTATTATGCCAGACATTAAAGGAATTTGTAAAAAATGTAAAGCAAAGCCACTTATATTATAATTCTTTAATTTGAAAATATATAGTCAACTTTTATTTTAAAAATAATTAACATGTAATAGCCTCATAATGTTATTCTTAGTGGATTAATTAGATGAGCACTTTTTAAATGTTTTTAAATTTTTATCTCCAATTCTAGTGAAAATCAATAGACATAATACACAAAAACAGAAGCTCATTTTTATCCTTAATACATTTTAAGATAATGCAGGAAAGGAGTCCTGAAACAAAAAGGTGGAATCCTACTGAGAGAAGGAGAAAAAAAATTTTTTAAGATGTAGGGTACAATTCAGGATTAAGTACACAAGTGTTCATTATACAGGTAAAGTTTGGGCCTCCCCTGGGTCCCCATTTCACCTGGTTTGAGATCAGGTACAATTATTGATGTTGTGTGTCTCCAGCCCCACACCCCCACCCGCAGTATCCCGCTACTGCCAAACCCTTTCTTACAGTACAATTATGGTAACTGTTCAGGGTGCACTTATGAGTAAGAGAAGAAGTTTTAAAAGGACTGTGTGACTGCAGCAGACAGATGGAGAAGATCCTTCATCAAGTGTGTGTGTGTGCATGTGAAATAAGGAAGATGAACAGGAACGCTTTAGTTCTTAGACTTGGGGTCACATACTTTGCAGGGTCCCATGCAAACTGAAAATGTAGCGTCCCTTATTTGGAAAGCAGGAGGAAATGTGCTGCTAAAGGTACTAAAATATAACTTTTTTCCTTCCTCAATGATCTCTGTTTCCCATCTGCTATTTGTTATTTGCTATTTAACATAGTTCTAAGGGGAAAAAAATGACTTTTTAATTATGCCATCTTTCACCATTCATTTTTATATTGTACAAGGACAGTTTTAAATGCAAATATAAAAGCATTAAATTCATTTCCAGGATCACCAAAATTATACAATGTATTTTGCAGCTCATACGTGCATAAGTATCTCATTACACAAGAACAGTGGAAATGTTGCACTATTTTAATATCAATTCTGATACACATCCATTCTACCAGTACTTCTATCTTTAGCTTATTGATGAATAAGGAAGACCTGAAAGGAAAAGGAGCTGTAAGTTGCTCTCTTTCCCTTTTCTTCCATGGCATTATTTTCAACACAAGTGGTTGGCTAATATAAGGAAGGACTTTGAGTAAAAAATTTGGGGGTTGCTTGGTCATTTGTGTTTCTTAGAATACCACTGTAATTTTTCTGTGTTTAAAGCAGGCTCTGGTTCAAATGGAAAATGTGGCATTTTCACTTAGTGTAGTAAGCTAAATAATAGCTCCTCTTTTTAGTTTTCTTAGTAATTGCTGTATAAACGCTGGTGAAAAAATAAATAAATAATAGTTCCTCAAAGCATCAACTGTTCCTCCTCAAAATCTTTGTGAATATGTTACCTCTCATGGCAAAAGGGACTTTTCAGATGTGATTAAGGCTCTTCCTATGGAGAGGTTATCCTAAATTATCTAGATATATCCATAGTAACTCTTTTTTAATAGAATAATTATTTTATTTTTTTATTTTGGAATTGTGGCACATATGTGGAGATTTGTTACATATTTCATGAAGCTGAGATTTGGGCTTCTCCTCATCTACAGTAGTGGGGACGGTACCCAATTGGTTATGTGTTTCTTGTCCTCCTTCCCTCCTTCACTCCTCCCTTCTTTAGCAGTGCCTGGTGTTCCCACCCTGTGCCAATGCACACCCAATATTTAGAGCCCACTTATGAGTGAGAACATATGGTAACCAGTTTTTTGGTTTCTGTGATAATTCACCTAGAATCAAGATCTTCAACTGCATCCATGATGCTAGAAAATGACATAATTTTGTTCTTATGTATGACTGTACAGTATTTTATAGTATATACATATAAATTTTTTTTCTTTATCCAGTCCACCTTCAATGGGCATCTGGGTTGGTTCCATGTTTTTGCTATTGGGAATAGTGCTACAATAAACTTTTGTGTGCAGGTGTCTTTTTTGGGAGAGCGATTTGGGTTCCTTTGGGTATATTCCTAGAAGTGGGACTGCTGAGGAATTTTCATAAGAGGATGTCAGGAGGATCAGCAAGCCAAAAGAGGCAATCTGACAAAGGAATCAGAAAAAGGCCATAAAACAGTATGTTTCTGCTTTAAAAAATAAAAGGGGCTGGGGACACGATCCCAAGAAGGTAGCCTCTAGAAACTAGAAGAGACAAGGAACAGATTCTCTCCTAGAGCCTCCAGAAACAATGCCTTGATTTTAGTCCCATAGACACATTTCAGACTTCTAACTTCCAGAATTTGAGAAAATAAATTTGTGTTGTTTGAGCCACAAAGTGTGTGGTAACTTGTTATAGCAACAATAGGATAGCAGCACACTAAAAAGCAGAAGTACTCCAAAAGAGTCTTTCAAAACTCACCTTGTGGGTCCACCAGAATTCTGTGTTCATGGAATGTCACAAACGCAATATACAAACAGGACTATGAGGAACGGCAGATACCTGAACCATGTGTATTTCCTCTGCTCATGCACTTGCTCTACAACCCATGGGACTACACTTACAAAACACAAGTTCAAATGCAAATGCACATGCTGCTCACTTGTGAAGCCAGCCCTGTCTACAAGGAATAGTCTCAAGCAAGCTGTTGGGAGTTGAGAAGAATATAGTATTAATGCAGTGCTTGCTAGTACTCAAATGCCTGTTTGGGTTGTTTTTGGTTTTGCTTTTAATACAAGTTTTCCCATCATTCTTACAAACACTCATACACATGCATCTAATTTCTAGATTTGAAGTCCAGAAATATCAATTTTTAAAGTTCTGTACTTGATTCTGATGATTGCTGCTGTTGAAAAACATTGAGAAACTCAGCCATTTCAAAGTTTCATAAAACCAAGAATGAGAAGTAGGAAAAAAACGCAATATCAATACCCCAAGAAGTGTTTTTAACAGCTGCTCAAAGATATAGTGAAGCCAGCATAAGTCACATACAGGTTGGCATGTTGAGGACTGGATATTTCCTTCTGCATAAGAAATTGGATGTTAGGGGTGAGAGGTGGTTTGAACGTTAACAAAATTTAAGAGAAATAAATTTTCCTGAAGACTCAGAGAATGGGCAAAACTCTAAACCTGATTTAGCAGAGGAACCAAAAGAAAATTTTATTATATCTTCAGAAGAATGCAAGAAAATGTGGCCAACAAGGCTAGGGAGTCTAGGGAAAATAAAATAATAAAATGAAAATACAATTGGATGAGAAACAAAGGCAACAAAGTAAGATTTAAAGAGATATCAAAAATATTTCAAAGAAAACCAAAATTATAATAGCTTAACAAAAAATGTGCACAGTACTTTTTAAAGACCATGACTGATAATGAAAAAATAAAATGAAAATTTTATTTTTATATATATATAAATAAAAAAAAAATATATATATATATATAAATTAGCAGTAGAGACAGAAAATTAAAGTCAACCCAGCAATTACAGCTATTTTTAAGAAATTTGGGACCAAAGTAGCAACCAAGACGTAAGTGGAAAAAGAAAGTAAACTAAGAAAAAGAATGAAAAGAGATCATTGTTTAAAAGTATTCAGGTAAGTTTTTTTTTCAAGTAACATAATCAAGGGGAAAAAAACTTATGTAAAGACAAAAAGCACTAAGCAGATTTGCCACTTGGGAATTAAAACCAGGTGAACTCTGATAACAAAGCAATGTTCACAAAATTTTCAGAGAAATAGAATTAGTGACCTACTTATTAGGCCCAGTCAAAATGTCACTATCTTTTGAAAACAACAGAAAGTCATCCTCAATATATAAGCACTCAAAAATATAACATCTCTGTGCCCTTCTTGACAATATCTTGTACAACATACTAAAAATATCAAATGTTAATCAAATTAAAATTTTAAAAATGTAAAAGCTGGATTATGAAGACACAAATGGTGTACCCTGAGGATAGTTTAAAAAGTTACATTTAAATAACTGCTGTTAGTTAGAGTAAAAAGTTGAATTAAAATGTCAAAAATAATCATTGCAAGAAGAAACATGAAGGGCAGCACATATTTAGTTAAGAATGGTTGTCAGAGTTGCAATCCTCAGATTGTATTAAACATAATGAGGACTACAGCTTTTAATTACTGGAGAGGATAAAACTAAAGGAAATAGCCACATTTTATAAGACAAAGAAAACACAGAGCAAGATGGAGTTGAGATAAAATATTTGAATATATTACAAAAGTTTCGTTTCCTCTATTACAATACAAAGATTCTCAAATTGGATTAAAAGGCATAATGTAAGCATATGCTGCTTCCAAGAGACTTACCTAAAATAAAGTGGCATTAAAATGTTTTTTCAAAGATAGGAAGAGATTTATCAAATTGCAAACAAACTGCCTGAAACCACAGATTTAATAAGATAATGTAGAATAAACTCTCTACATTAACACAGCTTTACCATTCCAGTAAATTCTTGCTCAGGAAAATAAAGTTTCAAATAACATTACTGTTTGTTTCCTAAATTCCTTAAAAATCTATTTATCCAAACAATAGGCTGCTCAGTTTGCCTCTTCCTCAGTCATTAGGGTGAATAGCCTCCTCTCAAGAAAATAGATTTCTTAAATGGGCAAACTTTATTTTCAAACAAATGTTCATTTATCAAGATCAATTTCATAACCCTCATTATTCTGTATTCACCAGTCCTCAACTAATACCAAAAGCTTTGCACAATTCTCAGATCCCGGCATTTAAATATTTGCCTTAAACCAAACCCCAAAACTCCCTAAATATCCACCCATAGTGGTATTCTCCCTTACTACAGTAAGTAACAAATTTTCCTTTGCCTGAACACTATGTTTTTGGTGTTTTCTTTTTCTAAATTGGAGGCCAACAAAAAAACATTAGCACCCATGATATAGTTTAGTTGGTTATCCCCTCAAATCTTATCCCCAAAGTTGGAGGTAAGACCCACTGGGGGCAGCTTGAGTCACAGGGATGGATCCTTCATCAATAGCTTGGTACTGTTCTCATGATAATGAGTAAGTTCTCTCCCTATTAGTTCACAAAATAGTTGGTTGTTTAAAAGAGCCTAATACAAGCCAGGCTCGATGGCTCAGCCTGTAATCCCATGCCTTTGGGAGGCTGAGGTGAGTGGATTGCCTGAGCCCATGGGTTCGAGAACTGCCTGGTCAGCGAGACCTCATCTCTACAATAAATCAAAAAATCAGCCAAGCGTGGTAGCACATGCCTGTAATTCCGGCTACTTGGAAGGCTGAGGGGGAAGGATCGCCGGAGCCCAGCAGGTCAAGGCTGCGGTGACCAGGAGCGGCCACTGCACTCCAGTCTGGGCGACAGAGTGAGACTTCAACTCAAAAAAATAAAATAAAAAAATAAAAGAGCCTAACACCTCCTTTTCTCTCTCTTGCTTCCAGTCTCGCCATGTGCATGCCAGCTTCCTTTGCCTTCCACCACGAGTGAAAGCTTCCTGAGGCCTCCCCAGTAGCTGAGCAGAAGCCTGTGCCATGCAGAACCATGAACCAAATAAAACTTTTGTTTATAAATTATCCAGCCTCAGGGATTCCTTTATAACAACGCCAAATAGACTGTTACACACTCACTTGTAGATAAATTAAATAATCATTTAAAAACTAGTCCTGAATTGTACCAAACATCTTTAAAATTTAAAAAAACTAAGCTGGAAGCTGCCCCTTCTCAGAGGTCATAATAAGCAGTACGATGGCATCTGCTATCGGGATTGTTCGGGGAATCAAGGCACTCAATCCATTAATAAAGTGTTCTGACAGAAGAGACCATTCAAAACCCAGTGTATCAGCAGCTCTGAGATCAGCAGGACTACCAACTCACTCTTCTGTAGTTTCACAGCCTTTTAAGAGAAGTAAATCATCAGATTTGCTAATATATCAGGGTCCACGAGACACTGGAGAAATACTAAAAACATTATGTTAGAAATACAGAAGGAAACTTGTACCTCAGAGAAAATTGAATTTATCCACTGTAGAGAGATCTAGAGTAATCTCTGTGGCTGCTGTTTATTATCAGACAAAAATTACAACAAAGGACTTACAAAATGACAAATGAGAAACTCTACATTTAACAACTTTAATAATCTCTAAAAAAATGAAATATAAAAACTGAAATGTTCAGCTTTACTAATCATCAGAGAAATGCAAATCAAAACTACAATGAGATACTATCTTACACTGGCCAGGATGGTCATCATTAAAAAGTCAAAAAGCAAGTGCTGGTGAAGCTGCAGAGAAAACAGAAACTTTCTACACTATTGGTGGGAATATAAACTAGTTCAACTTTTGTGGTAAGCAGTGTGACATTTTCTCAAAGAACTAAAAATTGAGCTACTTTGATCCAGCAATCCCACTCCTGGGAATATACCCAGAAGAATGTAAATTGCTCTACCAGAAAGACCCCTCAGCCCTGTTCCCAATAACAAACACATGGAACCAACCCAGATGTCAATCAAAAGTGGATTAGATAAAGAAAATATTATACATATGCATAATGGAATACCACACAACCATAAAGAACAACAAAATCATGTCCTTTGCAGCAATATGGATGTATCTGGAGACCATCATTCTACGTGAACTATCGCAGAAACAAAAAACTGAATACTACATGTTCTTGCTCATAAGTGGCCACTAAACATTGAGCACACAGGCACAAAGGCAGATATAACAGACACTGGGCACTGCTAAAGGAGGGCAAGAAGGAAGGGGGATAATAGACATGGGTCCACGTCCACTGCTGGAGGGGAGAGGGTTTATACTAGAAGCCCAAACCTCTCCTTCAAAGTAATGTAATTGCATAGCAAGCCCTCACATGTACACCACAACTCTAAAACTAAAAAAATAAAGTAAATTGGCAAAATATTAAAATGCTTAAAGTTAATAAAGAAATTATTCTATATATTTTAATAAAAACATTTAATGTCAAAAAAGGAAAAGAAAATTGAGATGAACACATGTATCTCCTAATCTGTGTATCTTGGGCAACTTCTTCACAAAATAGTCTGCATAATCTATGTTTGTTACCGTATATATTTTAAAAGTAAAAATAAAAAACTAAGTTGGCTGTTATGCTAATAAAAAGATATAATCTATGGCAAAGATACAAATGTCATAAGCCTTTAAGTGCTAAATAACAATATGTCAAATACAAATAAAGTTTAAGCTGCCAAAAGTATGGGAAGAAGTTAATAGAGTAAAACTGAAATGGGAGAACTTAACCTTTGAAAGATCAAGTAGCCAGACAAAAAGGAAAACAAGTAACAGACAAATGCAAATATAAGGAAAAAGTAAGAAGATGAGATTAGACAAAATAAATTTTCAGGCAAAAAGTAGTAAGCTCATAAGTATCATTTCTTACTGAGAATTAGAATAATTCAACTGATAATTTCAAGTCTAACTATAGATTAAATTTTGTAGCCTATGGATAAAATACCTTTCAAGTGTATTTTAGAGTAAGGATTTTTTTTAACCGATAATATATTCCTCCCTAATAGAGAAAATTCAAATTCCTAAAGCAAATGCTATTCAAACTATAGTTACTGGTCACAGTGCCATAGATCAAGAAATTAATAATTTATTTTAACTAATCAAAATAAAAATGTAGAACGTACACCAACTTAGCTATTGGTTTACAGAGAAAATTGAAACAATTACATCTCATAAAAAATTAAAATAAGAGAACTACTTATCAAAGCTATGGGTTGTAGCCAAAGTTGTTTCCATCTTAATAATAGCTTACTATTTGCCAAAAATGAAGTTGCTGTGGTTTGAATGTGTTCCCCAAAAAGTATGTGTTGGAAACTTAATCCCCAATGCATTGTGAGGTGAGGCATAATGGGAACGGTTGAGATTTTGAGGGCTCTACCCTCAAGAATGAATTCATGCCAGTTAGAAAAGGCTTGAGGCTGCAAGTTAGATCTCTTGCTCTCTCATGCTGTCTTGTCCTTTCACCTCTGCCATGGGATGACACATCACCAGATGCCAGCACCTTGATATTAGACTTCTCACCCTCCGGAACTGTGAGAAATAAATTTCTTGTCTTTGTAAGTTACAGCAGTCGTTGTACACTGCTAGGAGCGGGAGTGGGGGGAGCAGGAGGGGAAGAAGGAGGAAGGAAGACATGTGTCAACACAATGGGTACATGGTCCACTACCAGAAGGAGTGAGGGCCAGCTAGAAGCCCAAACTTCACTGGCATGCAGTCTACTTATGTAGCAAATCCTCACTTGTACCCTACAACTCTAAAACTAAAAAAAATAGACCAAGAAAAGTACTAAGGATGGGATATGCATTTTCTTATTTAATTTTGAGAGAGGTATCGTTACTATCTTTGAGAGAGGTATCGTTACTATCTTTGAGAGAGGTATCGTTACTATCTTTAGTTTATACATGCGGAGACTGTGGCTTAGAAAGTATAAGCTAGTAAAATAAAATTAAATTTATATTCAGGAATCCATTAACATTATATAGGTCAAAATAAAATATATATTCCTATATAAAATCATTGCAATGGATGCTTAAAAATGCACATAATAAAATTCAACATTTATTTCTGATTTTAAAAATTTAAAGCAACTTCATGAACTAGAAATAGCATTGTTGTTAGCATTATTAAAATGGATTATCTATCTAAAGCCAAGAACACCATTCTACTTAAAAACAGCTTACAGACTAAAAAGTTATGACCCCCAAATTTATGTATTGAAGTCATGTGATAGCATGTAAAGGTAAGACATTTGATGAATCATTAGTCACAGGAGCAGAGCGCTCATCAGTGGAATTTGTGGCCTTATAAGAGACCCAGAATGCTCCCTTGCCTCTTTGACAATGTGAGGAAATAGCAAGAAGTGGATCATTTATGAAACAGGAAGCAGGTCCTCATCAGATACTGAATATGCCAGTGCCTAGATTTTGGACTTGCCAGCCTCTGGAACTGTGAAAAAACACACTTCTGTTGTTGATAAGACACACCATCTATGGGAATTTGTTATAACGTTCCAAATGAGCTAAGACAAGTGAATCCCAAATGAAATATTTCCCAACATGTATGTCATAAACGCACTTATGAAAAGTACCAAGCATTGTACAATCTTATAAGTTTGGAAAATCTGAATGCCATAAGCCTTCCTTCTGATGCCATAATATGTATGAGCATATTTAAGATTCTGGGAGTTTCTGCAGTAAAACTTTGTTTAACTTTGTGTTTCTCTAACTCACTTGACCACAAAACATTGTCACCAGTATCACCTATTAATATTCTCTTAAGCACTTCAGGAAAAGCATTCCTATTAAAAGATGAAGTCAAACAAGGAAATATGTAATCATAACATTTAACAGTATTCCAGATCTGTGCCCCACAAAATAAAATAAATCAGAAATGAGTTAGACCATACAACATGAATACTCTTCTTAAACATGCATATCAAAAAGACTGAAAGAAAATACACCAAGATGATAATAGTGGTTATCTCTGTGGGAGCAAATGATAGCTGATCTTATTTTCCCCTTTATACTTTCTATATTCTCTACAATAAGCTCATATTATTTTATAAAAAAATACATTGAGACTCTTTGCCTAAAGCACACAGGCAGAAATATTTTTCAAAACAAATCATGAGAATTTAAAATAGATATAGTTTATAAAATACTGATGAAAACCAATGTTAAACACTTTTGAGACTCTCAAATGAAGGCTATTCAGTTGGTTTCTTATTCCAAGCTTATTTTGTGTGCAAAAGTGAGAGCAAATAATTATATCATCAAACAGAAGTTAATTACAAATAATAGAAGAAAAACGAGACACAAATAATAACTAATCCAAGTAGCAAATAAAATAAAGTCAGCTAAAAAAAATAGCTGATATCTTAGCAAAGAGCAAATCAAGATTAGTCAAATTATTTTAAATTTCAAAAAAGAAAATAGAAATATAGTATCTGAAAGGGCAAAAACTAAAAGATGTGCCAAATTTGATACCTGATGTTTCTGACCTTATTCATTTTGGGATTGTTTCTCTTTCTATTGCCAGGTGGATTTTTGCTGGCACACCAGCTGTATAAATAATATGCCCCTGATTCCTTTTCTCTAAATCAGTGTAATACCACCAGAAGTGGGATTGTCAATCGCTAAGTTAATTCCTAAATTAATCAACTATTTTGTTATTTAGTTACAAGTAAGTGACAAGCCAGAATGAAAGGTGAGGTGAAATAGGAGAAGTGGTTTAGTTTATAAAAAGAAATTAACAATATGATCCTTGTTTTCAATGAGTTAAAATTGATTTCAGGTAGAAAACAATTCCTAGAAGAACTATAAAAATATAGTAAGCAAATGTAAGTACTGGCAAAACTGTAAGTTACAATAAGCATCTTCTATCTTCATTTCATCTGACACCCAAAAGATCTAGAACAAAATAATATATAACACCTACCAACATTTCAAATCAGGCGCTGGATCAACTACAAGGAAATTACAGGATAGTTGAAAGAAGATTTTGCAAACCTTAGCACTTTAGCCTCCTAAAATGTATAAAAAGAGTTCAAGTTAAACCAAGAAAAATGAAGATAAATTTTTTATTAAAAAATTATGTGGTATTTTCCCTCCACTATTCCTCCCCACCATAGGGAAATGAAGAAAGGTCTTTGAGTACCTCTTGAAGAATTTGATATTTGTCCCCTGAAGTTTAAGAAGGCACAAAGTTTTAGCATTTGACACATCTCGAGAAATGTTATGGTAAAGACCATTGCAATAATCCAAGCATGTGGGACTATAAATATTTGCTACTCCTGCTTTACAAATAAAGAAAATTTTCTATGGCATTCTGGTAACTGCACTCTATTGCTCTATCTCCATGTTTATCAATCAACTGATGACCTATCCTATCCCTTTTTTCACCTAATTCCAATTCCCCTTGTCCACATTTAATTCAATGCCTTGCCTCTTCTGCATGGAGATTTTTGCCTCAAGGTATTTCATGTGAAAAGGAAAAGTTCTCTTCTTTCATCCTGTATGCCAATTTCTGGCTTCCATTTTGCTTGTCCATCTAATAAAAATTGAATCTGGTTTTGTTTGGAATGTTAATAATTCAAGAAATGATCATTTAAAAGCTGAAGATAGCGTTTATATTCATTAACTGATTCTCTCAAGATTTCTAATGAGGAAAAAAGGATATGAACATTTTTCCTTCCACACAAAATATAAAATAGCTCTGATTCCATAACAAATCAAGATTTACCTTTCCACCGGATCATGGTTTAGATAAAAGTAGGCCACATATTTTTTATAAAACATAAAGAAGGACTTTATCTCATCTGCTTTATTTATCTCAATTTCTCAAATAACTTCGTCAAGTGAAAGGATAATACACCAAAAGAGTGGTGCTCCAAAACTGAAATATAAGTAACTGGGCTGTGTAAAACATACCTTTTATCCTTGTGGCTTTATTTTATCCAGTGTCATAGAAAAAAGAAATCAGAAAGAAACAAGTTTCTGACAAAATTTTATTGCAACCCATTTATATTACGAGACTAAATTGAAGAATCAACGAGAACTGCAACTCCATTAAAACAACAAATATAAATTATAAGCACATGTGCCAAAAACACATAGTGAGATGGCATATAGGTTGCTTTTGGTTTTTTTATTTTTGACCATGAAGATCTTATGGTCAATATGTCAGCTGCCAAACCAGTAAAATGACTGTAAAATAGAACTGCCAGGAAACTTTCATAATTGAATTTTGGCATCACACAGGTTGTCAAGTTAGACAATTAAAGCTTTAGAAACTTCTGTTTTGCCACAAACCTACAAACAGTGTCATTCTGTGGTAAAACTTTAAAAACCATGAATGTAACATATTAACCATTCCAAAAACACCCATGCCAGCCTTCACAGAAAAGGAGCATGTGCCAAGATATACAAATATTTAACACGCTGTAACAGGGCTGCCTAACATTCATCTCTTGTCAAGGGTTCAAAATAACTTAAAGGCATTCTACGTGCAGGAGATCAAAAAGATAAACAAAAAACCCACTTGAAACATTATTGCATTTATAATGAAAGTTGTAGGGGTAGGTTTTTTTCAAAAACAAAAATAATAACTTAAAAATACCTTCATCTCTAAGGAGTTACAGAAATAGTAAATGAGAGAACAGAGGAGAACCAGGAGCCCCATAAGTGGGCAGAATAATGGAGTATGAACAGAATGGAGTGAAATGTCCCAGGGGCTAAAGTATCTCTTAGGAAAGATTATAATGGGTACAGTCAACTGGGCATGGTGGCTCATGCCTGAAATCCCAGAGCTTTAAGAAGCCAAAGCAGGGGACTTGCTTGAGGTCAGGATCTCAAGAGCAGCCTGGGCAGTATAGCAAGACCCCATCTCTGAAAAATAAACAGTAAAATAAAGGAAGGGTGCAGTCATTTAGTGCCACCAGAAGTCAGACTTGAGTTAATGCTAACTCTGAGTTAGAGAGGCATCAGCTGAACGCCAGCAGAGAAGAGAGAAGAGGACAGAAAAGAGAGGGTGTAGTAAAGCCCAACTATCTTGCTTTTCCTAAACCTTCAGGGAATGCTAAAATTGTTGAGTAGATAAAAGAAATCCTTACTGCCCAATTCCTCTTTCAAGATCCTTCTCCTCCCTCAAGTCTCTCAGTACCTTCAAATTTCTCCACCTATCATGCTTATTTGAAGAAAATTTCTGATAAACTCATTAGTAATGTGATTCAAGCAATATTAACACTATTATAATTTATTCCTTGCAAACTACGTTCACTCACCTTGGCTTGTTAGACTGTAACTCCCAACTCAGGAAAGAGATGAGAATCCCTACTGTACAGGTGGGAGACTTAGCAAAGAATGAATGGGTAATTTGCTAAATGTTAGAGGTAGAAAGAGAACCTCCACTTTTTTATTTCAAAGTGGCACAGTACTGAGGTTAGATTGTGGGTTCTAAAATAGGATTTCCTCAATGTGAGTCAGGGCACTAATCAGCTAGCTGCATGATGTCACATAAATAATCCATATATCTTAGTTTCAATTTGTTTATCTATAAAGATGAGAATAATTCAAGATCCTACCTTATTGAATTGGTGTATTATTAACTAATGCATGTAATGTGCTTAGTATAATGCCTAGAATATATTAAGTACTCACTAAATGTTAGGTTTTATAGCCTCATTATTACCTCTGCAACATGCTACCTCAGGCTTAATAGCCTTGAATCTTTATAAACGATGAATTTTCTTAAACTAAAGAAAACTGTCTCACTGTAGCTTCATCAAACAGAATAAAGGCTGTTGGTTTGGGCCTCTTTTGTATTATTTTTGTTTTGTCTTTTGACTGAAATAAAGTCGTGGAAAGGCAAGGAGATAAAAGCTGTTCCAGAATCTCTGGTGTGGACAACAGCATAGATACAGAAAAAACTCCATATAAACAGGTTTCTGTACATAAAATTGAAACTAGCCTAGGTATTTCAAGCAGAAGGGGATTTGTCACAAGGTATAAGATACTCACAAAATCTTCAGAAGGACTGGAGGGATATGTGTATAAGAATCATTAAATTCAAGAGCTCACTGCTAGAACTGTAATCCAGGATCAGGAGCTTCTTCTACAATTGGCTCAGGACACTCATGAAGCTGCTGCTAAAGTCATGGAACCAGAGACCAGACATCCTGCCTCTACCACTATCTTGAGATACCCAAAGTTGATTAACAACAGAACCCGGAGTTCAACTACAACTGCTGCCTCATATTTCCACAATCTTCCCTGCACAAACAGCAGCAGGAGAAGGCATCGCCTCATGTCCATGGGAAGAAGAGAAAGCAACAGGTTTGGAAAACCTATTTGAGGAAATAATGGAAGAAAACTTCCCTGACCTTGCCAGAGATAGGAACATCCAGAGACAAGAAGCCCAAAGAACCTCCAGAAGAGTTACTGCAAAAAAAGTCATCCCCAAGGTATATAATCACTCAGTTATGCAAATTAATGTGAAGGAAAGAATTTTAAAAGCAGTGAGACAAAAGCGCCCAATAACTATAAAGATAAGCCTATCACACTAACTGCAGACTTTTCAGAAGAAACATTACAAGCCAGAAGGAATTGAGGTTCCATTTTCAATCTCCCCAAACAATAACAGTCAGGCAAGGATTTCGTATTGCACAAAATTCAGTTTTATGAATAAAGGAGAAATGAACTCTTTCTCAAACAAGCAAATACTAGGGAATTTGTCACCCCTAAGCCAACTCTATAAGAAATACTCAAAGAAGTTCTAAATACTGAAATAAAAGTTCGAAATACACTGGTAGGAAACACCCGAAATTATAAAGCTCACAGATCTTACAGAACACCAACGTATTGAGAAAATAAGTACATAAATAAATAAAGCAACCATATATCAATATGATGAATGAAATAGTACCTTACATATTATCATTAACTTTTTGGTCTCATGTCCCTCTAAAAAGATACAGAATGGCAGAATGAATAAACAAACACAACCCAAACATCTGCATTCACAAGACCCACTTACCTTAAAGACTACTACAGACTCACGGGAAAGGAGTGAGGAAAAATATTCCACAAAAATGAAAACCAAAAATGAATATGAGTAGCCATTCTTACATCAGATACAAACAAACTTTAAATTAACAATAGTAAAAAAAAAAAAGACAAAAACGGTTCAATCCAACAAGAAGATATAATAATTTTAAATACACACACACACACACACACCTAACTCCAGAGTCCCCAGCTTTATAAAACAAATTTTAGGAGATCTAAAAAAAGAGATTGGCAGTAATATAATAATAGTGAGAGACCTCAACAAACAGATTATCAAGGCAGAAAGTCAATAAAGAAACAATGGTGTTAAACTGGACTCAAGAGATTATATATTTTTCTCATCAGCACATAGAACATTCTCCAAGACAGACCATATGATAGACTTCAAATCAAGACTCAAAAATTCAACAACAAAAAAAGAAATTTTATCAAGCAACTTCTCAGACCACAGTGGGCTAAAACTAGAAATTAACAAGAAGAACTCACAACACCATACAATTATAGAAGTCAAACAACCTGCTCCTGAATAATCCTTGGGTCAACAATGAAATCAAATGCAAATTAGAAAAATTTCTTAAAATGAATGACAATAATGAAACAATTTATCAAAAACCTCTGGGACACAGCCAAAGCTGTGCTCAGAGAAACATTTATAACATTTAGGCCTACATTAAGACTAAAACATTACATATCGACAACCTAACATCACACCTCAAGGAACTAGAAAAACATGAACAAACCAAACCCAAAGCTAGCAGAGGAAACGAAATAAGGGAGATCAGAGCAGAATTAAATAAAATTGAAATGAAAAAATACAAAAAAAAGAATCAAAAAGTTGGTTATTTGAAAAGATAAACAAAATTGATAGACTCCCTAGCTAGATTAATTAAGAAACAAAGAGAAAAGACTCAAGTTAGCTCAATCAGAATTGAAAACGAAGACCTTACAACTGATATGATGGAAATTCAAAAGATCATCCAAGACTAATACGAACACCTTTATGTAAACAAACTTAACAATCTAGAAGAAATAGATAAATTCGTGGAAACGTACAATGCTCCAACCTTGAATCAGGAAGAAATAGAAACCCTGATCAGACTAATAAAGGTAGCAAGATTGAAACCATAATTAGAAGTCTCCCAACAACAACAAAAAAGTCCTCAACCTGATGGACTCACAGTTAAATTCTACCAGACCTTCAAAGAAGACCTGATACCAATTCTACAAAAGTTATTCTACAAGATTGAAGAGGAAGAATTCATCCTTAACTTATTCTATGAGGTCAGTATCACTCTGATATCAAAGCCAGGAAAGGACTCAACAAAAAAACCAAAAACTACAGACCATTGTCCCTTATGAATATAGATGCAAAAATCCTCAATAATATATAGTAAACCTAATTCAACAGCACATAAAAAAGGAATACACAATGACCAGTAGGCTTTATCCCAAAAATGCAAGGGTAGTTAAACATATGCAAGTCAGTAAACATGATCCACTATGTAAACAGAATTAAAAGCAAAAATCATATGATCATTTCAGTAGATGCAGGAATAGCATTAGATAAAATCCAGCATCACTTCATTATAAAAACCCTCAGCAAAATAGGCATAGAGGAAACACTTTTCAAAATAATAAAAGCCATACATAACAAACCCATGGCTAATATCATCCTGAATGCAGAAAAGTTGAATGCATTCCCCCTCAGAACTGGAACTAGGGATGGATGCCCACTTTCAACACCTTTATTAAACACAGTACTTGAATTCCTAGCCAGAGCAATCAGGCCAGAAAAAAAAAAAAGGAAATCCAAATTGGGAAAAAATAAATTAAATTTCTGTATGCTGACAACAGGGTCCTATACCTAGAGAATCCTAAAAACTCTTCCAAAAGATTTCTGGACTTGATAAATGTATTCAGTAAAATTTCAGGGTACAAAATCAACACACACAAATCAATAGCATTTCTATACACCTATAGCAACCAAGCTGAGAATCAAATCAAGAACTTAATTCCATTTACAATAGCAGCCAAAAACCTAAATTACCTAGGAATATATTTAACCAAGAAAGTAAAAGATCTCTACAAGGAGAATTACAAAACTCTGATGAAATAAATTGAAGAGGACACAAACAAATGGAAAAATATCCCATGATTATGGTTTGGAAAAATCAGCATTATTAAAATGGTCATATTACCCAAAGTAATCTAAATTTCAACACAATCTCTATAGAACTAGGCAGGTCATTTCTCACTGAATAGAAAAAAAAGATCCCAAAATTCATATTGAACCAAAAGAGACGGAATAGCCAAAGCAATTCTAAGCAAAAAGAACAAAGCTGGAGGCATCACATTACCTGACTTCAAATTATACTACAAGACTGTAGTAACCAAAACAGCATGGTACTGGTAAAAGAGCAAACATATGGGCCAATGGAACAGAATAGAGAATGCAGAAATAAATCCAAATACCTACAACCAACTGATTTTTGGCAAAGCATACAAAAACATACATTGGGGAAAGGACAACCTATTCAGGAAATGGTACTGGGAATATTCGATAGCTACATGCAGTAAAATGAAACTTGATTCCTATCTACCCATATACAAAAATTAACTCAAGATGAATTAAAGACTTAAATATCGGGTCTGAAACCATAAAAATCCTAGAAGAAAACCTAGGTAAAACTCTTCTGGACATCGGCCTATACAAAGGATTTATGGCTAAAACCTCAAAAGCAAATGTAACGAAAACAAAAATAAATAAGTGAGACTTAATTAAACTAAAAAGTTTCTGCACAGCAAAATAAATAATGAACAGAGAAAATAGGCAACCTGTGGAAAGGGAGAAGATATTTGTAAACTATACCTCTAACAAAGGACAGATACTTAGACTCTACAAAGAACTCAAACAAGTCAGCAAGATAAAATCAAATAGCCCTGTTAAAAAACTGGACAAATGACAAGAACAAACATATCTCAAAGGAAGATATACAAAGAGCCAAAAAATATGCAAAAATGTTCACCACCACTCATTATCAGGGAAATGCAAATTAAAACCACAATAAGATACCACCTTACTGAGAGTGTAAACTAGTACAACCTCTGTGGAAAACAGTGTGGTGATTCCTAGAAGCTCTAAAAATCAACCTTCCATACGACCTCACAATCCTCCTACTGGGATTATACCCAGAAGAACTTAAATCACTCTATAAAAAAGATACCTGCACATGTATATTTATCACAGCATTGTTCACAGAAGCAAGAACATGGAACCAACCATGCAGCCCTCTTTGATTTTCAAGAGGACTGGATTTTTAAAATGTGATACATATACATGACGGACTATTATGCAGCCATAAATAACAAAATCATGACTTCACAGCAACTTAAATGAACTTAGAGTCTATAATATTGAGTGCCCTTTCACAGAAACAAAGAACTGAGAATCACAGGCTCTCACTCATAAGTGAACCTTGAATAGTTATTGCAATACTATTAGAAAAGGATTGGCAGTAGCAGGAAACTGCTGGGAGGGGAGCGGGGAAGGGGGATTGGCAGTAGTGGGAATCTCCACGGGGAGGGAGGACACACCTCATCAATAAGGGTACCTGCATAATGTACATTTGTATACCTAACCCTGAATTGTACCCCACATCTTTAAAAGAAGAAACATTGAAAGAAAAAATAAAATAAAAGAGATACAACCTTACATCACTCAGCATGGCCATTATTTTAAAGATCAAAAAACAACAGATGCTGGTGCAGATGCAGAGAAAAGGGAATAATTGTACACTGATGTTGGTAGTGTAAATCAGCACAACCTATATGGAAAGCAGTATGGAGATCTCTCAAACGACTAAAAGTAGATCTACCATTTGATCCAGCAATGCCCCTACTAAGTATCTACCCAAAAGAGCAAAGATTCTTATATGAAAAAGACACCTGCACCCACGAGTTCATTGCAGCACAATTCACAATAACAAAGATGTGGAAACAACCTAAATGCTCAGGAGCCAATCAGTGAATAATGAAAAGTGTGGTATATATACACTATGGAATACTATTCATCTATCAAAAAGAATGAAATAATGTTTTTTGCAGCAACTTGGATAGAACTGGAGAACATCACCTTAAGTCAACTAACTTAGGAATAGAAAGCCAAACATTGCATGTTCTCAAGTATAAGTGGTAGCTAAACTATGCAAAGACATAGAGAATGGTATAATAGACACTGGAGACTCAGAAGGTGGAGGGTGGAGGGACAAAAAAATCACCTATTGGATACAATGTGCACTTGTACCCCCAAAGCTATTGAAATAAAATTAATAAATAGATAAATTATATAGACTAAACTATATATTTAAACTATCATCCACATACTTTATGTAAAGTAATAGAAGAAAGGAAAGGGGAAGATGTTCATTAATATTATATTAAATACACACACACACAAACACACACATACATACGCTTGTGTCTTCCTTTGTGAAACTGGTTATAAGGCATTACTGGAAGTTATAACCTCCTTTCGCAACTGCGCATTCAACCTCAACAAGATTCTAGCAAATCGGATCCAAAGACACATCTCAAATATCATCCACCATGACCAAGTAGACTTCATCCCCAGGATGCAGGGCTGGTTCAACATTCGCAAGACCACAAATGCCACTAAATACATCAACAGATGTAAAAGCAAGAACCACCTGATTATCTCATGAGATGCAGAAAAAGCTTGTGATAAAATCCAGCATCCCTTCTTGATAAAAACCCTCGAACATCTAGGTATAGAAGGAGCATACCTCAAAATAGTAAGTGCCATCTATGACAAACCCACAGCTAGCATATTACTAAATGGTCAGAAACTAGAATCATTTCCCCTGAAAACTGGAACAAGACAAGGCTACCCACTCTCACCCCTCTTGTTCAATATTGTGTTGGAAGTCCTAGCTCAGGAAATTAGACAAGAGAAGGAAATCAGGGGTATCCAAATAGGAAAAGAGGAAGTCAAGTTATCCCTCTTCACTGATGATACAATCCTATACCTTGAAAATCCAAGAGAATCTGTCAAAAACCTGCTTGCACTGATAAAGGACTTTGGGAAGGTCTCAGGGTACAAAATGTGCAAAAGACAGTTGCATTCCTCTACACTAACAACAAGCAGGCAGAGAAACAAATTAAAAGCACAATATCATTCACATTAGCCACACAAAAAAATGAAATTCCTCGGCATCTTCCTAACCAGAGAAGTGAAAGACCTTTACAATGAGAATCACAAAACACTGCTCAAAGAAATCCAAGAAGACCCAACAAGTGGAAAAATATTCCATGCTCATGGATAGGAAGAATCAACATTGTTAAGATGTCCATTCTACCAAAGGCAATCTACAGATTCAATGCAATACCCCTTAAGCTACCAATATCATTCTTCTCAGACCTGGAAATGACAATACAGAAATTCATATGGAAACATAAATGACCACGAATAGCTAAAACAATTCTTAACGAAAGAAACAAAGCAAGAGGTATCACACTTCCAGACTTCAAACTTTACTATAAGGTTACAGTCATCAAAACAGCCTGGTATTGGTACTAGAACAGGCACACAGACCAATGCAACAGGATAGAGATTCCAGAAGCAAAGCCTCAATTCCTCAACCACCTCATCTTTGACAAAGCCTCCAACAACAACCACTGGGGAGATGAGAACCTATTCAGTAAATGGTGCTGGGAAAACTGGCTGGTTATATGCAGAAGATTGAAACAGGACCCCTACCTATCACCATACACTAAAATTAACTCTAAATGGATCAAAGACCTTAATGTAAAACCTCAAACTATAAGAATCTTAGAAAATGCAGGACACACCCTTATGGAAATTGGAACTGGGGACCGATTCCTATTCAGAACCCTAAAGGTCAATACCTTAAGAAATAAAATAGACAAGTGGGACCTCATCAAATTAACGAGCTTTTGCAAAGCAAAATAAACCATCAAGAGAGCAGGGAGACAGCCCACAGAATGGGAAAATATATTTGCCAACTGTTTATCCAACAAAGGTCTAACATCTGGGATCTACAAGGAACTCAGATGCACCAAAAGGAAAAAAACAAGCAGTCCCTTTAATAAGTGGGCAAAAGACATGAATAGACACTTCTCAAAAGAAGATATACAGGCAGCCAACAGACACATGAAAAAGTGCTCAGCCTCACTCATCATCAGAGAAATGCAAATTAAAACCACACTGAGATACCACCTTACCCCTATAAAAATGGCCATCACTCATAAAAGAAACAACAGATGCTGGCAAGGATGTGGGGAAAAAGGAATGCTTCTACACTGCTGGTGGGAATGCAGACTAGTACAACCTCTTTGGAAGACAGTGTGGCGATTTCTGAAAGAACTAGAAATTGACCTTCCATATGACTCAGCAATGCCCCTATTGGGAATATACGCACAGGAACTCAAATATTTCTACAAAAAAGATACCTGCACAGGTATGTTTGTTGCAGCTCTATTCACAATAACAAAAACATGGAACCAACCCTGTTGCCCACTGAAGCTGGACTGGATTTTTTTAAAATGTGGTACATATACACAATGGAATATTATGCAGCCATAAAGAAGGACAACTACATGGACTTTGCAACAACTTGGATGGATTTGGAGTCGTTCAGACTCAGTGATTTATCACAGAAACGAATAACTGAGTTCCATATGTTCTCACTCATAAGGTGACCTCGAACAATTATAATGCTATAAGAAAGCGATCGGCAGTAGTGAAAACTGTCAGGGAGGTTGGTGGGACTGGCAGTTGAAAGAAACTGCCTGCTAGGGGAGGGAGGGGCATACCTCATCAACAAGGGTAACTGCATGATCAGTGTTTATATATCTAACCCTTGATTGTACCCCACATCTTTATAATAAATAAATAAATTCAAAATAAAAAGAAAGAAAAATAAAATAAAAGAGATACCACCTTACACCACTCAGCATGGCCATTATTTTAGAGATCAAAAAACAATAGATGCTGGTGCAGATGCAGAGAAAAGGGAATGCTTGCACACTGATGTTGGTAGTGTAAATCAGCACAACCTATATGAAAAGCAGTGTGGAGATCTCTCAAATGACTAAAAGCAGATCTACCATTTGATCCAGTAATCCCCCTACTAAGAATCTACCCAAAAGAACAAAGATTCTTATATGAAAAAGACACCTGCACCCACATGTTCACTGCAGCACAATTCACAATAACAAAGATGTGGAAACAATCTAAATGCTCATCAACCAATCAGTGAATAATGAAAAGTGTGGTATATATACACTATGGAATACTATTCAACTATCAAAAAGAATGAAATAATGTTTTTTTGCAGCAACTTGAACAGAACTGGAGAACATCATCCTAAGTCAACTAACTTAGGAATAGAAAGCCAAGCATTGCATGTTCTCAAGTATAAGTGGTAGCTAAACTATGCAAAGACATAGAGAATGGTATAATAGACACTGGAGACTCAGAAGGGGGAGGGTAGAGGGACCAAAAAAAACATCTATTCACCTATTGGGTACAACATGCACTAGTACCTCCCGAAGGTATTGAAATAAAACAAATAAATACATAAATTATACGTATGTGTGTGTGTGTATACATATATATATATATAAATATATATCTTGTTACCTAAGTACTAAACTGTATATATTTAAACTCTCATCCACATACTTTATGTAAAGTAATAGAAGAAAGGGAAGGGGAAGGATGTTCATGTTCATTAATATTATATTACACACACACACACATACACACACACATGCTTGTGTCTTCCTTTGTGAAATTGGTTATAAGGCATAACTGGAAGTTATAACCCCATTCTCAACAGTACATTCAGTTTTCCCTGTGATCTCAACCTGATCTTAGCTAGTATATGTTTATACTTGGTGAGACACACAAACCTTCAGTCTTGAGATGTCTCAGCCATTAATGACCCCACTAGTATTGAGTTGTAAACACCTTTTTTCCTCAAAAGAAACAATTTATTTAGAATAAAACAAAAGCAGCTCAACTGTGAGCACACATTTGAGTGACAGCTACTTTTAAGCTATGTGAGCCAGAAAAAGGAATTTTCTTTACTTTTCCAGAAATCTTGTGTACACAGCACAAAACAAAGAGGTCATTTTCTTTTCCACTTAAAACACTGGCATTGGCATCACAATAGCAGATACACAACTTTAAGCTGCCATTTTAGTGAAATGCACAAATACTAAACAGATTAGCTTTCTTCCATTAGAGGCCCATGTAAATTCCACATAAGCCACAACTTGTCTTCAAGAAGGTTCATTAGAGGCAATCATTTTTTCATTAACTTTTCTGGTTGGCAGGAAAGCATTAGAGTCACTGCAGTGGCTACCTTGCGTTTGGGACATGTTTCTTCTTGGCTTCACTTTGTAACAACCACCTAATAAACACACAATAATCAGGATCAACTACCTATAACACATTAATCCTAATCTTTTTTTGCTTGTTGGTTCAATAGCACAACAGTCCAAAATAGTCAGATTCAGATTCATTAGAACCGTGTCTTGTGTTCCCTGGTAGAAGCCACACCAAGATCTCTAAACCATTAGAGTTAAATATTGTTGGGACATTTATTAGGTACAAAATGCCCAGGTATCTTGGCTTGATAAGATGAAATATATTTCAAGATGCAGATCTCAGATCACAGAGTGACTTGTCTCTCATAGTCAAGCACTCAATCTCCATCAGCCCCAGTAGAAAGCCAGGAGCTGATGTGGCAAACAAGAATGTACTCGTCTCTTGGTATCCATGGTAAATTTGTTCCAAGACCCTCTGCAAATACCAATATCCACAGATGTTCAAGTTCTTTGTATAAAATAGTATAGTATTTACAAATAACCTATACACATTCTCCCATATTCTTAAAAATCATCTCTAGATTACTTATAATACTAATACAACATAAATACTGTATAAACAGATGTTATACTATATTATTTAGGGAATCATGACAATGAAAAAGTCTGTACATGTTCAGTATAGAGAAAACCATCCATTTTTTGGTCCAAATATTTTTATCTTAGGTTGACTGAATCCATAGATGCAGAACCCACAGACACAAAGGGCTAACTGTTGTTATTTGCAAAAGAAAGTAGGATGATTAGTTTTGTGTGTCAGCTTAACTAGGCTATAGGACCCAGCTATTCAAATAAATACTAATCTAGGCATTATTATAGAGTTATTTTATAGATGTGGTTAACTATTATCAATTGACTTAAAAGAGATCTTCCTCAACAATGCGGGTGGGTCTCACTTAATCAGTTAAAAACATTTAGAGTGGAACTGAGATTTGTGTAAAGAAAATAAATTCTGCCTCAGAACAGCAGCTTCAACTCCCATCCAAGAGTTTTCAGCCTGTAGACCTACCATACAAATTTTAGACTTGCCAGCTGTGATAATCATGTAAGACAATTCCTTGAATTAAATGTATCTATTTATCTATCTATCCATCCATCTATCCTACTGATTCCATTTCTCTGAAGAACCCTAACTAATACAGAGGTCATGAATTTCTTCAAAATCCTATATGACTGGTAGTGATTCGCTACAGAGAATCCTTTTTTGTCACTTAGGACTCCTGAATTAGTAGGTCATAAGGTTACATAGAAGAACTTCTGGGAGAGCTAATTGCATTATAGCCTGGAGCAGCTGAAGAACTATTCCTTGCTTTGGATTATATTCAAAACTGGCAACCTAATGGAATTATCTGGTCATAGCAGAGGACCAAAATACAGTATGTGTTGCCTTCAAGATATAAAGAATCTATCACGTATTGTGCACATGTATGTTTGTGTGTGTGTGTGCTCATGTGTGTGCTAAGAATTACAAGGCAGCCGGGCTCGGTGGCTCAGCCTATAATCCCGCGCCTTTGGGAGGCTGAGGTGAGTGGATTGCCTGAGCCCGTGGGTTCAAGAACCGCCTGGGCAGGCAAGACCTCATCTCTGCAATAAATCAAAAACTCAGCCAGGCATGGTAGCACATGCCTGTAATTCGGCTATTCGGAAGGCTGAGGCGGAAGGATTGCCAGAGCCCAGCAGGTCGAGGCTGCGGTGGCCAGGAGCGGCCACTGCACTCCAGTCTGGGCGACAGAGTGAGACTCCAACTCAAAAATAAAAAAAGAATTACAAGGCACATCGACTTGTCTTTTGCTTTGAATGGCGAATGCTAACATGCCCCATAATACTGGATTCCAAAATCTTCATTGAAGTGGCAGATCCTTAAATTTATACAGACTTTATCTCCCATCTTCTGACAAATGTAGGTCTCATAAAGACATGTAGGGTACTACTAATTGGAATGTGATCCACATATGCGTGCTGGTCTGTGAACTCTTTGTTACTGGCCTTCAATAAGTACAGAAATTGAGAGTAAATTCTTGGAAATGTTTAGAATAATCTGATAGAATCTAATAAAATGAGATTTGTACTTGTGTGTCTTTTTATTTTGAAATTATTTATTTTTATTGAAATTTTAAAAATTGTTTTTCTGAATGGATTGAAAATTTTTAAAAACTGGTTCATTGCCCTCAATTGTTTGAGAAACATAGATCTAGGATACCTGCTACTTTCTGCTCATCAGATTCTATCAGCTCAATGTCCTCAATATGGTGGACCAAAATACTATCCTGTGGGGTGATAAAAATGATCAAATGCTCCATGGAGTATATTATGACAGTAAGTCAGAAAAATGACCTAGCTCTGAAGTAGATGTGTACTCCTGTTCTTATCAAATTAAGAACAAATCGCTTCTGATGCTCCTTGTTTGGGAGGTAAGAGAGAAAAAGTAATCACCAGAATTATAACTGCAGGTGCCAGGGACTGTGTTGATCATCTCTAGCAAGAAAACAATTAGAATTATCATATGATTAAGTTTATAACAATGTGCTATCATTCTCTAAAGCCAATTCCTATTTATTCCATCTTTGGTGATAGCACTAATCTCTGCTTTCCTCTGCCCCAGAGATATAGTAATACTTTGTATTTACCATTTTGAAAGGGAGAGACTCCAATAGTCTTTACCTAGCTTTTAATACCAAAAAATCCCTTAGACCACTTATCACCTTATCTTCAAAATAACCGCTCTGACCTGAGTACTGAAGTGTTTTTCTGGAACACCAGAGGTCATCATTATTTTAGAGTCACTTATCAATAACTCTCAAAAGAACTAGGTTTTTTTTTTCTTTTTTCTAGTATTTTAGTTCCATGGTAAATGGCAAGTCACTCGGGGAAGACTAGAAAAATTACTTACTGAATACCCTTAAAAGAGCATTGCAAGTATTTTTTCAAAAGGTCCCAGATACCTTCTGAGTCAACAGGCTGTGGGTGTGGGAACTCTCTCAAATCTAAGATTTAGATGAGGGATTATGGCTTTGCATTATATCACCTCAAGGCAGTTTTCATTCACCAGACCTAAAGATTTAATTTTATTTGCTTTAGTTACCAAGTTCAGATAGGACCCTAATGGGCTACCCACTTGATTCAAAATGGAAACAGTGATCAGTTAGCCCCCACACAGTTCCACCAGTCAACTCATTTTTATTGTTATCCTCACTTTACTCCTTATCAGGGTAAAAAATCTGACAGTTATCATTTGAATTCTGATTCTCCAGGATCCTATCACATCCACTGAAATCAAAGGTTTCAATAAGCATCTTCCATCTTCATCCCCAATTTACAGAGGATATCCACTCTTATATGCTAAAAATTGTATGTCTCCAAAATTCTTATATTGAAGCCCTCACCCTGGTACTTAAGGATATGACTGTATTTGAAGACATGGTCTTTAAAGAGGCAATTAAGTTAAAATGAAACCATTAGGGCTGGCCCTAATCTAATCTGACCGGTGTCCTCAAAAGAAGAGAAAATTGGAAAATACAGAGAAACACCAGGTATGCATATCCACAAAGGAAAGGTCATGTGAGGACACAGCAAGAAGGCAGAAATCAGCATGCCAAGGAGAACCCTCAGAAAAAATACAAAGATGGTGATCTTGGACTTCCAGACTCCAAAACTGTGAAATAATATATTTTGTTGTTTGAACCACCCAGTCCATGGTGTTTTATTATAGCAGCCCTAGCAAACTATGCCACTATTAATGCCACTGCTGCCTTTACCAATGTGTTTCATTATGAAGAGAACTTTCTCTGAGCCCTTTGAAGAAGAGGGCTCAGAGAAAGTTGTATGAAAAATGTATGATAAATATTTTGCAAAATTTTTCATTAACTTCATCTTTGCATTCCTTCTTTTATGAGTTATCTGGCAAGTCAACATTATTTGGTATCTGCCAGTACTGAGCTCAAGTCTTAGTTAATTTACCAAGTGAAAGATAAGTGTTAGCTTGCCCAAAGCTGATTCCCTGGTGCAAGGTTGTCTTCTTTAAAGTTGCTTGGAAAATTACTATGACTATGGTCAAGCACTTTAAGAATATTAACTTAGGTAAAATGTTAATTTGGCATTTAGGACCATTGGCACACCACGTCCTACTGCTGCGATTATGAGACTTGGCCCTGTATTAGCTCAGGCTGCCATAACAAAATACTATGTCACCCAATGCCAATAATTGGGTGGCTTAGACAACATAAAGTTATTTTCTCACAAGCTAAAGTCTAGGAGTTCAAGATCAGGGTGATAGCATGGTTGTTGTCTGGTGAGAGCTCTCTCCCTTGCTTATAAACAGCTGCCTTCTTATTATGTCCTCACATCACCCTTTCTCGAAATATACTCATGGAAAAAGACAAAGTGAGCTCTCTTTTTTATGAAGACACTAAGCCTATTGAATCAAGGCCCCACCCTTATGATTGCTTTTAACTTTAATTACCTCCTTCAAATATAGTCACATTGGAGCTTAAGGCTTCAACACAGGAATTTTGAGGGAACACGAATATTCAGTCTATAACAAATCCCAACCCCTTGATCACACCAAGGGATGAGTTAGTGATTCCCTATACCTGAATGCTGGAGTAACAGCTAATATTTGCAAATTGTTAGGACAATTCCTATCTCCTTGAGGTGGTGCACTAAATTCAAAATCTCTTATAAATCAGTCCAGAGACTTAAAATCATCCCCAAACAGGGATATACTTCTTCCTTTTGGTCCAGTATTCATTTTCATGGATGTTTTCCAGGTTTATTTTAGTATTTAGCAATTCTTTTCATGTGTAAGTTTTTTCTCTGTATCAGACTTTATACTTACCCTAGGATATGCCGAGATTGATTTATATCAAGGTAACTGAGGAATAGTGAGTACACAGCACAAGGGGAGCTGACATATCCCTTCGAGGTAACTGCCTTAGGAGAAGTCATTAAAAGTTGTCCAATGAATACAGAACCTGCCCCATAGACAAGAATAAGGGGATGCTTCTGATGGCAGGCAAGGCTCAGAGGGATTTGATTTTTCCATCTACTTAAATTAATTTTAATCCCTTCAAATGTCCCTATTCTCATTCTTGGTGTCCCAGTCTTTCCCGATTAATCAGTGTTCAAATACTGACCAAAAAAAAAACAAAAGAAGACTTAGTAGGGCTGTGAATTCAACTTGTATCTTAATAACCCATAAGATCACATTGTGGTTCTATAAGCCCTATAGAATTAAGAAATAAGATATTTTTTAGAGGAGCCACAGAAGTTTCCTGATCATACCAATTTCTGGTCTACTGCCTTTGTGTTCCTCATTCATACATTGAGTCTCTCATAGAAGCCCCTCATTCTGCCAAAGTCTTGCCTTCTGTGGGCACGTTATTCTGGGGATGCTATGTCATAATTTGAGAAATTCTTTTGCCTGTGTGTCTTTGATGCCAATATCCAATTTCCCAGTAGTGCCAAAAATATCACTACTCTCAAATTTAACCGAGTCAGATAACCAATCCAAAACACGATCAGTTAGAGTTTAGTGGAAGAAACAGTCACAGAATTTTTGACAGATTGGAATTGAATACGGGGAATCAGATGTTTAGAAAACTGAAGAATCAGGAGTCAGTACTAGAAATTTTGAAGTTAGGAACACAATACTGAAACTCTATCTAGTCAAAGAGAAACTGCTACCACCAGCTCCACAGCTCTCTCTTGACACCCGCAACGCTGATGACCAGACTCTGAAACACTAACCAGAGTTCGGCAGCTGCTCCCGATCCTCCATGACCTTGCCCGCCAGCTGATGCAGCACCAGGAATATGACTGCTGGCTCGTTTCCAAATCTCTCTTGAGGGCATGCTACCATCAGGACATAATTTTCTTCCAGAAGCCCAGCTGCAATGGAGTCTTAGAAATGTATTTTTAACTTTCTAGCCTGGATAATATAGGAAGGCACATAAAATAGTAAGCACAAGACAAGCATCAATTGGCCAAAGCCAGCAAAAATTCAACTGCTCAGTTTCCCTGTTCACCCAGGAATTCTCTTCAATTCAGCAAAAGGATTTCTTCCTTCTTCTCACCTTCAGTTTATCCAGAGCTATCCTGACAGGAGCAGCAGTCTCAGATCTCAGGATGTTTCATGAGTGAAGAGGTCATTGCTTTGGCTTGTTTTTCCTCTTTTCAAATATTTCTGTCCCAGCCTATTTACAACAGCCCCTTTTCAAAAGAAAGTAAAGTCAACCCTTCACTGGTTCACACAGTTGCATTATTTTTGCGTGCTATCTAGCAAGCTGGACTTGAGCACTGATGTGTATTCTTTGTATTACAGGACAAAATTTAGAAGGAGGCTGTATTAGTTTCCTAGGGCTGCCACAGCAAAGTACCACAAAATGGATGCCTTAAAAGAGCAGAAATTTATCTTCTCACAGTTCTGAAGGCTAAAAGTCTGAAAGCAAGGTGCCAGCAGTGCCAGCAGTGCCATGCTAACCTCTGAAACATTAAGCAGAACCCTTTCTTGCCTTTCCCTAGCTTCTGGTAGTGGCCATCATCCTTTGGCATTCTTTGGCTTTCAACATCATCACTCCAATCTCTGCTTCTGTCATCACATGACATTCTCCCTGTGTGCCTGTGTCTCTGCTCCTCTTTTCATTAGAACATCAGTCATATTAAATTAGATCCTACCACAACTAACTGTGACCTCATCTTAACTTGACTACATCTTCAAAGACCCTGTTTTCAAATAGGATCACAATCACATTTGCAAGAGTCAGACTTCAACATATCTTTGAGTAGACACAATTCAACCAAAAAAAAAAAAGCTTTTTAAATGGTAAGGCTCACAAAGAGGGTCATCCAAACTTTTTCCAAGAATTTCAAGGAAAATGGCAGGTGATGGTATGTTATGGCTTCAAGTGTGATTGTGGGCTTGAGTAACTTACATTTGTACGTACAATTGTGCATGTGGAAAACACAGATGTAAAGATCACCAAAACTGTAAACTTTTTTATTAGATTACTCCTAAGGAAAAAAAAAGTCCTCATCTAGATGCTATAACTCTTTTGACAGCACGAATTTTATTCAAGAGAAATATAACAACTCCTCTAAAAATAGACTGATAAAATTGTGTGACTATAGACATCCAAAAAGATGGTTTTTTTGCACAGAGCTTTGCAAATTTCCCAGATTCCAAATTTAATCTCCATTTTTACCTGCTAATAAGTCTGTGATTCACTTATTATATTAATAAATATTTATCAAGCACCTACTATGTGCCAAGTGTTTGATATTCAGTATTTAAAGTTAAGTAAAGTAAGGTCTCTGCTTCCTAGACCACCTGAAAATCTAGCAGGAAAAATAAGTGAGTCAATATACAATGACAGTGCAGTATTATGAGTGTTACACAAAATTAAGAACAGGGTGTATGGGATTAAGATAATGACTAGTAATCCACACGGGATGTGAGTAGTTGGGAAAGTCTTCCTACTCAGAGAAGGAAGTTCTAGAACTAAGTCATAAAGAGTGCAAGAGTTGGAAAAGGTGTGTGTAGGTAAAGGAAGCAACATACGTAGTTACAAAGCCGTGAGAGGCAGTGTTGCACATTCTGGGAACTGCAAGAAGTTCAGTATGACTGGATTTAAATGAGAAATGGGGATTCGTTACTTCTAGTTTTTTCATCTTTGACTTCGATTCAGGCTCATGAGATAATTTGGAAAGGACCTCCAATTAAGCCCAGAAATAGGTAGCATGCAGGTATTTGCCCTTAAGCCTAATGATCTCTATTGCACAGCGAAGCACCCTTCTGGCAAGAGAACTGAGAGGGGATGGTGGGGTGAGGAGGGGAGCAGAGAATAGTTATAGTGAAAGGAAGGACTGAATTATGAAAATTTCCATGGCAAGGACTACGGAAGAATGTGGTAAACTTGACCAGTCCTCACCAGTATCTGTTTCTCCTCTCTCCTTCTAGACACAAGTCTATACTTCACACACCTAACTGTTAAAGAGGGTTGGAGGGTATGACTACGAGTAGAAGTAAAACATATCACTTCTGGTCCAGAACATAGAAAAGCAGTTATGGCATCTTCATGTGCTCTCTGCTCTTGCTAAACACATCTTTCTCAACTCTTGCACTCTTTATGACTTAGTTCTAGAATTTCCTCCTCTGAGTAAGAAGATTTTCCCAACCACCCATACCTGGTGTGGATTATTAGCTATTATCTTAATCCCATAATGCCCTGTTCTTAATTTTGTGTAACACTCATAATACTGCACTGTCACTGTAAATTGACTCACTTATTTTTCTTACTAGATTGTCAAGAAGTCTAGGAAGCAGCGACCTTACTTTACTTAACTTTGAATACCAAACACTTGGCACATAGTAGGTGCTCAATAAATATTTGTCCAGATAGTAGAGCCTATGCCATCTTGGATCCTTGAGTGATATGTGAGGCAGAATATCCAACCCATATTCCTGAACCACAAAGGATATATTGAATGAGTAATACTTAAGCTTTGGCTTTGTTAAGCCACCGAGATTCTTAATTTTGATATTGCTTTTAATGCAAAAATTAATTTTTAATTTATATATTGCTCCTGGAATATAACCTAGTGTTAATATAATATAGTGTGCAACAGCAAGAAAATTTAATCAAGAGAATTTCTTAGTGAGAGTTGTATTTTAGAAAGATCACACTGGCTAGAAAATAGAACAGAGCCCAGCAGAGCCAAGGATGGATACAGGGAGACAAACCTAAAGTATAACAATAATTCAGAGTCGATGGGTGCTGTCTCCCACCTTAGCCAAGCTTACTTCCTTCCAGTTAAACCTCAGAAGACCAAGCAGTGGGAAATCCTGGGACATAGTATGATAGATGAGGCTTCCTTGGGCCCAGCCCTCTTCCAGAACTATTACATGAAGTGATTCTCTATGAGATGTATTGTACTCTCACAAAGAGCCTAAGACCTGTAAAAGGGTCTGGATCTCCAGTCAGAGTAAAGAAACTCTGTGCTAGTAGAGAAAGTACATCTAAAAACTTGCCCAAAAATCTTTTCGTTTGTGCAGTCTTTATTCTAAGTATGTCACATTCTGAAATCTAGAACAAAAGAATCAGAGGGGAAAAAGCTCTCGGGTACCCTGAATTTCCCAATTGTCCATTAGCAAATCAAAAATTTGACCCAAATCTCCCTGAACATTGCATGAAACATAAAGAAGTTACTGAGATGAAGGTACTGAAGAGGCCAGTATCAAGTCATTGCATGTTTGATGCTACCAAATAAGAAAACTGGAGCACAGTGACAACCTGCATAGTTGCCAAGCCAGTTGGAAATAGAACGCACTTGAAGATAATCATAGTCTGTGATTTGTTCATTTGTCCATCAGGCTACTTGTCTAGTCTGATGGTGTCTTTAGTGACCTTGGGAAAGCCACCCACCTTCTATGTATACTCTTCCCTTCACAAGCTCAACAATGAGATTATTTTTTCCCCTCAGAGAGATCATGTGAGAAGTTATAACAGAAGCATTTATTAAGCATTTTGGATCTGTTTCATTCACAGGGACTGAAGTTCAAAACAGCTCCAAATATGCCCAGGCAGGGACCCATAAATGCATTTGGTCTACACCAAGGGATGACTCTGCCATGTGTTACTGTTGAGAAATGAAGGACTTGTATTAAAAATGCATAATTTAATCAAGAGAAAACCACTAATCAGTAGGAAATATGCAACCTTGATGTTACGGGATTTTTTTAATGTTCGTGTTATTAGAGCTGCCACAATTTCTCATGATCTATTGAAATGAAAATTAATGTAAAGGAGAAGTTTTGAGAGAGAAAATGAGCTCACACATGAGGTCCCCAGGAGGGTCTGGCTCTCCTCTAGGGCAAATGCAGAGAAGCAAAAGCAGCATGACAACCGCCAGGGATGTCACTGTTTCCTCTCCCTGTTGAAAAATACAAATTTGCAAGCTAAGTTTTGTACTTCTTTGGAGTTCAATAAACTGTGTGGTCATTCTACTGAACCAGGACCCAGAACATATAGGCAATCAATAATATAGCATCAGTCTGTCATTGTTTCAGTCCGTTTGGGCTGCTACAACAAATATTTTTAACTAGGCAATTTATAAAACAACAGAAAAGTATTTCTTGCAGTTCTGGAAGCTGAAATGTCCAAGACCAGAGTTCTAGCAGATTCAGTGTCTGGAGAGGACTGCTCTCTGCTTCCAAGATGGTGCTTTATTGCTGGGTCCTCACATGGCAGAAGAGATGGAAAGGCCAGGCAGCTCTCTGAAGCTTCTTTCTTTTATAAGAGCATGGATTCGATTAAGAAGGGCAAGGCTCTAATGACTTAATCACCTCCCAAAAGGCCTCACCTAATAATATCACAACAATAGAGCTTAAGTTTCAATACATGAATTTTGTGAGACACAAACATTCAAACACTAACAGTCTTGCATCTCCAACTTTATGTGTGGAGTTGGCAAAATCACTGAAAAAAATCTAAGTGATCTTCTCAGGACTTCCCATGGGTCAGTAATTAGGAACAGTCTTCCAAAGAAGGCTTTGTGAAATTCAACAGGGAGTCCTGTTTGAATCCAATGCAGTTGTGAATGAGCACATGTAACAATTTCATTAGCACTTTGCAGGCATGAGAATCGTTTGGGGGCTTAGGGACAGGAAAAGGTGTGTGTGTGTCAGTGTGTGTGTGTGTGTTCTCTCTTTTGTGTTTTGCTGAGAGAGCATGCAGCAACAGAGAAACAGTAGAAAATGGGAAGAACAAAATGATGCCCAACTTATCCCCATTAACTCATGTCTAAGCTGTATAAAAACAGAGACTCAGATAGCAGCTGAAGTCGTTTTCTTGAGGAATTCTATGATTTGTGACCACAAGTAGCACAACTTTTGTTCCCAAGTACCTACAGAGAATAGGGAAAACAGAACAGCATGCTCATTTCTTCATGGAACACAACTTGGTGCAATGAAGATTATAGTTAGGAACACCCCCTATCAGGTCTGCCCAAGAAAGTCCAGTTTTCACCTGTTGTTCCAGCATAATTATCAATGGCATTCTCTTTTGCTCTCAAAAGTATCTCTAGTTATAGAGAATGTATAGAATCTTGAGGGGTGGAGCTTTGAAATCGTGGAGACAAGGTAGTCCTCGGCATGGACATAAATATTCTCATTGAGTAGCCCTGATTAACAGTGATGATAGAAAGCAACAACCTCGGGGCATTTGGGAGCAGTGGACATCAGCAGAGGCCAGCAAGAGCAGATGGCAATGAGATGATTGCTCGTGGGCACCTGTGTGACACTCTTCTTGCAGAGATAGGACTGTGTATCTCAAGCCTGGATTCCAGAATTAGGAAAACAACTGACTTTTTCCACCTAAGCATATGGTAAATGAGACAATGTTAATGACTATTTAATGATTTTTTTAATATAGTACTCTGATGTTGTAGAACTTTGAAAAAAATGGTATAATGTTTTTGCTAGCATTGTATTTTGCAAACTGGAAATAGGAAAAAAATAATCTTACCAAATTTCATACTATAATATCTTCATATTTCTTCTTCATTTTTAATCTTTGTGTATTTATGCTTTATATTTTCCCAATTTTAAGGTCCCAGAGCCTAGGAATAAAGACTTATAGCAGAGAGTTATGGACTTACTAGCAACTTAAAGGTAGAATTGATTATTTCCTAATCAAAGAGAGGATAACTTATTCAGTAAATGGTACTGGAAAAACTGGCTGACCACAGGTAGAAGATTAAAACAAGAATCCTACCTATCACCATACACAAAAATCAACTCTAAATGGATCAAAGTCCTAAACATAGAACCTCAAAGTATAAGAAGATTAGAAAATACAGGAGACACCTTTATGGAAATTGGACCTGGCAACTAATTCCAGATCAAAATCCCAAATGTCTATGCATATAAGAGATAAGATAGACAAATGAGACCTCATCAAATTGAAAAACTTCTGCAAAGCAAAAGAAACCACCAAGAGAGCAGGGAGACAGTCCACAGACTGGGAAAAATATTTGCCAACTGTATGTCTGACAAAGGCCTAGCATCTAGGATCTACAAGGAACTCAAATGTGCTGAAAAGAAAAAAACAAACAGCCCTAATAAAAAGTGGGCAAAAGATATAAATAGACCCTTCTCAAAAGAAGACACACAAGCAGCCAACATATATATGAAAAAATGCTCACCCTCACTAGTCATCAAAGAAATGCAAATCAGAACCATACTGAAATACCACCTAACTCTGGATGGCCATCATCAATAACTCAAAACACAAAAGATGCTGGAGAAAATGTAGGGAAAAGGGAACACTTCTACACTGTCACTTGGAGCATATACTAGTACAACCTCTGTGGATAACAGTGTGGTGATTCATAATAGTTCTAAAAATTGACCTTCCATACAACCCAGCAATCCCCCTTCTGGGAATATACCCAGAGGAACTCAAATAATTCTATGAAAAAATACCTGCACATGCATGTTTGCTGCAGCACTATTCACAATAGTAAAAAAATGGAACCAACCATGTGGCCCATGGAAAGTAGGTTGGGTTAAAAAAAAATGTGGTACATATACATGATGGAATATTATGCAGCCTTAAAGAAGGACAAAATTATGAACTTTACAGCAACTAGGATAGACTTAGAGTCAATAATGTTAAGTGATCTATCACAGAAACAAAGAACTGAGTACAGCATGTTCTCATTCTTAAGTGGAACTTGAACAAGTGTCATAATACTATAAGAAAGGGATTGGCACTAGTGGGAAACTTCCAGGGAAGGGAGAGGGAAGCACACTTCATCAATAAGTGTACCTGATCTCAAACCAGGTGAAATGGGACCAAAGTGAGGCCCAAACTTTACCTGTACAATGACCATTGGTATACCTAGCCCTGAATTGTACCCCACAGCTTTAAAACAAAAAATTTTTTAAAGAAAATTTGACCTGTATTGGTTAAACTTGACCAAAAAAAAAAATACTATTTTTTTCAATTTTAAAAAAAATAAGGGAGACTACTGAAGATGGCGATGGCATAGGTGGATCCATGAGACTCTCTGAACGTGAGTTCCCAAAAAGACTTACTTTTCTTCTTGCAGCCCCCTGCCCACCACCAGTCGCACTGGTACAAGGTCCGGGGACCTTTGGTCCCATGCAGGGACAGATATTGCGGCCCAACTGCGGCTGCTCCACTATATGTAAATCCGGCCGGCTGGGGAATCCCGAATCCCAGATTCCAGCTCCCTCCCTGGTTACATCGTCATGATCAGCACCCAGCACCCAGGGAGGCTCTGGGCACCCACCCCTCAGAGATGCCATTCCCATTTCTGGCTGAAGTGCCCTGTGAGGGACCCAGAGCCACCACCTGCCCTCTGGAGCTTTGGAGATCTGGAGCCCCAGGCCCACCCTGGCTGAGGCACTCAGCGTGTGACCACAAGATTGTGTAAGAGAGCTTGTGTAAGGTGCTGATCGGAGGCTTCCAGCTCCAGAGGAGGGAATCCCCGACCCTCTCCTCCACCCCAGCCTGCTGGTGGCACCCCGGATCCAGGGCCCAGCTGTGCAGCTGGTCCTGCCTAGAGACCCACACCAGCATCCCTAAAAGTGAAAGTAAAACTACCACCTCTGCCATTTTCAAGGCAGATTTGCATTGCCCCACCCACCTATCAGAGCCTCCACCTCGATTCCCACGGTGACATCGTTAAACAGGAGACAAAGCCCCTCCCCTACACTGAACAGAGACAAGCCACAGATCTCCTAGGCAGCAGGCTAGCTGCCTGCAACAAAAAACAGAGGGTAGAGGCGGGAGATTAGAGCTCAAGGGACTTTAGCCACCAAGAGATGAGAGAAAAATCTACACAAATGAAAAAAACACAAAAGAAGAATATGGGTCTCTCCCAGACTCCTGGGAGGGCAGACTCCGAGAAAACTGACTTCGGAATGCAAACAATGAAGAGCCCCCAACATGACTGGTCTCAAACTACAAACCTAGATATCAAGACATTAATGGACAGATTAAAAAGAATTGAGGAGAGACAAGAAGAAACTAGGAAGGAGCTGATAACTGATATAACAGTAATAAAGAATACTGTGAATGAAATAAATAACAAACTGATAAGCATGGAGAGTTACCCAAGCAGAAGAAAGAATCTCAGTACTTGAAGACCAAAATATAGAACTAACCCAAACTCTCAAAAACAGAAAACAAGCTCAAAAAGACAGAAGAAAACCTTCAAGAGATGAGCGATTACTTCAAGAGACCAAACCTAAGAGTAATTGGCATTCCTGAGGCAGAAAGAGAGACAGAGACCACACTGGAACAAACTTTCCATGAGATCATTCAAGAAAACTTCCCTTATTTATCAATGATGTAAACACTCAAACACAAGAGATTCAGAGAACCCTTGCAAGACAACAAATGAGAAAACCAACTCCTAGACACATAATAATTCACCTAAACAAAGTAGGCATAAAAGAAAAAATCCTAAAGGCAGCAAGAGAAAAAGGCCAGATCACCTATCAGGAAAAACCAATTAGAATAGCAGCAGATTTATCTACAAAAACCCTGCAGGCTAGGAGAGCTTGGATAAACAACTTCAACCAAGAATAACCTACCCAGCCAGATTAAGCTTCATCAGCGAGGGAGAATTAAAATCTTTCCCAGATATCCAATCCCTAAGAACTTATGCTGCCATCAAACCACCTCTACATGAAACAATCAAGAAAGTACTAAACACAAAAGAAAAGGGGAAAAAAGAAACCCATTCTTCACAAGAGTACAGGAAAAAGAATAAAATACACAGGAACCAACCCCCCCAAACAAAAGAAAGACAATAAACCAAGTGGAAGAACAACTCTATAAGAACTCTATGATAGAGATGAACTCTCACATTTCAATAATTAGTCTGAACGTGAATGAACTAAATGCACCACTGAAAAGACATAGAATGGCAAAATGGATAAAATATCACCAGGGAACAATATACTGCCTTCAAGAGAGCCATCTCACTAAAAAGGACATGCATAGACTCAAAGTAAGAGGATGGGAAACAAATCTTCAGGCGAATGGAACACAAAAGAAAGGAAGAGTTGCCATCCTAATTTCAGACAAAATGCCATTTAAGCTAACAAAAATTTAAAAGATACAGAGGGCCACTACATAATGATAAAGGTTCACTCCATCAACATGAAATATCTATACTAAACATATATGCACCTAACATAGGTACACCAGCTTTTATAAAGCAACTCCTAGGAAAACTAAAGAAGGATATTGACTCTAACACCATCATAACTTGGGACCCTAATACCCCACTCACAACCCTAGACAGATCATTGGGACAAAAAATCAGCAAGGAGATCCGGAACCTCAATGTGACTCTGGACCAAATGGACTTAATTGGCATTTACAGAGCACTCCATCCAAAGACCAGAGAATAGACATTCTACTCATCATTGCATGGAACGTATTCCAAGATCGACCACATAATTGGCCACAAATCAAGCATAAGCAAATTTAAAAGGACCGAAATTTTACCATGCAACTTCTCGGATCACAGTGGAATAAAAATAAACATTAACACCAACAAGGTCCCCCCAAAACTCACAAAGACATGGTCACTAAACAGCATGCTAAACAACTCCTGGGTCAATGGTGAAATCAAACAGAGATCAAAAGATACCTGGAAACAAATGAAAATGAAGAAACAGCTTACCAAAATCTCTGGGACACCTTAAAAGCTATAGTAAGAGGGGAATTTATAGCCCTACAAACACACCTGAAGAAAATGGAAGGAGCACAAATTAACAAGCCACCTAAGGAAGTTGGAAAAGCAAGAACACAGAAACCCTAATTTCAGCAGAAGAATCCAGATCACCAAAATAAAAGCCCAAATCTAGGACATAGAAGACAAAAAGACAATACAAAAAATTAATGAAACAAAAAGCTGGCTCTTCGAAAGAATAAACAAGATCGATGATCCCCTAGCTAGACTGACCAAGAAAAAGAAAGAAAAAACCCAAATAAGCACAATCAGAAGCACAAAAGATGAAGTCACATCTGACCCTGAAGAAATACAAAAGATCATCAGAGACTACTATGTACACTTGTATGGAAACAAACTTGAAAACCTCAAGGAAATTGAGGAATTTCTGTCATCACACAACCTACCTAGGTTGAAACAAGAAGAAATTGAGACCCTAAATAGACCAATAACAATCAAGGAAATTGACTATGTAATAAGAAAACTACCTACAAAAAAAAAGCCCTGGACCAGATGGCTTTCCAGCAGAATTCTACAAGACATTTAAGGAGGAGCTGATTCCAATCCTACTGAAGGTATTTCAGGTGACTGAGAAAGATGGAACCCTCCCCAAATCATTTTATGAAGCTAACATCACATTGATACCCAAGCCAGGTGAAGATCCAACAAGGAAAGAGAACTACAGGCCAATATCTTTGATGAACATAGATGCTAAAATTCTCAACAAGATCCTAGCAAACTGGATTCAACAACACATCTCAAAAATCATCCATTATGACCAAGTAGGCTTCATCCCTGGGATGTAAGTCTGGTTCAACATTCATAAAACAAAAAATGTAATTAAATACATCAACAGATGTCAAAACAAAAACCACATGATCATATCATTAGATGCAGAAAAAGCTTTTGATAAAATCCAGCACCCCTTCTTGATAAAAACCCTCGAACATCCAGGCAAACAGGGAACATACCTCAAAGTAGTAAAAGCCATCTACGAGAAACCCACAGCCAGCATACTCCTAAATGGACAAAAATTGGAACCACTTCCCCTGAAAACTGGAACAAGACAAGGATGCCCACTCTCACCCCTCCTGTTCAACATAGTATTGGAAGTCCTGTCCAGAGCAATCAGAGAAGAGAAGGCGGTCAGGGGTATCCAAATAGGAAAAGAGGAAGTCAAATTATCTCTCTTTACAGATGACATGATCATGTACCTTGAAAACCCAAGAGAATCTGTCAAAAACCTCCTTACGCTGATAAAGTTCTTTGGCAAAGTCTCAGGATATAAAATAAATGTGCAAAAGACAATTGCATTTTTTACACCAATAATATACAAACAGAAACCCAAATAAGAAGCATAATTCCATTCAAAATAGCCACTAAAAAAAAATGAAATATCTTGGCATCTTCCTAACCAGAAACGTGAAAGACCTTTACAATGAAAACTACAAAACTCTGCTTAAAGAAATCAAAGATGACACCAACAAGTGGAAAAATATCCCATGCTCGTGGATTGGAAGAATTAACATTGTGAAGATGTCCATCTTACCTAAGGCAATCTACAAATTCAATGCAATACCCATCAAATTACCACCAACATTCTTCTCAGACCTAGCAAAAACAACACAGGAATTCATATGGAAACACAAACAACCAAGAATAGCCAGAACTATCCTCAGCAAAAAAAACAAAGCAGGTGGTATCACATTACCAGACTTCACACTTCACTATAAAGCTACAATCATCAAAACAGCTTGGTATTGGTATAGGAACAGGCATATAGATCAATGGAATAGAATTGAGATGCCAGAAGCAAAACCTCAATTTCTCAACCAACTCATCTTTGACAAAGCCTCCACCACCTATCACTGGGAAGAGGAGAATCTATTCAGTAAATGGTGCTGGGAAAACTGGCTGACCACATGCAGAAGATTGAAACAGGACCCCTATCTATCCTCAAACACAAAAATTAACTCCAAATGGATCAGAGACCTAAATGTAAAACCTCAAACCATAAGAACCTTAGAAAATGAAGGACATACCCTCATGGAAATTGGAACTGGCATCCAATTTCTGAACAAAACTTGAAACCCACAGGCCATAAGGGATAAAATAAACAAGTGGGACCTCATTAAACTGACAAGCTTCTGCAAAGCCAAAGAAACCATCAAGAGAGCAGGGAGACAGCCTCCAGACTGGGAAAAAATATTTGCCAATTCCAGGTCTGACAAAAGCTTAACATCTTGGATCTGCAAGGAACTCAAATGTGCTGAAAAGGAAAAAACAAACAACTCCATTATAAAATGGGCAAAGGATATGAACAGACACTTCACAAAGGAAGACATCTGAGCAGCCAATAGACACATGAAGAAATGTTCAACCTCACTAATCATCAGGGAGATGCAAATCAAAACCACACTGAGATACCACCTAACTCCAGTCAGAAGGGCAATTATCAATAACTCAAAAAATAACAGTTGCTGGAGAGGATGTGGCAAAAAGAGAACACTCCTAACTGTCGGTGGGAGTGTAAACTAGTGCAACCTCTGTGGAAAGCAGTGTGGTGAATCCTAAAAGCTCTAAACATCAACCTCCCATATGACCCTGCAATCCCCCTACTGGTAATATACCCTGAAGAACTCAAATCACTCTATAAAAAAGATACCTGCACATGAATGTTTATCGCAGCATTGTTCACAATAGCTAGAACCTGGAACTAACCACACTGTCCATCAAAAGAGGACTGGATTTTAAAAATGTGGTACATATACACGATGGAATACTACGCAGCCATAAAAAAGAACAAAATCATGAATTTCGCAGCAACCTGGATGGAGCTAGAGTCTATAATACTGGGTGACCTCTCACAGAAACAAAGATCTGAGTATCACATATTCTCACTCATATAGTGGACCTTGATCATCCATCGCACTACCATAAGAAAATGACTGACAGTGGTGGGAAACTATGGGGGGGGATGGGACTAATGGTAGTAAACATCTGTCTGGGGACAGGGAGACACCTGTTATCAACAAGGGGGTCTGAACGAAGCATATTTGTATACCTAACCCTTAACTGTACCCCACAATATCAAAATAAAAAATATTGATAAAAAAATGAAAGCAAGCAAAAAATAAATAAATAAAAAATAATAAAAAAATTAAAAAATAAGCTAATATCTGTTGTAATTTACTCTTCATATTCTAAACACTGCCTCTTCAGTTCCCATCAAGTCTGTTTTTATCATTTCCAGTGGTATTTTATGCCTTATGCAGAACTTTCCCTTAGTAATCTTGGAGAAAAGATTATTATTATTCCCACTTTACAGATGAAATTTCTAGGATCTAAAAATGTTAATATATCCAAGGTAACACGGCAATGAGATAGAACTGGAACTAAGCCCAATGCAGCTAAATCCTATAATGTTCATCCTAGACTTCCTGCCTCCATCTCTCCCTCCTTCTCTTCATCCCTTTCTTTTTATTTTCTTCCTTCCTTCCTTCCTTCTTTCTTTCCTTCTGTCTTCCTTTCATCCTATTGTTTTAATGTTTCCTTTATTTTAATATTTAGAAGCTATAAGGACTCTAGAGGCCTTGCACTTACTTTTTCATTAATATCTTATCAGAAAATTAGAAAGAATTAAAATAAAAAAGAAAGGACAGGGAAGAGAGGAGAGGGAAGGGAAGGCGTGATGGAAAGGGAGAGGGAACTCTTTTGACTCATCTTTTGGCTCTGACTAGTCTGCCCTGAATAGTAAAACTCCTTGAAAGAGCTCTCTGTACTCAGAATTTATATCTTTTTCTTCCCTTCTCTCTGATTCTCTCCAGCCAAGTATCTCTGCCATTATGCTGCTGATACTATCCTTGTTAAGGTTGTGGAGGCTGCCAAGGACTTCCACATGAATAATCTTCGGACTCCATCTTAGCTGACCCACTGGCAGCAGTTGATACTGTCAGTCACTCCCTCTGCTTTCAAATACTTTCTTCACATGGTTTCTGGGCCATTACACTTCTCTGGTTTCCCGTTTCTTCACTCTGTATATATTCTCTCCATGTCCTTGCCTACTTTCTCATCATTTCCCCAACTTTCAAATCTGGAGAATCTGACAACTTCATTTTTGGACATTTTTGCTTTTCTATCTTATTATTCCATCCAGTTTCATGGCTATAAATACAATCTATACGGTGATGACTACCAAATCTTTATTTTCATTCAGGACCTCTCCCTTGAACACCAGTCTAGCATATCCAGCTGTTTGACATCTCCACTTATATATCTAATAGGCATCTCAGAGTTTAAAACTGAATTTTTGTTGTTTCCAACAAAATCCACTCATCTCACAATCTTTACCATCTCAGGGCCAACCTGAGAATCATCCTGAACTTCTCACTTTCTCTCACATCGTACGCACAATCCATAGCAAATCTTGCTAGCTCTACTTCAAAACATATGCAGCATTCAACTAATTCTCATAACCCTCCCCTGCCATGCTGGTCCATGCCATCATCACATCTGCTTGGATTGCTGTAAAAGCCTTCCAACTAGAAGTCCTGCTTTTGCTTTGCCTATCTTCAGTCTGTTGTCAGAGTGATCCCTCACAACAGAAGTCAGTTCAAGTCACTCTGCTTAGAACCCCCAGATGACTTCCTATCTCCCTCAAAGTAGAATCCAACATCCTCACAGAGTCCTCAAAGCCTTACAAAGCCTGCCCCTCCAGCCTTTCTCCTGCCCATCTCCTACTATACTCCCCCTTCCTCACACCAGCCTGCATGCTACTGCCTCAAAGACACCAGGCTCACCCCTCTTCTCTCAGGGCCTTTGCCCTGCTGGCCGCTCTACCTAAAATGCTCATCCCACAGAAGTCTGCACAGCTTGCTTTCTCACTTCAGATCTTTACCCTAATGCCATCTTCTTAGTGGTGACTTCCTGACCACTCTATCAGAAACTTGCAACCGTACACACAATTCCCATCTCCCTCCCTGGTTTAATTTCTTCTCTTTGTTCTTTTCACTATTTAACATACTGTATATTTTTTGTCATATTTTAGGTCTGTCTCTCCAATGAGAATATGGAATACAAGAATTTCTGTCTGTTTTGTTCACTGCTGTATCTATAGCACTGAGAATGATAGTAGACAATTGGTAACTGTTATGGAAGGCAAACAAAAGAAGGAAGGAAGGAAGAAGGAAGGACGGAGGGAGGGAGAGATTGCAAAGACTGTTACAGCACTAGTTTCCCCTCTCCGTGTGAAGACAGTCTAGCTCACTTATGACATTTAAATTGCAGGTGGTAAGAGCCTACCCCATTGCTTTCTGAGTAGATCTAGATAAATAGAAACCATCAGCCTCTTAAGAACAAGTGGCATCCTCCTAACTACATGCATTTTTAAATGCCCATATGAACCAATTAAAATATGAAGTGATTTTAACTTCCAAAAGCTTTTCTCTTAAACAACAAACCAGGAACTGAGGCCAATGCCCAAGTTGTCCCGCAATCTCACATCGAGTTAAGCACAATGCTGGCTCTAGATAAATGTTAAATTGCAGCTATAGTCCCTTTTACTTCCCAAAACTAGGTTTTGATTTATCTTATTGTGGGTTTTGAGCGTCTGGAATTTTCCCAAGTGAACTAAAATCCCGCCATCAGTAAAACGACTGCTCATTACCTGTGTTAATTTCATCTCTTTCTCTGCCTTCAATAACCCCATCTGTTGCAATTCCAGCTGTGAGAAGGGAGAGGAGCAAGAGACTGTGCAGAACTAACACAGAGACTCCATGGGGTAGCAATAACTCTTTCACAGGAAAAAGGAAATTTATAACTCACAGTGGACATGGCTAGCTCCACCAAAAATAACTAGGCAAAAAGGAGTCTGGGTCACTCTGATTTTAAAAGTTCATATTTATATAATGTCAAAATATCTAGTATAATTTACTGGTAAAGTAAATTCATTCTTATCAGTTTATTTATTATATAGTGCTCTGTATTGTAAAAACAGAGCCTGTATCAAAGTGCATATGACCTAAGTTTCAGCAGGAAGCTGCCAGAAGCACACACCATAGTTCTGAATAGGGGCTTGGAGAACTGTAAGAAGTGGCGGGCATAACATGTCATATAGTAGATGCTCAGGAAATATTAGTTCCCTCTCTGCCCCTTCAAGGAAACAGGCAAGTCTGACCCGGATCATTTGTACTCCATGACAAAGTTTCTCAGCAATTCCCTGCTTGGGAAGAGCCACATCTGGCCCATCACATTCCCGACCCCTGTTGCCCTTTAAGGAGCTTCCTGAGGCTCTGGGAAGCTGCTGAAGCTGAGAGAAGAATAAATTTTCTTCCCTCTAGAATGATAAACAGGATTGTAGTGATTGTAGTGATTTAGGATGACACTTCAACAAGCTTAATTACTATCTGATAAGCAAGGGTGTGGTTTGTTTCTGTTACCCTTACCCTAAAGGGGAAGCTTGTGTAAAGGAAGTGAGTGTTCTTACAAGCATTGCTCCCTCTCTTAGAACAGAGCTTCCCTCTCCTCTCTCCTGTCTCCCCCCCTCTTCTCTTTCTCCTCTCTCTTTCTCTCGCCTCTCTTCTCTGTCTCTCTCTCCCCCTCCCCTCTTCTCTCTCCCCCCACCATCTCTCCCTCAGCACCAAAGAAGAATAAGCATTACACAAAAGAAAGAATTAGCATGAAAAAAAAGGGGGGAAAGAGAGGACCATTCCAAGCATGAGCAAAGGCACAAGGGCATGAAAGTCCATTCATTTCATAGTAAGTATGTATTGCATTATTACTAGAATGTGAAATATACAACAGAGAGTAGCATGGTGAAAATTACACGGCAAGTAGGAGCAGATTGTGGGCCAGTGTGCCAAGACCAGAGCCTGTTGCTGCAGAGTTCTTGGAAGATTGAAAGCAGGAGATTGATGTGATCCAATTTGCTTTTTAAATGAATTCCTTCAATAGCACTGTAAAAAATTGTTTTGAGAAGGATACAACTGAAGGCAGAATTACTATGTGAGTAGCTAGGACAGGCTGGAGATGATAAGAAACTGAATTGAGGTTATGTGAGAGGGATGGAGAGTTGGAGACAAACTTGGTAAATATTTATGAAGAAAAAAATAGTGAGGCTGAGCATTTTTTCATGTGTCTGTTGGCTGCTCCTATGTCTTCTTTTAAGAAGTACCTATTCATGTCTTTTACTCACTTTTTAATGGAGCTGTTTGTTTTTTTCCTTTCAACACATTTGAGTTCTTTGTAGATCCTGGATGTTAGACCTTTGTCAGATATGCAGTTGGCAAGAGGTACCTGCACACACATGTTTATTGTAGCACTATTTACAATCGCAAAAACATGAAAACAACTGTGCTACCCATGGAAACTGGAATGGATTTTAAAAATACAGTACAAATACATGATGGAATATTACACAGCCATAAAGAAGGACAAATGTATGGATTTTGCAGCAATTTGGATGGATTTAGAGTCTATAATACTCAGCAATCTATCACAGAAACAAAGAACTGAATACCACACGTTCTCACTCATAAGCAGACACTGAACATTTTCCATAATACTATAAGAAAGGGATTGGCAGTAACTAGAAACTTCCGGAGGGGGAAAGGGGGACATATAACATTAATAAGGATGCCTGATCTCAAATCATGCAAAGCGGAGACCAAAGGGAGGTCCAAACTTTACCTGTACAATGGCAACTTGTATACCTAAAACTGAATTGTGCCCCTCATCTTTAAAATAAAATAAAATTGTTGATAATTGCCATTCTGACTGGAGTTAGGTGGTATCTCAGTGTGGTTTTGATTTGCATTGCCCTGATGATTAGTGAGGTTGAACATTTCTTCATGTGTTTGTTGGCTGCTCGGATGTCCTCTTTTGTGAAGTGTCTGTTCATATCTTTTGCCCATTTTATAATGGGGTTGTTTGTTTTTTTCTTTTCAGCACATTTTAGTTCCTTGTAGATACAGGATGTTAAGCCTTTGTCAGACCTGGTGTTGGCAAATACTTTTTCCCAATCTGTAGGCTGTCTCCCTGCTCTCTTGATGGTTTCTTTGGCCTTGCAGAAGCTTGTCAGTTTAATGAGGTCCCACTTGTCTATCTTCTCTCTTATGACCCGTGGGTTTCAGGTTTTGTTCAGGAATTGGATGCCAGTTCCAATTTCCATGAGGGTATGTCCTTCATTTTCTAAGGTTCTTATGGTATGAGGTTTTACATTTAGGTCTCTGATCCATTTGGAGTTGCTGGAGAAGGTGTGGCGAAAAGGGAACACTTCTGCACTGTTGGTGGGAGTGTAAACTAGTGCAACCTCTGTGGAAAGCAGTGTGGTGATTCCTAAAAGCTCTCAATATCAACCTCCCATATAACCCCGCAATCTCCCTAATGGGAATATACCCTGAAGAACTCAAATCACTCTATTAAAAAGATAACTGCACACTTATGTTTATCGCGGCATTGTTCACAATAGCAAGAACCTGGAAACAACCATGCTGCCCATCAAAAGAGGACTGGATTAAAAAAATGTGGTACATATACGCAGCCATAGAAAAGAACAAAATCATGAATTTCCCAGCAACCTGGGATGGAATTTGAGTCTATAATACTGAGTGACCTCTCACAGAAACAAAGATTGGAGTATCACATGTTCTCACTTATATAATGGACCTTGAACATCCAATGTAATACTATAAGAAAATGACTGACGGTACTGGGAAACTATGGGGGGGAAGGGGGATGGGATTAACAGTAGTAAATATCTGTCTGGGGAAGGGGAAACACCTCGTATCAACAGGGTGCCTGAATGAAACATAATTGTACACCTAACCCTTAACTGGACCCCACAGAACCATAATAAAAAATATTGATTTAAAAAAATAAATAAAATAAAATAAATTGAGCAGGTGAAAAAGCAAAACTTGAACAATTTTTAAAATATAATTATGAGGAAAAATATAGAAGGATTTGATGACTGATTAGATTCAATGGGGACAGAAATAGAAAGGATCCAAGATTACCATGTGGGCTCTCCTTGAATAAGACTGGTGGCAAAACTTCAAGCATGATGGGACAGGTTAGAGAGGGAAATGAAAGGATACTGTGAATTCAGTCAGGAGAAGATAACTTCAAGGTACTGTGGGACATCAGTAAGGAAATGTCCAGTAATTATTTCAACATAGGACTCAGAGGCTCAGGAGAGCAAGGTTAGAGAAAAAAATGTGGTAGCTTATCAGCCCAAGAATTTATGTTCACCAATTAAGGTTATGTTTGTCTGTTTGTATATATTTTTTTAAAAGTGGTTTTAATAGAATAAAAATGTGTTTCTCTAGATCCAGAGGTGAAGGTGGTGGCTATGACCTGTCCTCAGGGAGCCAGTCCCCAGCTTCCTACACTACCATCCTTAGTGCATGGCTTCCCGACTCAAGGTCACCTGCCGTCCAATGTGTATCCTCAACTCTTAGACATCCGCTGCCTACAATGCCTGCATTCCAGGAAGCTGACAGAGGTGGGAAGGGCAGCAAAAGTCACTTCCCAGGACCTTTTAGGAGCCTCCCCTGAAATCTCACACACCATTTCTGCTTGCAACTCCTTAGCTAGATCTTCAAGATGTGGCCCACCTGGATATGATGGAGACTGGAAAATGTAATCTTTTAGCTGAGCCCATTAACTCCCTGTATAAAACCAGGGTTCTTCTACTAAGAAGAGTGTGTGGATATTGGTTAAACAAAGAGTGATCTCCTTTACCTCATGAAAAAAGATACAATGAAGGAAGAAATTTAAGCAGAAAAATAAAGTAGGTCAAGGAGACCCAAGGGGAATGATTTAAGGAGCAGATAAAGGGAAGGCACTGAGAAGGAAAAATAGTAAAGGGAATGGAAGAACTCAGGGAAGAAAACACCTTTTCCACAGTTTTCCAAATAGTGGTTCATTAAGCCTTCTGCAGTGGAATTCATATTACATTCTCAAAAAGTAAACTGATGCAGCTGGGCTTTTTTTTAAATTGATTATTCACATTTCCAGCTATAGCTCTTGTATTACATACCTGCTTATGCCTGATGTCTGTGGTCATTTAGCTTCTTCCAAAAGGGCACCTTTGGAAGCTGTATTAGCTCCTTCAAGCCATCAAAAGGTGCTAGTGCAGCAACTTCTGCGATAGTACCTTCACTTTCAGATACTGAAATAGTTTAACCCCAGGACTCATTCAAGTGTTGGGTTAATGAGAACATTAAAAGTAACAAACAAGAGATGTCAAGTTGGAATGAAAGCACAGACCCAAAACAAAGTTATACTGATAACCCTCAATAAAATAAAGCTAATTACTGAAGATTGTCTTTTAGCAAAATTCTGATATTAAAACCATATTTTTCTTATTCATTTGTACTTCCTATGAAAAAAAAATCAGCCCCAAGACATTTAAAACAGAACTGTATCAAGAGCTACCATCCCTCCACTGATGGGAATAAGGAAATGAAACAGGAAAGAGGAAAAGATATCATTAGTCACAGTATACAGGCTTATACTCTCTAGATAGAAAAAATAAATTAGTGAGCCTGTCAATAAGAGAAAAACTGGGCTAAATGTAGGCCAGAAAGGAGAAAAAAGACTCACTATAACTCCTACCTACCAAAAGGCAGCATGAGTAAATTTTCAAAGTATAGAATCATTCTTTAAATGTCCACATCACTATTATCTAGCACCATCAAGGAATAGTGCCTTCTAGCTAAGGAAGACTACTAGGTGTTAATAAAAACCTTATACATATGTAGTATACTAAATTGGCAAAGCAGTTGAACTGCTGTGTGACATTTTAGCCACCAAAAGTTATTAAGAAGATGATCAACATGATCCCATTTTACAAATAGAAAAATAGATTCAAAGAGGCTATTTCTGTCAGTTGAAAGGAGTGTCCCCGGTCTGTATGCTTTTGTTTCCTCCCAAACTCATGTTGAAACTTAATTCCCAAGGCAACAGTGTTGGGAGGTGAATCCCAATGGAGGCATTGATGTTGTGAGGGCTCCACCTTCATGAATAGATTAATGCCACTGTAAAGGGGCTTGCAAAAAGTGAATCTTCTCTCTTCTGCTCTTCTGCCATGTGAGGACATGCAGAGTTCAAGTCACCATCTTGGAAGCAGAGATCCGAGCCTCCTCAGACAACCAAACTTGCCAGTGACTTAATGTTGAACTTCCCAACCTCAAGAACTGTGAGAAAATAAATTTCTGTTCTTTGTAAATTACCCAGTCTGTAACAGATTACACAGTCTGTGGCATTCTATTACAGCTGCACAAATGGACTAAGACAAATGTAGCCACATTTTCACTCTAAATGTTCTATAACTATGAGAACTACACAAATATTGAGAGATAACATTAGAACTCAAGGTTTGTGATTCCAAGATTTCAGCTTCCTAAGAATATCACAACAGTACTTACTATGTATGGCTCATTTAGATTTCTAATATTTAAATTATCAGTAAAATTCAATAAGCAATAATTTGACCTCATATTAATGATTAGAAAGTATGTTAATATAATTATTGCTGAGGCGAAAGGATTGTCAGAGCCCAGAGGGTCAAGGCTGCAGTGGCCGGGAGCGGCCACTGCACTCCAGTCTGGGTGACAGAGTGAGACTCCAACTCAAAAAAAAAGAAAAGAAAAGAAAAAGTATGTTAATATATCATAATTTCTCAGAAACATCATTATGATGATCAGTTACACTTATGGGTATAGACAGAAACATCAATAAATGAAGTTCTGATTAAAGCTTTTTTAGGTAACATAGATTATTTTTTAATCTTCTCATTTAGATACTTGTTATATAATTACAGATCTCAGAAAACATATCTAGAACATTGATCCTCCAAAGTTTTTCTTAAAGTATAAGATACGATTCTAATTTTAATGAATCCTCCTAAATGGAAGTTCACAACGTGTATTTTTTTTCTTTTCTTCTCCATTCCCCATTTGATTGTTTTTTAGTATTTGATTATGACACAGTTATGACACCTGTCCAAGTGGTTTACTAACCCCAGATTTTTCATACCAGTGGCAGATGCAGAAGTATCAGTAGTAAGTATGATGGTCCACAAGCTGACATTGTTTCTAAACTTTAGCACCAACAAGATCATACAACCATCAAATGTTGTATCAGATATCTTGTTTCTTTACTGATTTCAAAGTCAGGTTAGAGTCTGTTCCACAGCCATTGATACAATCCATGGTAAGTACTAGTTTCCTATCACCATTGTAACAAATTACCACAAACTTAATGGCTTCAAACAACAGTTATTTTACAAATTTAAAAGTCAGCAGTCTGAAATGGATCTTGGGGGCTAAAATCAAGATGTTAGCAGGACTGCATTCTTTTTGAAGACTTAGGGGAAAATTTCATGTCCTTACCTTTTCCAACTTCAGAGACCTCCTGCATTCTTCAACTCGTGGCCCCTTTCCCTATCTTTAAACCCAATGGTGTAGCATCTTCAAATCTCTCTCTTATTCCAAGCATCATTCTCCTTTCTCCTTTCCTCATTTATAAAGACCCTTATGATTACAGGGGCCCACCTATATAATAGAGGATAATTTTCCTATCTCAAGGTCTGAACTTAATCATATCAGCAAAATTTATTTTGTCATGTAAGATAACATATTCATGAGTCTGGAGATGAAGACATGAACTTCTTTAGGGGGCTATTATTCTTCCTATTATAATAACATAGAAAAATTGGTAAAAGAATATAACTGTGTCATCTATTCTTTTTGAAGAAGAAATCATACTATTTGTGTCATTATATTATGTTGTTTATTAAGGGTACTGTTTCCTATTTTCCCAGTCACTTCAAATAGTTAGCTATCTTCTAAAAAGTCTTAATTTATAACAGGACCTTGTATGGTTCTTAAAATGTGCAGCCCTGGCCAGGCACAGTGGCTTAAGCCTGTAATCCCAGTATTTTGGGAGGCCGAGGCAGAGGATTGCCTGAGCCCAGGGTTTTGAGACCAGCCTGGGCAACTTGATAAGACCTCATCTCTACAATATATCAAAAAAACTAGCTGGGCATGGTAGTGCGTGCCTGTAGTTCTGGCTACTTGGAAGGCAGAGGCAGAAGGACCGCCTGAGCCCAGTGGGTCGACGCTGGGGTGGCCGTGAGCACACCACTGCACTCCAGCCCGAGCGACAGGGTGAGACTTTGACTCAAAAAAAATAAAAATAAAATAAAATGTGCAGCCTTAACCCACCAAATCTAAATTTCTGTTTTTCAAAAGTCAAAGAAAGGCATGGCTAAGAACATTGCTTTGCTACATAATCAAAGGTCTTACTTAGGAAAAAAGCTAAAGTCTTTTATTGTGATTCTATGCATTGTCCACAGAACTAGTCAGTAACCTCTCCGGACCAAAAAAAAAAAAAAAATATATATATATATATATATATATATATATATATATATATATATATATATATATATCGGGGTTATAAGAGAACAAAAATGATCTACTTTGCTTTCCACATTCAGAAAACTAAGAGAATCTATTCTGGCCTTAAATTTTTTCCAGAGATTTCTAGTTTTTTGAAATGACATTTGTTAGGGGTGTGTGTGTGTGTGTGTGTGTGTGTGTGTGTGTGTGTGTGTGTGTAGTTAGTTGTTTAAAAGACCTCTAAAGGATAAGAAATAATTTACCCCAGTAACCTTTTCAAATAGAAAATAGCTTTGATTTTCCTTACACAGACTAATCTCTGTGTGGCTGTCAGATGATACTATTTAAGTAGAAGACAAGAAAAAGAGGTCAGAAACCCATCTTGTTCTTTCTCAGAATAGCAATAGAAAGAAGAAAATACCAGGACAGTTCTTACTAGTCACTTCTTCCTGATGATACAGGAGAAAATCTCAGCTTAAGGCAGAACAAATTTTAACCCATTACCAATTTCATTCATGCCCCCCCTCCAACAAATTTAACAACTCTTTAAAAATGTACACATGATATGGTCAATGAGACAGACACAGCTATAGATTCTAAATAGCATAAACATAATTACCTGATTGTCTTTGTCTCCAGAATCAGAAATAAGGCTGGGCACAGTGACTCATACATATAACCCCAACACCACTCAAGGTTGTGAAGTTCAAGACCACCCTAGGCAGCATAGAGAGCCATGTCTACAAAAAAAAATTTTTTTTTAGTTTGCTGCTTGCTGATGCTAGGATATATCTAAAGTCCTAGCTACTTGGGAGGCTGGAGCAGGAGGATCACTTGAACCCAGGAAGTCATGATCATGCTACTACACTCTAGCCTGAGCAACACTGCAAGACCCTGTCTATAAAAATAAAAATAAACATAAAGAATCAAAGATGTATATATCAAAATATATGGCTGTGGGTGAGGCACTGAGCTTCTAAAACAGATTTTATTTTAATTTTTTTTATTTATTTATTTATTTATTTATTTTGAGTTGGAGTCTCACTCTTTCACCTAGGCTGGAGTGCAGTGGAACACTCACGGCCACCACAGCCTCAACCTGCCTCAGTCTTCCAAGTAGCTGGAACTACAGACGCATGCCACCACACCTAGCTGGTTTTTGTGATTTAGTATAGAGATGATGTCTCACCATGTTGCCCAGGCTGGTCTTGAACCCCTGGGCTCAGATAATCCTCTCCCCTCAGCCTCCCAAAGTGCTGGGATTACAGGCTGAGCCACTGCGCCCCGGCCAAAAACAGGTTTTATTACTTACCACTTGTATGACCAGAGGCAAATTCCTTGACCTTTCTCAACTTTGGTTCCCTGTCTGTAAACTGTAAATATTACTACCTGTCTCAAGGGTTTGTTGTGAAGTGCTTACTGCAATGCCTGGCACCTACTAAGTGCTCAGTAAATGTTAGCCATTATTTTTATCTGAAAGTTACTCCAGAATTAGGAGAGATATATTAGGCATCCATTTGAGCCACAAACTCAATCTTAGGATAAGGAAAATAATTAAAGAAATGCATATGAATTGGTGGGTAATTAGTTAAATTCTTTTTCAAGTTCTTGTTTTGCCCTGCAGAGTGTCTTCTTCTCAATGTATTCTTTTCATTGAGAAATCTACTGAGAAAAAATTTTCAGCAGAAATTCCATTTCTTTGATGTGCTGAGCAGAAGGACTTGATAAAGCATAGAATTTTGTTATTATTAAGGAATTAACTCTTAACTATCCCAGGATTGCAAAACAACCACCAACCACTGGAGATTGATTAATCATAGAACATCAAGGAGAATTGGGTTCTTATTGTCTACAATCGGGTATGGTTTCAGAATGAAAAAATATCAAAATGCAACAAAACTGTAGGAAAAAAAACCTGGCATATAGTTGAACAATAAATATCATCACTTGACGGCAGTAAATGGAGACAGAAAAGGGGGAAGGTAGGAGGATGGAGGGGGAGAGACAGAGAGCGGGAGGTGGGGGGGTGGGGGGAATATTGACTCTCTTCTCCGGAGACAAAGGATGGCCATGGCCAATCTTGCTCTTTCTCACTCATTCCAAACTTCATCTTTTTCAGCCTCCTCCTTCCCACTCCCACCAGTCAAATACACACACACACACACACACACACACACACACACACACACACTCCAATACAGATAGGGTCTTGTGGTAAATTCATGAGATTCATGCAGAACTTGATCTTGCATGTGTAAACCATTCTTACACAAGCCATTCAAGTGTCTACATTTGAACTCGAATTACTCTGCTAAAACTAACTTTTCCTGAAACAAAGTTCCAAATCCGTCTTTCCAACAAGCAGTCCCCAACTTAGCAATGGCCCATTTATACAAATGACTGTCATCACTCTCATCTTACTTTGTACTTTACTGGAATATTAAAACCATCCAGAAAACTTAAGGTGCAGAGAACCTATTGGTCTGGAAGAAAAGATAGAAAGAAGTCATTAAAAAAAAAAAAAGTAGAGGACGCTCTAGCAACTCTCACCCTGAGATTGCATTCCAAGGTAAATTGGCCTGAGCCAGCCTTCTGCCCAATGCTGTTATTAAACCAGCCTGTTTGCTTATAGTTTTACCTTGTTCCTTTGCCTAAAATTCTATAAAAAAGATATTCATCTGGGTTATCAAGCATTCTCTTTAGCAATGCAAATGCTTCCCAAAAGGTTAATAGGCTTTCAATCATGAACACTTTTGTTTTGAATTAACTCAATCAGATTGCTTTCCTCCTAACTCCTGGGAAGCATTTGAATTAAAAAGTTTTGATTCTGGAAAAAATATTAAGATAATCTAGGGGCATTGGGAACTTTATTTATTTATTTATTTATTTAGTTATCTATCTGTTTATTCATTCAGACACAGTGAATGTTTCTAGGTGCCAGGCCCCTTCCAGGCAGGAGTACTTAGTGGCTAAGGACAGTCATGGAGATGAGTGCTGCGGTGGTCGGTGTGCCAAAGTGAGGGCTTAGGGCAGAATGAGAGCAGCAGAGTCTGTAATGAGAAATTCTGAGAGGTCAAAGTATATTAAATTGAGGCACAGGAAGGAAATAGAAGGGTGACGTTGACAAATTTTATCTATTTGAAAAATTTGTCTCATATTTCCCTATATCAAAGAAAGATAAAATATGCATTTTTTTCTTCCTTTATTGAATAACCCACTATTTCCAGGACACAAAATAATAGAAATAGTAAGATTAAAATGTACCCACCTTCTGGGTCTTATGATAAAAATTTGCTCTGGCTGGGAGAGAGACATGGCTATTGGTTTTATACCTTTTTAAGATGTTTTAAATTTAATCTTCTTCCATTTAAAACAATGCTACAGTTATACTACTCTAAAACCATTGTGAATTTCTATCCTCATACTTGTATTGGTGATGAACTTCGAAATTATTTAAAGAAATGAAACTGTATCTCGATCATTAAAACACTCTAGAGTCCCATCCACGTAACATTTCATTTGTTGTTTTTCTTTTGATTTGTTTTTTGTTTTTTGTTGAGTTGGAGTCTCACTCTGTCACCCAGACTGGAGTGCAGTGGCCACTCCTGGCCACTGCAGCCTCGACCTGCTGTGCTCTGGCGATCCTTCCGCCTCAGCCTTTCGAGTAGCTGGAATTACAGGCGTGCACTACCACGTTCAGCTGATTTTTTGATTTACTGTAGAGATGAGGTCTTGCTGCCCAGGTGGGTCTCGAACCCGCGGGCTCAGGCAATCCACTCACCTCAGCCTCCCAAAGGTGCGGGATTACAGGCTGAGCCATAGAGCCCGGCTTCATTTGTTTTTATGTTGTTTTCTTTACTGACTCATCCTTAGGTATCACTTCTTGTGCTCTCAGTACACCTGCCTGTAGCCTGCTTCCCAATTTGCTGCTCTACTTCAGATAATCAAGGTTGTGAGAATTGTGTGTGAACTAAGAGTGGTCAGGAAGTCTGAGAAATTTTGTAAAATAAGTCTATAAGTTTCAATGCATGAACTTTATGATACATTTTAATAGTTAGATGTTTTCGTACATAATTTTTCTGCTTTGTTTTGGGTAATGAAGGATATATGGTAAATGATCTCCAGTTAAAGATGAATTATAATATTGCAATTTACTCTGATAAAATTAGAAGAGAATTTCACAATGAAAGAATAAATTCATTCATGCCATAATCAAAAAATACTTTCTACTAAAACAAATTTTTTAGACTCTTATCTTCACCCGCCTTGGCTATAATCCTGTTCTCACATTTTTGAATGACAACTGACCTATGGCAACCTCTGTCAGGTCTAAGGACAACTCAGTGCTTCAGTCATGAGCTGGGACCCACTGCTTACTCAGTCTGGTGTAAGAGTGAACTCCAACTAAAAAAAAAAAAAACTCAGTCTTCAAGTCATGAGTGGGAAACCCCAACTCTTATATCTGGTGTTATATTTGAGGCATGTAGAGAATATTTTTTTCCCAAAATATTTTTCTTATCTAATAGCTAATTCTCTATTTTTTTTTTTTTTTTTGAGTTGGAGTCACACTCTGGCGTCCAGCGGCACGCTCACGGCCACCACAGCATCGACCTGCTAGGCTCTGGCGATCCTTCCACTTCAGCCTTCCAAGTAACTGGAACTACAGGTGCATGCTACCATGCCTGGCTAATATTTTTTTTAATGTATTTATTGTAAAGACGAGGTCTCGCCAAGTTGCCCGGGTTGGTCTCGAACCCTCAGACTCAGGCAATCCACTCAACTTGGCCTCCCATAGTGCTGGGTTTACAGTCTGAGCCACCAAGCCCTGCCTAATAGCTAATTCTTTGACAAAGTTCTGTCTTAAAATGTTTTATTCTTGTTATTAGGCAATCATTGTTGGAATGCTTCTGTTTTTCAAATTAAAAAGTACAATACTCTCTTTAGTCATCTTCTTAGCAATGCAAATGCATCCATGTAATGGACTATCAGTCATAAACATTCATTTTGAATTAGCTCAATCAGATTGCTTTCCTCCTACCTCCTTGAAAGTATTTTAATTAAGGAGATTTTTAATTCTAGAGAATGTATATTTTCAATATATAATTGAACCCCTCCTCCTGTGTGAGAAGAATGTAAACAGTCTACCAAATCCTTCTCCCCTTCTTATATAGAAATAAAATTATGGCAAACCATGTGGCTGACTAGGTAGACTACATTTTCTGCTGACCTCTTCTGCAGTTCAGTATGGCCAGGGGGCATTATAAACAGCAGTGATGTTCTCCTTCCTGGCCAATGCCTTAAGACTGTAGGAGCACCTTCTCTACCCAGTCTTTCCCCTTCTTTCAGAAAGCAAACAAGACACAGTAGAGACCCACCACACACAAGACTATTCCCTAGAGAATGAAGAAAAACAGAGTAGAAAAAATGTGGGTTCCTGAATGTTCTTGTGGAGTCAAGCTGTTTAGTAAACTAGCTTCCCTAGTGTTACATGAGAATGAAACAAACATCTATCTCATTTAAGCTACTGTATTTTAAGGTCTCTTTGTTAGAACAGTTTAGCTTTATTCTGATATACCTAGAAGCTCTAATACATCCTTCTGGCAGATGAGGAAAATAATAGATTCTCAAAAATCATTGATTTATAGGTTTTTAAGGAGGTAAAAGCCACCTGGGAGCCAGTGTCTCGTGGAAGTCTTTGATATTATTTAAAGAAACTCTTCTGCCTGTACTCTGGGCCCCAACCACCTCTCAGAGACAACCATATCATTTATTTATTTCTCTCCTGTTGCTATAGCTTCTCCCTAACTCCTTCCACTCCACATTAATACATCCTAGGAATATTTAACATAAAAAATTATCTTCTCAGCCAGGCTCGGTGGCTCAGCCTGTAATCCCGCGCCTTTGGGAGGCTGAGGTGAGTGGATTGCCTGAGCCCACGGATTCGAGACCCGCCTGGGCAGTGAGACCTCATCTCTACAGTAAATCAAAAAATCAGCCGGGCATGGTAGCGCATGCCTGTAATTCCGGCTACTCGGAAGACTGAGGCGGAAGGATCACCAGAGCCCAGCAGGTCGAGGCTGCAGTGGCTGGGAGCGGCCACTGCACTCCAGTCTGGGCGACAGAGTGAGACTCCAACTAAAAAATAAAAATAATAATAATAATCCTCTCTCAACTCCATGTTCTCTTCCATGTACCCCTCTGTCTTCTTTCTTTCATTGCCAAATATCTACAAAATATTGTTTAAGCTTCCTTGCTTCTTCAATTTTTACTCAAACTAATCATCTGTCTTTTGGCCCCACCACCATCTTGAGGTCAAATTCTTATCATCTTGCTTGTATGACCATCTTCCATCTCAAACCCACTCACCTCTCCATCTCTGACACCCTCTGCCCTTCTTTCCTATGCTTCCCTGGCTACTCCTTCACAGGCTCCTGGAAAATCCTTCTCCCTTTACCTGTCCTTAAATATTAAGATAGCCCAGGATTATGTCCTGGGCCCTCTCCTTTCCACATTCGTCACTTCCTTCTTCCCCTTGCTTCATTTCTCCCTGTCTTGTGGTTCTCAAATGGCCAGTTCTAGGTCAGATCGCTCTCTTCAGCTTTTGACCCTAAATTGCAACTGTCATCTGCTCGTCTCTCCACAAAACCATGCTCCTTCTAGTATTCTCTATATCAAAAATATCCACCAAGTTTCCTGGCAACCAATGAATCACCAAGTACTGAATCTCCTAATTATTTTGTACTTTGTTTACTTTTTTCCCATTTCCAATAAGATTCTCCTAGTTCAGTCAATCCAGTCTAGTGTTTAAGTCAAATTGCCTGAGTTCAAAGCTCAATCACATCACTAACTGTCTGACATTGGGCACGTTTCTTTACCTCTTTATACCTCAGTTTCCCATCCATAATATGGAAATAAAAATAGCATCTATCACATAATCATGGGTTTAAATGAGTTATCATATATATAAAATACCTAGAAAAGTGTCATGTTTTTAGTGCTAGCCATCATCTCTTGCAGAGATTATTACAATAACCTCTTAATTTCACCTTGCTGAACAGTCCTCTCTTCCTTGTCAACAATAATTTTAGCATGCAAATTCTTAACCTTCCAATGGTTTCCTATTACCTTAGGTTAAGATCTTAATTCCTTAACAGACCTTAAAAGGACTTAAAAAGCCTTTTGTGATCTGACTCTGCTCCCCTCTCTAGCTTCTTACAGTGTGTGCTTGCCACTTTGGGCCCATTCTGGCTCCTACAAAACCCTGTACTTTCCAAGTTACAACATGTTTCACTAAATAATGTCACTTGTTTTCTCACTACTCCTCATTTCATTTAACCAGGAAGTGAATACATATCTGAATTGTGCAATTAAGGGATGCCTTTGCAACAACAGTGCATGGTCCCTATTGTATTTTGCATTTTAACATAGTTAATTTCCAACTATTACCTCACTGCTACTTTTGTGTAGATGTGCCAAGCAAAATCTTTGCCCTCTGCATTTAGAAACTTCTATTTATGCTGTGATATTCTCTGAGAATATCACTCACATTTTGAGTGATGAATCTTATACTCTTGGTTCTTATATCTTGCAGCTCAAACAAAAGATCACTTTCTATTTTACATCTAGAAACAATTCCAAGGATGTAGTGCCCTTGCTTTAGCAAACTCAGAGATAACCATTACCCTAACCCGACTGGTCTGAAGACAGTGTATGTATATGTGGCAAGTAAAAGGGATATTTGAGCTATAAACCCCAAGTCATTGTTCTTCTCTCTGAGCTCCAAAGTGTGGAGAAAACTCTGGGGTCAAATTTCTAAGAGTTAATGCTCTCCCCAACCCTCCATCATCATTGAGATGACTAGGAAAAGGTTTGGGCTTGTTGAATCGCCACATTCTCTTTCTCTCTGCCACACTACAGGTTAATCATTGTGCCTTTGTGGATTCACCTGCCCTTTGTTACCTCTATACTTTCTCTTCTAACCCTTCTCTTCTGCCATTGAGTGCTCATAATGCTTTGAGTTCCAGTTCCAATAATACAAACTTCCCATAATGTTCATTTGAAGTAATATTTGGTGTGCAGCTCTAAAATTTACCCAGCACTTTCATCTGCCCTATCTCACTTAATATAAGAGGCTGCCCAGTGTAGTGGTCAACAAAGAACGTTTTGGGCCAGTCTCCCTGAGTTCATATTCCTTGCTCTGCCATTTACTAGCTGTATAGCTCTGACTGAATTGTAAATCCATTCCATGTTGAAAAAAAAAAGTGAAATCTTCTGTTTTAGCTTATATCCCATAAGTAAGACAGCCTTGGTTTCACATCATAGTTTGTGGATGAGAATGAGTAATAGAATCCTAACACTTTCAAGACTCAGTATCAGAAGTTAGCTATGACTCTTTCTTCTCCTTTCCTTCCTGTATCCAATTACTAACTAAATCTGAGTTACTCTTATATCATTGTGCTCCTTTTATCTCCCCTTCTCTTTCATTCATATTGTCATTCATTAGTTGAGGCCATTTCAGCTCATACCACCAACAGGTCTGCCTGTCTCTCCCATTTCCTCTTCCTAATTCAACTTCTCACTGCCAAGAGAGTGGGTGATACAAAAAAGTATGTCACCCTGCAGTCTTGTAAAGCAGTGGAGATGTCAAATAGGCATTGTACATTCATGAGAAGCAAATTATGTGAAGAAATAATTACAAGTCAAAAGTGCAATGAGAAATCAGAAAAGGAAGAAGTCACCTCCACTTCAGGCAGTCTGAGAATACTTCCTGGAGGACATGATCAGAGTACACCTTTAATTCATGCATTCATAAATGTTCATCCAATCAATATTTACTGCACATTCTTGAACAAGGAATTGTTCTGGGCACTAGGAATACAGCAGTGAAAAAAAAAAGAGTTGCGACTCCCAGTGTTTATGAAGCTCACATTCTAGTAGAAGATAAACAGTAAACAAATAAGTAAAATGTATACAATATTAGAAGATGATAAATGCTACAAAGAAAAATATAAAGCAAGAAAGAGAATAGAAATGAGAAGTGGAATGTCAAAAAGCATAATTAGAGAAGGACTCACCAAGGGTGACATTTAATCAGTTAAAGTATGCATCAGCAAATTCTGGTCCATAAGCCACATCCAGTCCATCACCAGTGCAGAGATAACCAGTAAGCTTTTTGTAAGCATTCTTAAATGGTTGGGAAAAAATCAAAAGACAAACTGTATTTCATGACGTGAAAATTATAAGAAAATTATATTTCAGTATCCATATATAAAGTTTTATTGGAACACAGCCATACTCACTATATAATGTCCATGGCCACTTTTGTGCTATAGCAGCAGAGCTGAGAAACTGTGATCAAGACCTTATGACTGCAAACTAAAAAAATATTTACTATCTGGCCCTTTTTGTAGAAAAGTTTTCTGACCTTGAGTTAAAGGAAATGAGCAGGATATGTGTGTTTTTCTGGGCATGGAGCATTCCAGACAGAAGGAGCAGTAATACCCAGAGCCTGAAATGAGATCATTCCTGACATGTTCAAAACCCAACAAGGAGGCTGGCATGGCTGGAGTGGAGGGATAAAGGAAGAATGCTAGGAGGTCAGAATGGTGGTAAAGGCCTGGATCAAGATTGGCTTCACTGGCCTCTTAAAGCCTGAGCTTTTATTCTAGCTAAGATAGAAAGTCACTGGACGATTTTGAGCAGAGGAGTGACATGATCCAACTTTCATTTTAAAAAGAACACTCTGGCTAATGCATTTAAGAAGAGATAGCAGGAATCAAGACTGGAAGAAGGCAGACGGGCTAGGAGACCAATGAAGTAATTCTCATGAGCTAATGCTTTCTTGAACAGGGGAAGTAACAATGAAAGTGGTGGCAAATCGTCAGATTCTAGCTATGTTTTAAGGTAAAGCTGACAGACAGGATTGGATATGAGGGAAAGAAAAAAGTCCAAGGATGATTCCAAAATTTTTGGCGTGAGCAAATGGAAGGTAGAATTGCTGTATGCAGAAATGGGGAAAATGTGGGTAGAACAGATTTTAGAGAAAAGATTGATTTAGTTGCATACATGTTAATTTTAAGATGCCTCCTAAAAATCCCAGTGGATATATCAAATAGGTAGTTATATGTACAAGTCTGGGAATTCAGAAGAAAGGTCTAGACTAGAAATAAAAATTTTTGAATTATCAGCATACAGGTAATAATTAAAGCAATGAAACTGAATGCAAGAGTAGAGAACAGACAAGTTCAAGGGCTGATCTCCAAATGACTCAAACATTAAAATGCCATGTAGAAGCAGAAACTAACAAAGGAAATTAAGAAAGAGTTAAAAAGCAGCTTCAAACAAGGAAAGTGGGGTGCCTCAAAACCAAGTGAAGAAAGTGCTTCAGGGAGGAGGGAGTGATTACTCATGTCAAAAGTCCCTGATGAATCTAGAACCATACATTGATTTATACATTTAACAACATGGGGATCTTTGATGACCTTGTCTGGAATAGTTTTGATAGGGAGAAAACTAATTAGTGCAGCATTAAGAAAGAATAGGAGAGAAGAATGGGAAACAGAACAAATATACACAACTCTGTCAAGGAATTATGCAAATATGGGTGCTATTAAGAATGAACAGAGTTTGGCTGAAAAGATAGGAGAGAGAAATAGTCTAACTGGAACAAGTAGCCAGAGTCCTATTATTTTTAAGTTAAGAGTCCTTTATTATTTACCCAGATTTTCTTTTTTTTAATGTTATTTTACAATAAATAGTTCACTTTCTCTCTTATCTTCTTTGTACATCAACGTTACTGAAAACTGCCTCCTCACCAGAGCCTTTGAGAATAGGCTACCAAATGAACAACAATGACAACAATAATAATATCTATCTACCTATATATATAGTATGTGTGTGTAGATACTTATATTCACATGTGCATGCATATTCATATATAAAACATATATATGGAGAGAGAGTCACCTTTTTTGACCATTACTTTTGTCTTTGACATGAATTCTGAAGGAATATTTGTTTTTCTCCATATATGTGTTTGTGTGTATAAATATGTATGTGTATATATGTGTATGTATTCATATTCATATCTCACATATATAAAACAAACACACACATATTTATTTGGATATGCATGTGGATGTAGAAAGAGAGAGACATTGAAATTGAGAGAGGTCTCTTCAGGATCCATTTCAAATACAAAGGTGATACTAAAAAAAAAAAAACAGATTGTTTCTCAAAACAAAGAGTCAATTGGTCTGTAAATTGTACTTATTGCCTACTATGTATCCAGAACCAGTCTAGACTCTGGAAATGTAGAGATGAGCAAGACAGACATAGCCTTATCCTATCCTCTGAAATGACATACAGAAACTCAAAGAGTAGGGTATTTCATTGCTAAGTTAAGATAAAGTTGTCCTTCTCAACCCCAGGGGAGATTTTGTACCTTATCACAACAGTCCCAGCCTTTTTGGCATCAGGGACCAGTTTCATGGGAAAGACAATTTTTTCACAGACTGGCGTTAGTGGGAAATGATTTCGGGATGATCCAAGTACAAAACACATATTGTGCACTTTATTTCTATTATTATTACATTGTAATGTATAATAAAATAATTATACAACTCACCATTTTAAAAAAAGGCACGGACGGAAGTGGTAAATGTAATAATGGGTAGGCCATGCATAGACTATAATAAGTATTGGATTCTGACTTAAAGCCTGCCACCAGATGCAGTTGCACAACTGAAGTGCATCCATTCTATAACATCACTCACTGATAGGATTTTGATATGAGTCTGTAAGCAATTGCTTGATTATGATCTCTGTGCAGTAAAACCTCACTGCTCATGTTAAATCTGTATTTACAACCACTTCCCAGGGCTAGCACCACCACCTCAGCTCCACTTCAGATCATGAAGCCTCAGATTCTCAAAAGACCTTGCAACCTAGATCCTGCCTGTGCCACAGTTCACAATAGGGTTTGCACTCCCGTGAGAATCTAATGCCACTGCTGATCTGACAGAAGGCAGAGCTCATGTGGTAATGTGAGTGATAGGGAGCAGCTGTAAATACAGATGAAGCTTCACTTGCTCACCCACCGCTCACCTCCTGCTGTGCAACCCAGTTCCTAACAGGTCATAGGCCAGCATCAGTTTGTGGCCCAGGGGTTGGGGACTTCTGCCTTATGAGACATCTGACCTTGTGTGAAGATGTTTATATGGTCATGACTTGGAGGATACTGCCAGAGGTCAAGGATGCTGCTAACCATCCTACAACACATAGCATAGCCCTACACAACAAATAGTTACCTGGTCCAAAATGTCAATAACACTGAGGTTGGAAATCCTGAATAACAAGATATAGGGACAGCCATACTATCTGAGCTCATTATCTTGTAATACTACTTTACCATCTTTCTGCATTAATTCAAAAAAATATGTATTTTAAAGAGGATAATGAGCCAACTGCAAAGTAGAAAATAGAAGATATATAATATTTGGAGCAGGAGGCTTAAGACCCATTGTGAGTGCTGGAATCTCGACAAAAAGACCTACTGCTAGCCGGGCTCGGTGGCTCAGCCTGTAATCCCGCGCCTTTGGGAGGCTGAGGTGAGTGGATTGCCTGAGCCCGCGGGTTCGAGACCCGCCTGGGCAGTGAGACCTCATCTCTACAATAAATCAAAAAAATTAGCCAGGCATGGTAGCATGCGCCTGTAGTTCCAGCGTCTTGGAAGGCTGAAGCAGAAGGAACGCCGGAGCCCAGCAGGTCGAGGGTGCAGTGGCCGGGAGCAGCCACTGCACTCCAGTCTGGGCGACAGTGAGACTCCAACTCAGAAAAATAAATAAATAAATAAATAAATAAAGTACTTATACTCATTGAAAAAAAAAGACCTACTGCTAACTTCTTGACAATCATAGTAAGTGATAATTAAGGAGTAGGAATTAAAAGGAAGAGGAGGTCCTCAAGGCACATTGTATACACTTTACAATTTTACCAAGCCTTGAAAAAAATTGTGTCTTGGAGGTGGGCTGCTCTCTTCAAAGCAATGATCTCTCCATAAGGCAACAATATCAATCATCGATCAGAATTTAGAATCTGATAATTCAACTCACTGTAGAGATTTGGATTCAGGTTAGAACAAGTATAAGGCTTACATGCAACCATGTCAATCTGGACAACATAAACTAGAGAAGTTACTCACCCAGCTTCAGGAGAAAATTATCAACTTTCTGTATTCCTATACCAAGCCATCAGAGATGTAAGGTGGCTAATACCACCTATATCAAAAAAGAAGAACACAACTTTTGAACTTCTAAGGTAGATGAAGTAATTTTTCTACTTTTTTTCATTTTCCAAGAAGTGGCAGAAATGGAACTTTCCTGATTAAGCAAAAAAAGGAAATTAATTAAAATAAATGGTAATCCTAGAGCTTCAGAGAATAATCTCTGGATGGGTCTAGTACCACAAATGATATTCTTAGGGAGGGCTTTATCTCTTTCCAGCCATTCTTACTCTTTTTAGTCTCTGTGAGGTTTCATTTTTTCCAACTTTGTCTAGACTTTTCCATGTGGTAAGGAAGATGGTGGCAAGGAAATTAGCCTCTTTCTAGCCAAATGAATTTCATTACACATATTATAAGGGTTATAAATCTCAACTAACAAAGAGAACTCTAATTTTTACTCCCTTGGACAAATACTGTAATTACTTATAAATCCTAAGTGTTTTACTGGATAAATACCATGATTTATTTCAAATTATTGATATCCCTTACAAATTACCTTTGCAAGGCTCAGTAATGTGTGGCAAGTGTTACTTTCCCTCCCATGATAATGAAAATGCCTCTTCTTTCTTACCTGGGTATTAGGAAGGTCCTCTTACCCTATTGACACAAACCTTGGAGGCATATTGGGTTATACTCAGCCATAAAAATGCCTACAACTGTGATGTGTTAAGAAACCTGGGTGTGGTGGTCCCCACATCTAGATACCAAACTCTCATTTTTGTTTTTGCTGTCATAAAATCCTTATGAACACCCATATCTTGTCTTTAAATTCTGAGTCTTGAATCTTGTTTCCATGGCAATGGCCACAAGAAGCTCTAAATTTACATTTTTCCAGGTAGGAAATCTCTAAAGAAAGTAATCTCTCCTAACTTCCATGTATCAACCACCCAAAATTATCTAGTTAGCCAGAATCATCTCTGGACGAATCACTAGCTAAATGATGGGAGTAGTCTAAATTATAACCCTAACAGTATATGGGATTAGGGCCCTGTAATTGCCAGTCCTGTCGTAACCACAAGAGTGATGCTGAATAGACAAAATTAGAAAATTCTTACTGTAATCTTCAAAATATTCATTGATGGGAATAAAACTAGACAGTACCTTTCCAGTAAAAATAATAAAGGTATTTTAGTTTACATTACTTCCCATTATGGGATAGCTTAAATACTGTGGGAAGAACCCTTTGTTTTACTATATTACAACTAGAAGAGATTTTAGAAAATCATCTATTCTAACCCTTCACATTACACATGAGGAAACAGTGAGCCAGAGAATTTAATTGGCAAGATTCAGAGTGAAACCACGACCATGCTAGGGTCCTTGAACTTTTAGGCTATTGGGTTTTCCTCTATACAAAACTGTTTCACAAATGAAGATAACAATTAAATGTTCGTTTTTCCCATGACAAGGGCATATAAAATGTGTGTTACATTAAATGGCTCAATTATTCTTTACTATATGTTTTAATGCTAAATATCAATTTGTTGGTAACTTCAAGGTGCTAACTACTATGGTCATAAATAATTAACTCAATATCTGATGAAATTATACTGAATTTTTAAACATTCATAAAAAATTGATACCGGGAATACATCTTAACTTTTCAATGCAAATCAAATACAACATTACCTGTATGCAATAAGCTTTTAAATATTCTTGAGATTGAAAACTTGACTACAAATAAGACTTGCTAGTCTGTCTTGAAAGTGCCAGTAAAATACTGTTAAACAACCACCATATTGCTTATAAAACAGTCATAAGTCAAAAAAATTATTAGCACAATGTAAGGATTAGAAAAATGTCTTAAGAGCTCAAAGATGGCCAATTCAGCTTACCTGATGACTAAGTCCAATGAAGATATACTTCAATATTTAGGTTATTTTAATTTATCCATCCTAGTTTGTTCATTGATTAGTTACTCCTTCTGGCCCCTTTCAATTTATTTTACAACCAAAAAATTAAAGATAATTAGAGGCAGACTGATATTCAGCAGCTTCCCTGTGAATTAGCAGTAGTAGGTAGTCACAGTATCTGCTCTAACTGGTTGATTTCAGTGCTGTACCAGTTTGATGGTTAATGTTATGTGTCAACTTGACTGGGATAAGAGATGCCCTGATAGCTGGTGACTCAGTTTGGATGGTTGTCCTCTCCAAATCTCATGTTGCAATGTGATCTCCAATGTTGGCAGTGGAGCCTAGTGGGAGGAGCTTGGGTTGTGGGGGTGGATCCCTCATGAATGGCTTGGTGCCATTCTCCCAGTACTGAGTGAATTCTCACTCCATTAGTTCACCGGAGAGCTGGTTGTTTAAAAGAGTATGGCACCTCCCCCTTTCTCTCTCTTGCTTCCACTCCTGCCATGTGACACATCGGCTCCTCTCTGCCTTCTACCATGTGTAAAAACTTCCTAAAGCCTCACATGAAGGTAAGCAGATGCCAACATCATACAAAACCATGAGCTAAATACACTTATTTTCTGTGTAAATTATCCAACCTTGAGTATTTCTTTATAGCAATGCAAAACGGACTAATACAGCTGGTAAGTACATTATTTCTCGGTGTGTCTGAAAGGGTGCATCTGGAAAAGATTAGCATTTGAATCATTAGACTGAATAAATGTAGGCAACATAGGCAGTCATCATACAATCTACTGAGGGCCCAAATGGAAGAAGGCAGAGGAAAGGCCAATTCTCTCTGTCTTCTTGGGCTGGGACTCCCTTTTTCTCCACAGAGCTCTTGGTTCTCAGGCCCTTGGATTCCAGGACTAACACCAGCACATTCCCATCCCCCCCACTCCATGCCTTCAGACTCAGACTAAATTACACCAGTGGCTCTCCTGGTTCTCCAGCTTGCAAACAGCATATTGTTGAACTTCTCAGACTCCATAATCATGTGAGCCAAAACCCATAAAAAATCTCCTCTGATGGATAGATAGATATATAGAGAGAAAGAGGATATAGATATATAGAGAGAGAGATATATATATATGATATATATATATCTCCCACTGGTTCTGTTTCTCTGAAGAACTGATGCATTATATGATACATTATAATAGTATTGCCTACTTCACCAATTATTAAACATTTTGAGATCACACTTGTATATAAGCATGAGTTAAAATACAAAATCAGTAAATATCCAAAGAACAGAATCAAATGACTTCCTGGCCTTCACCAAAATCAGAATTTTGTCTCCTGTTCTTCATTCTCCTCATTGTTCCTTCTCATGCTCTGTAGTGTCAAGTTCTCTTCACCTCTCTGTCCCCTAAAACACTGTCACAATCACAATATGAAGCTTAGTCAGAATAAGATATAAACAAACGCTAACAATTAAGGTCTCACACTTCCCAGGGTGTCCTACCTTTTAGCAAGGGACAAAGCCTACCCAACACAATGACAAGTTATTTACTCAATAAATGTGTATTGAATGAAGATAGCTACTGAATGAAGACTAAGTGGATATCATATAGGAGAGTCATTTTGGAAAGCAGCAAACCTTCCCAACGTGTTTGAAATTACACACACAAAAGCTGGCTACTCAACCTATACGAAAAGCCAATTTCAACCGAAATCGCTTCTCACAAACTCTGAAAAGATGTGCCAAAATACGGGAGGAGAAAGTATGGCTAACACTCCTTCCGTAAGTTTCCTGGTTGTGAAACTGCCCTTAGAAAACCTAAACCTGAGAGGAAGGCTTCACCTGCCTGACTCCCCACCTCAAGAATGACTCTGACAATACGACCAGCATAGCCATGGATTTATCACCTATATTTGTTAATTCAGGTCCTTACTCTCAAGCTGATTTAAATATTATTAGAGCTTCATTTGCCAGAAATGCTTTTAATAGCAGTCTCCTCAGTGTGGCTCACAAACAAAAGCAATTCTAGGCCAGTACAACTGATGCTGCCTCAGGGACACGGGTTAGCCAGAACCACAGATGTTCATCTCAGGGTGGGCACAAGGAGGGGTAGGCTGATTTTGGAGGCTAAGGACTGGGATGGAGGCTTGGATCTTGGCTGCTACAAGCTAATAGAATGGATTACAGAAGCTATGGACTCCAATCTCTCTGTGAGCACAGACTGCTCTCCAAAAGAAAGCATGAGCGTGAGAACTTTTAGAAGTCACCATTGCATTACTCAAAACAACCACCCATTATGATATATCACCCAGGTTTTGACTTCCATGTCCTGCTTAATAATTTTTGGTTAGCAGTCCTCATCTCTTACTTGTTCATTGTCTATCTCCTCCCATAAGAATGTAAACTCCATAAGAACAGATTTCTTTGTTCACAGATTTATGCCCAGTGCTTGGAACATAACAGGCACTTGGTAAAACTTTTTGTAGTTGAAATGACAGAAAGTCACCTATGGCACTGAGACAGTGCCCTGGATTCTTAGGCATCATCACTTTTGTCACCAGAAATAAAGCAATAATTTCTTACAAATGAATCATATTCTTACCATAGGACCCAGCAACCATACTCCTGGGTATATTCCCAAAGGAGTTGAGAATTTCTGTCCACACCAAAATCCACACATGGACATTTACAGCAGGTTTATTCATAATTGTCAGGACTTGGAAGCAACCAAGATGGCATTCAGCAGGTGAGTGGTTGAATAAACTGTGGAACATCAAGACAATGGAATATTGTTCAGTGCTAAAAAGATATGTTATCAAGTGATGAAAAGACAAGGAGGAACCTTAAATGCATATTACTAAGTGAAAGAAGCCAATCTGAAAAGACTACATGCTATTTGATTCCAACTGTATGACATTCTCAAAAAGGCAAAACTATGAAAGCAGTAAAAATATCAGTGGTTGCCAGAAGCCAGGGAAGAGATATGAACAGGCAGAGCTCAGAGGATTTTTAAGGCAGTGAAAATAACTCTGTGTGTTACTGTTATGGTGAATACAGGTCATTATACATTTGTGCAAATGTTTAGAAGGTACAACACCAAAAACCTTAAGGAAAACTATGGACTTTGAGTGATAACGATGTGTCAATGTAGGTTCATTTTAACAGACCACTCTGGTGGGGGATGTTGATAATGGAGGAAGTTAAGCATTTGAGGGGGCAGGAAATAGATGGGAAATCTCTGTAACTTTCTCTCAATTTTTCTCTGATTCTAAAATTGTTCTAATTAGAAATCATCTTTGAAAAATTAAAAAATTAAGCAACTCTTTGTCCATTCTCACCAAAGAACTTTAACTTTCCTTAGTCAGCCAACTACCACTTTTAATATACATACTTCTTGAGAGAAGTTTTAAGAAGGAAGCCAGATTTCTGGCAAGATGGTGACAGGACAGATTGGGATGACTGTGAGAGTCTCTGCAAAAGCTAGTGTCCATGAAGACTCTCTGCATGAGTGGGTGTGTGCAGGTGGGTGAGTGGAGGTCTCTCCGAGGGAAGACATGGGTTCATGCACCTGGGGCTCTCCTCCAGAGGTGACTACAACTCCCCACTGCCCTGAGACTGGAGCCACTGGTGTGCAGGATGGTCTGCTGTTCTCAGGACTCTCCTGAAAAAAGGTGGCCAAACACAGCTGATCCTCACCAACTAGCACCCAGCCCACACCATCACTTGTGAGAGCAGAGCAGCTGGAACCCAGGACCTGTGGAGAGACAGGTTGGGGAGAGCTGGAGAGGAACACCACCATCAGTGAGAAGACACCAGCCAGAGCCATTTTCTCTATCCCAGGACCAGGCAGAGACCTGCATTGTCCCACACAGTTCCACCCAGCCTCCAACCTGGGACCTAGAGGTTATCTCATCAAACTCAGAGAGTCAGATGCCCCTCCCTCATGCTGGAACAGGCACAGACATGTCAGATCTAAGTGGGAGACTTGACAACAGCAGCAGCAAGCAGGGTGAGTCCAGATCTGATCCACCCTCCTTCCACAATAGTCAGTGGGACATTTGACCCACACTGAGAGCAACCCTATCAGCCTGTGCTGAGAGCAGAGGAAAGGGGTTGGAGATTAGAGTTGAAAGGAAGTTGAAGTTACAGGAACTGCCTCAGAGCAGGTTTGATTTGTTTGTTTGTTCTGCTTGATTTTTGTTTGTTTGTTTTTTATTTTGGTTTTTTTTCTTTTCCTCGTCTCTCTTTCTTTCTGTTTTTGATTACATTTTCATACTTGCTTTGTTTCTGTTATTTTATTGCTTTTTTTAAGACTTCCTGTGTATGGGAATTTTTTTTTTTTTTTTTTTTTTTTTTTTTTTTTTGAGTTGGAGTCTCACTCTGTCACCCAGACTGGAGTGCAGTGGCCGCTTCCGGCCACCGCAACCTTGACCTGCTGGGCTCGGCGATCCTTCCGCCTCAGCCTTCCAAGTAGCCGGAATTACAGGATGCGCTACCACGCCCGGTGGTTTTTTGATTTATTGTAGAGATGAGGTCTCGCTGCCCAGGCGGGTCTCGAACCCACGGGCTCAGGCAATCCACTCACCTCAGCCTCCCAAAGGCGAGGGATTACAGGCTGAGCCACCAAGCCCGGCTATGGGAATTTTTGAGGGGAGTACATCAATGGGGGATTTTGTCGGTTTGTGTGTTTGTATGATTGTATGTATGTTTTTGTTTTTGTTTTTTATCTTTTTTGTCTTTGTTTATGTCTCTTTTCATTGGTTAGTTGGTATGCCTGTCTGTCCCTTTCTTATTCTCTCTCTCCACCTTACTCTGGTCCCCCTCCTTCCTTTTTTCATTCTTTTCCTTTTTCTCATCTCATTTTGCTTTTGAGGGCAAACCAATACCCCCACTGCATGGATAGATTATAAAACACTGGGAGGTGGGTCCCAGGGCCCCACAAACCTGTCAACAGATACTGGGATCTGCAGATAGTTTCTGAATCGCAGCTCCCCCTCAATTGAGTCTCAAAACTGCTAAAAGTACATCCCCCTGGTTCAGATGACTGAATCATTCATTTTATGAAGCCAACATCACATTGATACCCAAGCCAGGTAAAGATCCAACAAAGAAAGAGAATTACAGGCCAATATCCTTGATGAACATAGATGCTAATATTCTCAACAGGATCCTAGCAAACCGGATCCAACAACACATTTCAAAAATCACCCACCACAACCAAGTATGCTTCATCTCTGGGATGCAGGGCTGGTTCAACATTTGCAAGACCATAAATGTAATTAAATACATCAACAGATGTAAAAACAAAAACCACATGATTATATTATTAGACACAGAAAAAGTTTTTGATAAAATCCAGCACCCCTTCTTAATAAAAGCCCTTGAACATCTAGGCATAGATGGAACATACCTCAAAATAGTAAAGAGCCATCTACAAGAAACCCACAGCGAACATACTGCTAAAGAAACAGAAATAGGAACCATTTCCCCTGATAACTGGAACAAGAAAAGGATGCCCATTCTCATCCCACTTTTTCAACATGATTATGGAAGTCCTACCTAGAGCAATCAGACAAGAGAAGGAGATCAGGGATATCCACATAGGAAAAGAGAAAGTTAAGTTTTCCCTCTTTGCAGACAGCATGATTCTATGCCTCAAAAACCCAATTCTATACCCCTGTCAAAACCCTCGTTGCACTGATAAAGGACTTAGGCAAAGTCTCAGGGTATAAAACACATGTGCAAAAGACAATCACATTTCTACACACCTATAATAAACAAAAGAAATCCAAGTAAAAAGCATAATCCCATTCACAATAGCCACACAAAAAATGAAATACCTTGGCATCTTCCTAACCAGAGACATGAAAGAACTTTACAACAAAACACTGCTGAAAGATGACACAAACAAATGGAAAAATATTCCATGCTCATGGATTGGAAGAATCAACATTGTTAAGATGTCCATCCTACCCAAGGCAATCTACAGATTTAACACAATACCCCTTAAATTACCAGCAGCATTCTTCTCAGATCTGGAAACAACAATGCAGGGGTTCATATGGAAGCATAAATGATCATGAATAGCCAAAACAATCCTCAGTAAAAAAAAAAAAAAAAAGCAGGAGGTATCACACTCCCAGACTTTAAACTTTATTATGAGCTACAATAATCAAAACAACCTGGTATTGGTACAAGAACAGTCATGTAGACCAATGGAACAGGTTATAGATTCCAGAAGCAAAACCTCAATTTCTCAACCAACTCATCTTCGACAAAGCCTCCACCATTAAACCTGGAGAGAAGAGAGCCTATTAAGTAAATGGTGCTGGGAAAACTAGCAGACCACATGCAGATCAAAACAAGACCCCTACCTATCACCATACACAAAAATCAGCTCTAATGGATCAGAGACCTAAGTGTAATACCTCAAACTATAAGAACCTAAAATGTAGGAGACACCCTTATGGAAATTGGAACTGGCAACCAATTCCTGATCAAAACCCCAAATGTCCATGCCATAAGACATAAGATAGACAAATGGGACCTCATCAAACTGACAAGCTTCTACAAAGCCAAAGAAACCATTAGGAATCCCGCGCCTTTGGGAGGCTGAGGTGAGTGGATTGCCTGAGCCTGCGGGTTCGAGACCCGCCTGGGCAGCGAGACCTCATCTCTACAATAAATCAAAAAATCAGCCGGGCATGGTAGTGCATGCCTGTAATTCCGGCTACTCGGAAGGCTGAGGCGGAAGGATAGCCGGAGCCCAGCAGGTTAAGGCTGCGGTGGCCGGGAGCGGCCACTGCACTCTAGTCTCGGCAACAGAGTGAGACTCCAACTCAAAAAAAAAAAAAAGAAACCATCAAGATAGCAGGGAGACAGCCCACAAACTGGAAAAAAAATATTTGTCAACTGTATGTCTGAGAAAGGCCTAACATCTAGGATCTGTAAGGAACTTAAAAATGCTGAAAGTAAAATTCAAACAGTCCCATTACAAAGTGGGCAAAAGATATGAATAGACATTTCTCAAAAGAAGACATGCAAACAGTCAACAGATACATGAAAAAATGCCCAGCCTCAATAGTCATCAAAGGAATGCAAATTAAAACTACACTGAGATACCACCTAACTCCAGTCAGGATGACCATCATCAATAACTCAAAAAACAACAGATGCTGGAGAGGATGCAGGGAAAAGGGCATACTTCTACACTGATGGTGGGAGTGAAAACTAATACAACCTCTGTGGAAAACAGTTTGGCAGTTCCTACAAGATCTAAAAATCAACCTTCCATACAACCCTGAAATCCCCTTACTGGGAATATACCTGGAGGAACACAAATCACTGTATGAAAAAGACACCTGCTCACATATGTTTATTGCAGCATTGTTCACAATAGCAAAAACATAGAACCAACCGTACCACCCATCAAAGAGGACTGGTCAATTTTTAGATCTTTTAGGAATTACCACACTGTTTTCCACTAGGCTGTACTAGTTTACACTCCCACCAACAGTGTAGAAGTGCTCCTTTTTCCCTGCATCCTCTCCAGTGTCTGTTGTTTTTTTCAGTTTTTGATGATAGCCATCCTGACTGGAGTTAGGTGGTATCTCAGTGTATTTTAATTTGCATTTCTTTGATGACTAGTGAGGTTGAGCACTTTTTCATGTATCTGTTGATTGCTTGTATGTCTTCTTTTAAGAAGTGTCTATTCATATCTTTTGCCCTCTTTGTAATGAAATATACCTGGAAAAACTTGAGTTCAAGTCACTCTATAAAAAAAGATACCTGCACATGTATGTTTATCACAGTATTGTTCACAGTAGCAAGTACCTGGAACCAACCATGCTGCCCATCAAAAGAGGACTGGATTTTTACAAAGTGGTACATATACCTGATGGAATATTATACAGTCATAAAGAAGAACAAAATAACTAACTTCACAGTAACATGGATGGACTTAGAGTCTATAATACTGAGTGATCTTACACAGAAACAAAGAACTGAGTATCACATGTTCTCACTTATAAGCGAAACTTGAACAGCTATCATACTACTATAAGAAAAGGATTGGCAGTAGCAGGAAACTGCTGGGGATGGTGGGTAAGTGAGATTGGCAGTAGTGGGAATCTGCCTGGGGAAGCGGGGACACACCTCATCAACCAGGGTACCCACATAGTGAACATTTGTATACTAACCCTGAATTGTACCCCACATCATTAAAATAAAAAAGGGGAAAAAATGTTTTCTATCAATATGGAATATTTTTTTAAAGAACTGGATTTCTAAAATGGTGGTACATATACACAATGGAATATTGCACAGCCATAAAGAAGGACAGAATTATGAACTTCACAGCAACCTGGAAGGACTTAGAGTCTATAATACTGAGTGATCTATCTCAGAAACAAAGAACTGAGTATCACATATTCTCACTCATAGGCAGACCTTGAATAATTATTGTGATACTATAAGAAAAGGATTGGCAGAAGCAGGAAGCTTCTGGGGCGATGGGAGGCAGAATTGGCAATAGTGGGAATATGCTGGGGGAGGAAGGGGCACACCTCATCAACAAGGGTACCTGCATAATGAGCATTTGTCTACCTAACCCTGAATTGTACCCCACATCTTTATTTTTCTTTTTTAAAATTTTATTTATTTACTTTTTGTTATGAAGATGTGAGTTACAATTCAGGGTTAGGTATAGCAATCTCCCTCAGCTGCCCCTCCCACCCCACCCCACCCCGTGACAGTTTCCCATTACGGCCAATCCCTTTCTTATAGTATTATGATAATTGTTCAAGGTCTGCTTATGAGTGAGAACATATGGTACTCTGTTCTTTGTTTCTGTGATAGATCACTGAATATGATTGGCTCTAAATCCATCCAAGTTGCTGCAAAGTACATATGTTTGTCCTTCTTTATAGCTGCATAATATTCCATTGTGTATATGCAACACATTTTTTTATCCAGTCCTGTTTTGATGGGCAGCATGGTTGGTTTCATGTTTCTGCTATTGTGAATAGAGCTGCAACAAACATACATGTGCAGGTATCTTTTTTGTAGAATGATTTGAGTTTCTCTGGGTATATTCCCAATAGGGAAATTGTTGGGTCATATGGAAAGTCAATTTCTAGTTCTTTCAGAAATCGCCACACTGTCTTCCAAAGAAGTTGCACTAGTTTGCATTCTCACCAGCTGTGTAGAAGTGCTCCTTTTTCTCCCCACCCTCGCCAGCATCTGTTATTGTTTGTTTTATTAAAGATGGCTGTTCTTACTAGGGTTAGATGGTATCTCAGTGTGGTTTTGATTCGCATTTCTCTGAAGATGAGTGAGGTTGAGCACTTTTAATGTGTCTGTTGGTTGCCCGAATATCTTCTTTTGAGAAGTGTCTATTCATGTCCTTTGCTCATTTTGAATGGGTCTGTTTGTTTTTTTTCCTTTTGGCACCTTTGAGCTCCTTGTAGATTTTAGATGTTAAACCTTTGTCAGATATATAGTTGGCAAATATTTTTTCCCCATTCTGTGGGCTGTCTCCCTGCTCTCAGGATTACCTGAGCCTTTGCAGAAGCTCGTCAGTTTGATGAGGTCCCACTTGTCTATCTGATTTCTCAAGGTATGGGCACTTAGGATTCTGATCAGGAATTGGTTGCCAGTTCCAATTTCCACAGGGTGTCTCCTGCATTTTCTAAGATTCTTATAGTTTGAGGTTTCACGTTTAGGTCTTTGATCCATTTAGAGTTAATTTTTGTGTATGGTGATATATAGGGGTCCTGTTTAAATCTGCATGTGATCAGTCAGTTTTCCCAGCACCATTTACTGAATAGGTTCTCGTCTCCCCAGTGGTTGTTGTTGGAGACTTTGTCAAAGATGAGTAGACTGAGAAATTGAGGCTTTACTTCCGGAATCTCTATCCTGTTCCATTGGTCCATATGCCTGTTATTGTACCTATACCAGGGTTATTAATTACCATAGCCTTATAGTAAATTTGAAGTCTGGAAATGTGATACCTCCTGCTTTTTCTCTTTTGCTAAGGATTGTTTTGGCAATTCGTGGTCGTTTATGTTTCCATATGAATTTTTGTATTGTCGTTTCCAGGTCTGAGAAGAATGATGTTGGTAACTTAATGGATATTGCGTAGACTCTGTAGATTGCCTTTGGTAGGATGGACATCTTAACAATGTTGATTCTTCCTATCCAAGAGCATGGAATATTTTTCCATTTGTATCTTCTTGAATTTCAAGGTATAGGATCATATCATCAGCAAAGAGGGATACACATCTTTAAAATAAAATTTTTAAAAATAAATAAATAAGAAATAGAAATAAATAAATAAAAAGGAAGTCAGACGTGGTAGCATGCACCTGTAGTCCCAGCACTCTGGGCTGCTAAGGTGAGAGGATTGTTTGAACCCAGGAGTTAAAGACCAGACTGGCAATAAAGTGAGACTTCATCCCTGTAATAAAAATTTTAAAAATTAGCTGGGCATGGTGGTGCATGCCTGTGGTCCCTGTGGTTCCATGCCTGGAAGTCTGAGGCAGAAGGATTGCCTGAGCCCAGCAGGTTGAGGCTGTGGTGAACCCTAATGATGCCACTGCACTCCAGCTTGGACAACAGAGTGAGACTCTGACAAAAAAAAATAAAAAAGGAGGAGACTCGACCTCGAAGTCCATCTTTACTCATTATGCTACTGCTCCCAACTTACTTCTACCTTGAAATCAATTTTTCTTTATATTATATACATATCTGTTAGGGTCAGTCACAATCCCAGTGGGACCTCCGGAATGTTAGGTCAGGCCCACCAGGGTGTGGGTCTGGTGTGCGATCTGATGTCACATGAAAAATGCAAGGAATTGCACAGAAGTTAGATTGGAAAGCATAGTTTATTTAGAAAGTAAATTAGAGAGAAAGAGAGAGAGAGAGAGAAAGGAGATCAATGCCCCAAAAACATTGAGGGAGGGGGCCAAAGCTTAAGAAAATATGACCTGGCCATAGCTCAAAGAGCACATGGTCATACCATAGCTTAGCAAGGCAAAGACCTCAGTGTCCTGGCAATGGCGTCCCGTTGCTCATGGTTGAATCCTTTTAATCTTCCCTTTTGATGGGGGTAGGTCATTAAGGTGATTACGTGGTGGTCTGCTCCTCATCATCACAAAAGGGCAGGTAAGCGCAGGTATTGATGTCAGGTGATGGACAGCAAGCAGATGGGTGGGTTAGTCACACGATCGTTGCCATGGTGGTGGGATCTGTCTGTGTCATAAAGGTTACAAAGGGTTGACTAGGTTAACTTGAGTCTTATGGGTAGAAGCAAATACTTGAAACAGAAAAGCTAACTAGTACAAAACAAGCTGGGAGGGAGGTTGAAAAACAATTATCAGTAGCTACCTCTGAGTAGGTGGCTCTATTTGTGTCCTTGGTTGGTGATTAGAGGGTAAATTAAATGAACCACTAGAAAAACATGAGATTTAGGCAATGTTAAAATGACTGCTTATTGGGTATATTAAACTTATGTTATGTCCTTTCAATATCTCACTTCTACATGCATATCACACTTCTTTTTCCACATCTACCTCCTGCCAAGACTAAAGAGGAAAAAGAAAAGGCAGAGGAGGAAGGATGGCTTTCATCACTATCAGTGCTATTAGCCCACTTGCCTATCAGGTGGATGACTTCCTTACTAACCTCCCTGAATCCGAGATAGTGTGATTTTGCCATATGTTCAGATGCCACTCAAACTATTTTCAATTATCACGCCTAGAATGAGTTCATTAAACTGTTGGAAGGAAACATTGCCCCCCAAAATGTCCAGGTGTCCCATCTCTAGATTTATTTCAAATATCCTCCAAAAACCCTGATTTCCTTACCTCTAAAGCAGAGGTGTTTTCCCACCAGAAGTCTCTGAGAAGCCATGCAACCCTCTCATATTAGGACTGTGTGTCTGAAAATGACACCAAGAAGTCAAACACCAGCCTCAAGTAAAGAAAGGGAGGCCTGGGCAATATGTTCTGGATGTCATAATGGGATCTGTTCGGATGTAATCTCCCACATTTTCATTTTAAATTCACACTCTCTTCCTAAGTTAAATATCATCCTAGGGCTAATTTGTGAGGTTTGATAAACTTTGGGCAGTAAGATCTTCAAAAATATTATTTCAATGGAATCATTTTACATGTTAACTTTGAAAATGTCAACAGCAGGGGCCAAGTGGAGGAGCTTAGGAGGTCTATGCATTTGCCATTTCAAAAGCTTAAGCAGTCAGTGTAGGGGTGGGGGCAGCCTGCTGTGTTCCATGTTCTGTATAAACATTTCCAGAAATATTTAGCAGATAATAGGGCCCCCACTGGGGTCGTGTGTTCAAAGGCACGTCGAGCCACCTACCATGAAAGAAGTAGATGCCAAAGCTGAGAGTGCTCTCTCTGGTTTTCAGACAGGGTTCTTGCTTCCTCTATAGGATTTCCAAATACACAAAGCCAGGGGTAACAGCTGAAGCCCATCTTAAAGGAAAAGCGTTTAATGCATGCCAGAAGAAAATAACATAATGGTCAATGTCTGAGTAACATTCAATCGCCTTCCATCATGCAGCAGGTCTATGAAATAGTCTGACAACTTGAGAATTGAGGGCCAGAATTCACTGCTTGCCAGACTAACACCCATCAATTTGAAAAGCTCTGAAATCCTTCCTGACTTTATGCAAGAAAACTGGTTATGGTTAAAGTGACAGCGATCTTTTTTTTTTTCCTGCCTTCTGCTTCTAAAGACATTAGGTTTTAGTTCTGAATTTGACCTGAATTAAAAATAAGACACAACCATTCTGATTAAGTTTAAGAGAGGAAAGAGAGCTTATCAGTGTTTATCCACTTTTTGAATTCTCTAAAGAATAAAAAAGACACACACACACACACACACAAATACCATTGTACTTCATAAATAATATAGCCCATGTGCCACTTAGGAATGTTTTGAATATGCAACAGATGATCTCAAAGGATGATAATACCATCATATTAATGTACCTTTTCTGTATTTGGATACACAGATGCTTACTATTGGACTACAATTTTCTAAGTGTTCAGTACAGTAACATGCTGTACAGATTTGTAGCTAAAGGGCAACCAGCTATACCACAGAGACTATATGTGTGGTAGGTACTGTCTATGTTTGTGTAGATACACTTAATGACGGTCACACAGAAAATGAATGATGCATTTCTCAGAAGGTATCCTGTTATTAAACAATGCATGACTGTAATAATAAAAATATTATGAATGTATCCATATTTATATTCCAAAACTTTTTTGACTGCTTACAATTTTCTTTCTTTTTTTTTTTTTTTTTTTTTTTGAGTTGGAGTCTCACTCTGTCGCCCAGACTGGAGTGCAGTCTCGACCTGCTGGGCTCCGGCGATCCTTCCGCCTCAGCCTTCCGAGTAGCCGGAACTACAGGCGCGCGCTACCACGCCCGGCTAATGTTTTTGATTTATTGTAGAGATGAGGGCTTGCCAAGTTGCCCAGGCGGGTCTCGAACCCGCGGCCTCATGCAATCCACTCACCTCAGCCTCCCAAAGTGCTGGGATTACAGGCTGAGACACCGAGCCTGACTTGCCTACAATTTTCTAATCAAGCAATGCCCAAGTATTGAGAGTTTTTAAATGCCTGAGAGATCAGATTTCTATGATCAGAGGCAAACTAGTACAAGAGAAAAGGGCGTACATGAAAAATTAGCAAACCATGCAGCAAACGCCACTGAGAAAAGTAAAGCAAAATGCGCTGTTGGAGCCAGGGGAAAGAGTCGCCTTCCAACATCTCAGGAAGACACAGGAAGTGTGCAGTAGGCTTTATTATGCCAGTTAAAACCCCAAACCGAAAGGCCAGTGAAGATAAATAAATACCTTTTCACTCTTAGAAAACAACTGCTGGGGGTGGGGGGAGGCTTTCTATTGTGAAACTCTTCATTCGTTTTTTGTTTCTTTTTTTTGAAGGTGACATTCTTGATTTTGCTCTCCTCTCACGAAATCTTGAATACCCACTTTTTAGTCACCTTTGAAAGAAAGCATTTCAAAATCCAAGTGTTGACTCTGAGGAACCACCTGGGTGTGGGAAGCACCTGCTGGAAAGCTTTCTTGTTCACTTGCCTTCTACTGTCCTCTAGTGGGCATGAGTTGCTATGGCATGGAAAGTCAACATTTACACACAGACTTTCAAGCCTCTGAATTGTGTGAAATGAATTCCGTCATCCAACTTTCCTTCTGTCTGAATGCTTACTTTTTCCACACTCCTTCTATGTAAATATCACCAAAAACTTGGATCCAGTACAAGTTCATAATGTACAAAATGCCCCTCTACCCATGGAAGTTCAAATTAGAAGTCTTCCCTCTTAGTGTGGGTTTTAAAAATCTGGTTTAAGCATTACCTTAAACAAGACAGTGAACCTTAATGGAAATTATTAGAGCAGGACACCCTATGAGATTCCAGTCAGAAACTGTATTGAAAAAAATGTTTAAGACGTCTTCCTTTCCAAATAACTAATTTCCCTACCATCTTTATCTTACCCTAAAGAAAATTACATTCAGCCCAAGTTTCAACTTGTGAGTTTATTGCTAAACAAGAAATGCTCCTCTTGATTTGTGAGGCAATTGGAAATGGAAAACTCCCTCATCTATACCCAATCCCTTTGTTCTTTTGTACCATTTCTCCTCAGCTGCTTTCCATAAAGAAGAAATAAACTTGATCTATAAAGGCGTTAATAGACTTGATTACATTTGTGTGGCAAATGGCTGGGCCATTGTGTCAGTGAAGGTATTCTAAATGTTAATATTCATGCTGTTCACTGCTCAACAGATTGGAAGCTCAGACAAGACTATGCTGCAGCTCTCAGTATCACACATTTGTACAATAACACTTGGACCTGAAAATAAATAGGGTTCTGAAAATAATAAAAAAGAATACAGTAATTTAAATAACTGGAAGGAAAAGAAAAAACAAGGAACATATTTAGGAATCACGGGACTCACGTTGACCAAAAGATGTAAAAATAAATCTACAATGACGAGACTGGGACTGTATCTTGTAGGACCCAGGGATTCTGGGTAACATCAAGTCCCTAGTCTACGTCTGCCATGTGAGAAAAGCTCTTATTTGAAACAGCACATAGCAAATTCTAGGACTATCTTGCTCTCTATTTCCCATCTCCTTCCATTTGGCTGGTACTTTGAGCGTATTCTTAGCCTAGCAACTGGGTAATCCAGAAGTGGCCTCAGCAAAGAATATGGCTTTCCTTCAGAAAGTCTAATTACAACTCAGTAAATCCTTGACACAGCAAAAAAGGGCTATGTTGTGGATGCAATTGAAGTTAAATTTAACTTTAGTAGAGTTTTGCCCCCAGGGATTTACAGCCTTTATAAAGATAGGAGTACAACAATTTTAGCTCAAAATTATTTTTTAATAATGAAAAACTCACTATAGTTGCAGCAGTTTTGATTTCAAAACGGATAACTGCTTTTTTTTTTTTTAAAGAGACAGAGTCTCACAGTGTCACTCAGGCTGGATTACAAGTGGCATTATCATAGCTCACTGCAGTCTTGAACTCCTGGACTCTAGGGATCCTCCTGCCACAGCCCCCCAAGTAACTAGAACTACTGCATTAACTAAGGTTATTAGCAAATCAAACGGTGGGGGGGGAAGCTTTTGTAAAAGAGTTCTTAGGTCCCAGAGATATTCCCTCTTTGAAAGATTATTGAGTAATTATGACTCATTATGTTGAAAGGAAGGCAGTTTGGTGAATGGTCTAGAAGGTAAGAGACCTCTCTAACTAATTTTTTTTTTAACTTATGTGGATTCAAAGTGTTGCAAAAGAAGTCAAGACATTTACAAGTCATTTGCTTCCCTTCCAGTTTTTGAAGGAAAAGAATGTGGCATGTTCTCTTCCACCCCAATAGTCCTTCCTAATATATATGGTGTTTGGGGTTTTATTTGTTTGTTTGTTTGTTTGTTTGTTTGTTTGTTTGAGTTGGAGTCGCCCAGGCTGGAGTGTAGTGGCATACTCATGGCCACTACAGCGTTGACCAGCTGGGCTCCAGCTATCCTTCCGCCTCAGCCTTCCAAGCTTTTTTGTTTGGTTGGTTTTTGTTTTCTGAGTCAGGGTATCACCCTGTTGCCCAGGCTGGAGTACAGTGGCACAATCACGACTCGCCTCAGCCTCCAGCTCTCCAATTCCTGGGCTGAAGGAATCCTTCTATCTCTGCCTCCCAAAATGCTGCTGGAATTTCTTATATGTATACTTGTATTTGTATACTTCAGTGCTGAGAACTCAAGTCTTCACTCAGTGTCACTGTTGAATTACCCAATAGCTAGACTAAGAATGCAGTTAAATTCTGCTATGGTCTGAAGGTTTGTGTCCCCTCAAAATTCATATGTTAAAACTGTAACCCCAGAATGATAGTATTAGGAGGTCATGAGGGTGGAGCCCTCATGAGTGGAATTAGTGCCCTTATAAAAGAAGCCCCGGTGAGTTTCTAGTCCCTTCCATCATGTGAGGATATAGTAAGAAGGCACTTTTATAAGCCAGAAGCGGGCCCTCAACAGACACTGAATCTGGCCTGATCCTGAACTTCCTGGACTCCATAACTGTAAAAAATAAACTTCGAGTGTTTATAGGATACCCAGTTTATAGTATTTTGTCACAGCAGCCCAAATGGACTAAGACAAGACCCAGCAAAACAAGAAAACCAAAGAGAGAGAGGAAAGGATAGAGAGAGAGAGGTTGACTTATATAATTCAATATGTGCTATTTCAAAATAAGAACCAACAGAGTTATCATGGGATTAAAAAACAGAACATTGCTCAACATCTTTACATGTTTTACTGCTATCATTTTGTTATAATAGTTAAGAGCATGGACTCTGGTATTAATCTGCCCACGATGACATTCCAGCTCTGCCATAGACTGGTAGAGTACCATAATACCTATGTCCTAGGTATGCTATGATAAGGAAATAATGTATGCAGAGCACTTAACAGAGTACTTGGTATTACCAAATGTCATGCCAGCTTGCTATTACTATTATTCTACAGGGGTTTTTTTAATGTTCAGTTACATAGGGAGCAGTAACAGAGCACGAAACCTTGCATTGCTCAGAGCTCTAAACTCATACCCTTCCTTGCCCCGCATAATGACAGGTTGCTAACTCTACACATAATCAATATTTTCCTGAAATCTATTCGAATTAAAGGAGAAATTATTTAAGAGCACAGGGATCTTCAGACCTTAAGATGCCTAACTTTACCAAAAGTACAAACCATATACTTTAACAGGGCAATAATTAATATTTAGCACAAAGACAGAAACTTCACATTGGACTTTATTTCTGGGTACCTGCTGAAGTCTCGGAGAGAATTCAAGAATCAGAATGCCTCTTCCCTGAATAAGTTTCTCCAGTTGAATTATTTGATAAATAAAGAGCAGAAGAAAAATCAAAATATTACCAAAAATACCAAATGAGAGCAACTTGGAACATATGACTTGGGCTAGAAATAAGCCTCCCCACCCCAGGGCAGCATAGACCTGGCTGGTTACTCAGAAGAGGAGAGCGAGAGCTGTCTGTCCATGGAGAAGAGAAGGCTTCCTGTCCTTCTGAGTTATCCCAAGAGGAAGGACAGAGACTAAGCAACGCATGCTCAGTTGTTCTTTCTGAATGGACCACCTTTGCAGGGGGACCAGGAATGTGTTTACAGAAAATCTTTCATCATGGACACCAAAAGTTAGGGAAAGCATTTCCCACTCTAACATTTGGCAGCTTCCTCTTACCTATGGGGCTTACCTGTTCATTCCATCAAGGACCAGGGGTGTAGTCATCACCTTGAGGAAAAGGAAGCATTCTTCGATCAGGGCAACGCTGTTCCCATCTCCCCAAGGACTCTACCCGATACCAGCCACTATTGCTCTGGGGAAGAGAACCTACTGAGCAATTAGATTTTGCCCCCAGAAGGCTCTGATCTAGGTCAAAACCGTACATTGATTAAAACAATCCCAAAGCTATTCTGTACACACAGCCGAAATTAACTCTTTTCCATTTCTCATTCCACACATTTTTAGAAACACTATCTAATATAACATTTCATATGCTTGGCGATGAGACTACAAAATGTTAGAATAAAATGCACTCCAATAATAAAATACCGACAACAGAAATTCTCAAAATGTTAATATAAAGTCCGTCCCATTATCCACATCTAGTAAGAATTTAAAACTCAAGATTGAGTCCTCTTGCAAACTAAAACCAAAGAAATGAAAGCCCAAAATTAAATTTTCTTTTCCTGTGAATTAAGGTTCAAAGTTTAGTATTCTTAAATAAAAGTCTAAAAACGATCCACTCTGAATTATTACTCTTTTCTTTGAATTTCTTGATGTCACCGGGATTAAAGTGCTTTACTGTTTTGATTTTTCTCAGCAGCAGAGCCAATATCATTACTTCAGGGCCTGAATTAGTTAAGCAATGCCCACTGTACTTGGTAAAAACACCAAAATTCAAGTGCTTTAAATACAAGAAAAGTTTATTTCATAGAGTTCATTGTGGATTTCCTGGTTAGCTGGAAGGAAGAAGGCTGTGTTCTGTTCTATATGGTCATTCAGGGGCCCACGTTGATTAAAGCTCTGCCATCCTCATCAGGTGGCTTCCAAGATCACCCTGGGCATCAAGATCTTGTGGGATGATCAGGAAGAAGGATGAGAAGCCAAAACCATGCCTTGACTCCCATAGCCCACAAGTCACACATGGGAGGAAGGCTAAGCATCTTTGATGGATGGTCAGTTGTCTCTGCTACAGGCTCCCAGAAGATAATTTCGTTCAATGACAAGCCTTTGACATGCCTACCTTTTCAGAATGCAGAATTAGCAGGACACATGACTTAGTATCCAATGCTAGAACATTTAGAATATAAGGCAATGCCCAATCCTAGAGTTGTTATTCCAGACAAAGTTTGTTTTATGGAGCCAAGTGCTTAATGTTAAGAAAGACCATGGTATCTGATGAAAGAAGAAAATCTTCCTCATTGTAACCTAACCAGACTATTTGCCAGTCTATGCAGCTGTCCATAATCTGTGAATTTAAACTCAACCCAGAAACAATTTCTAGCAAGAGGTCAACTTTGGCACTATGTATTTACCATTTCTGAGAAAGTCAGGGATACCCACCTATGCACAAGATTCTAATTTCCTTTTCCCACTTCAATTTCTCTCAAGCGTTTCTTTGCTTAATACTGACCAAATCATAGACTCTACCCATGGACAAAGAATTTACACTCTCTTATGAACAGATGTTGTAATCTTGTACTTCAAGGGTTCATCCTACTGCTTCCTACAATGGAATTATTTGAGAAAAAACAAACCGGTCTCGGGGAATGATTTTATCTCTTGGGTAATTAACCAACATAGAATCCATTGGAGGCCACCAGGTGTGAAGTGACTCCTTAGTTATGACCAGACCAGGAGAAATTCAAAGTGAGCTTCACCAGGGTTATTTAGTTGGTGTTGAACACAAATGGAATTTGGGGACGCAGATTCAGCACTATCTTCTGAGACTGGGTATCAGTACTTCAAGGCTAGAACCTTACTCATGCTATGTGATAAAAGTGAGCAGAACATATATTGTTCTGCCCAACAGTACCTCAAAACCCCATAAAGTGTCTTGCTTTTTTTCCCTGTGCTTTCGGCCACCCTTATTTTAGCCTACATTTATTCTTCTAAGAGTGTTGTCCTATTTCTTCCTGCACACTTATTCAACACAAATCTACTCCCTCTCTTTTCAAATGAAGACAGCTCTCTAGAGAGACACACCTAGTCTTCTTGGCCATTTCTAATGGATATTGCCAAGATCTTTAGTTATTTTTTATTCACTCTTTGTGTAATAAGTTCTAATTTGCTTATGAAAAGTATAATCATGAGTTCTGAATGTGATACCCTAGGAAAGGAACAAGTCTCAAAAGATACTCTGGCACTCATTTCATATCATAAATTTCTGAAAATCCCGACTTGGCTTGGCATTTGTTAGTCATGTATATAGAAGATTTACAGTTGATTAAAATTTCAAGTTTATTTTAGAAATTCTGGTGCACATTTCCTTAATGCTGCCTTTAGCAACTATGGGTATTCTTTTTATCTTAGTTCCAAAAGCCCAAATTCTGAAACCAACATACTAGTTTTGTAAATCTGAATTACTCACATACATGTCTGAATCTTAGTTTCAGGGATTGCAGTTCCTCCCTTTCAGAGTTGTATTCGTTTGCTAAGGCTGCCATAACACAGTACAACAAACTGGATGGTGCAGACAACAAACATTTTCTCACAGTTCTGAAGACTAGAAACCCAGTATCAGTGTCAACCAAGTTCGTTTCCTCTGAGGCCTCTCTCCTGAGCTTGTAGATGGCCGTCTTCTCTCTGTGTCTTCACAGCATGCTCCCTCTGTGTGTTCTACATCCTAGCCTGTCCTCTTTTTATAAGGATACCAGTCATATTGAATCAAGGCCTACTCTAATGACCTCATTTAACCTTAGTTAGCCAGGCGTGATAGCTCATGCCTGTAATCCTAGCACTTTGGGAGGCCGAGGTGAGAGCATTGCTTGAGCCCAGGAGTTCAAGACCAGCCTAGGCAACATAGTGAGACCTAGTCTCTATAAAAATTTAGTATGTGTATTATACATTACATATTACATATTTTATATATATATACATATATATATAAATTGAGATATACTGTGTATAAAAACCTTAGTTATCTCTTTAAAGACTTTATCTTCAAGTACAGTCATATTCTAAGGTACTAGTGGTCAGGACCTCAACATATCGATTGGGGAGGAAGAGGAACACAATTCAGCCCATAAAAAGAGTGATTGTATACACTGGTCACAAGAGCACAAGGGTGGGATTGGTAGTTGCTGGACACAGTTAGAGAAGGAAGAAGGGAGAGGAGGCATGTGGCAACATACTGGATACCTGGTCCACTATCAGGGGAGAGACGACCAGCTACAAGCCCAACTTCACCAGCATGTAACTGACTTATGTAGTAAATCCTCACTTGTACCCCACAACTCTAAAATTAAAAACAGAGAGAGAGAGATTGTATAACAAAATGAAATCGCTTTACTGGCTAGCATTACTAGCCTATATGGACTTTTAAATATATTTCCAGTATGTAGAGTAGCTCCTGTCACATAGCAGGCACTCAATTAATATTTGTTAAATAAAGTCAATGAAATGAAATAAATCGGTCAATGAATATGAGCTCCTTTTCTTCTTGCCTATATCTCTTAAGTTTCATCTTGCTGACAGATCTCAAATCATTTTCTACGTGAATGTGTGGGACATTCTAGCCTGTGGAAAGCTAAGCACAATCAGGGAGGTTTTTTTTTATTTTCACATTCTTCCAATGTGCTTAGCCAAGCATTCTACACGTGAAATAGCATGTCAATAAATGCTTGTCAACTGCCTGAATCAGATGATGGAACTCTATAGGAAACAAAAGGAAATTTCCCCTTTATCCTCTGAAGATTCACTAAAAAGCAATGATTAATAGGAGAAAGGCATACAAATCTATTAATGTGCATGGAGAAAATCACAGTGATTACCCCACCACACAATGGAATACAAATAGCTATACACCCTTCTTCCTAAAGAAAGGGGATGGAGAAATGTGGTTGTCTTTAGGGAGGTACTATATGATTTTTAAGAGAATTCAATGGACTTGAAGAATATACAATGGCCTAGGGTAGGTCTATTGGGCCCAAAGAGCAGACAATAGTTTGTGACAAGATCCTGTTGGTGTGTTGACAGACTTCAGTCTTTCTTCCTCTGATATGAATCCAGTTAATGAAAACTCAGGGACGGGACTATAAGTAATTGATTTATTCTTTGGTAGGGCCCAGATTTTAGGCAGATAAAGGGACTTCAGAGGACAGCTTCATTCTATGCCTTGGAAAAGACAGGAAATTGGGAGATAGGATGGGGGCAGGTCACAGACCTTGAGGGTTCTTTGGAAGTTCAGCATGTCAGCGCACTGTATTTTGGGGGTATCAGTTTCTAAGCCCTAATAGTCCCCTGGCTGAAACATATCTAGAAGTTTCATACACTAAAAGCTGAGTTAGCAGTTGTGGAGGAAAAAAATAAAACCAATAGTTGAATGGTAAATGATCCCATTAAACCAGTCTCTCATTTCTGGGAATAGGTCAGTCCGATTAAACAGCTACACCTCATTCCGGGAGGTGGCATTGCAAACAGTCTTTCAAATCAAATTTTTTAAAAGGTTAAGTTTTGGAACAGTCTGTAAACCAGTTTTCTTATGTGGAGGAGAAGCAGACTTGAAACATCATCAGTTAAAGTAGAAGTAGGCAGTGGCAATCTGATAACTTTTCCATCTGTAGTTTCCATCACAAAGTTGTTTCTATATGAGTTTCAGTTTGCAGGGTCTCAGGAAAAGGGCAGTAGCAAATTCATTGAGTATCAGTCAGAAAAATAAAAAAATAATGGAAGCATAGTTTGGGGACTTACAGTCAGGAAATAATTTAGGATTTAGTCCAAATTACAGGAATATAATAAAAATTGTAAAACAACAAGTAGGATTAGAATTTAATAGCAGGTGTCCTATAGTTTGCTTCTGATACATAATTTTTCACTCTCCAGTCTTTCGTTTTTATCAAAGACCAATTTATTTGCAAGACAAGCTTTAGTCATATTATATTTGGCCTGATTATTTGCATAAAGAGCAACAAGAATAGTTATTGGCCATATAAACTCTTTTAAGTACTTTACTTATAAGTCAGTTTGGTAACATGTAGACAATATACAAATATATGTATAGACATATACATACATGTAGACACAACATATAGCATATACATGTAAACATTCATGTATCTAAAAGCCAGAGATCAAGGAATTCAATGTGAAAGAGAGTAGAGTTGACAGAGACCTGTCCACAAACAGGATTAAAAAAATGTAGTACATACACACGATGGAATATTATGCAGCCATAAATAAGGACAAAATTATGTACTTCGCAGCAACATGGATGGACTTAGAGTCTATAATACTGAGTGATCTATCAAAGAAACAAAAAACCGAATATCACATGTTCTCACTCATAAGCAGAACTTCAATAACTATTGGAATACTATAATAGAGGGATTGGCAGTAGTGGGAAACTGCCCAGGGAGGCGGGGCACACCTCATCAACAAGGGTACCTGCATGATGAAGATTTGTATACCTAACCATGAATTTTACCCCCACACATTTAAAATTAAAAAAAAAGAAAAGAAACATGACCCTGACCCTTGGGACTCCACAAAGAAGACAGAAGATCCAAAATGGAGGTGTACAAAGTCTGACAATTAAGTCCACAAAGTTGCCACCACCACTTACTTTGGTGGCACTGTACAAACCACTTGGTAAGATTTCATAACCTTGGTATAATAGTGTCTCACAGCTGTGTTTGTGTTAACTGTTGCAGTGTCTTGCTGAGTGGCACTCATTTTTGTTGTTGCAGGCTTTTGTGTGCCATTGCAAGAATGTCAAGCTTGAATTAGAGCAACAAACAAACATTAAATTTATTGTTCAACTTGGCAAGAGTGGAAGTGAAATCAGGGACATGTTAGTTCAAGTTTATGGGGATAATGCCATGAAGAAAATGGCAGTGTACAAATGGATTAAATGTTTTTCTGAGGGGAGAGAAAGTGTCACTGATGAAGAGATATCAGAATGGCCAGTAAAAAGCAGAACTGATGAAAATATTGCAAAAATTCATTGAATTATGTCCCCAAATCATCAGCTTACTGTGTGAAGCACAACAGCCCAAATAAACATCAATAAATAGAGAAACAGGAAAATCTTAACTGAAAATCTTGGCATGAGAAAGGTGTGTGCAAAATGGTCCTGAAGGAGCTCTTGCATCACGACAGTGCACCAGCTCACACAGCACTGTCTATGAGGGAGTTTTTAGCCAGTAAACAAATAACCATATTGGAACACTCTCCCTACTCACTTGATCTGACCTCCAGTGACTTTTTTCTTGACATGAAGACAAAAAAGAAACACTGAAAGGAAGACATTTTGATGACATTCAGGACATCAATGCTAATATAACAACAGCTCTGATGGCCACTCCAGAAAAAGAGTTCCAAAACTGCTTTGAAGAGTGAATTAGGTGCTGACATTGTGTATAGCTTCCCAAGGGGAGTACTTCAAAAATGACAGTAGTGATATTTGGCAATGAGGTATGCCGAATTTTTTGAGGATGAGTTCACAAACATAATTGTCAGACCTCCTATGATATCTTTTTCTCTGTTCCACAAGAGGTCTCAGGTTTATTGGGAGTTCTTTCTAGATCCTTTCTTGTGACAATGAAAAAGGAGAAGTCAAATAAATAAAAGAACAATTCTTGAAAGAGGCAATTTGGGAAGATGTTAAGCTTTTTTAAAGGCCAATGAAGTTATACATTACTTTTTAACAAAACTCATACCAAAAAGAAAGTAGGTGAACAGAAGAACCCAAAATAAATTTTTTCAAAAATAAGTTTCAGTCCACTGGAAAAAAAAAAAATTCCCAGAAGCAGAATTCCAAAAGAGAAAAAACAGAAAGGCTTTTCAATATATGTGTATTATATATTCATGCAAAGAGGAAACCCCAAGAAAACAGAATTTTTTTTGGAAGGTGGGCCCCTTGCAGTACAGGCTTCTCCCACTAAGTAAGTGTTCTAAGAACCCATCAGCATCAGCGATGTTGTTGCAAGAGGCTGCATTAGACTTAAGTAAATTTTTTTTTGAAGAGTCAATGCATCTGCCCATTTAATAATGGTGGATTTATGAGTACACCTGTCCGCACCAAGCTGAGTGTTCTGCAGTCTTTACCAAAAATGGTTTGACCCCAGTGCCCCACCATCCTTATTCACCCATTTGTGCTTTGGGCAACTTTTTTTGTTTCCCCAGAAGAAAAATATTCTCAAAGGGAAACATTTTGCTGATGTGGAAAAGGTGCATCAAAAGAATGGCAGAAGCACTAAAAGGCCTCAAGATTTACAAGTTCAAAAACTGTTTGGAGCAGTGGAAAAAGCATCTTGATAGATGTATTGCATCAAACTAAACGTTCTTTGAAGGTGACTGAGGTTTAACAATGTAAGAATAAATACACAATTTTTTATAAATAAATTCCAGGGTTTGGGGGGGTCTCCCCATATATATATATATATATAAATAGGAATGCAGTAAGTCACTCCTGTAATCCCAGCACTTTGGGAAGCCAAGGAAGGTGGATCACTTGAGCCCTGGAATTCAAAACCAGTCTGGGAACATAGTAAAACCTTTACCAAAAAAAAAAAAAAAAAGTAGCTTAGTATGGTGACACATACCTGTAGTCCCAGCTACTTTGGGAGACTGAGATGAAAGGATCACTTGAGCCCAGAATGTTGATGCTGCAGTGAGCTGTGATCATGCCACTGCACTTGAGCCTGGGTAACAGAGTGAGACTCTTAGTTAAATGAAAAAATACACAAACACATACACACACACACACACACACACACACGTATATGTATATATTTTTTATAGCTTAAATATCAGTTTAATTAAGCTGCCTGTAACCACAGAGCTCTTTATAAAAATCTTTTAAAATATCTTATTATCAGACATCAGCCAGGACAAACAGCCGATATTTTGACTTTTGAACTTTTTGTTTTTACCAAATTTACACTCCCAAGTGACTCATCAAAACCAGTAAGCCTTAACCAACTTATGACTTAATCAAAGATGCATAAGGCCTCTTCAAAGAAATGAAAAGCAGTCCTTGCTAAAATCCAGAACAGCTCCAAAGACAGCTTAAAGAAAGGAAAATTTTGCTAACCACAATGGGGTATAGACCACATCTGCCATGGAGATATTATCTAGAACCTCATCTTCTCTGCTAACCTTCTAGACAGAAAGGGCCAAAAGTCTAAATGCCCCCGCAGATGGAAGAAAACAGGAAACCAAAGCTGTCTTTAGAAAGAAAAGAGATCAAAAGCAAATGGTTATCCCCAAAGGCAAGCCTCACACAAATATCAAACCAAAAGAGACTGGATCCCTGACCAGGAATCAAACTCAGACCTGTAACAGTGAAAGCCTAGAATTTTAACTACTAGAATACAAGGTGAAGAGGCCCTCATTATAAATCCCACATGAGATCCAAAGCAGTCAGTTTGAGTTTATACAGAATTTTAACTTGGCTTTAGGTCAAATTTTTGCTCTTTAATTTCATCAAGAGAATTTCTAAAGCTAGCCATAATACTATTATGTGTCTTTCTTTTAATTTAATCCTCCCATAAGGCAATTTTTTAGAAAGAGAGACCTCTTTAAAGTTTTTTTAATTTAAGATTCTTTTGCCACTAATCATTAGAATTTCCAACAGTGAATATATTCCAATAGTGACTCAATTCAATAAGCCTCTTTATGGAAAGCCCAGAAAGTAATTTTTGAGGTTTAGAATAAATTTGGTTTTGTTTTGTTTTCTGGAAAGGGCATAGAAGAGGCAATCTCCAGGAGCACCAAAAATTCACTCCCAGGAATAGGTTAAGACAGTTAAAAACTCTTGTTGCCACAGATAGTTAAGGAAGATGTCTGTGCATACATTGCCTCCAGGATTCCACAAATTTGTAGAAAGCCACTAGTCACAGACCCATTAATTTGTGACACTGGATAGGTGATAGACTTTCCCAGGACTAACCACACAACAAAGGTTGAGACCACAAAAGTCCCTTACAGATGGAACTTCTTATTAAGACAGATTTCCCTGTGTGTCTGACATGTTTAGAACAAAAATATACTGCTTAAAATCTCAAATGTCTCGGGGCTCCCAATTCTTTCAGACTGGCCTGAAAATCACACCCTTAGGAGGCAAAGACCAAGAGAAAGTGTCCCCACTTGACTGCAAGTCAAGCTCTCAAGGACATAAAACAAGATAAGAAGGGAACCTCATCTGATTTCTATTTTGGGGACCTAGAATAAAGTTTGTCTAAATAGATACAAGTGCAAAACTGGCCATTCTGCAGGGCCTGCTATAGCAACAGGTTTATGGGGTTTGGGGCCCTTGTGCTACCCTACACTACTCCTCTGCAGGATAGAACACAAAAAGACAAAGACAAAGGAAGACTATTTCTGGGAAGAAAGGGATCAAACAATACAAATATTTATACCAAAAGGTACACTAGAGATGCTTCCCAAGACTAGTCACACAAATCTTTTTCTTTCATTAATCAATATTTTGAAGAGGAAAAAGAGAAAAACTGATTTTTACCATCAGCTCAACTGAATTCCACAGAAAGCAAGGTCAGGAGCCTGACTGATAAGGATTTATCACCTTTCTGCCAACTTTTCAGAAAAGCAAAGTGGTTTAGGTTATCCTGTTCGTAATGTCAAAATTGTAGTGGACATTGGAAAACTTCCTCTTAGCCCTCTGAAAGTTTGCTGAAAAGAAACACTGCCGGGCTCGGTGGCTCAGCCTGCAATCCCGTACTTTGGGAGGCTGAGGTGAGTGGATTGCCTGAGCCTGCAGGTTCAAGACCTCATCTCTACAATAAATCAAAAAAATTAGTCAGGCATGGTAGCGCACGCCTGTAGTTCCAGCTACTTGGAAGGCTGAGGCAGAAGGATGACCGGAGCCCAGCAGGTCGAGGCTGCCGTGGCCAGGAGCAGCCACTGCACTCCAGTCTGGGCGACAGAGTGAGGTTTCAACTCAAAAAAAAAAGAAACTAACACAAGGAAGATTAATAGAAGAAAAGGCATACAAATTTATTAAAGTACACAGAGAAACTCACAGAGTGATTACCCCACCACAAGACAGAACATAAATGGTTATATATCCTTTTTCTTAGGGAAAAGGGAGATGGGGACATGTCGATATTTTTAGGGGAGTAGTAAATGATTTTTAGGAAAGTAAATGAACTTGAAGAATATACAATGGTCTAAGAAAAAGTCTATTGGGTTCAAACAGAAGACAATGATCTATGACAAAATTCTGTTGGGTGTGTTGACAGACTCCAGTCTTTCTTCCTATGAAATGAGTTCAGTTAATTAAAACTCAGGGAAGGGACCACAGGTCATGGATTTCTTCTTTAGTAGGTCCAGACGTTAGGTAGATAATAGAACCTCAGAGAACAACTTCATCCTGTACTTTGGGAGAGACAGAGGACTGAGAGATTGTGGAGGGAGGCTGGAGAGACATTGGGACTCCTTTTTCAGTTCAGTCTGACCTGCAGACTGGTCAGTTTTAACGTACCGTATTTTGGGGGATCAGTTTCTGAAACCCAACACCTCTTCCCCCAAACTTCAATAAACTTTCTTAAGATTTGTTTTTCTATCTGAAGGCAGGAACTAAATCCTAATTATTCTTACACCCCTCAAAAAAAACTCATAGACTTATACAAATTGTTGATAAGTAATTTAACACTTGAATGGAATTTAAATAAATGTAATTAAATCAACTAAAAGTTCTCCTTGCCAAAGGAAACTAAGATTGCAACGACTCCCATGCCTATCAATTTTCAAATTCATTTTTGCTTCCATTATTTTCCATTGTTTTCTCTTTTCCAGCTCCTGCTGCTTTTCCTCCTTGTCATGTCCTACAACGGGACAAACTCATCAAGTATTGTCATATACGTCTAACCTTTTTGTGGCCCTTGTTTTTCTCCTTCTTACCCTTTCTCCTCCACACACTTGACAATGTAGGGTTAAAAAGAATTACCCCTACCCCCGTCTCTGAAAGTTTAAGTCTGTTGAAATAAGTTGACAATAGATAGGTTAACAGGAAAAAAAGGTAAATAAGTTTATTAACGTGCATAGGTGCATAGGAATCACACACATAAGAGATTCAAAGGAGAAACCAGATGACTGAAGCTTTCATATCATCCTGAGGTTACTAAAAGACTAGAGGTTTGTGGCTTCTGAGGTGGAAGGTGGCATCATTGATTATAGGACAATGTAGGGAGATTAGCATGATGGCAAAGCCTGTCTTATCATGCAAATAAAATTCTCTCAAGTAATCACAGAGCTACCTTCAGAGATGGTAGTCTATGGCAAAAGTTTTTCTGTCAGATCTTTACAAGTGTGAGACTTTTAGTCTCCTTTTCTTGTGAGTTAATCTCTTCTAGGTCTGAATAAAGGAGTGCCTAAGAAAAAGTCTGTTTGAATCTACTCTTTATCTCACTAATGTATAATAGATTTCCCTACAGATGCAAATCTCTCCCACAAAAAGACAGCTTTTCAAAGCTCTTCCTACGGTTTATGGCCTCTCTGAATAGCCATCCAGGAACATGCCAAAGAAGTGTATTTGGGTAAAATGTTCTGGTTTCTTTCACCAGGATGTTGAGTTGTCTCTGTTTTGCTGATCAGTGGCTAATTTCCTTTTTATCAGGAATAAAGAAACACTCAATTGCCTCCTGCAATACCACTGGCATAATCCTGACACCATCACATCACAATGAACAGGAGGCCCATTAATAAACATGCAGTGCTGTGAAGAATTTCACTGATCCCTCTCCAGGTCATTAAATCTATACATATTTGATGGGCAATAAAAGAGAAATGTGGAATGATAATGGCAGTTGGAGGAGTCTGCTACTCTCCTAGGCTGCTTTAACCACCAGAAAAGACAGGAAATGATCCATGTATTTTTTAAAAATATGTATATATTCTACTCATTATTACTAATTTCAAATGCCTATGCATATTTCACAGGCAACTGGTTCATAAATAAAACTCAGGCTAAGATTTCAGCCTTAAATTCTTTCAACTTCAAGTAAGGACATGATATTTAGCTTGATTAGACAATGTGTGTGGTTGTGCTCTAGCTAGAAAAGTTTTTCTGTGTGGGTGACTTGGAGGGCAGGTGCTAATCAAAACACATTTCTGTTTGTCATCTTTTATGATATCCATAAAGGATGTTGCCCTATGTTGATAAGAGCAAACTCAGATTCTAATTTCAGAAACAAATCATCAAACCAATAAAGATAAAATAACCTTACAAGTTTATTTTTTAAAGCTAAAATCAAAGTAATAATTTATATCATGAGACAGGTCAAAATTACTTTAGACCTTTCATTCCTATTTCTTACCTCACAGATAAAGTCAAACATAAACTATATATCATAAAATAGAATGTCTAAAATATCCAATGTTTAAAAATCAGCAAATGCTATCATAAGCCTAAACAAACATAGATGAAAAATATTGCAGTAAACCTTTGGTAATTAAAATTCACCTTTTTTTTGAAGGAGAAGAAAGATTTTTTTTCTTACCCATTGTTAGGTTCATGGCTGAGACCCTTATAACAAAAGACTAGTTAATAAGTGAAAAGCATGCAAATTTGTTGAATGTTTTTTATGTGACACAGGAGCCTTCATAAGAAAATGAAGACCCAATGAAACAGAAAAACCTGTGTATTTTTATTTCTGCTCTTTGATCTTATTAAGAAAATCCCTAAGGCTAGTTGTAATGCTCTTTTGTGTCGTTCTTTCAATTTGATCTTCCCACAGGTACCAATAAGGCATTTGTTTAGGATGGGAACTTTTAAAAATCCTTTCAAATACAAATTTTTTTCAAAGCAAAGGATCCATCGTCTAGTCACTGACAAGATCTCCAAAAGTATGCTTATTTCAAAAATGACTTAATCTAATAAGACTTTTCATGCTAATACCCAGAGGTAAGTGTCTAGGCTTAGAATATTTATCATGGATAAAAGAAGCAACACTCATGATCCAAAAGTACTTCCAAAGGTAGCTTTAAGAAAGTCAAAACCCAGCAAACATTCTTATATTAGACAAAAACAGACTTTAAGCTAATAAAAGTTAAAAAGGACATTTGAATACTACATAATGATAAAAGGCTCAATCCACCCACAAGAGATATCCATCTTGAATGTATGGACACCCAACATAGGAGCACCCAGATTTATAAAACAATTGCTAATTAAACTAAGACAGTAAATAGACAGTCATACAATTAGATCCAGAGACTTTAATACCCTGTCAACAGTCTTAGAAGATAATCAATGCAAAGAACTAACAAGGAAATCAGAAACCTTAACACTCAGCCAATTGGACCTATAGTTATCTGTAGAGCACTTTGCCCAATAACCACAGAATATACATTCTTCTCATCAGTACAAGAAACATACTCCAAGACTGACCATGTAGTTGGATACAAATCAAGCATGAACAAATCTCAAAAGGTTAAAATCTTATCAAACATCTTCTCAGCCAAAGTGAAATAAAAATAAATATCATCACCTATAGGAACATCTTAAAACACAGAAATACATGGAAATTAAACAGCATGCTTCTGAACTTTTAGGGTTAACATAGAAATTGAGGCCGAAATAAAAAGATTCTTAGAAACAAATGAAAACAAAGAAAAGGAAACAAATGAAAACAAAGACACAACACACCGAAACCTCTGTGATACCATGAAAGCAGTGCTGAGAAGTTTATAGCATTGCAAGCACATATCAAGAAAATAGAGGGATCTCAAATAAACAATCTAATGTCACACCTAATGGAACTAGAAAGACAAGAGCAATCCAATCCTAGATTTAGTAGAAAAGTGTAAATTGATTAAAGTCACAATCAAGCAAAATAGAGACTAAAAAATCATACAAGATAAAAAGTTGGTTCTTTGAAAAGATAAATAAGATTAACAGACCCCTGGTAAGAATACAAAAAAGAGGGAGACAGCAAGAGAGAGAGAAAGAGAAAATTCAAATAAACACATCTAGAAATTTTAAAAGGCGATGTTACAACTAGCCCTGGAAAAATACAAAGATGATCAGAGATTACTATGAACATCTGTATGCAAATAAAGTAGAAAATCTAGAAGAAATGGAGAAATTTCTAGCATCACATAACCTCCAAAGATTGAAACACAAAGAAATTGAAACCCTAAACAGATCAATTACAATTCAAGGAATTGACTCAGTTATAAGAACCCTCCCTGCCAAAAAACTCCTTGGGCCAAATGTTTTCTCAGCTGTTCTACAACACATGCACGAAAGAGCTGATACCAATCCTACTGAAAGTATTACGGGCAATTGAGAAGGAAGACATTCTCCTTAGCTCATTCAATGAGACCAATATCATCCCGATACCCCAAAATGGCAAAGACCCAACAAGAAAATAAAACTACAGACCAATTTCTCTGATAATCATAGATGCAAAAATTTCCAAAAAGATTCTAACAAATCCCATCCAACAGCACATTTCAGGGATCTTCCTTCATGACTAGGTTGGTCTCATTCCCTGGAGGCAAGGTTGATTCAACATACGTGAACCAATTAGCATAACCAATTACATAAAAATGAAAAACCAAGAACCACATGATAATCTCATTAGATGCAGAAAAAGCATTTGATAAAATGCAACATCCCTTCTTTATTTTAAAAAAACCCTCAAATATCCAGGTATTGAAGGAACATTTCTCAAAATAATAGCATTCATCTATGACAAACCTGCAGCCAACATCATGCTTAATGAGCAGAAAGTTAGAAGCATTCCCCCCACCAACTGGAACAAAACAAGGATGCGCAATCTCACTGCTTCTGTTTAATATAGTACTGGAAGTCCTAGGTAGAGCAATCAGGCAGGGGAAGGAAATTAGGGATATCCAAACAGGAAAAGAGAAAGTTAAATTATCCCTCTTTGCAGATGATATGATTCTATACCTAGAAAACCCTAGAGAATCTGTCAAAACTTCCTCGAATGGACACACAACTTCAGTAAAGTGTCAGTATACAAAATCAATGCACAAAATAGTCAATTTTTTATACACTAACAATAAGCAGGCTAAAAACCAAATCAAAAACACAATCTCATTCACTACAGTCACAAAAAAACAAAATACTTTAGCATCCATCTAACCAAAGAGGTTAAAGACCTTTACAATGAAAAACAAAACACTGCTCAACTAAGTCAAGGATAACACAGACAAATGGAAGAACATTCCATGCTCATGGATTGGGAAAATCTATATCATCAAGATGGTTATCCCACACAAGGCAATCTACAGAGTCAATGCAACTCCTATCAAATTACTGGCATCGTTTTTCACAGACCTAGAAAAAACAATACAGAAATTCATATGGAAGCAAAAAATAACCCAAACAGCTAAAGCATTCATCAACAAAAATAACAAGCCTGGCAGCATCACATTTGCAGACCTCCAAGTTTACTACAAGTCTACAGTAACCAAAACAGCATGGCACTGGTACAAAAATAGATACATAGACCAATGGACCAGGACAGAGAATCTGGAAATAAAGTCACAGGCCTTCAATCAACTCATCTTTGATACAGCTGACAAAAACAAACATAGGGGAAAGAAACCATATTTAGCAAAGGGTGCTGGGGAAACGGGTTAACCACAGGCAAAAGAATGAAACTGGCACCCTACCTCTCACATTGCTCAAACTAAAAATGGATGAGGGACTTGGATGTGAAACCCCAAAGTATAAGAATCTTAGAAGAAATCTTAGGGAACACCCTCTTGGATATTGGAGTAGGTAATGAATTCGTGGCCAGTCCTCAAAAGCAAATGCAGCAAAAACTAAGATTGATATGTGGGACTTTATAAGCTAAAAAGGTTTTGCACGGCAAAAGAAAACAAGAGACTACAGAGACAGCCCATGGAATGGAAAAAAATATTTTCAAGCTATGCATCTAACAAAGGTCTGACACCCAGAATCTACAAGGAACTCAAATGTATTGACAAGGAAAAAAAAAACCTTAAAAAGTGGGCAAAGTGCATGAACAGATACTTCTCAATGGAAGACATCAAATGGAGCCAACAGATACATGAAAAAATGCTCAGGTTCACTAATCATCAAATAAATGCAAATCAAAATTACAATGAGATACCACCTAACACTGGTCAAGATAGCTATAGTTAACAAGCTTAAAAAAAACCCAAAAAAACAGATGTTGGCAAGGCTGCAGAAAAAAGGGAATACTTCTACACTGTTGGTGGTAATGTAAGTTGGTTCAACCTTTGTGGAAGGCAGTATGGCATTTTCTCAACACTGAGCTGCCATGCAATCCAGGAATCCCACTCCCTGGAATATACCCAGAGGAGCATAAATGGCTCTACCAAAAAGGCATCTGTACACATATGTTCACTGCAGCACTATACATAATAACAAAAGCATGGAACCAACCCAGACGCCCATCAAAAGTGAACTGGATAAAGAAAATGTGGTACATATACACAATGGAATACTATACAGTCATAAAAAATAATAAAATCATGTCCTTTGCAGCAACATATATGCAGTTGGAGACCATCATTCTAAGTGAACTATCACAGAAACAAAAAACTGAATACCACATGCTTTCACTCACAAGCAGGCCCTAAGCATTGGGCACATGATGCTGGACACTACTAGGGCAGGGAGGGAGGGAGGGGGGATAAGGAACACACAACCAATTAGATAGAGGGTTCTATCTACTACACATCTACTACCGAGAGATAGAGGGTTCACTAAGAATCCAAACCTTACCTGGATACAATGTACTTACATAGCAAATCCTCACATGTACACCACAACTCCAAATTTTTTTTTAATTTTTAATTTTAAAAATGTGGGGTACAGCCGGGCTCGGTGGCTCAGCCTGCAATCCCAGCACTTTGGGAGGCTGAGGTGAGTGGATTGCCTGAGCCCGCGGGTTCAAGACCCGCCTGGGCAACTTGGTGAGCCCTCATCTCTACAATAAGTCAAAAATTAGCCAGGCGTGGTAGCGAGCACCTGTAGTTCCAACTACTTGGAAGGCTGAGGCAGAAGGATCACTGGAGCCCCGCAGGTCGAGGCTGCGGTGGTCGGGAGCCGCCACTGCACTCCAGTCTGGGTGACAGAGTGAGACTCCAACTCAAAAATAAAAATAAAAAAAAAGATGTGCAGTACAATTCACAATGTTTATTATGCAGGTACCTTGTTGAAGATCTGTGCTCCCCCTCCCAGCAATTTCCCTCAACTGCCAATCCCACCCTCCCTGCCCTGGAAGTTTCCCACTACTGCCAATCCCATTCTTATAGTATTTTAATTGTTCAAGGTCCACTTATGAGTGAGAACATATGGTATTCTGTTCTTTGTTTCTGTGATAGATCACTGAGTATGATAGACTCTAAGACCACTCAAGTTGCTGCGAAGTCCATATGTTTGTACTTCTTTATGGCTGCATAATATTCCATTGTGTATATGTACCACATTTTTTTAATGCAGTCCAGTTCTAATGGGTAGCATGGTTGGTTCCATGTTTTTGCTATTATGAATAGAGTTGCAATAAACATGCATGTGCAGGTATCTTTTTTGTAGAATGATTTGTGTTCCTCTGGGTATATTCCCAGTAGGGGGATTGTTGGGTCATATGGAAGGTCAATTTCTTGTTCTTTCAGAAATCGCCACACTGTCTTCCAAAGAGTTTGCACTAGTTTGCATTCCCACCAGCAGTGTAGAAGCATTTCTTTTTCTCGGCATCCTCGCCAGCATCTGTTGTTGTTTGTTTTATTGCTGATGGCCATTCTTACAGGGGTTAGGTGGTATCTCAATGTGGTTTTCATTTGCATTTCTCTGATGATGAGTGAGGCTGAGCACTTTTTCATGTGTCTGTTGGTTGCCCGTATATCTTCTTTTGAGAAGTGTCTATTCATGTCTTTTACCCACTTTTTAATGGGACTGCTTGTTTGTTTGTTTGTTTGTTTGTTTTCTTTTGGCACATTTGAGTTCCTTGCAGATCCTAGATATTAGGCCTTTGTTGGATATACAGTTGACAAATATTTTTTCCCATTCTGTGGGCTGTCTCCCCGCTTACTTGATGGTTTCTTTTGCTTACTATTTTTTGGTATGTTCCTTCCATACCTAGGTGCTTGGGGGTTTTTATCAAGAAGGGATGTTGGATTTTATCAAAAGCTTTTTCTGCATCTAGTGATACAATCATATGGTTCTTGACATCAGTTGATGTATTTAATTGCATTTATATTCTTGCAAATGTTGAACCAGCCCTGCATCCTGGGGATGAAGCCTACTTGGTCATGGCGGATGATTTTTGAGATGTGGTTTTGTATTCAATTTGCTAGAATCTTGTTGAAAATTTTTGCTTCTATGTTCATAAGGGATATTGGCCTGTAGTTCTCTTTTTTGTTGAATCTTTATCCAGTTTGGGTGTCAGTGTAATGTTAGCTTCATAAAATGATTTGGGGAGAATTCCATTCTTCTCAATTGCCTGGAATACTTTCAATAGGATTGGTATCAGCTCTTCCTTGTACATTTTGTAGAATTCTTCTGGAAAGCCATCCGGTATAGGGCTTTTTTTTTTTTTTTGTAGGTAGTTTTCTTATGACAGGGTTGATTTTCTGGGTTGTTATTGGTCTATTTAATGTCTCAATGTCTTCTTGTTTCAACATGGGGAGGCTGTGTGATGTCAGAAAGTCCTCCAATTCATTTAGGTTATCAAGTTTGTTTCCATACAGGTGTACATAGTAATCTCTGAAAATCTTTTGTATTTCTTTGGAGTCAGTTGTGATTTGATCTTTTGTATTTCTGATTGTGTTTATTTTGGCTTTTTCTCTCTTTTTCTTGGTCATTCTGACTAGGGGTCCATCAATCTTGTAACTTCTTTAAAAGAACCAGCCTTTTGGGGTTTTTTTGGTGTTTTTTTTTTTCATAATCAATATTTTTTATTATGGTTTTGTGGTGTACACTTAAGGGTTAGGTGTACAATTATGTTTCATTCAGGCACCTTGTTGATAAGAGGTGTTCCCCCATCCACAGACAGATATTTGTTACTGTTAATCCCATCTCCTTCCCCCCCATAGTTTCCCAGTAACATCAGTCATTTTCTTATAATACTACATTGGATGTTCAAGGTCCATTATATGAGTGAGAACATGTGTGAGAACATGTGATACTCGGATCTTTGTTTCTGTGAGAGGTCACTCAGTATTATAGACTCTAGTTCCATCCAGGTTGCTGCGATATTCATGATTTTGTTCTTTTTTACAGCTGTGTAGTATTCCATCGTGTATGCGTACCACATTTTTTAATCCAGTCCTCTTTTAATGGGCAGCATGGTTGTTTCCAGGTTCTTGCTATTGTGAACAACGCTGCGATAAACATACGTGTGCAGGTATCTTTTTTATAGAGTGATTTGAGGTCCTCAGGGTATATTCCCAGTAGGGGGATTGAGGGGTCATATGGAAGGTCGATTTTTAGAGCTTTTAGGAATCGCCACACTGCTTTCCACAGAGGTTGCACTAGTTTACAATCCCACCAACAGTGTAGAAGTGTTCCCTTTTCGCCACACCCACTCCAGCAGCTGTTATTTTTTGAGTTGTTGATAATTGCCATTCTGACTGGAGTTAGGTGGTATCTCAGTGTGGTTTTGATTTGCATCTCCCTGATGATTAGTGAGGTTGAACATTTCTTCATGTGTTTGTTGGCTGCTCGAATGTCCTCTTTTGTGAAGTGTCTGTTCATATCTTTTGCCCATTTTATAATGGGGTTGTTTGTTTTTTTCTTTTCAGCACATTTTAGTTCTTTGTAGATCCAGGATGTTAAGCCTTTGTCAGACCTGATGTTGGCAAATACTTTTTCCCAGTCTGTAGGCTGTCTCCCTGCTCTCTTGATGGTTTCTATGACCTTGCAGAAGCTTGTCAGTTTAATAAGGTCCCACTTGTCTATCTTCTCTCTTATGACCTGTGGGTCTCAGGTTTTGTTCAGGAATTGGATGCCAGTTCCGATTTCCATGAGGGTATGTCCTTCATTTTCTAAGGTTCTTATGGTTTGAGGTTTTACATTTAGGTTTCTGATCCATTTGGAGTTAACCTTTGTGCATGGGGATAGATAGGGGTCCTGTTTCAATCTTCTGCAAGTGGTCAGTCAGTTTTCCCAGCACCATTTACTAAATAGGTTCTCCTCTCCCCAGTGGTAGGTGGTGGAGGCTTTGTCGAAGATGAGTTGGTTGAGAAACTGAGGTTTTGCTTCTGGAATCTCAATTCTATTCCATTGATCTATATGCCTGTTCCTATACCAATACCAAGCTGTTTTGATGATTGTAGCTTTATAGTAAAGTTTGAAGTCTGGTAATGTGATACCACCTGCTTTGTTTTTTTGGCTGAGGATTGTTCTGGCTATTCTTGGTTATTTGTGTTTCCATATGAATTCCTGTGTTGTCTTTTCTAGGTCTGAGAAGAATGTTGCTGGTAATTTGATGGGCATTGCATTGAATTTGTAGATTGCCTTAGGTAAGATGGACATCTTCACAATGTTGATTCTTCCAATCCATTAGCATGGGATACTTTTCCACTTGTTTGTGTCATCTTTGATTTCTTTAGGCAGTGTTTTGTAATTTTCATTGTAAAGGTCTTTCACGCCTCTGGTTAGGAAGATGCCAAGGTATTTCTTTTTTTTGTGGCTATTGTGAATGGAATTGTGTTTTTTATTTGGGTTTGTGTTTGTTTATTATTGGTGTACAAGAATGTGATTGTCTTTTGTACATTTATTTTGTATCCTGAGACTTTGCCAAAGGCCTTTATCAGTGTAAGGAGGTTTTTGACAGATTCTCTTGGGTTTTCAAGGTACACAATCATATCATCTGCAAAGACAGATGACTTGACTTCCTCTTTTCCTATTTGAATACCCCTGATTCCCTCCTCTTCTCTGATTGCTCAAGTCAGGACTTCGAATACTATGTTGAACAGGAGGGGAGAGTGGGCATCCTTGTCTTGTTCCAGTTTACAGGGGAAATGGTTCCAATTTTTGTCCATTTAGAAGTATGCTGGCTGTGGGTTTCTCGTAGATGGCTTTTACTACTTTGAGGTATGTTCCCCGTATGCCTAGATGTTCAAGGGTTTTTATCAAGAAGGGGTGCTGGATTTTATCAAAAGCTTTTTCTGCATCTAATGATATAATCATGTGTTTTTTGTTTTGACATCTGTTGATGTATTTAATTACATTTATGGTTTTATGAATGTTGAACCAGCCTTGCATCCCAGGGATGAAGCCTACTTGGTCATGATGGATGATTTTTGAGATGTATTGCTGAATTCGGTTTGCTAGGATCTTGTTGAGAATTTTAGCATCTATGTTCATCAAAGATATTGGCCTGTAGTTCTCTTTCTTTGTTGGATCTTTACCTGGCTTGGGTATCAATGTGATGTTTTGTTGGCTTCGTAAAATGATTTGGGGAGAATTCCATCTTTTTCAATCACCTGAAATACCTTCAGTAGGATTGATATCAGCTCCCCCTTAAATGTCTTGATGAATTCTGCTAGAAAGCCATCTGGACCAGGGCTTTTTTTTTGAAGGAAGTTTTCTTATTAGGTAGTCGATTTCCTTGATTGTTATTGGTCTATTTAGGGTCTCAATTTCTTCTTGTTCCAATCTAGGTAGGTTGTGTGATGTCAGAAAGTCTTCCATTTCCTTAAGGTTTTCAAGTTTGTTTCCATACAAGTGTACGTAGTAGTCTCTAATGATCTTTTGTATTTCTTCAGGGTCATATGTGACTTCATCTTTTGTGTTTCTGATTGTGCTTATTTGGTTTTTTTCTCGTTTTTTCTTGGTCAGTCTAGCTAGGGGACCATCGATCTTGTTTATTCTTTCAAAGAACAAGTTTTTTGTTTCATTGATTTTTTTCTATTATCTTTTTGTCTTCTATGTCCTGGATTTGGGCTTTTATTTTGGTGATCCGAATTCTTCTGCTGAAATTAGGGTTTTTTTGGTCTTGCTTTTCCAGCTTCTTTAGGTGGCTTGTTAGGTAGTTAATTTCTGTTCCTTCCATTTTCCTCATGTGTGTTTGTAGGGATATAAATTCCCCTCTTATTACAGCTTTTAAGGCATCCCAGAGATTTTGGTAAGATGTTTCTTCATTTTCATTTGTTTCCAGGTATCTTTTGATCTCTGTTTTGGTTTCATCATTGACCCAGGAGTTGTTTAGCATCATGCTGTTTAGTGTCCATATCTTTGTGGGTTTGGGGGGGACTTTGTTGGTGTCAATGTTTATTTTTATTCCTCTGTGGTCCGAGAAGGTGCGTGGTAGAATTTCGGTTCTTTTAAATTTGCTTATGCTTGATTTATGGCCAATTACGTGGTCGATCTTAGAATACATTCCATGTGGTGATGAGTAGAATGTATATTCTGTGGTCTTTGGATGGAGTGTTCTGTAGGTATCAGTTAAGTCCATTTGGTCCAAAGTCACATTGAGGTTCTGGATCTCCTTGCTGATTTTTTGTCCCGATTATCTGTCTAGGGTTGTGAGTGGGGTATTAAAGTCCCCAGTTATGATGGTGTTAGAGTCAATATCTTTCTTTAGTTTTCCTAGAAGTTGCTTTGTGAAAGTTGGGGCACCTATGTTGGGTGCATATATGTTTAGGATAGATATTTCTTGTTGATGAATTGAGCCTTTTATCATTATGCAGTGGCCTTCTGTATCTTTTTTGATTTTTAAAAGCTTGAAGGGTATTTTGTCTGAAATTAAGATCTCTACTCCTCCTTTCTTTTGTATTCCATTCACCTGAAAGTTTGTTTCCCATCTTCTTACTTTGAGTCTGTGGGTGTCCTTTCTAGTGAGGTGAGTCTCTTGAAGGCAATAGATTGTTGCCTGATGATATTTTATCCATTTTGCCATTCTATGTCTTTTCAGTGGTGCATTTAGTCCATTCACATTTAGGCTAATAATTGAAATGCAAGAGTTGATCCCTGTCTTAAGGTTCTTACAGAGTTGTTCCTGTTTGTTTGTTGTCTTTCTTTGGGTTTTGGAGTTGGCTCATGTGTGTTTTTAATCTTTTGCCTGTATTCTTGTGAAGAATGTTGTTGTTCTTTTTTCTTTTTCTTCTGTGTTCAGTATTTTCTTAAGTGTTTCTTGTAGAGGTGGTCTGGTGGCAGGGTAGGTTCTTAGGGACAGTCTTTTGTTTTGTTGATGTTTTCTATGACATTTTTGTCTCCTATGTCCTGTATTTGGGCTCCAACATTTAAATTTAAAAAAAAAATGAAAATCAAGACCTCAATGCCACAAGACACAGCAATTAACGTAGAGACAAGACAAATTTCTCTGAGAGCTAGTATGGTTGGATATACATTTATTGGGTTTCCTAGCCTTGAAAACTAGCCACCAGATGCTCCTGGTTGATGGAGACCAGAGAATTTTTCTATCTCAAGACACACACAAAAAAAAATAAAAGGAAACTGTTTTCTGAGATTTCATTGTTGTTGTTGTTGTTATGACAAATGATAAAAAAAGGCAGAGACAAGGGAAAAAATACTCTCTAGAAATGAAAGTATCAGAAATTAAGAGTACTTGAGCAAAAGTTGCTATGCCCAAAGAAGCAGTTTATACACAGATGTTTTCCCCTGCTAATGTAAATTTAAAAGGAAGGGACAAGAAGTTTTTACTTTCTTCTCATGACCAGGCACTTTAGACAGAGACATGGAAGAACTGACCTTGATAAGAATTCTTACCTTTTGCTGTTTTTTTGTCTGTTGTCCCAGGGTCTCCTCTTCAGGCTCTGGAGTGAGTTGGGTATCTCAGTTGTCCTTCATTGAACATCAGAAACCATAGAGGAGGAAGGATTTTTTCCCCCATCCTTTGCTAGGTTCATGGTCAAAGCTTCTATAACATAAGACAGAGAAACAAGAAAAAAACATACAAATTTATTAAATATAAGTTTTCATGATATGGGCGCCTTCAAAAATGAAGACCTAAAGAAACAGAAACCTGTGTGTTTTTATGCTTAGGTTTGAGGAAGAGGAGACAGTCATGAAGAAGGATGGGGGCATAATCTACTTTTAATAAACTAAGAGGAACTTGGTAAAGCTTGTTTGTACAGTTTCTTCTCCATTTCTGTGTCTTCAAAGATAATGACCTCTGGATATAGGAAGGGCAACTCTGGGATGAGGGTCTTTTTAAAAAAATTTTTTTTTAATTTTAAATATGTAGGGTACAATTCAGGGTTAGGTACAAATGTTCATCATGCAGGTACCCTTGTTGATGAAGTGTGGTCCCCTCCCCTGGGAATGAGGGTCTAATGTCCTCCTTCAGGGGTTTTATGACCTGCATCGGGGAGAAGAGGCAGGGGAGGAGGTGATTGGCTTCCTATTTTGCTGCTTTCTCACATGCCAAGATGTCCTATTTTCAGGTAGCATATCCTGAACCTCATCAGTTTTACACATTCTTTAGCGATCTTAAAATTCCATGATTTACAGTAATTTTTAATTTTGCTGAGAGTGAACTTGAGTCACCTCCCCCTGTGAGTCTAACAGGATTATGGAGCTGCGTCCAATGACTACCTGAAGGTTACCTGAAAAATCACTGGCATGAGGCAGATTAAGCTGTAAGAGAAAAGGCATAAACATTTATTTAACATGCATACAAGCTGGGCTTGGTGGCTCAGCCTGTAATTCCATGCCTTTGGGAGCCTGAGGTGAGTAGATTGCCTGAGTCCACGGGTTCGAGACCCACCTGGGCAGAGAGACCTCATCTCTACAATAAATCAAAAAATCAGCCGGGCGTGGTAGCACATACCTGTAATTCCGGTTACTTGGAAGGCTGAGGCAGAAGGATCACCAGAGCCCAGCAGGCGAGGCCACTGCACTCCAGTCCGGGCGACCGAGTGAGACTCCAACTCAAAAAAAAAAACATGCATACATGGGAGTCTTTAGCATGATGACCCAATTTCTCAATGAGTTACAGAAACTTGGATACCATTTTGGCTTCTGGAAAGAATTGGGGCCTGGATTCTGGTGAAACAGGTTATAGGAGAGGGAAGAAGAGAAATTTTGTTGAAGGATGACAAATGAATGGATGGGAACAAAGAATGACTTACAAGTAGTTCTCTTTGGAAGTTGAAATAACCTGAGAAACAGACATCATTTTGTAAAATGGTTGGGCCAGATCTGATTACATTCTTCCTTGCCTTTCCTGATAATGGGGGGGAGTTGGTCACAGAAAACTTGAGGCAGATTGCCATATTTTGGGATGAATTTTTCTTCAGTATAAAGTCAACCACATAAAATAGTGAGCTTACTTGGCCACCAATGTCTGTTTATTTGTTCTGTCCCAATATTCTAGTCTTCTTCTCCCATTTGTAGTAGCTATCAAAAAATAATTTTTAAGACAAAAAAATTTTTTTAATTTATTGACCTCCTCAATAATCTTTTTTCTTTTTTCAATTAAAGATGATGTTTAAACTTAAATGTAAGTCCACGTCTGTGAGATTTACACATTTTTCTGCATTTCTCCCATATACATATGAGGTATACTTGTTAAACTTCTGTTTGTGTTTCTCTTATTAGTTTGTCTATTGTTACAGGAGTCCATCTTAACTAAAAACTATGGAGGTAGGGAAAAATTTATTTTTTCCCCTCACATATATTTTAAAGGTAAGTGCTGGTTCTAATGTTACATCTACCTAAACCTCTAAAAACAATGCCTTTGTCTCTAAAGCAGGGAAAATAATGGTATTCACCTGAAATGATTTATGTAGGGATTAAATGTGATAGTCCATGGTAGGTGTTGGCAATGTCTGGCAAATAGAAAGCTCTTAGTTGATGCTACGTTTAGCATTAATATTATTGTTATAAAGGAGAAATGCAGTTTGAAGGATTATATAACTATTTCTAGTATTCTTATTACATTTTTTGGTTAGAATTTGCATGCTGCTTCAATTCTAAAATGTAGATTTCTTTACATTGCAATGTTTCAGAAATCTAGATGTAGTCATACATTCAGTGTGTATACTTACTATACTAAAATGTTTTGTTGTTGTTGTTTCCCTGAAAAGCTATTTTTAAACATTTGGTAGCTCTTATAATCAATAGCATTTTAAAACCAAGTATTATAGTATATACTATTAGTGCTATTGAAATACTGGGGAATCCAAGTAAATCTTGTAATACATCACTAACAAATATAAAGTTCCTATGGTTCTTGAGTATGATGGTCATTGATACCATAATTCCATATTTGTTGACTGCTGTTTTAAAATAAAATATTCAAAAAACAGACTTTTTGAAGCATATTAGCCTATAGTTACACATAAATTTCTATAAATGCATCATTTTATAACCTATTTGTAGAAAAGTGCTTATTTGGCACACAAGCAGAAATTCATGTTTAAATGTAATCTAGTGCTCACAATTTCACATCAATAGAAAGTAATAAGGTAGAATTCTTTCACTTTTAGTAAATTTTGAAATGTTTTTAATAAGCCACCTCTGTTTTATATCTGATTTATTTGATAAAAAGCTGTTGTTTTTTAAATTATTTTATTTATGATATGCATTTAATCCATACCAAAAAGCTCAAAAGAATTATCAAAAAAAAAATTGAACAAAATAGCTAAGTCTTTGCAGCTCTCAGCTTTCTTTTTATTATTTTTGTTGTTTTTTTTTTTTTTTTTAGTTGGAGTCTCACTGTCACACACTCACGGCCACTGCAGCCTCAACCACTGGGCTCAGGTGATCCTCCTGCCTCAACCTTCCAAGCAACTGGAACTGCAAGCATGCACCATCACACCCAGCTAATTTTTTCTTGATTTATTGTAGAGATGAGGTCTTACCAAGTTACCCAGGCTGGTCTCGAACCCATGGCTTCAGACAATCCCCTCACCTCTGCCTCCCAAAGTGCTAGGGTTATAGACATGAGCCACCATGCCTGGTCTTATTTTTATTTTAGACTTGGGGATTATATGTTTGTTACATGAGTATATTGCATCATGCTGGGGATTGAGACTCTAGTGTATCCATCACTCGAATAGTGAACATTGTAACCAATAGATAATTTTTCAACCCTCACCACTCCTCTACCTTCCCCACTTCTGGAGTCCCCCATGGCTATTATTTTCATCTTTATGTCCATGCATACCCACATTTTAGCAGGTGAGATCATGCAATATTTGATTTTCTGCCTCTGAGTTATTTTACTTAGGATAATGGTTTCCAGTTGCATCCATATTTTTGCAAAGAACACAATTTCATTCTTTTCATGACTGCATGGTATTCCATAGTGCATATATAGCACATTTTCAATCTTTGTCCAAACAACTGATGGTGGACACTTAGGTTGGTTCCATGACTTTGCTATTGTGAATATGCTATGATAAACATATGAGTAGAGGTGTCTTTTTTATGTAATAATTTCTTGGCCTTTGGATAAATATCCAGTAGTAGGATTGCTGGATTGAAAGGCAGTCTTTAGTTATTTGAAATATCTCCATATCATTTTCCATGGAAGTTGTACTAATTTACATTCCCACCATCAATTTATGAGCACTCACATTTCCTTCACGTCCACACCAATGTCTGCTGTTTTTTGACTTTTCAAAAATAGCCATTCTGACTTAATATTGTAAGGCATAAATAATACCCCCTATAAATTCATAGTTGGAATGGACATGTATTATAAAAGACAAATTAGTCAGAGAAAAACAAATAAAAGTTTATTAACACATACCTTTCATATATACATGGGAGAATTAGTCATTAAATTTTAGCTTATATAGTATCTTTGACAGAGAACAGTAAATTTTTAGAGATGTACAAGACAAAGAAAAAGGAGTTTGAGTCTTGACAGGTAACAACTTTGGGAAAAGCAAATGAATGGCAGATAAAGACTAGTTAGTAAAACTTGTTACTGTAAATTACTCTGGTGTCTTCTCCAAGCCAATGAGAGTCTAAAACTGTTTTTAGTGTTTACTCTTTGTTCCACCTGGTGGAGGTGGAGGTAGTGTCTTACTCCATTTGTGTTGCTATATAAGAATACCTGAGTCTGGGTGATTTATAAAGAAAAGAGGTTTATTTAGCACATAGTTCTGCAGGCTGAGAAGTATGAGAAGCAAGGTATCAGCATCTACTTGGTTTCTGGTGAGGACCACCTGCAGTGTCATAACCTGGTGGTCGAAGGGGAAGTGGACACATGCAAAGGGAAAGAGAAGAACATAGAGAGCATCTGAGCAGTATCCTGACTTTATAACAACCCACACTTGTGGGAATAAATCCAGTCCCACAAAAGTGAGAACTCACTATTGAGAGAACAGAGCCAAGTCACTTACGAAGAATCTACCCCCATGACCCAGACAGCTTACACCAGGTCTCACCTTCCAATGCTGCCCCATTAGAGATCAAATTTCTTTTTTAAAAAAATTTTTATTATAAAGGTGTGGAGTACATTTCACCATGAGTTCTGTTAGAGACAAAACAAACCACCCATGAACCATAGTAGGCAGGATACCTTTTGTCTTCGTAAATCTCTGTCCTGCTTTTAGGCTAACAGAGGGAGGGCAGAGAGCTCTCCTGTATCTGCTTCTTCCTAACTGTGTTCGGCTCAACAATCCAGTGGCCAAAGGGCTACGTTCAAGGGCACACTCTGGTTTCTCACCAGATGAAGATCATTGGTGAGCTCCACAAGTCTGTGAACTTGTGGACAGGGAAAGTAGGAAATGGAAAGCAATTGGAAATGGAAGGTATTGGGAACAGGGTCAGCATCTAGCTGAACGAACTCCAGCCATAGGAAAAATAAGGGAAATATCACTGCCCCATTACAAGGAAAATTTCTTTAGAAGAAAACTCAGAGGAAGAGTTAAGGACATGGACTGAATCTTGCTTCTGCAGATATGGCCTTAAAAGCTGATTACTAAAGATAAGCAGTCAAACTGATGTGACAACTTTTGACATGATCTGAAGGAAGGAGAGTATGTACTCAAATATTCAAAAATAGACTTTTTGAAGCATATTAGCCTATAGTTACACATAAATTTCAATGAATGCATCATTTTATAACCTTTGTTATAAAACCTATAAGCTTTGTTCTGTTGCTATTAAAATACTGAGTTTATTTCACATGTATGTTTCGCTCTCCCCACCACTTCCATGTTTAACCACCGCTTCTACAATGCTCTATTATAACATTCCATATGCTCTTAAAAGCAAACAAAGTGTGGAGTTCCATCTTTAAAGACTAAAGGCATTTGGGACAACACATTCTTGGCAATGGAACCTGGACAACATTTATCAAACACGGTAGGGAAATTTCTTACTCTGCTTTATAAAAAGGACAACCAGATGACAACGGTTACAGAAATGAAATAAGATGGACAGTTTTAACAAACAGTATAAACTCTTTTTAAAAGAGTCTTTCTCCACTTCCAGAAATCTTGAAAAGCCTCCTGGTCAGTCATCCAGAAGCAAACATTCACATAATTGATGAACTTGCCTCCCACCTTGGGAAGAGAACCACCTTTTTCTATAATTGCTTGCATTTTTACATTAATGTCTTCTGTAGAACTAGATCCTTTTGGTGTTTAAGGGGTATTTTTCCTGGTTCTTGAAGGATTCTTGACCTCTTGATCTTGATGTTGATGGTTTTGAGTCTTTTCCATTCTGGTTTAATTTTTGTGCATTTTTGGCTGGAGTGTCTCATACAGATTTCTGCACTGGAGCTTTTCCTTCAGTTTCCTCATCATCATATTTATCTTCATCAGCAGCAAATTGTCCTTTTTTCTGCAGAAACATGCTACCATCTTCAGGGGCAGATCACTTTCCAGATATACTTAAGAGTTTTACATCCTCATCCCTTTCATCTTCTGACTCTGCATCTTCTTCCACAGCTACTAAGTGCTGTTCACTAATAAGCACAGACCCTGAATCACACTTCCAACATAAGACCATGGGTAGTGTTATTTCAGAATCCCCAAGGAAAACCATTGACTGCACAGACATTTTCAAAGTTGCCAGTGTTACTTTTATTGAATTGCCTTCGTAATTTATTGCCTCTACAATTCATCTTTGCACCAGCCCCAACTTATCATTCCTGAAGATAACCAGTACTCACTTTTATCATTATCCACCTTGAAGTGATCATACTTGTCGGCCTTTAGTTGACAACCAAAAAGAGAGTTCTGGGGCCTCAGGGGGCTCATGTCCATGTCCATCAAACCGTCCATGAGGTAGTGGCACGCACTTGGGTGGGAGAGAAGGTGGAAGGAGGTAAACGACTACTGCTCCTAATAGCTTTTAATGTCAAGTAAACTCTGAAACCCAAGTACCTCAGTTTGAATACTGCCTATGCTACTTCTAGCTGTGTGAATGTTATCTATCTTATGGACTAGCTTGAATACATCAGTATACATTAGGGCTTACACTGGTGCCTGACTCACCCAAAGCACTGTGTTTAAATGTATAGATGTATTGTCCCTTGACATCTTGCTTCAACTATCTTTCTTCATAGTTCATCAGTGTTTGCAAATCAGCAACCATTATTTCATATTTACTTTGTAAAATAATGAATAAGTACTCATTTGGAAACATAATAATATAGCATGGTCACATCTTGAAGTATGGATGGAATTGTGTTCTGGGTATTTCCTTCCTCCTTTTCTTACCTGCAGTCAGGGGCTACTTTTTCTCCTCAACCACACCAAAACAGAAAAAGAGATTCAAATAAGCATTCAGTGCCAGGAGAGGTGGTTCACACCTGTAACCCCAGTATTTTGGGAGGCAGATACAAGAGGATTGCCTGAGCCCAGGGGTTCAAGACCACCCTGGACAACTTGGTGAGAACTCATCTCTACAATGAATAAATAAATACATCCATTGGGCATGGTGGCAAATGCCTGTAGTTCCAGCCCAGCAGGTCAAGGCAGTGGTAACCATGATTGTGCCACTATACTCCAGCCTGAGCAACAGGATGAGACTCCAACTAACACACACAAAAAATAAAATAAACGATCAGTACAAGTGTGGAAAAAGAATATTGGATGGCATCCAGAGTGCCTGTAAAAGACTAGGAAAGACTGGATAAGAGGGGGAAAAGAGAAAAAAAGAGGATGGTTTGGACAAGAAATCAAGGAGTGTCTGCAGGGATGAGAAGTCAAAAGTAGGAAGGAGATCAAGAATCTTCCATCACAGATGAGCAAGGAGGAAGATGGAAAGGCCTTTGAAGATGTCTGCCCTCCAGCATAGACCATCCCCTCACTGTTTCGGTGAGGCCCCTGTCCTGGACCCCATACTTTAGAGTACTCCTCCCTGCCTTCTTCATCTGTGCCCCACCCCACAGGTAAGGAAGCCATGAACCAAAAGGGATGTGCCCACATGGATTCTGTGCTCCCTCTTGTACATTACAGTCTAGGGACCTCCATTGCCCTATGCTGCTTTCAGGACCTATACTAGCATTTCCCAGATTCTGCCTCTGGTGTGCCCAAGCCTAGGTCCAGGGGGTGACCACAGAAAAGATGCTTGCATAGATATGGTAAGAGCTTGGCCATGTGACTGAGGTGTACATAGAACTGTATATAATGCCCCTCAGAATAGGATTGAGCTGGGAGTTGGGCAAGAAGGCAGAACCAACTGTGAGCTGGGTCTGGATCTTGGGGCTGTACCTTCTGGTGTGGCACTCCAAAAAATATGAAAATTCCAAATTAGATTCTGACCTTCTAGGTTATGTTATCAAGATAATACAAGAGAATGTATTTCTTTTGCAAGTTTGTCAGCTTGGTGTATAACTTTCAAATATTTAGTCTAACAGCATATGGACCTCCAATTGTATTCTTGCTTGGGGTCTTACAAATGTTAGGATCATGTCCTATGAGTAGAAAGGAGATGACCCCGACACATGCATAGTCTCAGTTATCTTAGCTCATTTTGTGCTGCTATAGTAGAATATCAGGCTAAGTAATTTATAAACAATAGACGTTCATGTGGTTCATGGTTCTGGAGGCTGGGAAATCCAAGACAAGGGACCACCTCTGGTGAGGGCCTTCCTGTTGCATCATCCCATGGCAGAAGGTGAAAAGACAAATGAGTCCTACTCTTGCAATAACTAATCCACACCCAGAAATAATGTTTAATCTGAGCACCCTATGGCCAGTCAAGTTGACAGATAAAATCCACCATCACAAAGACCTACTTGGAAGAAAAAAACTATAATTAAATGCATTTTTTTTTTAGAAAGCAGGATTTATTGTAGAGGACAGAAAAACTCCCACAGTGGGAGGGGACCCAAAGGGACTGCCCAATTAAATGCATTTTAGTGGCTACAAAATCTGAACAAGATATTTGCTAATTCAGTGGTTTAATTGCATCATTGTATTTGTTTTCATAAGACTTAATCATTATTATATGTGACCTAAATCTCATTTTCCCCTGATCAATGGTTAGATGGGAATTACCAGCCCTTACTGTTATATATTTCCTTGTCTATGCATCCATGGCTGACCTACTTTCCTTTATGAGTGACATAATCCTTTATTTGTTACATATACTTATTCCATCAGGGTACAGTTAATTCTAGGAGGCCTGGAAGTCATTTTGACTTAGTTGACTTTGCCTGTCTCTGCTATGATTTATAATGTATATTTTGATTTTGCTGCTTAACACAAGATAGAATATAATATTTTCCAAGTTCTGGCAAAGGAGTAAGAAAAATAGATAATTCACTATACTTCCTCCAAAACTGTCAAATATAGATGTAATACACACACAGTATTCATGCATGTCTATGTGTGACACATCTACCACGTGTATGTACATAGAACAAAAACTTGCCAATTTTTAACTGTTCTAGATATACATCTAGGAGAATATTTTGTGGCACTTGGCATTAAGGCCCTCAAGTAATTAATACTGTATTTATATAAAGTTACAACAAACTTTCAAATGAAAAAACATTACAGCTACCATAAAAGGTATGCGAATAATTATAAAAAGTGTAAACTGCACTTACAAGACTAAATTATGATTAAAATCATTATAGGAAAATCCAAAGTGTCAAAGTAATTATTTAACTACAGTAATGAGCTAAATGTAGCTTCATATTTAAAAGCCCAGCCAACATAAAAAATAATTTTAAATAACTTTAGTTAAAATTGTCCAGTATTTTTTGTGTTGTGCATTTTATATCTATTCCCTTTCAATTAATTCTTACAGTTCTATGGCATAATACCATTATTTTCTTTATTTTTGGTAGTAACAAAACTGAGGCAGTATTGTAAAATAAGTTTCAAGTGCTTGATTCAGACTTAGTTTGAACTATGGTTTCACCACTTATGGGGCTGCATCATCTTGAGCAAGTTACTTATCCTCTTTGTACTCTAAGTTTCTCATATGTGAAATTAGATAATACTCATAACTGCTTCAGAGTATTGTCATTAATGATAAAATGTTAAAAGATAAAATAAGTAAAAGAATATCTGGCACATAATAAGTGCTCAGGAGATGCTCTATATTATTAGAAAAGGTAGTTGAAATGTTTGAGATTACCAAAAAAATAAAAAATTTAAAAAAGCAAGTTCAAGAGCAGGACTCAAACCCCAGTTCATTTTTTAAAATTGTATTTTTTTTTTAAATTTCAAAGATGTGGAATACAATTCAGGATTAGGTGTACAAGTGGTCATAGAACAGGTAAAGTTTGGGCCTCCCTTTGGTCCCCACTTCGTCAGGTTTGAGATCAGGTACCCTTATTGTTGTTATGTGCCACCCTCCTTCCCCTAGTAGAGAACTGAATACCACATGTTCTCACTCTTAAGGAGACCATGAACATTTACTGAGTTCATTTTATTCAAACATCAGCACACTAAATCTCTGCACTCTAAGACACTGCTTACTGAACAATTGATGAGGTTACATTAAATGATTTATAAAACCCCTAAATGCCTATTCTTCTTCTTCAAAGATCTCAAGGTGGTTTGTCATTTTCTACCCACCAAAAAAAGTAGCATTTAATATGCTTATTGACCATTCCTTTTTAAAAAATCCTTTGTTCATTTTTTAACTGGATCACCCTTTTATTATTGGGTTGTAAGAGTCCTTTATATATATATTTGCAAATATTTTCTCCTTCTGTGGGCTGTACTTTCACTTTCTTGAAGGTAGCATTTTCAGGACAAATGTTTTAATTTTGAAGTAGTCCCCTTACCTGTTTTTCTCTTGTCACTTGAACTTTTAAGTGTTATGTCTGAGAACCACTGCTTAGCCCAAAGTCACAAAGATTTACTCATAAGATTATTATAGTTTAGGTCTGTAATATTTAGGTGTAAGATCCATTTGGAGCTAATTCTTTATATGGTGTCAGGCATGGGTCCAAATTCATTCTTTTGTATGTGGATATTCAGTTGTTCTGTTTTTGAAAAGACTATATTTCCACATTGAATTGTCTTGACACCCTTGTCAAGGATCAATTGATCCTAAATTTATCAGTTTACTTTTGGACTCTCAATTCCACTCCATTAGAATCTCATATGTGTTCTTATGACAGTGCCACATTGGTTTGATAACTGTTGTTTTATAGAAAGTTTTGAAATTGGAAAGTGTGAATTCTCCAACCATGTGCTTTTTCAATATTGTTTTGGCTACTGTGAGTCCATTGCATTGTCATATGAATTTTAGAATTAGCTTGTCAATTTCTGCAAAAAAAAAAAAGTCAGCTGGCATTTTGATAAAGAATATGTTGAATTTGTAGCACAATTTTGAGAGTATTGCCATCTTAATATTAAGTCTTCGGATTCAATAATATAAAATATATTTTATGTATTTAGATTTTTATTAATTTGTTCCAAAAATATTTCATACTTTTCTCTGTACAAGACTTGTTCTTCTTTTGTTAAATTTATAAGTATTGTATTCTTTTTTAATGCTATTATAAATAAAATTGTTCCTTTAATTTTATTTTTGGAATGCTCATTGCTAGCATATAAAAACACAATTTATTTTTATATACTGATCTTGTATCCTGCAACCTTTTTAAATTTGATAATTAATTCTAATAGTTTGTTAGTGGATTCCTTAGGATTTTCTCTATACAAGATCATTTTATCTGCAAAGATTGTTTTACTTCTTCTTTTCCAATTTAGATGCCTTTTATTCCATTTTCTGCCTAATTGTCCTGGCTAGAATCTCCAGTTCATGGTTAAATGAAAGTGGCAAAAGAAGACTTTCTTGCTTGTAAAATAAAAAGTGGGGCATAGAAGAAATATGTGATTATACTATTTTTGGTAATTACCTATGTCTTCTCTTTATCTTAGGCTTTTAATATTTTGACTATAATGTGTCTGAGTATGGATCACTTTGTATTTATGCCACTTGCATTTTGCTGAGGTGTTTGGACTATAGATAGATGTTTCTATCAAACTTGAGCTTTTAAATTATTACTGCTTCTGTCCCCTCCCACCTCTCTTCTCCTTGTGTCTTCCTATTGCTCATTTTTCAGGGCACTTAATGATGCTCCACATTTCTCTGAGACTCTGTTCCTTTTTCTTCATTCTTTTTTCTACTATTTTCTCAGACTGTTTAATCTCTATTGATCTGTTTCAAGCTAGTTGATACTTTCTTCTGCCAGATCAAATCTGCTGTGGAACACCTCTAGTGAATTTTTCCTTTCAATTATTATATTTTCAACTCCAGAATTTTTACTTATTTCTTTTTTATAATTTCTATTTCTTTCTTGGTCTTCTATGTTTGTTGAGACATTTTCATCATACCTTTCTTTAATTCCTTAAATATATTTTCCTTTAGATCTGTGAACATATTTATAATAGCTGATTTGGCATTTTTGTTGGCTAAGTCCACCATCTGGGTTTCTTAAAAGGCAGTTTCTATTATCTACTCCTATTTTTTCTTGTGTATGGGTCACACTTTTCTGTCTGCATGTCTCACAATTTTCTTCTTGGTAGAAACTGGAAATTTTAGATAACATATAGTAGCAACTTTCGTTACTGATTTTTTGGAGGTTGTTGTTTGATCATCTATTTCCTAAGTGACAGTTGAAATAATTCTATGAAGTCTATTTCCTTTGCAGTATGTAGCACTGATGTGCCTGGTCAGTTTTTTGTTTGTTTGTTTGTTTTGAGTTGGAGTCTCACTCTGTCACCCAGGCTGGAGTTCAGTGGCATGCTCACTGCCACTGCAGTCTCGACCTGCTGGGCTCAGGCAATCCTTCCGCCTGAACCTTCCAAGTAGCTGGAACTACAGGCAAGTAGCTGGAACTACATAGAGATGAAGTCTCACCAAGTTGCCCAGGCTGCTCTCGAACCCAAGGACTCAGTCCTCTCACCTCAGTCTCCCAAAGTGCTGGGATTATAGGCATGAGTCACCATTTCTGTCCCTGGTCAGATTTTTATTCCCTGTTTTTCTCTTTTTGTCTGGCTACTTATAGGTCACCCCTAGATTGACATAAGTACGTATTGATCAAAAATTCTGCTTAAGCCTCCTTAGCCAGTTAGAATTTTACCCTTTACCATTAGATGTGTGTGTAACTTAAGTGTCTGCTATCACAGTACAAGGAGTTTGTGGTTTCGGCTACCACATTCAGCCAAGAGCTAACAGCTTGGAGGCTCTCTCTTCGGTGGCTCCTGAGAGGATGAGCCTTGAGCATTGTCCTAGCCAGGGTTTTTCAGAAAAATAGAATCAATAAAATATGTGTATATTCAGACATAGATTTAAGGAACAAGCTTATGCATTTGTTGGGACTGAGAAGTTTGAAATCTGAAGGTAAGCCAGCAGGCTGGAGACATAGGGAAAATCTGATGTGGTAGCCCAAGTCTGAAGGCAATTTTGAAGCAGAATTCTCTCTTCCCTAAAATACCTCTGCCTCCATCTTCCATATAAAGTCCTCTCAGGCAGAGCTCTGGAGCAATTTGTCCTGTAGTCTGCCTTTCTGCTTGGAAAAATCCCTGTACCATTGCCCCAGTTTTGTCCCAAAGTAACACCACTCAGCACTACTAGTGGGCACAAGGAAGCAAAGACAAAGTCTGATTTCCTTGGCTTGTCCCACCTAGTGTTGTGGTCCTGTGTCATAAGTGAGTTGGAGTGGGGCCAATCAGGCCCAGTATTCTTGGCTTGCCTCCTGGAAATATGTTTCTGCTCTGTAAAAAGGAGCAGTGGGGGAAGAGGCACCTGTCTTCTCCGTCACACCTGCCTGCAGTAGAGCTTCCATAACACAGGGCTGGGGGGGGATGGAGGAATGGGGGCGGGGAGGGAAAGACCAGCAGTCTGGCCCTCCCTGGGTTGCACTATGGCCCCTGGGACAGAGGGTAGGCAGGAAAGAGCTACTGTTTCCACTGCACTTTTCTACTGTGCCCAGATAAAGCTGCTGGAACCCAGAGCTAAGGGGCAGAAGGAGGTAAGATCGCAATTAACAATCCCGATGCAGACATAAAGGACAAAAGTATGGACTTCGCAGCAACTTGGATGGATTTCAAGTCTGTCATACTCAGTGATCTATCATAGAAACAAAGAGCAGAGTGCCATATGTTCTCACTCATTAGTGGACCCTGAACATTTACCGTAATACTATAAGAAGGGGATTGGCAGTAGCCGGAAACTGTCAGGGAGCTGGGGTAGAAACATATAACATTAATAAGGGTACCTGATCTCAAACCAGGCAAAGTGGGGACCAAAGGGAGGCCCAAACTTTACCTGTATGATGGCCACTTGTATACCTAATCCTGAACGGTACCCCACGTCTTTAAAATAAAATATAAAAAATAAATAATAACAAAAATCCCAATGCCACAGACTCACTGTATTCTTAAGGAGATTCATAAATTTTCTTGAATTAATGTATTTAGTACAACTTCCAGAGACTTTAAACGATAATGTCTTATAATTTTCACCAAATGGCTTTCTTTTTTGCTGGAGAAACCATCCTCTATTATTTTACAGAGCCAAGCTTTCCCTTGCCTTGAAGCCTCTCCTATGCTGTTTCTCTGCCTGAAGCCCAAGCCACCTGGCCATTCCCAGTCTGAACTCCTGCCCATCCTTCAGGTATCTGCCTTAAAATAAATTCCTTAGAAACACCCCATCTAATCCAATTTCCAATTCACCCCAGTCTGGGTGAAATCATCTTGTTATAATAACATCCTAATCCCTCATAACATCCTACACTTTCTTTCATAGTGCACACCGCAATTATAGTTGTAACAGGTTATTCAAGGAGACTTTTCCTGTTTCTGATATTTGTAAGTAAAGCTCCAATGCTGAGAACAATAGGCACAAAAAGAGACCTCCAAAGGCAGCCCATGGGATTTACCAGGTGCAGAACCAGCTCTGCTGTAATCACCAGGACTCAAGCCCACGTAGGAGACTATTAATACTTTGGAAGAAGTGTTATTGGATGTTATAGAGAGTTTTGGGAGAGGTATCCTTCTCCCCAAAGGCAAGACATACACATGTACCCATGGGTGGAGAAGACACTGCAAAAAGTAGCTGGACTTGAGGCTTCTGGTGAATTCTGCCCAAGAAAGTGGCCCTACAAGTGAGGGAGCATTCACAGCAGGTGATTACCAGATATGCCAATGGAGGCAAAGCCAAGAGCTGAAGGGAAGCTACCACACATAAGCCCTGGTTGATTAAAGCAAAACTTCTGCCTCTTTTCTGTAATCCTTCCCCTCCCTTGTACTCCCCCAACTACACACACAACTGATGGGACTCAATGTAATACACTGAGTCATGAAAAAGGAATGAAAGAGACCATGCTTCCTATCCCAGTGTGTGGCCCTCTCATCAGAATTCAGGCTAGAGCTGGGAGAGGAAAACAAGCCATGAATCAGAGAAGAGAGTAAACTTTGGCCTGCAATGGAATTGTCTGTGCCTCAGAGTGGCTGGAAAGTTATGGAATCCTCCCTAAATGTCATTAAGAAGTGAGAAAGGGAGAATCACAAATACAGAGGAAGGCCCTGACTGGAGAAAAACAAAACTATTTCACATTTGTGTCCCACCAAATCTAGGCAGTGAGACATAAAGTTTTATCAAATTATCAGCATGTTTATGTGCATACATGTTTGTGTCTTCCACCAGACTATAAGTTCCACGGAGGTCAACATTACATCCCCAGCACCAGCCCAGCTCTGACATATGACGGGCCTCTAATCAATAGTTATTGCCTAAATAAACAATATACACAGAAATGAATGCTCTTTTTTTCCTTTAAAAATTCTCAATAGCTCAACAGTCAAAAAATGTGCTTTGCTGTATCCACATATAAAACACATCCTAAATATCAGATTAGTCCATTTAAAAACACTGAGGAATAAAAAGAAATTTGAAAAAAGGAAAGAAAAGAGCCTCTGCTACGGGGATTACTTTCCTTTGGAAATGTTATTTTAAGTATAAATTTGATATTCTGTAGACGAAGAGCATTGTGGAGAAACAGCATAGGCGCAGTCTGCTGGAAAAACAGTCTCCACTAAAGCAGCTGTTGCTTGTTCCAGAGAAAAGGCAGATGAGTGTGAGGCAGAAGGCGTTCTTTTTCCTGTACTCTTTTCTCTTTTCCTTATAATATCTCTCAAGATAATATTTCATCCCAGAGTGATCGAAGTCCCTGAAATTTCAAGAACAGGCAGGTCTTCTTTTACAAGCAACAGTAAAAATTTTTGAGCAGCTAAGCATGTTACCAGGGAATTAATAATAAATCTGTACAGATTGATATTCCCCTGAGATAAAAGGAAAGAGAAAATATTAAAAAACTGATGCTTCTGGCAAATGAAAAACTAATGGAGTGTATATCTCTCAGGGGAAGGGAGGGACGCAGCACTTGTTTTTATTCCCAAGAATAAAGCCTGCTGTGTCGGGTAATGAGCAGGTCTCCTCTCACGTACGCTAGAATAACATTACCACTGACAAAATTCAGATAGCATGGTGCCAAGACCCAGTAGGTTTAGGTTGGAATACTAGTTCTACCACTAATTAGCTGTGTGATCTCAGACAAGTAACTTCATGTCCCTGAGCTTCAGTCTTGGCAACAGAAAACGAAGATAACACCTACTTTATCATGTTTGGAGAATTAAACAGGAGTATGTGCACATTGGCTAGTAACTAGTAAGGGCTTAAGTAAGCTTTTGATTATTTTCCCGTAACATGGTACATTTTTTAGGTCATTCATTTGTATCCAAAAGAACTCTTTATTCCACACAAACTATCAGCCCTTTAGCCACGATCTCACATGTTCCTTTATTTTAAAAACAATTCAAGGTCCATAACCTCAGGAAATTTTTCTTAAAGAATTTTATACATATCACTTCTTGGAAGCGTTAATCATGCTTCTTTGGATTTCATCTCCTTCTACCAACCCTTTCATCCTCATTCTCATTAGTCACTGGTAGATTGTAAGAGCTGTGAAGTGGTCACATTAGCACAAGGGTGGGGTCGGCAAATGCTAGGCACTGCTAGGGGAGGGAGGGCGGGAAGAGTAATAAGGGGAATATGGCAACACACTAGGTATCAGGTCCACTATCAGGGGAGAGAGGGTCCACTAGAAGTCTAAATTTCACTCGCATGCAACTTACTTATGTAGCAAATCCTCACTTGTACCCCACAATTCTAAAATTTAAAAAAAGAGCAGTGAAGCCAAGGTTTAAATTTTTTTCACTGTTGTACGCTAGCCTTTAACAGAATCTAGCACTTAGTAAGCAATCAGTAGGTATGTTACATGAATGGGTAAATATAAGATACATTCATCAAGACAAACTAACTGCTATATTAAACAAGCTCAAGATCTCAGTGCCTTAAATCAAAAAAATACTTATTTTTTTACATACTCACAGTTGAATGTGAGTCAGCACAGAGCTGTGCTCTGCACAGTCATTCAGGCACTGGGATCTTTTCATTCAGTGTTTCCACTTCCTCCAAGACCTTCAAATCCTCCATAAGTCTTCTACATCCAACCAGCAATTAAAAGAAGAGCAAGCCAATGAGTCATGCTTCCAGGGAGATTTGAGAGGCTATGCCTGAAATGAAATCCCTCACTTCTCTCACATTCCTCTGGCCAGTAACTCAGGTATCTGAACCCCCTGGCCTTCAGTGGCAACTGAAAATTTTAATGCACTTGTGTTTCAAAAGGAAGAAGCAATTGGTTACTTTAGCCAGAGACTTTGTCCCAATTCTCTCACTTAATAAATCAGTCCCCGTCTGTTGAGTGACTAAGTGACCACCATTAAGAACTGGGCAAGCCGGGCTCGGTGGCTCAGCCTGTAATCCTGCGCCTTGGGAGGCTGAGGTGAGTGGATTGCCTGAACCCGTGGTTTTGAGACCCGCCTGGGCAACTTGGCGAGACCTCATCTCTACAATAAATCAAAAATCAGCCGGGCGTGATAGCGGCGCACCTGTAGTTCCAGCTACTTGGAAGGCTGAGGCGGAAGGATCGCCGGAGCCCAGCAGGTCAAGGCTGCAGTGGCCGGGAGCGGCCACTGCACCCCAGTCTGGGGGACAGAGTGAGACTCCAACTCAAAAAAAAAAAAAAAGAATTGGGCAGACAGTTGGCAACCAGTCAAGTTTTGAGAACAGGAGCCTAGAAGTCAGGGAAGCATGGGAAGAAAGGGAAGGAATTAAGATCCAAAATAAGAAACGAGGACTAAAAATCAAGACAAAAGTTCTACAACCCCAGAGACAGTGGCCAATATCATAGCTCAATTTCATCAAATGTCAACACCAAACCGTTGGTGACAAAGGTAGCTATTGAAGTTATACCTGTTTCAAATCCAGCCTATTCTGGAGACTGAAGCAGGATAGACTTCATGTGAGATCAATGTGGCTCTGTATGCAGACCTAGAAATTCAGAGGCAGGGACTGTCAGTTATATTAACAAGCAAAGCCACAAGTGGCCTACATGAAAGCTGCTCTTTGTTGTCGACAAGCCCTACTCACTAGATGTGGTTGGGAAAAAATATGGCTTCTGCACCTCGGCCTGTGCATTTCTTGTTTCCTGTTGGCACACTTGCAGACCAAGGGGCAGATTCTGGATAGGTAATGCTTTTTTGGAAGGAACAAGTGTCATGTCGAAGGACAGGCACAAGAGCCCCAGCAATACCTAGGGGCGTAGCCTGCACCTGCAGCCCTCACCTCGATGACTAGTGCCTGTGTCAGAACAAGAACAAGTAGGAACACTACCCAGGCAATTACCCTGCAGCACTGACCTTGACGGGCCAATGACAGGACGGTTCTCCCTTCTCACTTGCAGGTTTCCCTTTTCAGCACATTTTCCCCCTGCCAGGCATCATAATTAGTGCTTCTTTGTGGGCTTAATGGTAAATTTGTTTTGATTAATTAGCCCCAGAGCTGACTTGGCGGTTATTGAGACATTGGAGAGGGTTCTGAATTTATTTAGTGTTCAGACCCTTGCACCCTCTGGGATTCCTCTCTCCATCAGCAGCAAAACTTCAAGTTCAAAATTGTCTATGTTAGAAAATGTTTTATGTGTCTAATTAACTATTTGTCACTTTGAGGTAAGTACAAAGATAAAATCTCACCATCCTGTGTAAGGTGATGGATGTGTATCTTTTTATAGTGCCATGGACCAGGGAACTCAAGAATCAATTTCTATACTCTGGAACAATGACAAAATTGTCTAATATATTAATTTGTGCTGTGACACATTACTCATGAGGTAACCTTCCAAATAGTTTATCAAAATCTTAACATCTGCCCTCCCTGACCCCCACCCCTGGAATTTTTCTGAAGTCTCTACCTCCAGAATTCAATGCAAAAACTGAAGTTGGTAATATTTAGCCCAACAAGGTAGAAAAGTCACAGTAAGATTTATGGAGAGTCCAATCAAAAGATTGAAGACCCAGATTTGGATCTTATCTCTGTCACTAAGTAGCTGATTAAGACTCTCAGACATCCAACTAAAATGAGTTTAAGTAAAATAGGAAATCTACTAGCTCACATAGCTGAAAAGTCTAGGAATTGGTCTTTAGACACAGCTAAATCAAGATCAAGCCATGTTGCCAAGGCTCTGTGTGTCTCCCTCCTGTCCTTGGCTCTTCTTTACTTTTTATATTGACTTTGTTCTTCAGATAGTTTGTTCAAGACAGCTAGGGCAAATAGCCAATGGCAACTGTCATATACATGGGTCTTACAACTCTCAGTCTGATTAAAAGAAAGTACCCCTCTCTCTCTCTGAATATCCATGAACAAAATTTTACATTAGTCTCTGATTACCTCGTTTGGCCATGGGCCTATGGCTGAACCAATCATTGTGGCAAAGAGATAAAATGATGGGAATCATGTAGGCTGTGCTTATACCCTTTTCTCTGATAAGAAAAAAGGAAAAGACCAGGCTCAGTAGCTCAGCCTGTCATCCCAGCACTTTGGGAGGCCAAGGCGAGTGGATTGCCTGAACCCGCGGGTTCAAGCCCAGCCCGGACAACTTGATGAGATCTCGTCTCCACAGCAAATCAAAATTTAAAAAAAAAAAAAAAAGGAAAGAAAAAAGGAAGAGAGAGGACAAAACAGTGATACACTCATCATAACTGCAAATGGTGGGAAAATGTCATCTAAGAAATGAAAGATCAGGTGCAAGTACCAGATGCAAAGGAGAGATAGAATGGACAAACAAAAACACCAGAAATTTGCTTCCCACTTATTTAAAGCAATCACTTACTCATCTAAAAACTAAGCATATGAATAACTATTGTGGACATACAAAGATAAAGCACAAAAAAAGGCTTCAGAAAAGACCTTTGGGGAAAAATTTGTTAGCTATTTTACAAGATAAATTATATCTCTTGTACATTGTTGTTGAATGTATAATTTGCATCAATACTTTAGAAAACAATTTGGCATTATCTTTTAAAGCTGAATATTCATAAACTCTAAAGCCTAGGAATTTCACTCCTAAGTGGCAGAGACAGGGTGATCATCAAACATTCCATCTGCTCCCAAACATTTTTCCCCTTCCCCTGAGTTAGGTTTGGCCACCTGAATGCTTCAGATAAAGTAAATGTGGATAGAAGTTGTATTAATCAAGGTTTTTTCAGAGAAATAACCAATAGTGTGTGTGTGTGTGTGTGTGTGTGTGTGTGTGTGTGTGTATTCCTAGATATTATAAGGTATGTTTGTTCACTTGATTATGGAGGCTAAGTCCTACAACCTGCTGTCTGTAAACTGGAGTCCCAGGAAAGCCAGTGGAATAATTCAAAGGCCTAAGAACGGAAGGGCTTCTTGGTATAGATTTTAGTCAAGATCCAAAGGCCTGAAAACCAGAAGCAATGAGGGCAAGAGAAGATCAATGTCCCAGCTCCAGCCTCAGGAAGACCTAATTCAACCTTCCTCGACATTTTTGTTCTATCTAGGCCCTCTACAGATTAGATGATGTTTACTCAATTTGAAGAGGCCCATCAGCTTTACTCAGTCCACAAATTCAAATGCTAATCTCCTCAGGAAGCTCACAGAAACCCAGATATAATGTTTAGTCAGATAATTAGGCATCCTATCACCCAGCCAAGTTGACACATAAATTAAGCATTACAAAGTCATCTGTCACTGTGGGATGAAGCACTGAAAAGTCCTCAGCAGTTCTGTAGTGCCCCTCTTCCCCTGCTGAGGAAACAAAGGTGGTCTCACATTCCCAAAGACACGTGATTCTACGTGATGCATAATCTCTGTCAGGCTGAGTCCCTGAGAGGCTAAGAAATAAACCTTTATTGTGTAAGTCATTTATGTATAGGGGTCAATTTGTAATCACAGCATAACCTGTTTATCATGTTTGATACAATCGCCAAGAGAAATTTTTACACATGTATAAGTCGACAATGGTAACACTGTTCCCAATAGTAAAAATGTTCAAGCAACCCAAAGGTCCATTGACATATGATGAGTAATGACTCATACCTGTAATCTCAGCACTTTGGGAGGCTGAGGCAGGAGGATCACTTGAGGCCAGGAGTTTGAGACCAGACTGGACAATTGGTGAGACCTTGTCTCTACAATAAATCAAGGAAAATTTGCCAGGCATGATGGTACATGCCTGTAGTTCCAGCTACTTGGAAGGCAGAAGCAGAAGGCTCACCTGAGCCCAGCAGATTGAAGCTGTGGTGGCCATGAGTGTGCCCTTGCACTCCGGCCTGGGTGACAGAGTGAGACTCTTACACACAAAAAAAAAAGAAAAAAAGATTCACACATAATGTTGCTTATATAATATATCTTGCTGCCGCATAACATTTTATTGTGTAAAAATATCACTCTTTTTTTTTTAGTTGGAACCTCCTTCTGTTGCCCAGGCTATAGTACAGTGGTAAACAATCATGACAACACAGCCTCGAACTTCTGGGCTCAGGCAATTCTTCCACCTCAGCCTTCTGAGCAGCTGGTACCGCAGGTGTGTGCCACCATGCCCGGCTAATTTTTTTGTAGAGATGAGGTCTCACTATGTTGGACTCAGGCAATCCTCTCACCTCCACCTACCAAAGTGCTGGAATTACAGGCATGAGCCACCATGCCCGGCTATGTATGACTCTTAACAACATAATGTCAGATAAAAAAGGGAAACTAATTCCACTAGCTTTCACTTCTCAAATTCTTCTCCTCTGTATTGAAGAGGCAGTCATTAACAGATCTGGAAAGTCATTGAAGTCTATCTTTGACTAACAAATCTCCTAAGTCTGTGTTCCTATTTCCTTATATTGATCCCCCTCCCAGCACCTTACCGTAAGGTATTCTTTATCTATATTCTCTCCGGCCTCTCACCTGCCAAAATATGGTTTCAACAACAAGCCCGAACTCTTTCTATATCATGTGTTTCTGCCACTCCACTCTCAGGGCAGTCTCAACAACACACATGGCTTTGACAGCCAGTATAAGCTGATATCCCCCCAAATTTACATATTTTTCCCCTGAGCTAACACGAACTGCTCACTTGTCATCTCCACTTGGGGGCCTGACAGACCACTTTAATTCAAAACATAAAATATTCACTTCTGAGTTTCCCCCTCCAAATTTGTTCTTTCTCCTACTATTCCCCTCTCTTTTCATCGCATATTTCAAAATCCCTTTCTCATTAATGCTACCACTAGTTACCCAATTTCGTAGAACCAGGGATCTGAAGTTAATCCTAGACAATTTCCTGTGTTGGACATTGGGAATATGTTTCCTATGGTAGGGGTCACAACCCCAGAGCCATGGGCTGGTATCAGTCTGTGGCCTGTTAGGAACCAGGCCACACAGCAGGAAGTGAGTTGTGGGCAACAGTGAGAGAAGGTTCATCTGTATTTACAGTCACTCCTAGTCATCAGCATTAGGCCTGAGCTTCACCTCCTGTCAGATCAGCCAGGGTATTAGATTCTCATAGCAACATGAATCCTATTGTGAACTGCACTTGTGAGGGATCTAGGTTGTACCCTCCCTATGAGGATCAAATACCTGATCATCTGAGGTGGGGCTGAGGCAGTGATGCTAGTGTTGTCTCCCATCACCCACATGGGACCGTCTAGTTGCAGGAAAACAAACTCAGGGCTCCTACTGATCCTGCATTATGGTGAGCTGAATAATCATTTTATTATATATTATAACGTAATAACAATAAAAATAAAACACACAATAGATGCTATACACTTGAATCATTCCCAAACCATCCTCTACCTCACTGCACCCTCTCATTTCCCCCCATCACTCCCTCTTCCCCATCTGTGGAAAAATTATCTTCCACAAAACCAGTCCCTGATGCCAAAAAGATTGGAGACTGCTGTCCTATAGGATTCCAACAGCAGTGATCAGTGCAAAAATGAATGACTAGAGAGGAAGATGTAAAGACTGTTCTTGAAAACATGTAAATTATTCCTAGGAATCCCCAGAAATAACTGAAAGAGATATTAAAGGCACTATAGGATCTTTGTGTCAAGTAGAACTATAAACCAACCAGAGGATGCTAAGTTACTCAGTTTTACTCATACATGAGTAAAACCTAGAAATATTCAAATTACATACTTTGGGTGTCTGTTTCTTCCACTATATCATGCATCTTCCAAAATTAGGGGCTGTGTTTTTAATCTTTGATTTCTCAGTGCCTATCATGGTACCTAATATATTGTAGATACTTAATACTATTTAATATTTAAAGCAATAAATTCATACAAAATTAACTTTTCCAGAACTTTTTTTTTTTTAATGATTGAGGAAATTCGGTGGCAGAGTGAGCCTCTCTCTGAGCTCCTGATCAGGGAAGGAGCCATTGCTCTGTCAGCCTGTATCTCAGACCATTCCTAATGAGAGAAACATTTCAAACTGGGCTTCCAAATTGCTCTTCAGTAAGTCAACTTGCTTTGTACTTAACATGTGTTCTACCTACACATAAGTAAGCACAATGCAGAAGAAAAAAGGGGGGAGGTAAAAGATCAGGAACAAATAGCTTGCTATGTTTTGTAAACACTCGCCTCAAAGGATTTGGCAGCACGACTCACAATAATTTTGTCTTTGTTTTTCTGAAGCATCCACACATAGTATCACAAAAAGAAGCACAATGCTTTCACAGAATATAAATTGGATGAAATAAAAAGGATATTATTTCTACTAGCATAAATATTTACCAATCTAGTTAAAGTTTATAGAAGACATGGGGAATGAGTGCCTGCTTACGGTCAAGGGAGCATTGTATATTTGTTGTGTGCTATCCAACTGAAAACTGATTATTTTCTTCCTTATATAACTTTAGTATTGTTTTTTAAAGCATGTTTATTTATTTACCCTGTGGGATTCCACACTTTTGTCAGGTCATTACCCTTACATTATAAGAATCAGTGTCAGATGTTCATGATGGTGACACTTGGGAAGCCACCCAGTGGAATATAATGAGGCCTGCAGTCAATAAATAATGTTGACCTGAAAAAAAATAGTGAAAACACGGCTTCTACCCACAAGTAACTACTGACTATTAACTGTTCTATGAAATATCATGAAAAGAACAGTGTGCTCATGACAACCCAGCAGTTGAACTCTGATGGTTGTTTTTTTTTCTTTTAATCTTAGGAGGGAGCGAGTGTGCATTCATATACCTACCTGAGTTAATAATAACTTCTAAATCTGGCATTTCCTGATAATACTACAAGCTTATAAAACAGCTTTCATCCAAGGACCTTAAAAAGGCCTAAATCAGGCAAGAATTATCAGCATTTGAAAGATAAAGAAGCCCTCAAAGATTATGCAATTTGCCCAAGGTCAGACGGAAAAACTTGCTAAAACAAAAATACAATTCAAGGTAACCAACTCCCAGTGTGTTTTTCTAATTATTAGACAATCCGCTCCCGTGTCAGGCTTGAAGCTTCGCCTTAGATTTGCAAAACTTCAATGGATCACTGAAGTCCAGGGCATGTTCCCAAAGGGCAGCTGTGGTTAATTGAACATCTTGCAACTAGCGGGACTCTGTTATTAGTCTCATTAATTAGTTTAAAGCATTTCTCACAAAACAAATTCTCAAAACACATGAAAACTAAGGATTTCCCCTTTGTTTTAGAATCTCACAAATGAAGATGTTACAACCCAAGTTATAATTGAAATGAATGTATCACATTTTCATTTATAACTCAATAAAAAAAACCAAGCCTTAGTTGTACAATGTTAGGATAGCAGTAAAGAGACCAAAGGTGCAAAGTTTCACTACAAACACTCCCTTTGTGATGCAGAGAGCATTCTAAATTAAGTGGTATAAAAACAATAGAAGTTTATTGTGTAAACCAGCAAACCACTCAAAAATGCTAAGCAATCATGTCTAAGACTTTCTTTTTCATCTTTGTGCTGCTATGTTTGCTGTTCCCATAACCCTGGACAATTTTTCCTCTCCCATCTCTCCTTCTTCAGCATCTTAACTCTCAAAAGACCCAATTCAGGAATCACCTGTCTCTGGAATCCTTGCCTGCCTGCTCTCCCCATATTCTGCCCCATCCTTCCAGGCTGGAATGCAGTCTCCGGTTCCTCCCCCCCCCCAGTCCCCCACACAGCCTGTCCCCCATGGCCCTCCCCGCTGAGGCTCCCGTGGCCCTCTCAGCTTATCTCTATTGACCACCTATCTTCTTGCATTTAGATGGTCTCTCTTGGGCATTAGACTGAGCTCCAAGAAAGCAGGGAAAGTGTTTCCATTTTGTAAAGGGGTGAGGGGAGGATTATTTCTAATTTCCTGTAATCTAGCTTGACACATTGAAGAGTTCAGAAAAAATTGTCCAAAACTGTAAGAATTCGTTTTTCTATTTCTGCTTCACATGCAAAGAGCTAAGAAGTTGTCACCCTCATCTTTAGAACAAGAAGAAAACTGAACAAAATGAAAACCAATGGCTTTTCTTGGACCCGTCAGAGAACTGATGTTGTAGGGGAAACCACCATCCCAAAATCCGAGGAAATAGATGCATCCAGAGGATCGCATCTGAGATCTGCTTACCTGGAGCAGAAGCCTCTGGAGACATAAACCAGTATGAACAGTTAAATGGCATTTTTGATGAATTGCTGAAGGCTGAGTGTGGGCTAGTGTGAGAATGAGAAGCTCCTGGGAGTCACAGGGGACCTCCCACAACTTTATGGGTTTCATCTCCAGGGATCCTGCCAGGTCCTCATGGAGAAAAGCCAAGAAAGATCTAGTGGCTCTGCCAGCGGCAGGAGTCAAATGACCAGTGTGAAATGTCCAAACAATTTTCCATTACAAAAGCCTATTTTCCAGAGAAAAAGACTTTATCGGAACCTTATCCTACCCGAGGATGGACATATCCCTGATTCTAGCTCTCTCTAGCCTTCCAGTCTCACACAAGGGGTAAAGATAAGACTAAGAAACACTTGTGAAGAGTATAGCCTAGGTCCACAAAAAGACTGAAATTCAATCATAAAACTAGAATTCTCCTGCCTACACTTTTATTACCACAACCTCATGGCCCCAATATAATAGCAATGGATTATAACTGAAAGGGCACAAAATTCATCCAAGGAAGAATTTAGGGAGACCAAGGACAGCAAGAGAGAGAAAAATAAGGACAGAATTTGAAACCTGTCACACTTACATCTTAGCAAATATCAAACGCAGCTTAACTCCTAGTCATATTAATGGGCATCTCCACCCTAAAGATCCATTTACCTCAGTCCCTGTTAATCAATACAAAATGTTTGACTTTCTTTTTTTTTTTTTAATCAGAGTCTCACTCTGTTGCCCAGGCTGGAGTGCAGTGGCACGCTCATGGACACCGCAGCCTCGACTAGCTGGAACTACAGGCGCGCACTACCATGCCTGGTTTATTTTTTGATTTGTTGTAGAGACGAGGTCTTGCCAAGTTGCCCAGGCTAGGCTCAGACCCCTGAGTTCAGGCAATCCTCTCACCTGGCCTCCCAAAGTTTTGGTATTACAGGCTTGAGCCACCACACCCAGCCACACATTTGACTTTCAACAAAAAATTGCAAAGCATGACAAAAGGCAGGAGAAACACTGTCTGAAAAGAAAAAGCAAGCATTAGAACCAGAGTCAGATATAGCACAGATTGTAGAATTATGAAGTAGGGGATTTATAATAACTATGATTGATATTAAGGGCTCTAATGAAAAAAGTAGACAATATGCAAAGCAACTGGGTATTGTAAACAGAGATATGAAACTCTAGGAGAACATCAAAAGGAAATGTAAAAATAAAAAACATTAGTAAATAATGTGTTTAATGAGCTCAGTAGTAGGCTGGACACAGTCAAAGAAAGAATCAGTGGGTTTGAAGGTAGGTCAATAATAACTTCCAAAACTGAAGTGCAAAGTCAAAAATAATTTTTGAAAAACAGATGGAACATCCAAGAACTATGGGATAATTTTAAATATGTGTCATTGGAATACCAGAAGGAGAAAAAAAAGAACAGAGCAAAAGAAATATTTGAAGTTTAATAATGGCTGAGAATTTTCCAAAATTAATGGCACGTACTGTTTTAGTCCCTTTGAGTTGCTTATAACGGGATTCCTGAGGCTGGGTCTTTTAGAAAGAAAAGAGCTATATTTGACTAGCAGTTCTGCAGACTGTACAAGAAGCATAGCACAGGCATCTATATCTGCTCCCAAATCATGATGGAGGGGGAAGGGAAGAATGCGTGTCCAAAGACCACATGCTGAAAGAGAAGCGAGAGAGAGGGGAGAGGAAGGTGTCAGGATCTCTTCAAAAACTAGCTTTCATGGAAACTAATAAGAGTGAGAACTCACTCACCTCCCACCCCCACCTAAGGAGGATGTTCATCTATTCCTGAGGACTTTACCCCCATGATCCAAACACCTTCTATTAGGCTTCATCTCTGGAATCAAATTTTAACGTGAGGTGAAGAGGGGTCAAATATCCAAACCATAACAGACACTAGACCACACATCTAAGTAGCTTAGAAACAAACAGAATAAATTTTTTTTAAAAATACACCCAGAAATTCAAACTGCAGAAAACAAAAGGCAAAGTAAACATCTAGAAAGAAGCCTGAGGGGGGGGAAAAATCTTACTTATTAGACGAAGGTCAAGGATAAGAGTTGCAATGAACTTCTTATCAGAAACAAGCAAGAGAGTGAGTGAAATATTTAATGCTGAAATTAAAAAAAAAACAAAGCTGACAAATAAGGTTTTAAAAGGGGAAGGATTTCTTAATTTTTATGGGAGGGAGAATATTCTTTTTAGTAGATTTTTGTTTGTTTGTTTGTTTGTTTAAATGTCTCACTCCAGCTTCAAGGCTGGAGTGCAGTGGCACAATCACTGCTCACTTTAGACTAGATTTCTTGTGCTCAGGCTACCCTCTGGTCTCAGTCTCCCAAGGAGCTGGGACTACAGATGTATACCAACACGACTGGCTAACTTTTTTCTTTTGTGTAGAGATGAGGCCTTGCAATGTTGCCTAGGCTGGTTACAAACTCCTGTACTCGAGTAATCTGCCTGCCTTGGCCTTCCAAAATACTGGGATTGCAGGCACACCCAAACCTTTAATAACTTTCTAAATATGTAATTAGTATACAATAGACTGTATATGTATATAATTTGACAAGTTTTGACATAGGTACATGCCTATGAAAACATTACCACAATCAAGATAATGAATACATCCATCACCTCCTCCACAATTTTTTTATTTTTTTTTTTATTTTTTTTTGAGTCTAGGCCTGGCTCTGTTGCCCAGACTAGAGTGCAGTGGCATGATCATGGCTCATCACAGCCTCAACCTTCTGGGCTCAGGTGATCCTTCCAGTTCTGCCTCCCGAGTAGCTGGGACTACAGGCACATGCCACCATGCCCAGCTAATTTATTTTATTTTTTGTAGAGACAAGGTCTTGCTATATTGCCCAGGCTGTTCTCCAACAACCCATTTACCTTGACCTCCCAAAATGCTGGGATTACAGGTATAAGCCACCACACCTGGCCTCTCCAAAAATTTTGTTGTGCCTTTTTGTGATTTCTCCCTCCCTGCTCTCCTTGGGCAATTCCTGATCTGTCACTCTAGATTAGTTTGCATTTTCTGTGATGTCATGTAAATGAAATCATACACTATATTATTTCCGACTTCTTTCACTCAGCATAAAGAGTTTTTTGTGTTTGTTACTGTTCATTGCTGAGCATGGATTCCTTTATATGGTTATTTGCAATTTGTTTATCCATTCAACTGTTATTTGGCTATTTAAGTTATTTCCAGTTTGAGGCTATCACAAACAAAGCAGTTATAAACATTCATGTAAAAGTATTTTTGTGTACATATATTTTTATTTATCTCAGGTAAATGCCAAGTAGTGAACTATTTGGATTATATAGTTTGTAATTGTTTATTTAAGAAACTACCAAACTTTGCTTTTTATTATAAAATTACAAATTGGTTGTATGTATTATTTTACATTCCCACTAGCAATATATGAAAGTTGAGTTTCTTCACATCCTCGTGAATTGTGATTGTGCCACTGCACTTAAGCCTGGGCAAAAGAGTGAAAGGCCAGACTCAAACAAAACGAAATAACAAAGAGAAGTTCTTAAGTTTGATAAAGTCCAATTCAGCCATTTTGTCTTTTAACGATTCTGTTTTCAATGTCATGGCTAAGAAATTTTTGTCTAATCCAAAATCACAGAAAGTTTTCTTCTAACTGTTTTCCTAGAAGTTTTATAATTATAAACTTTGCATTTCGTCTTTAACCTTTGTATTTAAGTTTAACGTTTCTAACCTTCTAAGTGTGCAGTGGTATCTCATTATTTTAATGTGCTTATTTGATACCTATATATCTTCTTTGGTGATGTATTTGCTCAAATTCTCTGCCTATTTTTTAATTGAGATGGGGTTTTTTTTGTTATTGAGTTTGGAGAGTTAGTTATATATTCTTGATACAAGTTTTTATTAGATATATGATTTGCAACGATTTTCTTCCAGTCTGTGACTTGGCTTTTTATTCTCTTAAGAGGGTCTTTCAAAGCTGGGCGCAGTGGCTCACACCTGTAATCCCAACATTTTGGGAGGTGAAGGTGAGACAATTACCTGAACTCAGGGGTTCAAGACCAGCCTGGGCAGCATGGCAAGACCTCATCTCTACAGTAAATCAAAAACTTACCTGGGCATTGTGGCGCATGCCTGTAATTCCGGCTACTTGGAAAACTGAGGCGCAAGGATCACCTGAGCCCAGCAGGCCAAGGCTGCAGTGGCCATAAGTGTGCCACTGCACTACAGCCTGGGCGACAGACTCCAACTCAAGAAAAAGAGTGTCTTTCAAAAAGAAATTCTTGTTTGGTTGCAGCAACTCACGCCTGTAATCCCAGCACTTTGGGAGACTGAGGCAAAAGGATTGCTTCAGGACCAGCCTGGGCAGCATAGTGAGAACTTGTGTCTACAAAATTCAAAAAATTAGCCGGGCATGGTGGCTCACACCTGTAGTCCTAGCTACTTGGGAGCTGAGGCAGAAGGATTGCCTGAGTCCAAAGGTTGAGGCTGCGGTGAATTGCGATTGTATCACTGCACTTAAACCTGGGCAAAAGAGTGAAAGACCAGACTCAAATAAAATGAAACAACAAAGAGAAGCTCTTAAGTTTGATAAAGTCCAATTCAGCCATTTTGTCTTTTAAGGATTCTGTTTTGAATGTCATGCCTAATAAATTTTTGCCTAATCCAAGATCACAAGAAGTTTTCTTCTAAATGTTTTCCTAGAAGTTTTATAGTTGTAGATTTTGCATTTAGTCTTGTTATCCATTTTGAGTTAACTTTTGTATGATACAAAAAGTATAGTTTAAAGTTTATTTGTTTTGTATATGCCTATTCTGTTGTGCTGGCATCTTTTATAGAAAAGGCTGTTCTTTTTCTACCAAATTATCTTTACACCTTTGTCAAAAATCATTTGTGTGCCATACATGTGTGGATTTCTGGACTATTCTGTTCCACTGATCTTTCTATCTTTGTACCAATACCACACTCTCTTAATTATTGTTGCTTTATAAGTTCTAAAATCAGGTATTGTTAGTCCTTCAACTTTGCTTTTTATTATAAAATTATTTTGGCTTTTCTAGATTCTTTACTTTTTTTTTTTAATTAGAGTCTCACTGTCTTCCAGGTTGGAGTACAATGGCATGCTCATGGTCACTGCAACCTCAACCTGCTGAGTTCAGGTGATCCTCGCCCAGTCTTCCAAGTAGCTGGAACAACAGGTGCGTATCACCATGTCCAGTTAATTTTTTGATTTATTGTAGAGTCGAGGTCTTGCCAAGTTGCCTAACCTGGTCTCAAACCTATGGGTTCAGGTAGTCCTCTCACCTCCACCTCCCAAAGTGCTGGGATTACAGACGTGAATCACCATGCTGGTTTCTTTACATTTCTAGATAAATTTTAGAGTCAGATTATAAATTTCTATCCCCCTCAAAAAAGAGTGCTGGGATTCTATTAGAACTTCATTAAATCGGGCCCAGCACAGTGGCTCACACCTGTAATTCCAGAAATTTGGGAGGCCCAAGGCAGGCAGATTACTTGAGCCCACGTGTTCAAGACCAGCCTGGGCAACATAGTGAAACTTTGTCTGTAAAAAAAATAATAAAAATTTTTTTAAAAGAATTTCATTAAATCTATAGATCCACCTGGGGAATATTTACATCTTAATAATATGGAGTCTCTCAACCCATGAGCACAGTATATATCTTCATTTTTAAAGTCTTCGTCTTCTTTAATTTCTTTAATTTTTAAGTTTTAGTCCACACTTATTTCACATTTTGATAGATGTGTTCCTAAATATCTTATATATCTGATGCTATTATAAATAGTATTGATTACTTAATTTCAATTTTCAATTGTTTGTTGCCAGTATATAGAAATAGAACTTATTTTTGTATGTTAATTCTTTATCTTGCATCCTTGGCAAACTTACTTTTTTTTTTTTTTTTTTGAGTTGGAGTCTCACTCTGTCGCCCAGACTGGAGTGCAGTGGCCACTCCCGGCCACCGCAGGCTCGACCTACTGGACTCCGGTGATCCTTCCTCCTCAGCCTTCCAAGTAGCTGGAACTACAGGCGCGCGCTACCATGCCTGGCTAATTTTTTATTTACTGTAGAGATGAGGTCTCGCCAAGTTGCCCAGGCGGGTCTAGAACCCGTGGGCTCAGGCAATCCACTCACCTCAGCCTCCCAAAGCACGGGATTACAGGCTGAGCCACCGAGCCCGGCAACAAACTTACTTAATAGCTTTTTGTGTTTTCAGATTTTATCAAAATTTTTACATAGAGGATCATGTCTCAAAATAGAATTTTACTTCTTTACCCCTCAAGTTATTTTTTCCCCCTACTTGATTGCACTAGTTAGAACCTCTATTATAATGTTAATAGAAGTGGTGAAAGCAGAAATCTTTGTCTTGTTTCTATCCTTAGGGATAAAGCACTTGCCATAATGTTTGATATAGGTGTAGATATTTTGTAGAGGCCCTGTATCAGGTGAAAGAAATCTCATTTACTTTTTATCTGCTGAGAGTTTTAGTTAGGATTAGATGTTAAATTTTATCAAATAAATATCTGCATCTACTAAGATGATTATATGAACTTACTTTTCAAGCCGGTTAATATAGTGATTTAATTGATTGATTCAATGTTAAACAAATCTTGCATTCCTGGGATAAACTTACCTGATCATGATGCATCTTCTATGTGATGTTTTTGCATTGTATCTATGTTTGTTTAGGATTATTGCACCTATGTTAATAAGGGATATTAGTCTATGGTTTTCTGTTCCTTTAATGACGTTGTCTCATTTTGAAATTCAGTTATGATGCCCTCATAGAATGAGATGGAAAGAACTATCTCCCTTTCGATTTTCTGCATGATCGTGTGTATAATTAGTATTATTTATTTCTTAACTGTTTTGGAAAATTAACCCACAGAAAAGCAGACAAAACAAAAATTTCCCCAAATCTTCTACCCATAGGTAATAGCTGTACATATACCTGTATGTTATTGTGTGATTATATGCCATATTATGTTTAAAAATGGAAAATTGCAAGTAATCTACATATGCAACAATAGAAAAAAGTGGCTCAATAGTGTGGCTTATTGTTACAATGGACTATTATGTAATCATGATAAATGCTAAAAGAAATTTTAATTATATCTAAGTTTAGTTAGTATGCTGGAAGGGTAGGCTTTGTTTGCTGTTTGGGGAGATTTATTTTTGTTTTGCTGTTTAGGTTTTGTTTTGTTTCATTTAATAAAACATTGCTGATATAATCTAGACTTTATTGCTGTTGTTGTTGTTGCTGTTGTTGTTGTTTGAGTCCGAGTCTCACTCTGTCACCCAGGTTGGAGTGCAATAGCACACTCATAGCGACCACAGCCTTGACTTGCTGAGCTCAGGTAATCCTTCCACCTCAGCCTTCCAAGTAGCTGAAACCACAGGCACACGCCACCACACACAGCTAATTTTTTGATTTATTATAGAGACAGGGTCTCGCCAAGTTGCCCTGGCTGCTCTTGAACCCTTGGTCTCGGGCAATTCTCTCACCTCTGCCTCCCAAAGTGCTGGGATTACAGGTGTGAGCCACCACACCCAGATATAATTAGACTTTTAAAAGATACAATACTGTTTTGCTTCTCTGGGATTGAGAATTCAATTAACATTTGATTTAAATTTGTTATTTTTTATGCTGAATATAAACTTAGTTACATATGTAAATAAAGTACCATTTAATAGGCTTGAAGAAAACTATGACATCACTTAATATACATGTTTTTTACTTGGGAAATGCTTTTTGGTGTTTATGGTTGAACCATGGCTGTCTCTTGATTGTGTTTATATGGAAACACAATCTCTTGTCCCTTTCCATATAAACACAACAAGAAAGGAGGAAACCTCTCACCTTTGTATAACTTGTATCTTACTTATCTCTGTATATATAGCTTATGTGCCGCAAATTACTATCTATTCTTGCAAGAATGTGTGTTAAACAGTTGCTTAGGAGACATCAGGTAAGAACCACAGGACTGGAGTAAGAAACTTTAGGAATAATGTTTAAGGCAAAAAAAAAAAAAAAACCAGGAAAATAAAACTAAACTAGACTTTTGATGTCCTTTGTGCAGTATTAATTAAGATTGAATAATCCCAGATTAGTCACTGTCTGACATTACGTTCTAATGTAATTTTCTTATTGCAATGTTCACGCCACTATGGTTGGGGGTAGAGTCTCCCCTATATGAAATAGTTATTTCCTCTTCAGTCACACTGTAAAAAGACCACTTAGGATAGAAAAAGGCCACTTAGGGTAGGAACTGAACTTAGGCCTGGGGATGCTTGAAGCTGACACCTGTCAAATGGAACCAAGCAGTAGGTTTGGCCAGGAGGGCACCTCCTACAGGGCCTGTGGTTGGGGGGGGATGGGATACAAGCTTGAGGGTATCCTCAAATAGGAGCCAGTTTTAAGTGAGTTCAGTGAGTGTTGGACTTTCCCATGACTCCCAGATATTCAGCAACTCTTGTTCCAACAGGCGGCTGACTTGTGCTGTGAGAAATGAAAGGAGAGACCTGGGAAAGAGAGACAAAAGAAGAGTAGTGGCTGCCTCTTGGAGGCCTGAGCTAAGGGAGTAATAATAGTAGAAACTAGCATCAGGAACAATTGAGAACATGCTGGGCAATAGAAGCAGGCAGGGAAAGTAAGGGACTTGTTATCAAAGGTGTGTGGGGAAATCCTTAGAGTGTGGGAGCCTTGAAAAGAAATAATAAAATTGGAGATCATTTGAGGGGAGTATAGTAAACAGAATTTGGCCAGGAAACAACGGTGTTTGAATGCTGGCTCTAACACACCTACAGCAAGTAGTTTAGCCTCTCTGTCTCTCAGACTCCTCATCTATAAAATGGGTGTAACAGTAATACTGACCTAATTGACTGCTCTGAGGAAGACATGAATTAATACACATAAAGCTCTTAGAACAGTACTGAATACATGAAAAATTATTGTCAGTATAGATTGGGGAGAGCAAACCATAACATTTATTGAAGGAAATACATTCATGATGTACTTAATGAAGATGTCACAAAACATTAAGTATATTTTAATCACAATTTGTCAATCTACATAGATATACAAAGTGAAATTATGAAACAATATATTCAAAGATCTCTGGATTGAGAGATTATAGGTCCTTTTATTTTATTCCTTTTCATATCTCCTTTTCTGAAGCTTATGGAGTAAACTTTTGTAATAAGAAAAAATGTAACTATATTTTGATATGTAATGAAGGAACAGTAAGAAGTTTCTAGAAAGTTGGTTGGTAGAAATCAGATTCTGCAATATGCCACAAGAAATTAATCTTAAATTTAAAAGACCCCAAGAATTCACAGAGGAGGCATCTCAATCTGATCGTTTACCAATGTGATGTTTAAAAGTCATAGTGGCGGAAGGATCGCTGGAGCTCAGCAGGTCGAAACTGGGGTGGCCACAAGTGTGCCACTGCACTCCAGCCTGGGCAATGGAGTGAGAATCCAACTCAAAAAAAAAAAAAAAGACACTATCTAGATTCTCTCTCAGCAAGTAGGCAGGAATTAGACTGGCTTTATTTTATTTTATCTTTTTTTTTTTTTTTTTGAGTTGAAGTCTCACTCTGTCACCCAGGCTGAATTACGCAGGACACTCACAGCCACCATACCTCAACCCACTGGACTCAGGTGATCCTTCCGCCTCAGCCTCCCAAGTAACTGGAACTATAGGCACATGCCACTATGCCCAGCTAATTTTTTATTTATTGTAGAGACAAGGTCTCACCAATTTGCCCAGGCTGGTCTCCAGCCCACGGGCTCAGGCAATCCTCTCACCTCCACCTTCCAAAGTGCTGGGATTACAGGCATGAGTCACTGCACCCGGCCTAGACTGGCTTTAAAGAACAGTCACATGACTACACAAAAGTAATTATATGCTAACCTCACTTTAAAACACTGGTTAACACTGACCATTTAAGTTTAACCAAAAAATAGAGGTGTTCGCTATTCATTAACTCCTTAAATTTATACTACAATCTTATAAAGAAGATACTACTATTAGCCATATTTTACAGTGGGACCAGAGTGATTAAATAACTTGCCCAAAATCACAGTTAGAAAGGGTTCAAACCAAGATCCAAACAAAAGCCTGGACATACAACCAGGCACTCAAACTAGCCTTTAGCTATAGAAACTCAAAAGCACACGTGCATACACACACTGCATGGAAATGGAAAGTGTCTCCGTCTATTGGGGCTGCTATAACAAAATACCATAGACTGGGTAGTCCAGAAACCATGGAAATTTATTTCCCAAAGCTCTGGATGCTGAGAAGTTCAAGCTCAAGTCACAGGTAGATTTGGTGTCTGGTGAGGACCTGCTTTCTGGTTCATAGAGAAAAGGCAAGCTCTCTGGGATCCCTTTCATAAGGCCATTAGTCCCATTCATGAAGGCTCTACCCTCTCGACACCCCACCCTCATCACATTGGTGATTAGGTTTCAACATACATGTTTCAGGAGGACATAAAATTTTTTTAAAAGTATCAGAAAGAATCCCCTGCATATGCCCTATAATTGTTTCCAAGTTTTTCAAGCTGACCCTACTGACCCTACTGACTTTAGAATTCTATGTTAGCTTATAATTTTGAACCTAAATAGGAAAGGAGTAAATACTGTCACTAATAGCACTGAAATATAAGAACAGCACACATGTCCCTATGCATGGCATCTAAAAACAGTGCACTGTGAGTTTGGAAATTAAGCATTACAGCAGACTTTTTTTTCTTGTCATTATAGAATGTGCCATTCATTCATTTGCTCATTTATTCCACAAATATTCCTAGAGTGTCTGTTCTATTTTAGGTACTGTGTGGTAGGCACTGACAGTGGTCTCAACAGTTCACTTAGAATGGCTTTTTTATTTTAAGCTTCTCAGATCATCACTCACTGAGATTTAGAGTTAACAGGAAGAAAAACATTCCTGTCTCTAAGTACATGCACAATCCTGCAATTGAAGTAGGACACAGTTTTCTCTTATATCCCCTAAACAAGGCACAGACCTTATATTCTCCCTTGTTAATATCCAATTAGATATATGTATGTAGGAATTATGATGAAAGCAAATATCCATACAAATAAATGTAAATGCAATTGAAAGACATTTTTTACCCAGCAAGTATCTGTGTAACTGAGTCCATTTATCCCCGAGGATTTAAAGGAGGAAAAAAAAAGAGGCTATAAAATGACCATCCTCTGTAAATGGTAGCTAAATCTAATCCGCTCTTACCCATTGAGGGCACTTTGTTTTGGTAGTGATGGCATCTTTCTCCTTCCTCAAATGCAGGGAGAACTCTTGATGAGCACCTCCTGCATCCTTGATTATGGGAGGCACGCTTTGTAATGGGGTCATTATCTTGCAGAGGACTGGGTAAGAGAAAGTGTTCCTTCTTTCCTGTATTAAAGTGCCTGCTCCTTGACTCAGTTATTAAAATAAGGTAGCAAATAGCTCCTTATTCTAATTTTCCTTATCAGCCTCTACAGGGCCCATTTCAGGCTGTCTGTGAAGTGTTAGAATGCAATTGTATGCTTGAATAAAAAGGAGAAACTGAATTAGAGCCTCTTAAGACCATTATATTGTCTTATTTAGTGACACTGTTTGCCTTACCATTACTAAGCAGTGAGCTAAGTGTTCTTCCGGAGTGGTAATAATAATATCCACATTTAACCAGCACTTTACACTTTGCAAAGCACTTTCACATACGTTATCTCTTACGAACCAGGCAACAGTGCTGAAACAGACCAGGTGGGTGTCATGATCATCAGTTTGCCAAGATGGGGACTGAATCATGGTTAAGTTATAGCTTTAAAACTTCAAAGCAGGACATGAAAGCCAGTGAACCTGGTATGGGAGTGGAGCTTGTTCTCTTTGGGTAGGGCAGATGGTCTTCAGGGACTCAACGGCTAAACTTCCCTGCCACCTACCTAGAAGCCCCTGAATTCTAACTTAAATGATGACTCTTTGAGAGGGCAGAAATGTGGCAAATCAGAAGCACTTCATATTAAGCAAGAGTAAACATGAGTATTTGTTATTCATCCACAAATTATGGAGGATAATTCACTTTTTTTCTCCTACACTCGCCCCTCCCTCCACCTGCCCATCCTGCCCTTGAATCAGGGATCTCAGTGCCCATCCCTCATCACTGAGTGCCAGGATGCAACACTCACCCCACCACACCTCAGTTTTCCCTCCCTCCCCTTCTCTCCTTCGGGGCAGTGCCACCTTCACTCTTCTGACCCTCCCCATTTTCTCTGGCCTCCCTGTCACCCACTCTCTGCTCTCTGGACCCACATACATTCTGGTTTCACACGAAACAGCTTTCCTCCACCCCCAACACCCTCCCCTCCACCCAGAGGCTTAGTGAATATTTTAAGCTGAAGGAATTTGAAGAATGGCAAATGCAAGAGGAACTCTCTGACCTCTCCCTGAAGCAGGCAGTAAGGCCCTCTTCCTCTTACAGGTACCCTTTGTATTTCTGGAGAAAGGGAGTATTTCTGTCTCAGAAGATGGACAGTCCAAGGGCTCTTTCATAACAAAATGAAGACCTGAAGAAGCAGTTAAACCTGAGTGTTTTTATACTAGGTTTGAGAAAGTGCCGGACATTATAGAGAAGTATGATCGGACAAAAAGGTATGAGCTAAACATCGTAAACCTTGGAAAACTTAACAAGACCTCTTTTGTTCAGATTCCTCTTGCCTGACCCTTCATCTTCTGAAATAAAAACGCTTAGTAAGGGTTGAATATCCCTAATCTAAAAATCTGAAATCCAGCATGCTCCAATGAACATTACCTTTGAGCATCATGTCAGTGCTTTAAAAGTTTCAGATTTTGGAGCATTTTGGATTTGGGATTTTCAGATTTGGGATACTCAATGTGTACTGATGACTTCAATCCAAAGGCACTTGGGGAGCAACAAATGTAGGGAGGAGCCTTCTCTGAATTCCCCTCACCTGCCTAAAGACAGATGCTCTGAGAGGAACTCAACCGTCTTCCATCCCCTCCCCAGAAGTTTCATCAACCAGGCAAGATTAAAATCTGTCACAAGAGAAAAAGACTAGAAGTCAGCTGTACACCCAAGCTTTGTGGAAAGCTATCATCTCTTCTTCCAGTGGCTCATTCATCATTCCCCATGATCATTTATTTTCCCCAAGTTGCCTGCATCTGCCCTCCTGTCTCTTGGATAAAGAGGGTATATACACTTCTAGATCCCACTGGGTTTGGGGGTTATTCACTTTTCTTTCATGTGATACCCCTGTGCATGTAATAAGTTTGTAAACCTTTTTCCTGTTCATCTGCCTGTTGACAGCTAATTTCATAGACTCAGTTACTGAACTCTCAAAGGGAAGAGGAAAAGTCACCTTTCCCCTACAATGACTTGCAAATCTCCAAAGGTTTCTAGAAATCCTTGTGTCATTACCAAAAGTGGGTTGTACTATTACCAAACGTGGCAAATTATCTTACTCTCTAGAAAGTAGAGCTTTGGCAAGAATCAAGATGGTAACACTCTGGTTCAGAGTTGAATGCAATGGCAGGGTGTGACCAAGACAGGGGAGAAAAGCAAGGAACAAGGAACGCAAGGATTCGACACAATAACACACCCCTCTCTCTGGGGCTTCTCCCTTCACAGTGAGCCAGTAAGTTGCTGAGCAAGTGTGTTATTCTGTCTGGGAACTTCTCTGGAAAGGTTATAAGGAGCTGTTCCCTCGGGCAGGCTCAGTGGCTCAGCCTGTAATCCCAGCACTTTGGGAGGCTAAAGTGCGTGGATGGCCTGAGCCCGTGGGTTTGAGACCCGCCTGGGTAACTTGGCAAGACCTCATCTCTACAATAAATCAAAAACTAGCCGGGTGTGGTAGTGTGCACCTTTAGTTCCAGCTACTTGGAAGGCTGAGGTGGAAGGATCGCTGGAGCTCAGCAAGGTGAGGCTGTGGTGGCCAGGAGTGTGCCACTGCACTCCAGTCTGGGCGACGGAGTGAAACTCCACCTCAAAAAAAAAAAAAAAAAAAAAAGAAAAGAAGGAGCTGTTCCCCATAAAAAAGGGCAAACATATGGACTTCGTAGCAACTTGGGTAGACTTCGAGTCGATCATACTCAGTGATCTATCATAGAAACAAAGAGCAGAGTACTATATGTTCTCACTCAGAAGTGGACCTTGAACAATTATTATATTACTATAAGAAACGGATTGGCAGTAGTGGGAATCTGTCTGGGGAAGCGGGGGCACCCCACATCAACAAGGGCACCTGCATAATGAACATTTGTATACCTAACCCTGAACTGTACCCCACATCTTTAAAATAAATAAATAAATGAATGGAGCTGCTCCTCAGAGCAGTCCCTAAAAGAGAGAAAGAAGGGGAGGGGGTGGGGAGTTACGTACCAGGCTTCCATTTTTTGTTTATTGTTTTGTTTATTTGTTTGTTTTGTCTTGGTCAAGTTTCACTTCATGGGGAACTAGATTGTGTATATCACCCCCACCAGTTCATTCAGAAATCCGATTACCTCCTCCTGCAGGATGGTGTTTTACTCAAGTATAAGCATGGAAGGAATACCTGATCAGAGTGAGACACCAATGGAGAGGAAGAAAGAGAGAGAGCCAGCGACAGAGGGGGAAAAAAAAGAGGGGTCTTGGAGGGACTTTGAGATAGTGCACAATCTTTTATCCCAATAGAGCATCCCGTCCGTTTTTATATTTTAAACTCAGTATCTAAAATGATTGTATAATTTTCCCCAGAACACACTGAGTTGAAATTACAGACAAGATTGCTTTTTTGGTTCGGTGATAGATCACATAGCAGAACCTGAATATTTACCGCAATACAATAAGAAAGGGATTGGCAGTAGCAGGACACAGCCAGGAGAGGGAGGAGGGACACATAACACCAATGAGGGTACCTGATCTCAAACCAGGTGAAGTGGGGGCCCCAGGGAGACCCAAACTTTACCTGCACGATGACTACTTGAATACCTAAATCTGAATTGTGAATATGTACATCTTTAAAATAAAAAAACTTTTTTTAAGTTGAAATGATAAAGATTCAGATATATGTAGGTAAATAAAAGATATTATTTTTTAAAAGACTGTTTTTTATATGGTTTTGATGAGTCATTTTTCTCTCCTTCAAAACACTTTCCGATTTACAGTCATTGGTATTATTTGGTTAAAAACCAGAGCTTCCACTAAACAGTAAGGTTTTTATAACGTAAGTCAGAGAAAGTCTGATTTTTAATCTCCATTGTACCTCCAGTAGCAGGCACCTAGTAGGAGCTTAGCAAATACCTATTAAGTGAATAAATGAATGGATAAGATGAGTGAACTCACAACTCAATCACTGAGTTGTTGGCACGCAGCTACATCTTGGCTGGCTTCTCCAGTGGTGCTGACTGTGATACAGACTTAACATACTTTCATTCTTTGTCAATTATTTTTGTTCTCAATGGGGTATAAACATGAAATAGTTTTTTCCTTGTCTGTTCTTTAACTCCTCTGTCCCCTCTTCTCTTTCTAGTTCCTGAGTTCTTTGGACAAGAAAAGGGATTAGAGAAAAATGACATTTTTTTTTTTTTTGTCAGAGTCTCACTCTGTCACCCAGGCTGGAGTGCAGTGGCACACTCATAGCCACCACAGCCTCGACCTGCTGGACTCAGGCAATCCTTCTACCTCAGCCTTCCAAGTAGCTGGAACCACAGGCATGCGCCACTACGCCCAGCTAGTTTATTATTATTATTATTATTGTTGTTGTTGTTATTATTATTATTATTGTAGAGATGAGGTCTTGCCAAGTTGCCCAGGCTGGTCTCAAACCCCTGGACTCAGACAATCCTCTCTCCTCAAAATGGCATCTTTTATTTGTGGCTGCTGCCGTGTCTCTTGAAGACATGGATGCCCTCTGAGTGGCAGATGTCCAAACGCCTCTCTCGGGGAGTACACGTGTGCATCCAAGGCCCCTATCTGCATAGTTGTTTGATAGAAGATCTGTTCCAGTTCAACTTATCCCAACACCCCCTTAGCTACCACTTATGGTGTTCCACTCAACAGGCTCCTCCTGTTCCTGGGGTCCCTTATAGGCAGATGGAGTGAAACTAGTAGTAAGATGGCACAAGCCAAGTTACTTTCCAAAGTATCCACTTGTCAAGAAGGGAGTCAGTGATTCCTCTCTACAAAAAGATGAAGTTTAAAACTTGATTAAAGTAGTCAAAAGCAACCACTTGAGGGCACTAGACATCTTCACCCCAAGCTATCCATCCTTTTTTTTTTTTTTTTTTGAGTTGGAGTCTCACTCTGTCGCCCAGACTGGAGTGCAGTGGCCGCTCCCGGCCACCGCAGACTCGACCTGCTGGGCTCCGGCGATCCTTCCGTCTCAGTCTTCCGAGTAGCCGGAATTACAGGCACGCGCTACCACGCCCCGCTGACTTTTTTATTTATTGTAGAGATGAGGTCTCACTTGCCCAGGCGGGTCTCGAAACCGCGGGCTCAGGTAATCCACTCACCTCAGCCTCCCAAAGGTGCGGGATTACAGGCTGAGCCACCGAGCCCGGTTTATCCATCCTTTTTAATCCTCTCCACCATCTGATTTTTCTGGCCTTTGCACTCAAACCATTGCCAGGTGATTAGATGAATAATCTAATTATTGTTGTGGTATGGATAAGTAGGAAGGATATGGTTTAGCAGATGACACATTTGCACATTACCGGGTCTTGCAAAACCTAACCAGTTAGGAAGACGAAATAATGAAAATTGTTAGTACAACTAAAAGTCAGCAAGGGAGATGTTTTAGATGGAAAATGGAATGATTTTTTTTCAATTCTCCTTAAATCTATCATATTTCTAAGCTGCTGTCTCCTCTTCCTCCTAAAAGCATTAAAGTCTATATTTGTAGTTAAGTTTAAAAGAATTAAATAACTTCATATGATTTTTGTGACACATTTTGAGATAATTGGAGGTCTCCTGATGTGCCATAAATCCAGGGATTGAAATTTCCTGCACTAAATGATTTAGTAGTTTGTGGAAAGTTTAGACATTCAAGGTACTTCCGAAACGAAGAACAAATACCCAAATCTTCCCTCCAGAGCTTTGGCTTTAATCCGTAAATTATTTTGATCTTCTTTCACTGAAGCTTCTTGTGAAAACTGAACTATAATTGCTAGAGGTACTACAAATTAGGTGGTGTGTTGTGTCTTTTTCTTTCTTGAAGTTAAACTCTTAACATCAGTCAGAAATTGATTTCGAGACATTTAAATAGATTGAAGGGTTTGGAGCGCCACCTACTGGTATAATGTGTAAGCTCGTGCAACTTTCCTTGATTATTGCTGATACTGTGTAGTCCAGTTTCTAAACTAAAAATTAAAAAAAACACGTAATTTCTGAACAAATGTAATTAACATACATACAAATGTGGTATCTCTTCCCTGAGATAATTTTAAAACTTCCAAGGAATAAATGTCACTGAGCTTAATGTTAGAAAATCTGGTTTGGCTCTGCTAACTTCCAGCCTATGACCATGACCAAATTTTTAACATACTGAGTCTTCAGTTCCAAATCTGTAAAATATGGTTAAAAAAATTAAAACTGTTCTTGAAGAAGTGAGGGTGATGGGATTTAGGACCTGCTACACCAAAACATGGCACCTTGGCATTAGAGAAAACAGTAGAAGCAGGAAGTCACTCTGCCCTTCCCCTCATTCCTTGTTTTCTGAAGCAGATTGCAAAACTCAGCTGACTTTCCTCTGAAGTAGGTCATGAGACCCTCCCAGAGGAAAGGAATGTCACACAGGGGCACCTAGATGAACCTGAACAATGTCCTTTTGTCCTCCAACCAGACTTCTGCGTGACTATCCTGAAGAAAACCACTCAGTGTTCCCTGTTTCTTTGGGTCTTCATTTCTGAAGACTGCCATGCCACATAAAACTTATATGAAATAAATTTGTATGCTTTTCTCTTATTGATCTGTCTGTTGCTATAGGAGCTTCAGCCACGAACAAGTTATGCAGGATGAGTTTTGCTATTAGGTGGGAAAATAAGAGAATAAACTGCCGATAAGAGAATAAAAGACATTGAGTAAAGAATGGAGCCTGGCGAGAGAAGAAGAAAAATCTGGACATGGTGGGGGGTGAAAAGGCAAAAGACTGGAGATCACCACGAGGTGAGAGAGCAGGTAAACTGTAAATAGAGGAGTGAGAGATTCAAAAAGACAGGAGGCAATGGTTCGAGACTCATTCCAGAGCTTTCCAGATGATGACGATATCACAGGGGTAGAGATGAGCACAGAGGTAGATATCGCTGGGGTTGAGGTGCCTTGACGCTGGGTGTTGGCTAAGTTGTCCAATGGACATTCAGTGGTCAATGGCAGCAGAGAAAAGACTACCAACAGAAGTCAAAGCCCTTAATACTTTTGAGAGAGCGATACATTAGAAAATGATAAGAGAACAGAGAATGGGGTGGGCAGATGGCATCAGTCCCAAAGCAGCTAGAACCTTTGCTTGAGAGTGTCAGTTTCCCTAGCCACCTCTCAGGTACAATGTGCACAGGTAGCAGTGATTAGTACACTTAAAGCCCAGACCTTCTCGCCACTGTACAATGCAACCATGTCATCAAAAACTATTTGTACCCCCTAAAGCTATTGAAATAAAATAACTTTTTAAAAAGTCATTTCATCAGCCTCTCAGTGATGGAGAAAGTGTGTGAGAGACTGTGTGTATATGTGTCTGTGTCTCTCTCTGTCTGTCTCTCTGTGTCTTTCTCACCATCTCTCTTCTATATGTAGTCCCAAAATTCTTATGGTAGTTTAAAGCTTTAATAACTTCAAAAGTATAAATGCTACCAACAGACACACATTTTCACGCATATACATGCACATACAGAGATCAATTCAAAAGCCTTGAACTTGGGAACATTTCCAAGTTTTTTCCTTGAGGTGCACAAAACAGCTGGTCAACTGCTAAGATGTATTACCATTTCCATTTCAAAAAACAAGGCCATACTCCTGGGAAAATGTTGCTAAATGACCCAGATAATAGCTTAGATTCCCTGGCTTTTAACTTGTCCTTACTCCCCTTGTAAAAGGAAGTTAACTACATTAAAAACATATTTTATTAAAACTATGGTCAATGTTATTTTATATGACAGGGTTCAGGACACACTATCCCAAAATATGGCAGCTTAGCATATTGAATACTTGAAGCTGAAGGAATTTGAGGACGAGCAGGGCATAAGGTCTTTATCTGAGATGTGACCTCCCTGTACCTGGAGGAAAGGAGCATCCTTATCTCAGAAAACAGAGGGTCAGGTAAGAGGAATCTGAGCAAATAAGACTTGCTAACTTTCCCCCAGTTTACAACTTCAGACCCTTTTTGTCTTGTCCTATTTTTCTATGACTTTCCACTCAACTTCAAACCTGGCATTAAAATGCTCAGATTTAACCATTTCTTTGGGTTTTCATTTCCTAATGAAGACTCCCATGTCACATAAAACTTATATTAAATAAATATATATGTTTCTCTCTTGTTAATCTCTTTTTTAAAATGTCAGCAGCTGGACACAGTGGCTCACACCTGTAATCTCAGCACGATGGGAGGCCAAGGCAGGTAGATTGCTTGAGCCCAGGAGTTCGAGACCAGCCTGGGCAATATAACAAGTCCTCATTTCTACAGAAAATTTAAAAATTAGCCAGACATGATAGCACACACTGTAGTTCCAGCTATTTGGAAGGCTGAAGCAGAAGGATTGCCTGAGCCCAGGCGTTAGAGGCTGTGGTGAGCCGTGATCATGCCACTCCGCTCCAGCCTGGGTGACAGAGTGTGACCCTGACTCAAAAAATAATAATAATAATTTCAGAGGCCCAGCCAAGAACCTAGAAGGGCAGAAGGAAAAAGATATTTTTCCTCCCCTACATAGGTATGGTAGTATATATTATATATTATATTACGTCAGTACATTGTTTATTGTATATTATGTCTGAGGTGTATTTTCTTACAAAAGAACAAAAATCAATTATGCTATGTTAGCATGTGTTGGAGCATAATCACTAAAAGCAAGGGCTCTAGACTTCAACTACTTAGGCTGAAAATGTGATTCTTCTCACCAGCTAGGTAATCTTTGGTTAATTAACGACTTTGAACCTCACTTTTTTTTTCTACAACAAAATGGATGTAATAACACTACTCACCTCATAGGATCATGAGAAGGATTTAAATATATGGCATAAGGAAAGTCGCAGCAATACAGCAGAAAGAGTTCCTTTTGTTGTTTAATTAGCTCCACCTTCTTTCCGTCATCTCTCCCCCTTTTTTCTCTGTAATTCATTAACCTGGCTTGCCTCAGCCATGATTTGGAGTGGGAAGTTTAACCGCACTTGCTCCTGAATCTACTTTTTCCAAATTCACTCTAGGAAAGAGTGCTTCCTTTTCCCTAACTTCTCTCTCTCTCTCTCTCTCTCTCTCTCTCTCTCTCTCTCTCTCTCTCTGTTTGGGACCAAAATGTAAGACAATTAACTTCATTTGAATTCTAGGGAGATCTTAGCCTATTTGAGCTCTGTGACTACTACCTGCAGTAGACTTTAAACCAAGAAGAAATGTGGATTCATTCTTGGCAAGCCAAATTCTCATTTCTTGCTGTTCCCTAGACACAAAGGAAATGGAGATTATTAGAAGGCTAAAATATTTTTGGAAACCATAACTAGTATGCCTGGTTTTAACTAATTAACCCTTCTGTGGAATTAATGACAGGGTTAATTAACTCAAATGGTATACATCATTTAGTTTGGAAAAATAAAGCCTTGGAGATTCTAGTCATTCTTTTGCCATCTTGTGGTTTCATTCCCACATTGCAATGTGTTAAACAGATTTTCTCTATAAAAGCTGGATAGACACATTGTTTATCTATGTCATTTTAGTATATCTTGGCGCATATCTAAAGCTGCCACTTAAAACTACCAGATGATTGCCTTCTATCCTTTTTTTCAAAATTCCAGATACTCAAATGTTCAATCTTAAGCATCCCTCTAAAAAGGGAGAATGTTTTTCATATACATTTGGCGATGAATGCAACAAGATGCTGTGGGGAACAGCTGAGTTGACAGAGGAAGGCTGACGCTTGCACAGTTCTGTGGGCTTCTTACTTACATGCTACCTTCTTTGCCAGGGTAACATTTAGAGTTTTATCAGGACAACTGATAAAACTGACAACGGATTACTCTAAGAGGGCTCAATCAACACAATTTTGACCCCCAAACCTGAAGATAAAGTGTTGTTGTTCTGCTGCTGCTCTTGTTTGAGCTAACTTTTCACCCGTGTGAATGGCCTTCTCCATTATCTCCTTCACGTCAGCATTCTGACAAGGAGAAAACCTGAACGCTTGCCTCATCAGCGGAATCCTCTGTGTTGGTTGTGTAGACACAGCCTCAGAGTGTTGGTGCAAAGGTCAAGAAAAACTCATTCTCATTTCTCTAATTCTTCATCCATTTTCATTCCCACCACAGGCTTCAAACGTGATCTTATTTATATAGCACATTTAAAACAATAATTCTATCTCCATGGCACACAAAAAAAACAAACTCCTACCAGAGATAACCTGTGACGTTAAAATGGAACCCTGAGTCTGTAATTTTCCAAATTAAATTATAACTGAGCATTGGCTTACCAACACATTTATCCTTAAATATTGTCCTGTTTTATGTCAAAGTGTTATAAAATAATTTACTGGAAAAGATTTCCTATTCTGTATCAGTTAACTGCTGTAAGAATTGTAACTAATTAGCTTTGTATTCTCTATCATTAAGCCACGTAAGAACCTATCCCAAACCTTAGTGGTTTAACACAATAATTCTACAGTTCAACAATTTGAGCTGGGCTCAGCCTGGTGATTCTTCTGGTCTTCACTAGGCTCACATGTGCATCTGTAGTCATTTTTTAGGTTAACTGGTAGCTGGTCTAAGAAAGTCTCAGTTGGGATGACTTATCTCTGCTATACATGGTCTGTCATCCTCTAGCAGGCCAGACCAGTCTTGTTCATATGATGTCTGAGCAGGTTTCAAGCTGTATTAAGGCCTAAACTTGGAAGTAGCCTAAGACGCATTGAAAGACTCTCAGAGACTAGGCTCAGATTTGGCATATCACCTTTATTTGAATACTTTCATATTTGTTCCCATTCAACTTAGGACAGCAGTGCAACAGAGCAAACGCCAATGTTACCAAAAAGCTACTAAAATTTTTGTAGAAACTTATAAGCCACTTATGCACTTTTTCTATATAATACCAATCCTGTTTTAACCTGAGCATATTGAACATAACTCCATAGGTTAAAAGTGGGAATGGATAATTTTTTTAAATTCCTACCAGAGATAACCTCGATGCCACACAAAAAAGCAATGCATCCCAGTGGGGCGGGTGGAGTGAGGGAGCAGTGAACTAAGAATCAGATAGAATATTTGCATATTGGTTCCTCTGATGACATCTTATGTTGATGTCTTCGTGATTAAACCTAAGGACTATATAATGATCTGAATTCACAAACTCTACTCAATCAAAGTAAAAGGAAGAGAGGAGAGGTAGAGGTAATGCTTAAAAGAAAAAAGGCAAATCATTTTCCTGAAACAGCCTTATCAGGAGGAAGCCTGGTAGCCCAGAAAGAGCACTGGCTTGAAAAACAGAAAACCTGCACTCTACTCCCAGCTCTACCACTCATTTCTTGGTGACTTTGAGAAATAACCTGCTATCCAAAGGCCAACATTTATTTACTTCCATAAATTAAGGCAATGAGCTAAGTGACCAAAAAAAAAAATTCCTGTCAGTTCTTAAAAAAATAAAATAAAATAAAATATATATATATATATATAGTGACTGTGGAGGTTCCTGGGTTCACCTTATAATTACGATGCCTATCTCCCTTTCTTACTCATCCTCCCACTGCTCTACTTCCATCCATCCTAAGGTGGGGTGAGGGGATCCAAAAATATATATGCTGAATGGCCTTATTCCATTTGGGCTAAGAGTACTTGCAATGTAAATGAGAAAATTCAATATGCTAACATTTGTAGTGAGTGACAACTTGTTTGTCAATCAGATTCCATGACAGACTAGACAAGACAAGGCTGCCAGCAGCATCCTGGATGTGTGACTGGGGGTGGCGTGTGAGGAATGACAGTGAAAAGAAGAAAATAAAGACTTTTTTTCCCCCCAGAAAATATATGATCCAAAATGAGGCTGTTTTGGAGAAGGTAGATACAGCTTTAGACACACTATGTGAATACCTACAGGGCCTGGCAATTAGAAAAGGATTGAAAGCTGACTTTCAGAATAAAAGGACGGAGTAGAGTTTAGGGGAGTTAAGTGCCAGGAGAGAAAAATTTCAGAGCGATTCCTAGACATGGAGTTCAGGAGAAAACCAGCACTCAACTCAGTCCAACAAATTCAACACATGTTTCGAGAGTCTACTTTAGGCCAAGCACTGTTTTTACAGTTGTAGGAAAATTGTAACCATACCATTGTCCTCATGAAGCATTTCAGAAAGGGAAGATAGACAATAATTTCTATGGTGACAAATAAAGCAGGAAAGGGCTTCCTAGGTAATGGTTGGGGAGGTTGCAATTTTAAAAAGATAAGTCAGGGAAAGCTTCAAGGAGAGGGTGGCATTAAGCACATACTAGATGGAGGTGAGTACATAAGTTCTCTAATGCTTGCATAAACCTGGTAAGACAGAGGACACAAGAGGTCAGGCAAAGTGGAGTTATCACTCACAGACAGGCAGCAAGAAACCCAGAATCCTAGAATCTAAAGCAAAACTCAGGAAATCTATCTAGGGCAGATGGAGTCTCTCCTGTGTGCACCTCATGTCACACAGAAGCTGAGAGACCCTTTAAAGCTCTCCGCTCTGGGTTTTATATGCTGAGTGCAACTTGAATCACTGAATTCAAGCATTACAGGACATCCTGTCCTAGGAGGAACAAGGATATAACCTGGGCTATTCCAGACAATTCCTTCTTTTCACAGGACATTGCATTCTTGGTACATTCTACAGTTATTCTGAGTACCACATGCAGGAGTGTGGGAGAGCCAGGTCAACCCAAGCTATCTGGACACCTGTCCTCCTGCAGTAAGTGGGTTATACAGGTAAATATCTGAGGATGGCTGTTCAAAGCAGAGTATACCTTGTATAGTCTAGAGGTCAGCTGAAATGGAGTGAGGAGGTGGGGAGAGACGTAGGAGATTAGAGAGAATAGCTGGTGTGGAGCATGTTGGAAAGTCTCTGTAAGAACTTGAACTTTTATTCAGAACATCACAGGAAGATAGGGGATGCCTTTGAGCAGAGAGGCCTGACCTGATTATTAAGAAGTCATGGGACTTTGGGATCAGTCTGGCCTTATGATTTGCACAAACTTATTTGTGTGTAAGAAGGACAATATACATTCCACAAGATGGCAACAGCATAGGTGGACTCATAGGACTCTCCGAATGTGAGTTCCCAAAAAGACTCTTACTTTTCTTCCCGCAGCCCCCTGCCCACTGCCAGCCACACTGGTACGAGGCCTGGGGACCTTCGGTCCCATGCAGGGCCAGATGTTGCGGCCCCTGGCTGTGGCTGCCCACCATATGTGACTCCCACCTGCTCAGGAATCCTGGGCCTCAGCTCCCTCCCTGGCTACATCATCTCACCCAGCACCCAGCACCAAACTGCCAGTCACCCAGGGAGGCTCTGGGCGCCCACCCCTCAGAGATACCGGTCCCATTTCTGGCTGACGTCCCCTGTGAGGGACCCAGGGCCACCACCTGCCCTTTGGAGTTTTGGAGATCTGGAGCCCCAGGCCCATCCTGGCTGAGGCACTCAGCGTGCAACCTCAAGTTCGTATAACAGATCAGAACCCCAAGTTTGTGTAAGGTGCTGATCGGAGGCTTCCAGCTCCAGAGGAGGGAATGCCCAACCCTCTCCTCCACCCCAGCCTGCTGGTGACAGCCTGGATCCAGTGCCTAGCTGTGCAGCTGATCCTGCCCAGAGACCCAGAACATCCCTAAAAGTGAAAGTGAAGCTACCACCTCTGTCATTCTCCAGGCAGATTTGCATCGCCCCACCCACTATCAGCCTCCACCTAGGTTCCCACAGTGACGTCGTTAAACAGGAGACAAAGTCCCTTCCTTACACTGAACAGACTGAGACAACTAAGAGTCACAGACCTCCCAGGCAGCAGGCTAGCTGCCTGCAACAAAAACAAAGGGGAGAGGCTAGAGATCAGAGCTCAAGTGAATTTAGCCACTAAGGAAAGATTACAGAACTAGTCTGATCTCTTATTTTGACCTTTGGTTTTATCATTCTGACTGTATGCTTTGCTCACTATTGTTTGCTTTCTAACTTACACTATCTGTTCCATGATCTCATTGGTCTGTCTCTGTGTAGCTACCAGTATTCTTTAGGGAATTTTCCTTCTGTGCTTTTTTTTTTTTCACTTCTCTCTGGCCTTGTGTCTCTTTTTCACCTGTTAGTTGGTATGTATGTCTGTTTTCCCTCTCACTCTTCTCTCTTTCTAACTTTCTATTGACCCCCCCTCCATTATTTTCCTCTTTTGTGCCTCCTTTTGCTCCAGGGACGAGAGAAAAATCTACACACATGAAGAAAAACCAAAAGAAGAATATAGGTCTCTCCCAGACCCCTGGGAGGGCAGACACTGAGAAAACTGACTTCAGAATACAAACAATGAAGAGCCCCTATTATGATTGGTCTCAAACTGCAAACCTAGATATCAAGACATTAATGGAGAGATTAAAAAGAATTGAGGAGACTCAAGAAGAAACTAGAAAGGAGCTGATATCTCAGATAACAGTAAAAAAGGATACTATAAATAAAATAAATAACAAACTGATAAGCATGGAAAGCAGAATTACCCAAGCAGAAGAAAGAATCTCATAACTTGAGGACCAAAATATAGAACTAACTCAAACTCTCAAAAACACAGAAAATAAGCTCAAAAAGACAGAAAAAACCTTCAAGAGATGAGCAATTACTTCAAGAGACCGAACCTAAGAGTAATTTGCCTTCCTGAGGCAGAAAGAGAGACAGAGACCACACTGGAACAAACCTTCCATGAGATCATTTAAGAAAACTTCCCTTATCTAATCAATGATGCAAAAATTCAAACACAAGAGATTCAGAGAACCCCTGCAAGAGAAGAAATGAGAAGACCAACTCCTAGACACATAATAATTTGCCTAAACAAAGTAGACATAAAAGAAAAAATCTTAAAGGCAGCAAAAGAAAAATGTCAGATCACCTACCATGGAAAACCAATTAGAATAGCAGCAGATTTATCTACAGAAACCCTGCAGGCCAGGAGAGCTTGGAGCCATATCTTCAAAGTCCTAAAAGATAAATAATTTCAACCAAGAATAACCTACTCAGCTAGATTAAGCTTCATCAGCAAGGGAGAATTAAAATCTTTCCCAGATATCCAATTCCTAAGAACTTACGCTGCCACCAAACCACCTCTACATGAAACACTTAAGAAAGTACTAAACACAGAAGAAAAGGGGGAAAAAAAAGAAAAACGTTCTTCACAAGAGTACAGGAAAAATAATAAAATACACATGAACCAACCCCAAAACCAAAAGAAAGACAATAAACCAAGTGGAAGAACAACTCTATAAGAACTCTAAGATAGGGACAAACTCTTACATTTCAATAATTAGCGGAATGTGAATGGACTAAATGCACCACTAAAAACACATGGAATGGCAAAATGGATAAAATATCACCAGGCAACAATATACTGCCTTCAAGAGACCCATCTCACTAGAAAGAATATGCACAGACTCAAAGTAAGAGGATGGAAAACAAATTTTCAGGCGAATGAAACACAAAAGAAAGGAGGAGTCGCGATCCTAATTTCAGACAAAATACCATTTAAGCTATCAAAAATTTAAAAAAGATACAGAGGGCCACTACATAATGATAAAAGGTTCATTTTATCAACATGAAATATCTATCCTAAACATATATGCACCTAACATGGATGCACCAACTTTTATAAAGCAGCTCCTAGGAAAACTAAAGAAAGAAATTGACTCTAACACCATCATAACTGGGGACTTTAATACCCCACTCACAACCCTAGACAGATCATCAGGACAAAAAAATCAGCAAGGAGATCCAGAACCTCAATGTGACTCTTGACCAAATGGACTTTATTGATACCTACAGAACACTCCATCCAAAGACGACAGAATACACATTCTACTCATCACCGTATGGAACGTACTCTAAGATCGACCACATAATTGGCCATAAATCAAGCATAAGCAAATTTAAAAGGACCTAAATTTTACCATGCACCTTCTCGGACCACAGTGGAATAAAAATAAACATTAACACCAACAAGGTTCCCCCAAAACCCACAAAGACATGGACACTAAACAGTATGATGCTAAACAACTCCTGGGTCAATGATGAAATCAAAACAGACATCAAAAGATACCTGGAAACAAATGAAAATGAAGAAACATCTTACCAGAATCTCTGGGACACCATGAAAGCTATAGTAAGAGGGGAATTTATATCCCTACAAACACACAGGAAGAAAATGGAAGGAGCACAAATTAACAGTCTAACAAGCCACCTAAGGAAGCTGGAAAAGCAAGACCACAAAAACCCTAATTTCAGCAGAAGAATCCAGATCGCCAAAATAAAAGCCAAAAACCAGGACATAGAAGACAAAAAGACAATACAAAAAAAATCAATGAAACAAAAAGCTGGTTCTTTGAAAGGATAAACAAGATCGATGGTCCCCTAGCTAGACTGACCAAGAAAAAGACAGAAAAAACCCAAATAAGCACAATCAGAAACACAAAAGATGAACTCACATCTGACCCTGAAGAAATACAAAAGATCATTAGAGACTACTATGTACACTTGTATGGAAATAAACTTGAAAACCTCAAGGAAATAGAGGACTTTCTGTCATCACACAACCTGTCTAGGTTGAAACAAGAAGAAATTGAGACCCTAAATAGACCAATAACAATCAAGGAAATTGACTATGTAATAAGAAAACTACCTACAAAAAAAAGCCCTGGACCAGGTGGCTTTCCAGCAGAATTCTACAAGACATTTAAGGAGGAGCTGATTCCAATCCTACTGAAGGTATTTCAGGTGATTGAGAAAGATGGAACCCTCCCCAAATCATTTTATGAAGCTAACATCACATTGATACCCAAGCCAGGTGAAGATCCAACAAGGAAAGAGAACTACAGGCCAATATCTTTGATGAACATAGATGCTAAAATTCTCAACAAGATCCTAGCAAACTGGATTCAACAACACATCTCAAAAATCATCCATCATGACCAAGTAGGCTTCATCCCTGGGATACAAGGTTGGTTCAACATTCGTAAAACCATAAATGTAATTAAATACATCAACAGATGTCAAAACAAAAACCACATGATTATATCATTCGATGCAGAAAAAGCTTTTGATAAAATCCAGCACCCCTTCTTGATAAAAACCCTCGAACATCTAGGCATACGGGGAACATACCTCAAAGTAGTAAAAGCCATCTACAAGAAACCCACAGCCAACATACTCCTAAATGGACAAAAACTGGAACCACCTCCCCTGAAAACTGGAACAAGACAAGGATGCCCACTCTCATCCCTCCTGTTCAATATAGTATTGGAAGTCCTGGCTAGAGCAATCAGAGAAGAGAAGGCAATCAGGGGTATCCAAATAGGAAAAGAGGAAGTCAAGTTATCTCTTTTTGCAGATGACATGATCGTGTACCTTGAAAACCCAAGATAATCTGTCAAAAACCTCCTTACACTGATAAAGGCCTTCGGCAAAGTCTCAGGATATAAAATAAATGTGCAAAAGACAATTTCATTTCTTTACACCAATAATAAACAAACAGAAACCCAAATAAAAAGCACAATTCCATTCACAATAGCCACAAAAAAAAATGAAATACCTTGGCATCTTCCTAACCAGAGACAGTGAAAGACCTTTACAACGAAAACTACAAAACCCTGCTCAAAGAAATCAAAGATGACACAAACAAGTGGAAAAATATCCCATGCTCAGCAGGGCTCAGTGGCTCAGCCTGTAATCCCGCGCCTTTGGGGGGCTAAAATGAGTGGATTGCCTGAGCCCGCGGGTTTGCAACCCACCTGGGCAGCGAGACCTCATCTCTACAATAAATAAAAAAAAATCTGCCGGGTATGGTAGCACATGCCTGTAATTCCAGCTACTTGGAAGTCTGAGGTGGAAGGATCGCCAGAGCCCAGCAGGTCAAGGCTGCGGTGGCCGGGAGTGGCCACTGCACTCCAGTCTGGGTGACAGAGTGAGACTCCAACTCAAAGAAATAAAAATAAAAAATCCCATGCTCATAGATTGAAAGAATCAACATTGTGAAGATGTCCATCTTACCTAAGGCAATCTACAGATTCAATGCAATACCTATCAAATTACCAGCAACATTCTTCTCAGACCTAGAAAAAACAACACAGGAATTCATATGGAAACACAAACGACCGAGAATAGCCAGAACGATCCTCAGCAAAAAGAAAAAACAAAGCAGGTGGTATCACATTACCAGACTTCAAACTTTACTATAAAGCTACAATCATCAAAACAGCTTGGTATTGGTATAGGAACAGGCATATAGATCAATGGAATAGAATTGATAATCCAGAAACAAAACCTCAATTTTTGTTTGAAAAAGCCTCCACCACCTACCGCTGGGGAGAGAAGAACCTATTCAGTAAATGGTGCTGGGAAAACTGGCTGACCACATACAGAAGATTGAAACAGGACCCCTATTTATCCCCATACACAATAATTAACTCCAAATGGATCAGAGACCTAAATTTAAAACCTCAAACCATAAGACCCTTAGAAAATGAAGGACATACCCTCATGGAAATTGGAACTGGCATCCAATTTCTGAACAAAACTGAAACCCACAGGCCATAAGGGATAAGATAGACAAGTGGGATCTCATTAAACTGACAAGCTTCTGCAAAGCCAAAGAAACCATCAAGAGAGCAGGAAGACAGCCTACAGACTTGGAAAAAGTATTTGCCAACTCCAGGTCTGACAAAGCCTTAACATCCTGGATCTACAAGGAACTCAAACATGCTGAAAAGACAAAAACAAACAACCCCATTATAAAGTCGGCAAAAGATATGAACAGACACTTCACAAAGGAAGACATCCGAGCAGCCAACAGATACATGGAGAAATGCTCAACCTCACTAATCATCAGGGAGATGCAAATCAAAACCACACTGAGATACCACCTAACTCCAGTAAGAATGGCAATTATCAACTCAGAAAATAATAGTTGTTGGAGAGGATGCGGTGAAAAGGGAACACTCCTATACTGTTGGTGGGAGTGTAAACTAGTGCAACCTCTGTGGAAAGCAGTGTGGCAACTCCTGAAAGCTCTAAACATCAACCTCCCATATGACCCTGCAATCCCCCTACTGGGAATATACCCTGAAGAATTCAAATCACTATATAAAAAAGATACCCGCACACGAATGTTTATTGCAGCATTGTTCACAATAGCAAGAACCTGGAACCAACCATGCTGTCCATCAAAAGAGGACTGGATTTTAAAAATGTGATACATATACACGATGGAATACTATGCAGCCATAAAAAAGAACAAAATCATGAATTTCACAGCAACCTGGATGGAACTGAGTCTATAATACTGAGTGACCTCTCACAGAAACAAAGATCCGAGTATCACATGTTCTCACTCATATAATGGACTCTGATCATCCAATGCACTACCATAAGAAAATGACTGACAGTGGTAGGAAACTATGGGGGGAAAGGGGGATGGGACTAATGGTAGTAAACATCTGTCTGGGGACGGGGTGACACCTGTTATCAAAAAAGGGGCCTGAATGAAGCATATTTGTATACCTAACCCTTAACTGTACCCCACAATTTCATAATAAAAAATATTGATTTAAAAAAATATATAAGGGCAATATAAAACAGAACCTAGAGCCCTAAATCAGTGTATTGTTTTTTCAGTCTACAAATATTTAAATAACCAAACATAAGCCTAAATTCTAGGGATACAACAGTGAATATAATGCAGATCTGCCACAGGAACTCGAGATTTAGTGGGAGAGTAAAACAAGAGAAGAGGCGTGACTCAGATGTAACTACCTTTATTCCTTTATCAATAAATCTCATATGCTAGCACAATGGCAGAAAACAAAATAGGCTACTTATTCCCAGTAACTTAATCACATCCGCATTTAAAACAAAACAAATCCTCTCCTAATTTAGTTCAGTCTCTGGTTCCCCCAAGTGTTGGGGTATTCCCCTTTCTGAGCATAGAAGAAAGCTCATGTGACAAAAGAGAGGTGACTCTTCTCCACATTGATCTGCTAATGTGTCCCACCCGGTTGGTCATGCTGCCAGCATCTCTGCTTTCCCCTTTTCAGCTGAAGTATTTGAGTGCAGGTGGTTCTCTCAGCACTGTCAGATCAGTGGTCTTCCCCACCAGGGATGACTCACCTGGACTCTGGCCCTCTGCTGGTGCTGGTTCACTGCGACTTTCCCATGACACAACTGGCCCCCAACTTTGGGTTATTTGCCACAAAGCAAATTGACCTCACACTTTCGATTACATTCCATATACCCCAGAGGGATGTAAAACCACTCCTGCATCTTCTTCATGCCACTCACTGGCTTCCAGAAATCAAGAAGCATAAACTCCTATACCATTTCAGGTTGGAGAGAAGCACCCTGCAGGACATCTACACAGCCTCTCTGATGAAAAGCCAGGCACAAGCACACTCTGTCCTGTACTTTTTAACCTCTCTGACTTGTCTCCATTTACCCCAAACAAAGGTGCAACCCTGAGGTAGAGACAGGGAGCAAACCTTGCACTTTATGTTCTGCTACTCATTTCACCCTCCTCCACCCAGGCTTTTACCCTGAGAAAGGGCACTAACCTCCTTATGCATCATAAATGATCTGAAATAGCCTGCATTCTACTCAACAGCTTGGTCTCAGGACCCCTTTACACTCCAAAAATGTGAGCGGCCCAAAGAGGTTTTGTGGGAGTTGTATCTATCAATATTTAATGAAGTAGAAAGTAAAACAGGTAATTTTTAAAATAGTTACTTCCATATTAACTAAAAAATAATAAACTCGGTACATGTTAAGATAACAAACACAACATTTTATAGAGAGAAAAACACTGCATTTTTCAAAACAAAAAAATAGTAAAAAGAGTGGCACTGTTTTACATTTTTGCAAAGCTCTAAGATCTGGCTTAATAGAAAACAGTTACATTTTCATCTCTGCTTCTGCATTCAATATATTGCAATATCTTGTTTTGGTTGAAGTTTATGGAAGAAATCTGGTCACACAGATATGTTGTTGAAAAGGGGAAGAGTATGAATGCAGATTCCAATGTGTATTTTTCTTTTATACTATGCCAAAACTTAAGTGGCACTTTCTTAAAATTAGTTGTAAGTGGCAGCATCTGAAAAACTATATTCATGGTGTTTTTGAACTCCATTATGTTAAAACCCATTAGTCTCTTACATTTTGAATAGATCTTCTCACCTATATGTGATTTTTTATTACACATTGCTCATTTGAAAATATGTTCACTGAGTTATGTAGATCCTCCAAATGTTGACTCATTTCACTATACCCTATCAAAAACTCACATTTAGTGGAACAGAACGGAGAATCTGAAAATAAAAACATGGTACCCCAACCAAATCATCTTTGACAAAGTCATCACTAACAAACACTGGGAAAAGAAAACCATATTTAGCAAATGGTGCTGGGAAAACTGGCTAGCCACATGCAGAAGAATGAAACTGGACCCCTACCTATCACCATATATAAAAATTAACTCAAAATGGATAAAGGACTTAAATGTAGAACCTCAAACTATAAGAATCTTAGAAGACAACTTAGGGAACATCTTCCTGGACATTGGAGTGGACAATGGACTCACGACTAAGTCCTCAAAAGCAAATGAAACAAAAACTAAGAAAGACAAGTAGGACCTTATCAAACTGAAAAGTTTTTGCACAGCAAAAGAAACCATCATTAAAGGAAAGACAATGCATAGAATGGGAAAAAAAATTTTGTAACTTATGCATCCAGGATCTACAAGAAATTTAAATGAACTGAAAGAAAATAAAAACATTAAAAAGTGGGCAAGAGGCATGAACAGACACTTCTCAAAGGATGACATACAAGCAGCCAACAAACACATTTTTAAAAAGCTCAGTCTCACTAATCATCATAGAAATGCAAATAAAAACTACAATCAGATACCACCTAACACTGGTAAGGATGGCTAGCATTAATAAGTCAAAAAACAATAGGTGCTGGCATGGCTGCAGAGAAAAGGGAATGCTGCTACACTGTCGGTGGGAACGTAAGCTAGTTTGACCTGTATAGAAAGCAGTGTGGCAATTTCTATGCTTAAAAACTGAGCTTCCATACAATCCAGCAATCCCTCTTCTGAGAATATACTCAGAGGAACATAAATCACTCTACTAAAAAGACACCTGCATATGCATGTTAACTGTGGCATTATTCATGAAAGCAAAAATATGAAACCAACCCAGATGCCTATTGAAAGTAGACCCCTTTGGGTCACCTCCCACTGTGGAAGCGTCTCTGTCCTCTCCATAAATTCTGCTTCCTCACTTAAAAAAAAAAAGTGGACTGGATAAAGAAAATGTGGTACACATACTTGAAGGAATACTATGCAGCCATAAAGAAGAACAGAATCATGGTCTTTGCAGCAACTTGGATGCAGCTGGAGACCATCATACTAAGTGCACTATCAGAGAAACAAAGAACAGAATACAACATGTTCTCATAAATGGGCCCTTTACAGTGGTCACACTAGCACAAGGGTGGGACCAGCAGACGCTGGACTCTGCTAGGAGAGAGAGGGAGAAAGAAGGGGGGAGCATGTGGCAACACACTGGGTACCACATCCACTATCAGGGGGACGAGAGGGTTAGCTAAAAACTCAAACTTCACCTGTATGCAACCTACTTATGTAGATTCCCACTTGCACCCCACAACTCTAAAATAATTTTTTTTAAACTCGCATTTGCTAATATGTCATCAGCAAAGTCTTCATGTACTGGAATGTAGCGAAGTTTAAGGTGGCAGATACAAGTCTTCAAAGAAAATTCTAATTTTCACTTGAAAGCTCAAATTTACCATAGGAAACAAATAGTCAGCTTTTTCCCTGAAGTTACTGGCTCGTGTAAGTCACTTTCAAGAAAATGTTTGCCAAATACCCAGGTCTGAATAACAAGAGCTTGTCTGTCAATCAGTCACTCAAGTAAAAATTGTTTTATGAAACAAGTACCCGGTACAGCTCACAAGTAAAACAAAACAAAACAAAAAAAATGCTTTTCCTCCAGACAGCCATGGTGTGTTTTAATAGCTTTATTGAGATATAATTCACACAATTCACCCCTTTAAAGTGTATATTTCAATGATTTTTAATATATTAACAGACTAGTACATTGTGGATCATAACCACAATCAATTTTAGAACATTTTCAACCAGCAAAAGAAACCTCAAACCCCTAACCATCATCCTCCAGTTCCTCCACCCTCCCCAGCCCTAGGCAACCACGAATCTACTTTCTGTCTTTATAAATGTATCTATTCTAGACTTTCATATAAATAAAAATGATGTGGTCTTTTGTGACAGACTTCTTTCACTTAAACATGATGTTTTCAAGGTTCTTCTAAGTTGTAGCATATATCAATACAGTATTTCATTCCTTTTTATGGCAAATTTAAAATCTAAGCTATTCATATAATTAAATATTATTTACCCATAAAATAAACAACTGATCTTGCTTCCACTTTGAGGCTATTTGAATAATGCTGCTATGAACATTAGAGTACACATTTTTGTGTGGACATATGTTTTCATTTTTCTTGGGTGTTTAACTAGGAGTGGTATTAATTAATCTAGGGTAACCCTGTGCTCAACCATTTGAGGACACGCCAGACTGTTTTCTAAGCAACTGCAATGTTTATCATTCCCACCAGGATTGTATGAGGGTTCCAATTTCTCTATATCCTGTCTAACACTTGTCTTTTTTATACTAGCCATCCTAGTGGGTGTAAAGTGGAATCTCACTATGGTTCTATTTGCATGTCCCTGATATTTAATGATGTTGAGCATCTTTTCATATGATTATTGGCCATTTGTATATCATCTTTGGAAAAAATTATTTGCCCATTTTTAAATTGGGTTATTTATCTCTTTTGTTATTCAATTGTAGACGTTCCCTTGTGTTTTACATACAGTTCTCATTAGATTTATAATTTACAAATATTTTATACCATTCTGTGTATAGTCTTTTCTCTTTATTGGTGGTATTCTTTGAAGCACAATTTTTTTTTTTAATTTACTTTGGTCACTTGTGTTATTGGTGTCATAGTCAAGAAATAATTGCCTAAGGCAAGGTCAGCAAGATTTATACCTATTTTTTTTTCAGAGAGTTTTATAGTTGTAGTTCTTGATTTAAATCTTCAATTCATTTTGAGTTAATTTTTTCTACATTGTGAGGTAGGTGTTCAAATTCTGTTTTTTGCATGTGTATATCCAGTTGTCTCAGCACCATTTGTTGTTGAAGAGTCTATTCTTTCCTCTTGAGTTGTCTTGGCAACCTTATTGAAAATCAGTTGACATAGATGTATAGATTTATTTCTGGACTCTCAATTCCATTCCATTGATCTATAATCTATCCTTATACCAGTGTCATACAGTCTTGATTATTGTAGTTTTTGTAATAAGTTTTGACTTAAAAAAAAAAAAAAAAAGCCTATCTCACTCTGTTGTTCTTTTTTCATAATTGTTGTGCCTATTCTAGGATCTATGAGTTTCCATGTGAATTTTAGTTTGTTATTTTCAAAATATAGATTTCTATCTATATCTATCCTATCGGTCTGTCTTTCTGGAGAACCCTGCTAATAAGTTACCTTAACAATACTAAGTCTTTCAATCCATGAATATGGGATATCTTTCTATTTATTTAGGCTTTCTTTAATTTAAAAAAAGTTCTGTAGTGTTCAGTGTGCAACTCTTGCACTTATTTCATCAAATTTATGTCTACGTATTTTCCTCTTCTTTATGCTATTGTAAATGTAATTGCTTTCCAAATTTAATTTTCAGATAGTTCATTGCAAGTGTATAGAAAAACAATATAATTTTATATATTGATCATGGGTCCAGCAATGTTACTGTGGTAATTTTTTAGCTCTAATAGATTTTTAGTGAGTTCCCCAGGATTTTATATATATAAAATTATGTCATCTGAAAATATTCCTTTCCAATATAGATGCCTTTCATTTCATTTACTTGCCAAATTGCCCTTACCAGAATCAATAGTATAAATAGAAGTGGCAGAACAGACATCCTCTTCTTATTTTCGATCTTAGAGGGAAAGTATTCTTTCACCATTAATATAATGTTATTTGTGGGTGTTTTATAAATGCCCTTTACCAAACTGAAGAAGTGTACTTGTATTCCTAGTTTATCTACTGTGTTTGTCAGGAAGAAGTACTGAATGCTGTCAAATGCTTTTTCCATTTATGTTGAGATGATCATGTGGTTTTTGTCCATTATTCTATTGACATGGTGTATTACATTAATTGATTTTCATATGTTAAAACAACCTGTATTCCTGAAATAAATTTTACTTGACTGTAGTGTATAATCCTTTTAATATATTGCTGAATTTTATTTGCTTGTGTTTTGTTGATGAATTGTGTGTCTATATTCATAAAAGACATTGATGTATAATTTTCTTGTGATGTCTTTGCTTAGATTTGGTTTCAGGATAATACTGGCCTTATAGTCATAGAATGCACTGGAAAGTGTTCCCTCATCTTTTATTTATGGAAGGGTTTGTAAAGAAGTGGTAATAATTATTTAAACATTTGGTAGCATTTTCCATCTCGTCCTGGCTTTTCTTTGTGGAAATATTTGTGTTACAAATGTAATCTCTTCACTTGTTAGAGGTCTATTCAGATTTTTTAGTTCTTAAATCGCTTCACATAATTTGTGTCTTTCTAGGAATCTGTCCCTTCATCCAAGTTATACAATTTATTGCCATACAGTTGTTCAGCTACAGAACTTTGGTGTGCAGCAGAAGTGCTCTCTACATATTTCCCATTTCATCACACAGAATATTGAAAAATACATGCACTCAAGGATCAAGATTTAATAAAATTAAATTTTTACTGCCTCAGCAAAGACATTCTTAAGTTTTTTTTTTAACTGTAACTTCCTGGTGATGAAAAATACAATGTCTATGAGTGCACTCATCCTAAAGTGAAACAGTTTTACTCATAATTGCTTTGGTAGAATCAGTGTAAATATCAACACAATAAGAAAGACAAGTCAAATCACATCTTAGTTTTGTTATTAAAACTGTTTTAATCTAATAGACTTTAAAGAAACTCAGAGACTCCAGCTCCCAGCTCCCAAGGTCCACAGAGCATACGTTGAGAACTACTAGTGTATAGTAAAGAAACTATATTCCAACTTTTGGTAACTTAAACCAGAAAAATTATTTTATATTATACATTTCTTACAAATGAAAGCCTTGCTTACTAGACTATTGTTTCTGCAATGCTCTTTTAACATTTTTTCTGAACTAGCTAAAAAATGTTCAACTTAGCAATGCTACTTTGCTTTCAGTTCTACCAGCTCACACCTTGAAGCAACGGTGTCTGTGCTTCAGGGCAGAAAATAGCAGTTTCAGGAAATAAAACCCATGGTTTAAAATTCCCCAATTCTATTTTATTTCACAGACATTCATATTACAGTTTTGTGGGTCCTCAAATAGAGAAAAGCTCTGAAGTCTATGATGCCAAAAATCACTTCTGAGAGGAGACAAGGCATGGGGTGGGGGATGGAGAGCAGACCACAGAGAAAGGGCATATGCAAAAGATCCAAAGGTCATACAGAGTATTTGACCCACTAGGGAACTGGAAATCTTTTGTTTTGGCTACAAGGCACACTGGAGAGGACATAGATCTAGAAATAAATAAGAATCATTTTGTATTAGTCAGAGTTTTTCAGAGAAATAGAACCAATAAGATATACAGATTATAGATGATGGATGGATAGATAGATAGATAGATAGATAGATAGATATTGGCTTTTGCAATTATGGAAGCTGAGAAGTCCCATAGTATGCCTCCTGCAATCTGGAGAACCAGGAAAACCAATGCTGTAATTCAAACCAAATCCGAAGGCCTGAGATCTAAGGGAGATAATGGTGTAACTCTCAGTCCAAGACTGAAAGCCTGAAAACCTAAATCCCAGGATCTGAAGGACTGAGAACCCAGATCTCTGATGTCCAAGTGTAAGAGATGAATTTCCAGCTCAAGGAGAAAAAGAATTTGCCCTTCCTCTGCATTCTTGTTCTGTCTGGTCCCTCAAGGGATTGTGTGATGTCCCTCCATATTGGTAAGGGCTGATCTTCTTTACTCAGGCCACTGATTCAAATGCTAATCTTTCTGGAAACATAAACACACCCAGAAATGTTTTTTACCAGTCATCTGGGTATCCCTCAATCCAATCCAGTTAACATGAAAAATTAGCCATCACACCTATCAGGAAGGCTATTCATTGTTACTATATTCATTAAGGACATGGGATATATTCTTGAAAACAAGAGGAGAGAAATGGAAGATCACTTTTGCTATCGCATGGAAAACAGAGTAGAAGGGCAAGATAGGAGATAAGAGTAGTTAGACAATTGCTGAAATAATCCAAATGAGACAAAATAGGGGACTGAACAAACATAGCGGCAATGGGTGAAAAGGCGTAGATAGATTTTTAATACAAAAACATGGAACATCAAGATTGGTAAAATTTTGAATGCAGGGAGTGAAGGAAGAAAATCAAGGATGACTCCTAAGTTTCTGATAGATGGTGTGTCATGTTGAGATACACAGGAAGGTTATGGGGATGTTTAAATGGGAAGTTTTAATTAGTTCAGTCTGACACAGGCCAAGTTTGGGGTGTTTATACGACATCTGAGTGGAGGTATCTGGTGAATAGTTTAACATATTTCCAGACCTCAGTGAGAATAGCTGAGTTAGGGATTGTACATTTTTAGTGGTACCAGTCTGCAAGTTTGCATTTTCTTCAAAAGAGCTCAGTAGCTTGGATGCAAGGGCTGGTACAGTTAATGGCTTGGTGATGATGGAGCATGCTGGGATAATGGCACCAGTTCCAGCAATTCAAACTTTCAAGTGGTGATGAAGAGTTTGTGCCACAGAATCAGCAACTGTGGTCCTAAGGTATAATAGCCTCCAGCAGCGTCCTTCAACTGTACAATAAAAATAGAGGGTAGCTGATAAACGGTGAGTGCAAAAAAAGGAAAGTCGAGAGAGAGAGAGAGAGAGAGATCAGCAGAGTTGCACTGCTTTACCTAGGTCTTTTTCTCAAGGCAAAATTGGGATATGGCCATCTTCATTCATGTTTTTTTTTTTCACCTTTTCTCCCTGACTTTTTTATTTGAACTCTGGGAAAGAAAAAGGACTACGTTTTAAGCAAGAAAAGATAGAATACAGGAAATTAGATGCTTACAAATCTATCAGTAGGAATGGCAGAGCAGGCTTCTCAAAATGACTCACATGTAACACAGAAATGACTTATGAGGGAAGCTACTACCTCAGAGCCTGCTCCTGGGGCTTTGTTGGAGTCATTCCTACAACGATCTCTGGACACCCAAAAAGGTGGAGAATAGTCATCTGAAGATTAAATGCAAAGACCAGGAAGTCCTATCAAGAAATGACTGTTGCCAGTATTGCTTCTCAACACCCAGAGAGCTGGAGAAGGGATGCTAGAACAATGCTGTGGGGAAACTTTGTGTTTCCATCACACTATTTGCCATAATCACGAGCCAAGACCATGTTGTCATGAAAGTATTTTTTAGATGTGATTAACATTTGAATCAGTCGATGACCTTCATAATGTGGGTAGGCTCATTCAATCAGTTGAAGGCCTTAAGAGAGAAGAGTAAGGGCTGCTGATGAGAAAAGAATTCTGCATCTAGACTGTGTTCAGACTCAAGACAGGAACATCAACTCTTACCAGGATCTGGAACATCAACTCTTACCAGGCCTGCCATGCAGATTTCAGACTCAGTAGCTCCCACAACTGCATGAACCAATATCTTAGAATATCTCTCAAGATATTAGATTATACCTGGGGTGCCAAAAAATGTATACACATTTGAAGAGACATTATCTATGTATTACTTGTAGTTTGCGGTAATCAGAAGTGTCTGGGTGCTGATGGTAACCACTTTGAGCACTTCCTGTAATTGCAGAAGTCAAACTTGACTTGTATTCATCTACAATTTTAGTACAGTTTTTCCTTTCTTAAAGTATATGCACATTTTTTGGCATCCTCTATCTATCTATTTATCTATCTATCTAATAGATCTATATTCTCCTGTTGGTTCTGTTTCTCTGAAGAATCCTGACAGTTTGTGTCTTTTTCACAGCAAGCCCAAAGAAACTGGCATAGCTCTTAAATAACTCAAAACAATGCTATCTTGAGTTATTTGTGGCACTTCTCAATTTAGGATATCAAGACATATTTGATCCAATTTGTCTCTGGAAATAGTCTATCAATGACAGAAAAGGTTGAGTTAATCAAAACTTGAGCAAATCAAAAGTTTGTTCCTCTGCTATCTATTGCTAACACACATGGCCCAGAATTAAAATGTTAAGGTTGATTCTACTTTCTCTGGTATGTGCTATATCTGGCATATCTATTACATGAATCCAAATGTTCTCTCTCCATATACCGTATCTTCTTGTACACTATAATTCAAACTCATCTCCCACCACAGCACTAATAGGCCACAAGGATTATGACAAATCATAATAATATCTGGGACTTTAAAAATGGAAATACTAAGGGAAGCAGTTCTTTTGCTTCTCAGCACGGCTAGAATGTGCAACTACAACTACTTATGGTCACCTTCCTCACTTGCAGCAGAAGAGAATGAAAGCCCCACAGAAAAATAGATGAAGAAAAAAGACCCAGGGTGTTCTTTGCCACAGTTGAATCTATCATTGAGCTGTTGCATCCTGCAGGTTTTCCTTCATATGAACTGCTACTATATCTTTTCCAGTAATGACAGTCAATAAATTATTTTTCTCACTCTATTAGATTTGGGCTGGGGGTGCCTGGAACCAAACACAATTAGACATTTTGATGCTTTCTTCTTGTTACTGGAGCACCCAGTAACAAAAACTGGAGGTGCAGCAGCATCAGTGATTGGACCACACCATTGCAGGAAGAACTCATTTTCTTTCTTTTGGGGGGTGGGGCAGGAAACATATTTATTAAGGCAAAGACAGAAAGTGGCATCCAGCCAGGATTCTGAAAAACAGCCAAACATATTAGCATAATGCAGGACAGAGAGTAAAAAAGTGCAAAGGTGCCCACCAGGATAACGATGCTGTGGGTAGCTATGCTTTCTGGGGAGGATCTGGCAGAGACATTGGTCCTGTGAATATACTGGACCCCGTGCTTGTGTCTGTACAGGATGGAAACCATGAAGCCACTGGCCCAGAGCAATGAATACCAGCAATGCTGCCGCTGATGAGTACAAGCAATGTACCAGCAATGCTGCCGCTGATGAGTACAAGACGTCTTCATGAAGCAAAGCAGAACAGTATCTATAATCTTTTTTCTTTGTGATGTTTGTATTTTTCCATTGGCCAAGCATTTTCACAGGTAAATTGATATTTACCAGTAGGTGCAGAATCCAGCACAGGAGACTGGAGGTGCCTGTGTATTTGGGAGCTTTCAGTTTAAGCTCTGCCCATCTGGGGCTGATGGTGATGGCTTGAAAGACACTCAACAGGCAGGTGCTGCCAAAGGACACTTCTGTGCCCACTTTGAAACCATAGAAAACAAGTTTGCATCCAACATCACTGAGGAAATATTCCAGTCCAAAAGCTGCCATGGTCTCTGGGACTCCTTTACAGAGAATAACCAAAGAGTTGGCTATGCTCAGGTGCCTGAGAATCAAATCTGTGGACCTCATTCTGTATGCACTGAAGTAGAGGAATAGATAATGGTACAAAAGTGAGAAATTCCCCAGGGTTTCATTGACACTCTGGAATAGGAAGATTATTCCCATGTTCACATTCACAGAGCTCATTCTGTCATAGGCTTAATATTTACAATCTTACATAGAAGATTATGGGCAAAAATATGAATGGTGGATTTTTTTTAATGTTTCATTTTAAAGATGTGGGGTACAATTCACGATTAGGTATATAAATGTTCATTATGCAGATAACCTTGTTGATGAGGTGTGCTCCCGCATCCCTAGGCGGTTTCCCACTACTGCCAATCACACTCCTCCCCAGCAGTTTCCCACTACTGCCAATCCCTTTCTTACAGTATTATGATAATTGTCCAAAGTCCGCTTATGAGTGAGAACATGTGATACTCAGTTCTCTGTGTCTGTCATAGATCACTCAGTATTATAGACTTTAAGTCCATCCAAGTGCAAAGAGAACACATTTACTAACATGCAAAATGGTTTGATGTATGATTTTTCAGTTTGTCCATGGAGATTCAGAAGCTAATATTTTGATGAACAAAGTTTTCTTACAAACTACTTTACCTCTAATCATAAAAAATCAATTGGTTATCAAAAATTACTTTAATTTCATTTTCTAGTGCAATTAATTAATTGTTTTGATGCAAAAATACAACTAGGAAAACAAGATACCACTTGATACCTACAAAGATGGCTATAATTTTTTTAAAAAGAAAAACACAAAGTAAGTGCTGGTGAAGATGTGGAAAAACTGAACCCTTATGCACTGCAGGTGGGAATGTAAAATGATGCATTCACTACAGGAAATAGTTTGGTGATTCTTCAAAACAAAAAATTACCATATGACCCAGAAATTTCACACTTATGTATATACCCAAAGCAATTCAAAGCAAGGATTCAAACAAATATTTCTACACCAACATTCATTAGCAACATTATTAACAATAGCCAAAAGGTAGAAACAACCTGAGCACTCATTGATAGACGAATGGATAAAGTGGTGGTAGCATATTGTTTCTAGGGCTGCTGTGACAAATTACCTCAAACTTGGGGACTTAAAACAACAGAAATTTGTTCTCTTACAGTTCTGGAGGTTAGAAGTTGAAAATCAAGGTGTCAGTAGTCACACTCCCTCTGAAAGATCTAGGGGAAAATCTTTCCTTGCTTCTTCCAATTTCTGGTGGTTCCCAGCATCCTTTGACTTGTGACAGCATAACTCTAACCTCTGCTTCCATCTTCACATGACCTTCTTTTCTACGTGTCTCTGGGTTTTCTCTGTCTCATAGAAGGACACTGTCATTGGATTTAGGGCTGACCCCAATACAGTATGATCTCACCTTGATCCTTACGTTAATTACATCTGCAAAGTCCCCATTTCCAAATAAGTTTACGTTCTAAGGTTCCAAGTCTACATAAGTTTTTGGAGGCATGTGCAAACTAGTACACTAATGAAGGGGATGGGCCTTGGATGCAGATATATTTGAGTTCAAAGTCCCAAGTTTGCTACTTTCTAACTTTGTGACCTTAGCAAACCATCCATCTCTGGATTTCAAAACGTGTCTACATAGATAAAACCTAACTCATTTACATTCAACACTAGAAATATTATGTTCTACTTAAGTATTTCAATGTCATTTTATTTCATTTTATTTTATTTTTTTGAGTTGGAGTCTCACTCTGTCGCCCAGACTGGAGTGCAGTGGCCGCTCCCAGCCATCGCAGCCTCAACCTGCTGGGCTCCAGCGATCCTTCCGCCTCAGCCTTCCGAGTAGCCGGAATTACAGGCGCGCAACTGCCACGCCCTGCTAATTTTTTGATTTATTGTAGAGATGAGGTCTCGCCTGCCCAGGCGGGTCTCGAACCCGCAAGCTCAGGCAATCCACTCACCTCAGCCTCCCAAAGGCGCGGGATTACAGGCTGAGCCACCGAGCCCGGCTTGGATGTCATTTTAAATATATTGAATAACATACATAAAGAATTGGTTACCAAAAATTACTTTAATTTCATTTTCTAATGCAATTAATTGGTTATTTTGATGCAAAAATACAACTAGGAAAACAAGCAGTGAGGAAAGGACAACTCTTCATAGTTGATTCTTTATGACATTCCGAGCAGTTTAATATTAAAAATTGTAACTTTTTCATCCTGGGGTAAAATAGGCTAAAAAATAAAGTGGATGTGTTGCCAAAATGCACAGTCTGAAGGAGCTAACTGAAATAATGAAATAAGATATAATTAATAGCATTATCAGGGTCATTTAAAAACTGTTTTCAGCTCATTTCTCATTCCGAATCCTTGTTGTGGATACATTTTCTCTCAACAATAACCAGAATGAGATGGTGGTATCTTGTCACTGTTATGGGCTAAATTGTGTCCCTGCAAAATTTGTGTGTTCATGTCCTAACATCTAGCACCTCAGAATAGAAATGTATTTAGAGATAGAACCTTTAAAGAGGTACTTAAGTTCAAATGAGGAACATTAGGGCGGGCACGAATCCAACATGAGTGGTGTCCTTAAACAAAGAACCAATTTGGAAACAGATACACACAGAGGAAAGACCATGTGAAGATACGGGGAGAAGACAAAGATAGAGGAGGCCTCGGGGTGGGAAAAAAGCATCCCTTCCAATACCTTGAGCTTGGACTTCTAGCCTCTAAACAATGAGAAAATACATTTTTGTTGTTTAAGCCACCCAGTATATGGTGCTTTGTTTCAGTAGCTATAGCAAACTCATACATTCACTAATCATTCTTTTGTATAGCACACTGAAATCTAATCATATTCAGAATTTTTTTTACTTAAATTCAAGAAGAAACATATCATTGTCTACCAACTACTGTGTGAATAAACACCATGTAGATAAGCACATGTAGCTAGTGCTTCATTGAGTCCAATTTGCTTTCCAGAACAAAGGGAACTTTGTCTTAAAGATAAATCTAGGTCCCTCATTTGAAGAAGGTAGGTTTCATGAAAGGACAGGACACTTGTCAACTGGAAGATTTCCCTGTAGGATAGGTTACCTGGGAACAGGTCAACAGGTAGACAAGGCTGCCATTTGACAGAGAGCTTTTCTCTGGAGTCAAGATGCTTTAGCTTTTTGTACTTGTGAGTGCAGCTCCTTATCCTTGTATATTTCCCCTGCAATTGTTTTGGAGGATTCTCTTCTACTTCTCTCTCATGGCCCAATACCCAAACCAGGAATCTACCCTAGGACCTGATCCACTTCTTTGAAAAATATGGTACTTCATCTATTATCATGAGCCAGAAATCTCTGGGTTAGTGTCTTAAACTTTATCCATCTTCTTTTAGCTAGTAGTCATGATTATGGAAGCTAAATAATATTGTGATGCTGAGCTTTACATTCAGTAGCAACAACAAAATTACTTTTTTTTAAAGATTACTTTTTCATTTTAGGCTTATTAAAAAAATGAGTGGAAAGTACAGAGAGTTTCCATACACAACCTCTTCCCTGATATATACAGTTTTTGCTATTATTAGCGTCTTGCATCAATGTGGCACATTTGCTGCAATTGATGACCATTACCTTGCATTTGATAGCACTTTATTGTTTACAAAACCCTTTAGTTATCTCATTTAATCACCAGATAGTTGGTGTCCAATAACAATTTTTGAATTATTGAATAAAATTTAGCAGCTGCCTGTGAGCTACAATTGGATGTAATTAAATGCAGGTGGTAGGACAAACATATTAAAATAGATATACTTTTAAAGTTCAGCATCTATCATTTGCTAAATGGTTTTGTCTAGGATACTCACAATTCCTTGGTGTCTTTATGGGGCTAATCTGCATCACTGGAGTGAGCATTTGGTATCTAAAACTTTCCCTCCCTCTGGCTTATCAGGCAACATCACTATCAAAACTATGCAAATAATCACAATTAAACAAACATCAAGAATTATCCTTTAACAAAATATTGTTTTTACAACCTCATTAATTGTAGTAACCTTCTGGCACAACTTATTAAAATCGGTTTTTTAAAAAATATACTCTTCTTATTACCCACATTTGAATAATCTGAAATGCTGCTTTTAATGGCCTACTCTATGCTAGGAAGAAAGTTTATCCAAAGTAGCAAATACTTCTGGTAATATTTTTGGAAGTTGCCAGAGGAATAAAATGCTCAACTATTAAAAGACAGCTAAAATGTCTTGTACTGTGTAAATACTTCATACAAATAACATCAGTGGTTTGTAACCTGTGCTTTCTGCTTCCATGAGCAAGATTCTTAGGCAAAAAAAAAAAAGTGTTTGTTTATAGGGATCAAATCTAAAACTTGATCCTTCATTGTGTAGAAATTCAGCTGCAATGACAGCTCACAGTTTCATAGCTCACCTCTTTCATTAACTGCTATTTGCCTGAGTCCTTAACACTGACAGACTTTACAGATCAATATGGAGAGAGGACACATCTGCCTCTTGATTGCTAAGAGAAAAACCTTTCTTGTGTTGTGTACTATTCACAACAAGAGGTCACTGGAGGAAAAATATGGCAATAGTCAAATAGAGGAAGCCACCAATCTTTTCTTTTTGTATATGTTCTGCTGTGCGTGGTGACTCATTGCCAGGGACCAGGGAACCCCAAAGGTGGAGACAGCGTCGGCGATTGGGGGGAAGAAGAGAGAAAGAGAGAGAGAGAAAGAAAAAGACTGGACTCCGGTCTAGTGCAGAAGCGATGTGTATGTTATTGGGAATTACAACGCGTCTTTTATACACAAAGTCAGATGTGGGAGGGGTGTCCCCCACCCACCAGAAAGCTTAATCCATGAAAACTTAATCAATGATTGCCTTTAAACCCTTTTCATATGATAATCTTAAAATCACATAACAAAGGATAACCTAATCCATGACTGACATATTCTATAAACCTTTTTCATCCTAAACTGATTGATTTATGCCAAGTTAAACAATTCTATAGAAGCTTAAGTATTTACTTTACAAACGAAGGTGGCCCATCACAGAATGATTGGAATGTGGCCCAGTCCAAAATTCACAGTGGGCTACCTGCAAGTAACTCAGCTGCATTCTTTCAACAAAATGGCTGTTTTCTAAAACTATATTCTACAATTTATACCTTCAATAAATCCAAAGATCATGACCCAGAAGCCTGTGACCAATACTAAGGCTCTTAGATGTGACACAAATTTGAATTATAAGTTGTGTGAAAGCCAAAACTGCAGTTTGTGGAAGAGTGGGAGCAATGAGCTTCTAAAGTTAGCTTGTGTTTGTCCCGATCTCAGAGTTTCTACGTTTTGAGCTCACAGGAGCTTAATCTGGTTAGTGCTGAGTAGAAAGGGGGAGGAAATGGGGTCAATAGCTCCCAAACGCATCCTAGTGGTCTCGGAGTCAACAGCCCTTCCTGATCCCTAACGCTCAGTGGGCCTCCGTGGCCGGCTCCCAACAACTCATGCCTGTAATCCCACCACCTTTTGTATATGCTCTATTTGTTTTAGTCTTATTATACAATAATAAGGATGTCCAAAATGTAACAACCTATGTGTTCCAGAAGTGCTAAGAATATCAGAATAATATGAGTCCTAGCAAGACTAAGAGTAAGAGTGTGCATGGAGAAGCCCCTGAAGAGGTCTTGGAGAGTGCTTTTGTCTGCATCCAGCACACATTTGGCAAAGGAACATAAGATTTGGCTGAAAGAAAATGAGTCTGTCAACTTTATATACTAACAACTGTCTTTGTTTACTTGTTAAACTTAATACATCCCAAGAACTCTGACATGCTATTATGTTTAGGCCCACTTTCCTAATACAGATGACCTTTGAACAGCACATGTTTGTACGGTGTGGGTCCCACTTAAGATGAATTTTCTTCCTCCTCTGTTACTCCTAAGACAGCATGAGAAAACCCTCCTTTTCTCTCCTCTTCCTCAGTCTACTCAATATGAAGAAAATGAGAATGAAGACCTTGATGATGATCCACATTCACTTAATAGAAAATATATTTTTGCTTCCTTTTGATTTTCTTAATAATATTTTATCTGTAGCTTACTTTGATGCAAAAATGCAGTATATGACACACATAGCATACAAAATATGTGATAATTGACTATATGATTGCCTTCTGCTCAACAGTAGGCTTTTTGTTTGTTTGTTTGTTTGTTTGGTTTTTGAGTTGGAGTCTCACTCTGTCACCCAGACTGCTGGGTTCCGGTGATCCTTCCGCCTCAGCCTTCCAAGTAGCCGGAATTACAGGCATGCGCTACCACGCCGGCTGATTTTTTGATTTATTGCAGAGATGAGGTCTCGCCAAGTTGCCCAGGTGGGTGTTGAACCCGTGGGCTCAGGCAATCCACTCACCTCAGCCTCCCAAAGCGTGGGATTACAGGCTGAGCCACCGAGCCCGGCTAACAGTAGGCTATTAATAGTTAAGTTTTTGGAAAGTCAAAAATTACATGTGAATTTTCGACTGCACAGGAGGTCTATGCATCCAATCTCCACATTGTTCAAGGGTCAACTGTAAATCTTTTAAAAAAGAAAACAGGCCAAGGCAAGAGGATTGCCTGAGCCCAGGAGTTCAAGTCCAGCCTGGGCAACTTGGTGAGACCTTGTCTCTACCATAAATCAAAAATTTAGCCAGGCATGGTAGCACACGCCTGTAGTTCCAGTTACTTGGAAGGCTGAGGTGGAAGAAATACCTGAGCCCAACAGGCTGAGGCTGTGGTGGCCGTGGTGAGCGTGCCACTGAACTCCAGCCTGGGCAACAGAATGAGACTCTAACTCAAAAAAAGAAAAAAAATATATTTATTAATAGTGTAAAAAATACTTAAGAATCTCTATCTTAAACCAGTATTTTACTTAACAATGTAAAATTAGATATATTACTTTTTAAATCGGTGACAAAACTTTGTTCTGATAATTCTGGCCAAAGTATTAAAATCTAAAACTTAAACAAAGGTATAACTCTATCAAAGACAAAAAATATACATTCAGTCATGCACACACATACATTCACATATATATTTTTTGTAAATAATTTATGTACTGAACTTATATTTACTATGTAAGTCTAATAAAACAGCTGAAAGTTTATCGGAATTAACAAGTCCAATAAAATGACTATATATTGGATAAATATGGAAAGTCAGTTATTCTCTAATGTCCTATCATTAAGCATAAAATTATTTTATGAGGAGAAATAATCAATCTTAGACACCTGCAGCAACAAAATTCAATACCATATGATAAATTGCTAACAAGGTTCCAATTATTTACTTCACATATTATCCATGCCCTTTGCCATGTTACTCTAGTTCCTCTCACCAAAGAAGTGGTATCTACTCCACCTACCCTTCTCCTAAAATCTGGGCTCCTTTGTGATTTGTTTTGGCCAATAGAATAAGTCTAGGGTTCTAAAGATCTTGAATATTTGTGCTTGTTTGCTCTTTTCCTTTTGTGAAAGAAAGAAAAAGAAAGGAAGGAAGGAAGGAAAGAAAGGAAGAAATAAAGAAAGAAAAGAGGGAGGGAGGAAGCATGCCTGGTCTAGCTAGCTAGCTAGCCTGCTAGAGGAGAAAAGATATATGGAAAAGCCAAGTTGCCAGTCGTTCAGCCAAAGCCATCTTAGTCAGATAGCGGCCAGATGAGCCTAGAGGTGAGTTAGTGCAGCCAAGAATAGCAGTGTCACCTAGCCAACCAGCACCTGACCACAGTCAAATAAGTAAATCTAGTCAAGTTCATTCAAGCCAAGAACCAATTAGCCAACCCTTATAAACTCATAAACCAAGTAAATGTTTAACATTAAATGCCACAGAAGTTCTGTGGTTGTTACTCAGCATTATTGTGGCAATCGACAACTGATACACACTATTTTGAAATATTACTAACATGAAAAAATATATATTCTCACATTTTTCAGATTTTATAAATGGCTCTTCAAAAATAAGAGTTAATACTCATATAGCCCTTACTATATGCCTGGCACTATTCTTATTTAAACCCAATGATTTTTAAGTAGGTAATATTATTATCCTCATTTAATAAATGATGTAACTAAGGCCCCAAAATGTTAGCTTCCCCAAGATCTCACAGCTACTCAGTGGTAAAACTGGGATTAGAAAGCCGGGCTCGGTGGCTCAGCCTGTAATCCGCGCCTTTGGGAGGCTGAGGTGAGTGGATTGCCTGAGCCCGCGGGTTCGAGACCCACCTAGGCAGCGAGACCTCATCTCTACAATAAATCAAAAAAATCAGCTGGGCATGGTAGCGCGCGCCTGTAATTCCGGCTACTCGGAAGGCTGAGGCGGAAGGATCGCCGGAGCCCAGCAGGTCGAGGCTGCGGTGGCCGGGAGCGGCCACTGCACTCCAGTCTGGGTGACAGAGTGAGACTCCAACTCAAAAAAACAAACAAACAAACAACAAAAAAACTGGGATTAGAACTCTAGTAATATGGCTTCAGAATCCATGGATTTAAACCATTGTACTATAACAGCTTTTGGGCATTTTGCTTGCAAAATTAGATATACACATTCATATATTTTAGTTATAAATATATATGTATGCATAGAATAAATGTAATTTTAATAAGATAAAAGCATTTTGGTGTGTTGTCTTGGTACAACCTATATCCCAGCCTATCCATACACAAGCCTGCCCTTTAGCTGTATTTGGCTGATTGAAAGAGAGTAGACAATTAATCCAAATCAAGTCCATCAGATTTTGTCATCAGAAAGTATAAAATTGAAATTAAGACAGAATCTGTCCAAATTTGAATTGAAAGGTTCATGAACTCAGCAGCTATACGGAGTCACCTCTGAAGCATATGAAGCAGCCAAAAATATCAGCCTGTTGACAATGAAGCAGAGTTTTAAAGACAAATGAGTGTCAAAAACCATGATGCCTCCAAAGAAAGGTGTTGTCTTAGTTCCTGATAACTTTCCAGATATGGGTTTCAGGCCCTTATGAAGTTCAACAACAATCCTGTGCTTGTTCCTGTAAGATTCCTTCTTAAATTCTCCATTTTTTTTCTTAAGCCAGTTTGAGTAGGTTTCTCCGGCAGATAGAATAACATCCTTAAAGATGTCCACATCCTAATTCCAAGAACATTGGGGGAAAAAAAATAACTGCAGATGTTATTAAAGTAGGGATATTGACATAGAAATTATCCTGTATAACTCAAGTGAATCCAATGTAATCAAAAGGGTTATAATAAGTGAAAGAAGGATGCCAATAGTAAAAGCAACGAGATAATGGGTTGAGAAGACAAAAGGGAAAAACAAGGGCAAATTGTTTTTTCACTACAAATTTGCCTAGGGCATAGATTTATAAAACAGTATATGACAGTTTCTAAAAAAGTAAGTATAGTCCTGCCATACAATCCAGGAATTATGCTCCAAGGTATTTTCCCAATTGAGTTGAAAACTTACATTCACACAAAAACCTGCACACAAATGTCTACAGCAGTTTTACTCATAATTCCCAAAAACTGAAAGTAAGCAAATGCCCCTCAGTAGAAGAAACAAATAGATATGTCCATACGATGCAATTTTATTTATTAATTAAAAGATTGACTTCCAGTTTCTAGTCCAGCATATAAGATGCTGGAAATCACCACTGCATCTTAACAAGTAAAAATCTGAACAAATTGAAAAATCAACAACTCCTTTTAGATATAACAGAGAGGTAGAGTCACAGGGCAAACCATGGTCCCTCAAATCGGAGAGACTAAAAAGCATTTAAACACAAAAATCACAGTTTGCTGGATCAGAAACCCTTGAGTACAAACCCACCAAGGTAACCAGTGCCAAGGTAGGGAAACCTGAATTATAACTGATGAATTGCTGGAGACTCAGTGTGGAGAATTCTGAGTTCTGCGGGGGGGGTGAATTCAGTCATTCTGTCATCGAGAAAACCCCACACTTTTTAGTATTAGGAGCTCCACTAGGTTTTCACAATGAATATCAGAAAAAATTTTCCCTGTTCTTCTGGCAGAGAAAGGAGAAAATTTTGAAATACACCAGAACATTCTATTCTTCTTAACAAGGTCTGTCCTCAGGAGAAACTAGTTAAAAAACAAAACCTAACACACTGAGGATTTGTCAAAGCCTAACTAACCTGGGCGAAGAGAAATACCCAACTCCACTAGCTCCAGTGCTCTACATAAAAGAAGAAAGATATCCCATGCCAGCCCACATTAGCCATCTTCTCCCACCTAAGGGGAAAGAGGTGGAAACTGAGAAACGTGTGAGGTTTGCAGTCCAGAGGCAGACTCACTAAAAAAAGACTGAGAACTAGTTATATGACTATAGAATGCTTCTCTCTCCACACTTCACCACTACATTACTAAAATCTTACTCTGTTCCTTTTCCCCCATACGTCATATATGGCTCTCAAAGAAAACATTACAAGACATACTAAAAGTCAAAAAACAGTTTGAAACACAGAGAAAGCATCAGAACCCGATTCAAATGCAGCAGACATGTTGGAATTATGAGACTAGTAATTTAAAACACCTATGAAGGCCAAGCGTGGTGGCTCATACCTATAATCCCAGCACTTTGGGAGGCCAAGGTGAGAGAATTGTCTGAGCCCATGGGTTTGAGACCAGCCTAGGCAACTTGGTGAGACCTCATCTCTACAATAAATCAAAAATCAGCTGGGTATGGTGGTGTGTGCCTGTGGTTCCAGCTACTTGGAAGGCTGAGGCAGAAGGACCACCTGAGCCCAGCAGGTCGAGGCTGCAGTGGCCATGAGTGTGCCACTGTACTCCAGCCTGGGTGACAGAGTGAGACGCCAAATAAAATAAAATAAAATACAACAACTATAAGTAAAATTGGATAAAATAGATAGCATGAAAGAATAGGTAGACAATGTAAGCAGAGATGGGAATTTTAAGAAAGAACCAAAAAGCAATGCTAGAGATAAAAAAAAAAATTAACAAAAGCACTGTAAAAGAAATAAAGAATGTCTATGATGGGCTTACTGGTAGACTAGACATGCTGAGGAAAAAAACCTCCTTGAAAATATTTCAATAGAAATTGCCAAAACTGAAAATCAAAGAGAACAAAGACTAGGGGGAGGGGAGAGAACATAATATCTAAGACATGTAATGTATGACTATAGGCAATGAAAATTCCAGAAGAAACATTTGAAAAAACAATGAAAATTTCCCCCAAATTGTCAGACACCAAACTACAGATCTGGAAGCTCAGAAAACACCAAACAGGGTAAATGCAAAAAACAAAAACAAAAAAACTACATCTAGGTGCATCATTTTCAAATTACACAAAATCAAAGATTAAAAAAGAAAAATCCTGGTCTATGGTCATACCACCCTAAATATGCCTGATCTCACCTGTTCTCAGAAGCTATGAAGGATCAGGCCTGATTAGAACTTGATGGAAGACTACCTGTGAATATCAGTTGCTGCAGGGGGAAAAAAGTCTGAAAAAAACAGAAAGAAAAAGAAAGGCAAAAACACCTTATCTATAGAAGAGAAAAAAATAAAAATTTCATCTGATTTCTCAGAAACCAGGCAAGCAAGAAGAGTGGAGAGAGAAAAAAAAAAAACCTAACCTAGAATTCTGTGAAATTATTCTTCAAAAATAAAGAAGAAACAAACACACAAAAAATTGAGGGAAGTTTTCCAGTTGATCTGCTTTGCAAAAAAAAAAATTTTTTTTTAAATTACTTAGAAGAAAAATTATAAAGAGTAGAAACTCAGGTCTACATAAAGAAAGAAAAAGCTTCAGAGAAATTTGAATAACTGAAAGCAAAATAAAAACTTTTAGCTTTTCTTTTTAAATTTTAAATTCCCAGGGTACCTGTGCAGGTGTGTTACATGGGCATATTGCAGGATGGTGAGGTTTGGACTTCTATTGAACCTGTCACTTAACTAGCACATGGAACCCTATAGGTAGTTTATCAACCCTGCCCTTCTTTCTGACCACATGCAGAAGATTGAGACAGGACCCCTACCTATCCCCAGACACAAAAATCAACTCTAAATGGATCAAAGACCTAAAAGTAAAACCTCAAACTATAAGAACCTTAGAAAATTCAAGAGACACTCTTATGGAAATTGGAACTGGCAACCAATTCCTGAAGTGCCCAGGCCATAAGAGAGAACACAGACAAGTGGGACCTCATCAAACTGACAAGCTTCTGCAAAGCCAAAGAAACCATCAAGAGAGCAGGTAGACAGCTCACAGACTGGGAAAAAATATTTTCCAACTCCATGTCTGACAAAGGCCTAACATCTAGGTTCTACAAGGAACTCAAATGTGCTGAAAAGAAAAAAACAAACAGCCCCATTACAAAGTGGGCAAAAGATATGAATAGACAGTTCTCAAAAGAAGGCATACAAGCAACCAACAGATACATGAAAAAATGTTCAGCCTCACCAGTCATCAAGGAGATGCAAATTAAAACTATACTGAGATACCACCTAATTCCAGTCGGAATGGCCATCATCAATAACTCAAAAAATAGCAGATGCTGGAGAGGATGTAGCAAAAAGGGAACACTTCTGCACTGTTGGTGGGAGTGCAAACTAGTACAGCCTCTGTGGAAAACAGTGTGGCGATACCAAAAAGTTCTAAAAATTGACCTTCCATATTACCCCGCAATCCCCTACTAGGAATATACACAGAACTCAAATCACTCTAAAAAAAGATACTTGCACACGCATGTTTATCACAGCACTGTTCACAATAGCAAGAACATGGAACCAACCGTGCAGCCCATCAAAAGAGAACTGGATTAAAAAAATGTGGTACATACGCATGATGGAATATTACACAGCCATAAAAAAGAACAAAATCATGGACTTTGCAGCAACCTGGATAGAATTAGAGTTTATAATACTGAGTGATATCTCACAGAAACAAAGAGCTGAGTATCACATGTTCTCACTCATAAGTGGACTTTGAAAAACAACTGTAATACTGTAAGACAAAGATTGACTGTAGCGGGAAACTGAGGAGGGCAGGGGAGCAGGGAGGTGGAACTGACAGTAGTGAAAATCTGCCTGGGGAAGAGGGGGCATACCTCATCAACAAGGGTACCTGCACAGTGAATATTTGTATACCTAACCCTGAAATGTACCCCACAATTTTAAAATAAAAATATTTTAAGTTAAAAAATGTGGTACATACATACAATGGAATATCACAGCCATAAAGGACAAACATGGACTTCACAGCAATTTGGATGGATTTAGAGTCTTCATACTCAGTGATCTATCACAGAAACAAAGACCTGAGTATCACATGTTCTCACTCATAAGTGGACCTTGAACATCTATCGTAATACTATAAGAAAAGGATTGGCAATAGTGGGAAAAACTGCAGAGGGTAGGGGTGGGATTGGCAATAGTGGGAATTTGCAGGGGGGGGCACACTTCATCAACGGGGCACCTGCATAATGTATATTTGTATACCCAACCCCACATCTTTAAAATAAAAAAATTTTTTAAAAATAAAGAGAAAGAAATTTGAATAAGAAAGCAAAATAAAAACTTTAGCTTGCTCTATTTAAATTTTAATTTCCCAGGGTACACGTGCAGGTTTGTTACACGGGTATATTGCAGGATGGTGAGATTTGGACTTCTATTGAACCTGTCACCTAAATAGCACATGGAACCCCATAGGTACTTTTCCAACCCTGTCCCTCTTTCTTCCATTCTCCCTTAGAAGTCCTCGGTGTCTGTTTTTCTCATTTTATGTCCATGTTTACTCCGTGTTTATCTCACTTATAAAAACCTGCAATATTTTGTGTTGTTGCTGCATTAACTTAGAATAATGGTGCAAAATACAGAATTTCATATTTTTTATGGTTGCATAGTATTCCATGGTGTACAAGGGGGGAACCCCAAACAACAAAATTTTTAATAAAAAATTGTGCATTTATTCGTACATGTTTAAACATCAGTCACCTTCAACATACTCTGTTTGACGCAATACACCTATGCTTTTTCCACCGCTCAAAAGTTTTGAACACATCGATTATGAGGCCCATTAGTGCTTCTGCCACTTTTTTTCACCTCTTCCACATCAGTAAAATATTTCCCTTTGAGGACTTTTTTCATTTGGGCAACAACAAAAGTTGCTCAGGATGACATCAGGTGAATAAGGAGGGTGGGGCATGCAGGTCATGCCATTTTTGGTCAAAAACTGCTGACCACCCAGAGTGCTGGGCGCCGGTGCACTCATAAATCACCCATTATAAAATGGGCAAATGCGCTGAAAGAAGCCCCCCCCCAAAAAAAAAATTCACTGAAGCCGAATGCAGCCTCTCATAACAACGCTAGCTGGTACACTCATGCTGATGGGTTCCTAGAACACTTACCTAGTGGGGGAAGCCTGAACTACAAGAGGCCCACCCTCCAAAATATAATTTTTAGTCCCAATTTACTACTGATGGGCATCTAGGTTGGTTCTGTCTTTAGTATTGTAAATAGTGATGTGATAAACCTAATAGAGCTGGTGTGGTTATCTGTTTGGTAGAACAATTTATGGTCCTTTGGGTATATACCCAGTAAGGATTGCTGAGTCAAGCGGTAATTATATTTTTAGCTTTTGAGAAATCTCCAAACTGCTTTCCATAGGGGATGAATTAGTTTGCATTCCTACCAATTGTGTATGAACACTCCCTTTTCTCCACAACCTTGCCAACATCTGTTGTTTTTTCATCTTTTAATAATAGCCATTCTGTGAGATGGTTATCTCATTGTGGTTTTGACTTGCATTTTTCTGATGATTAGTGATGTTAAGCATTTTTTCATGCTTGTGGGCCACTTGTAGGTCTTCTTTTGAAAAGTGTCTCTTTATGTCCTTTCTCCGCTTTTTGTGTAGTATGGACATTTCAACAATACTGGTTCTTCCAATCTCTGTACACCAACAACACTCAAACTGAGAACCAAATCAAATGAGAATGCATTTGAACACATTCAAATGAGATTGCATCTCATTTACAATAGCCACAAATATAACATTGCAAAATACAGAACATTATAAAATATAGATTATAGATACTAAATATAACACACACATATACATGGGATATTTATATACATATATGGAATAATAATGTATGTTATGCACAGCAAATATCAAAGAAAAATATTTAGTTGCAATATGCAATTTTGTTTAAACCCTAAAGATATGTGCTTGCTACACAGAAAATCCCTCTTTTTCTCCTTTATCCAAACAGTCTTCTTTTGTCTGCCTGAATTGAGTGTCAATGTTCCACAGCCCATCCTGACCAAAAGGCATTTGCAGAGATATAAGTTGTCAGCTCTGGGTACCCCGAGTATGTGACTTTCCTTTAAAAATTCTATTTTCAGTTGACAGTATAACACTTTCATCTTGTTTCTTTTCTGAATTAAAGGGGAAAAAAGACCTACATAATCTCAGTTGACATAACCTGTGCCACTTGACAAATTACCTCTCAGGAAAATTAATGATACCTCCAACTGTAGGCAAGTACTCCCCTTCTTTTACAGGGATAGAATAAATGAATAATGGATGTTTTCTGAGCAGTACTTGACACAATTGTTTGTTTGCAGAGCAGATTTTGTAACACTCATGAGGTCCTATTTCCAATTTTACTTTCCATACCAACGTTCCTTTCCATACCAATGTAGACTGACCAACGTTCAACTATTAATGTTCAGAGGAGATAGTTCATTCATACACATCCATAATAGTTAACAAGAAATTAGTTACTCTCTTTTAAATAAAACCAGCATCAAATCATCTCAAGTGAAGCACGGCACTAGTGGTACTGTCTTTCACAGTCAGATTCAAGATAAACAGAAAAAAAAAAACCAAAAAAAAAAAAAAACTTATAGTGAAAATCAAGAATCAGTATCTTTCTTTTTTCTCTTTTAAATAGAAACAGCGTCTTATGTTGCCCAGACTGGTCTTGAACTCCTGGCCTCAAGTGATCCTCCTGCCTCAACCTCCCAAAGAACTGGAGCTACAGGAGTGAGCCACTGCACCCAGACAAGAACCAGTATCTTTTGTTGAATATTCTTTTAATTAGTCCTGACTCAACATAGTTCCAATTCATAGGAACTAATGCTTCCCTGTGTTATACTTTTTCTACTATATTCTCTTACTGATCACTTTTGCATACTTGATGTGATGACTATAAAATATTAAGACTGACTTTAAATGCTGAAAAATAAGGCATACAAATTACTTGTTTTTTTAAGTCAGAGTCTCACTCTGTCACCCAAGCTGGAGGAGGTTCACAGTCACCACAGCCTCTACTTGCTCAGTTCAGGTGATCCTTTCACCTCAGCCTTCCAAGTAGCTGGAATCACAGGCACGCACCATCATATCCAGCTGCTTTATTGTGGAGATGAAGTTTATTGTAGAGATGAGGTCTTGCCATGATGAGCTCGAAACCCTGAGTTCAGGCAATCCTCTCACCTCTGCCTTCCAAAGTGCTGAGATTATAGGAATGAGCCACTGCACCTGGTCAAATGACTTCTCTTTAAAGAAAATCTGAGATGATTTGCTTGCCCCAATAATGGCAGTATTACTTAAAACCATTATAAGGCGCTTTGAGTTATACAAGATAAACAGTCCCATTCCTGTTGAATCACATTTTGTCTCTCAACTATTTTATTATGTTTAGATATTGTGTGAGTCAGAAATTCAAAGGGCATGGTGAGTACAGCTTATCTCTGTCTGTGATCACTGAGGCCTTATCTGAGAAGATTCAGTTGCTGGGAAATGGAATATCTGAAGCATCATTCACTATGTGCCTGGTGGTTGATCCAAGCTCTTCTCTGGGATCTCAGCTGGGCTGACATCTGGAATACCTACCTGGTCATGGCCTTTCCATGTAGTCTGGCCTGCCTTGCAGATGCAAGCCTTTTTGCACTGAATGCTGAAAGGGTGGCCCAGGGTTGCAAAATTGAATTTGTGGGAGAACCAGGTAGAAGCTATCTCACCTTTAAGTCCTGTTGAAGTTATATAGCATACTTCTGCCACAGGCAACAATCTTGCCTAAATGCAAAGAAAGGGAAAAGATACCTCAACTCTCAATTGAAGATATGTCAAAGACACATTTTTAAGAGCTGGTAGAGTGAGTTTTCAACCATGTATGGAAAATAGAATCCTTACATAACGCATTTATTTATTTATTTATTTATTTATTTATTTTTAAATATAAGAGACAAGATCTTACTGTGTTGCCCAGGTTTGTCTTGAACTTTTGGGCTTAAGCAGTCTTTCCACTTCAGCCTCCCAAAGTGCTAGGATTATAGGTGTGAGCTACCACAGCTAGACACATTTACTTTTTAATGAGTATTTACTATGTACCAGTAATTGTCTAAGTATGTTATAGGAGTTACTCATTTAATTGTACCTCCACATCTTTATAATAAAAATTTTTTAAAAAGAAAAATTTCTTTCCTATTTTGACAAGTCACCATCCCCACTCCACCAAATTTGGAGATTTCACCAAGACATTTGAGCTTGACTTCTAAAGAATAAAGAGGGCTTTTTTTTCTCCTTAGAAAAACAGAAGGTATTTTAGACAAAGAATAGCATAAGCAAAGGCATGAGAGCCTATACATTCATAGCATATTTGGAGAACAGCAACCAGTTGGGCTTTATTTAAATACAACTGTTTTGGTACATATATTGAGAGTCTATTCTTTGAAAAAATCTAAGTAGTGTTGCATCTTTCTATGGACTTAGGTACTAAAGCCAATGCATAAGATGGAAATGAGTCTAATCATTCTAAAAGTTCCTCAACTAATATAAAAATTCTAATACACATTGCAATGATCAGCTACAGAAACTGAATCTGTACAGTACTTGTAGAAAGTGTTTGTTTTGGCCAAGCGCGGTGGCTCAGCCCATAATCCCAGCACTTTGGGAGGTCGAGGTGAGAGGATTGTCTGAGCTGCGAGTTTGAGACATCAATAACGAATGGTACCTGATCTCAAACCAGGCAAAGTGGGGACCAAAGGGAGGTCCAAACTTTATCTGTATGATGACTACTCATATACCTAAACCTGAATTGTACCCTACATATTTCAAATAATAAATAAATAAACAAACAAATAAAATTAGGGGGTTGTAAGTAATTGAGCAACATATAAAAGCAGAGAGAAATGCATCGTCTTTGGTTTTTTTGGGGGGGTTAGAATCTCACTCTGTGTAGAAGTGTTCGTGTGGCGATTCCTAAAAGCTCTAAAAATCGACCTTCCATATGATCCCGCAATCCCCCTACTGGGAATATACCCTGAAGAACTCAAATCACTCTATAAAAAAGATACCTGCACATGTATGTTTAACGCAGCGTTGTTCACAATAGCAAGAACCTGGAAACAACCATGCTGCCCATCAAGAGGACTGGATTAAAAAAAATGTGGTACATATACACGATGGAATACTATGCAGCCATAAAAAGAACAAAATCATGAATTTCGCAGCAACCTGGATGGAACTAGAGTCTATAATACTGAGTGACCTCTCACAGAAACAAGGATCCGATTATCACATGTTCTTACTCATATAATGGACCTTGAACATCCAATGTAATACTATAAGAAAATGACTGAGGTACTGGGAAACTATGGGGGGGAGGGGGATGGGATTAACAGTAGCAAATATCTGTCTGGGGATGGGAAAACACCTCTTATCAACAGGGTGCCTGAATGAAACGTAATTGTACACCTAACCCTTAACTGTACCCCACAAAACCATAATAAAAAATATTGATTAATAATAAAAAAAAAAGAATCTCACTCTGCCGCCCAGGCTGGAGTGCAGTGGCATACTCACGGCCACCCCAGAATCGACCTGCTGGGCTCCATTGATCCTTCTGCCTCAGCATTCCAAGTAGCCGGAAACTACAGGTGTGCACTACCATACCTGGCTAATTTTTTTATTATTGTAGAGATGAAGTCTCACCAAGTTGCCCGGGTTGGTCTTGAATCTGTGGGCTCAGGCAATTCACTCACCTCGGCCTCCCAAAGTGCTGGGATTACAGGCTGAGCCAACGAGCCCAGCATCATCTTAGTTTTTTAAAGTTGGATTCAGAACCAACAATTTTCCCCAATATTTTATCAAAAAAGCATAAAGCAAAAACACCTGAAAAGTGACTGAAACACCAGAAAATACCAGAAAAGCATCTGAGAAGGTAGCTTAAAATAAGTGCTTCCTTGAAAAGGGCCAGTAACTTTATGATCTACTTTCTGCTTATTTTCCAGAAGGAATACCTTAGACACAAAAATTTTTTAAAATTAGAATTAAAATAGACAATTATATAGGAAATAGTAAACATCAGAATTATAAAGCTAGAAAATATGAATTATTAGCAAATTAGGCAATAATTTTTTAGGAAAAAATATTTAACCTAAAAATATATCTTAACCTTATTAAATGTCCATGAATGTGTTTTACATAGTAAAATCTATATAAAAAGTAAGGTGAGGTGGGCATGATGGCTCATGCCTGTAATCCCAGCAATTTGGGAGGTGAAGGTAAAAGGACTGCCTGAGCTCAAGGGTTCAAGACCAGCCTGGACAACTTGGCAAGATCTCATCTCTACAATAAATAAAAAAAATTAGCTGAGTATGGTGGCACCTGCCTGTGGTTTCAGTTACTTTGAAGGCTGAGATGGAAGGAATGCCTGAGCCCAGCAGGCTGAGGCTATGGTGGCTGTGAGCATACAACTGCACTTCAGCCTGGGCAACAGCGTGACTCCTACTCAAAAATAAAAATAAAAATAAATAAGGTGGACTTCCAGTTTCTCATGTAAGAGAAAAGGTGACTAAGAAACACTTCTAAAGGTCTCAGCCCACTAATAAAACTGAGAATTAATCATAAGATTGTTTCCCTTCTCTCACACATTACCAACATCACAATAGAGCTTCAGTATAATAACAGGAGGTTACGACTTAAAGAGCTGTAAGATACAAACTGAATTTAGAGTTCCTATAGGAACTTAATTTAATCTACAAAAACTACACTAACATCATACTTAATAAGGATACTTAATGCCTCCTTTCACCACTCCAATTCAACATCCTATTGTAAGTCCTAGTTAATGCAGTAAAACAATAAAAGGAAATAAGAGGTGTAGGTGTGTGTGTGTGTGTATGTATATATATGGAAGAAATAAAACCATTTGTTCACAGATAACATAACTTCTCTAAGAAGACAATCCACCCAAAATAAAACAAAAATAAAAAAAAAATTTCTGAAACTAATAAACAATTATAGTAAGTAGGATGTTTACTTTGGTTTGTCAACTTGACTGGGCCACAGGGTGCCCAAACATCTGGTCAAAAATTATTCTGAGTGTGTCTGTGAGGGTGTTTCCTCATACGAAACCATGAAGATCGGAATGAAGTATTTTAATATTCTAAAATAACTGATGGAAAATAACTTTTACTCCAAAATTCTATATCCAGAGTAATATTCTACAAAATGAAGGTAAATCAAGCCATTCTCGGATAAAAATAATAATTTGTCACCAGCAGATCTATCATGAGAATGGCTAATGAAATTCTTTAAACAGAAAAAATAATAATAAAGAAATCTTGAAACATCAAGAAGAAACAAAGAACTACAAAAAAGTCAGTATATGGGTAAATACTAATTGACTTTTCTTTTCGACTTGTCTCATAAACTGTTTTAGAAATGAAGCAAAAATGTAATACTTGTGTAGAGTTCTTAATTTATGTAGAAGAAATATTTTAAAATAAGTTATATCATATGTAAGGACTATGATCAGTAATGTATGAATAATAAATACCTAGACTAACCATTAAAAATGCTACTCAAGAAATAAATTCGAGCCGGGCTCGGTGGCTCAGCCTGTAATCCCGCGCCTTTGGGAGGCTGAGGTGAGTGGATTGCCTGAGCCCGCGGGTTCAAGACCCACCTGGGCAACTTGGCGAGACCTCATCTCTACAATAAAATAAAAAATTAGCCAGGCATGGTAGCGCGCGCCTGTAGTTCCAGCTACTTGGAAGGCTGAGGCGGAGGGATCACCGGAGCCCAGTAAGTCGAGGCTGTGGTGGCCGGGAGCAGCCACTGCACTCCAGCCTGGGCGACACAGTGAGACTCCAACTGAACAAAAGAAAGAAAGAAAGAAAGAAATTCATAAGTGCTACAGATAAATTAAAATGAAAGTCTGAAAAAGGTTAAGTAAACCACTGGAAGGCAGAAAAAAAAAGGCAAAACCAAAAAACAAGGAACAAATGAAAAATAAAATTAAAGTATCAGCTAATAGCCCTTTCATATCAATAAATGCATTAAAAGTGGTCTATTCAAACGTAGGGATCCTGTCAAAACAACAAAAAAGTAAGTGACTTGAATTCACCAATTAAATGACAAAGATTGGCAGGGTGGATTAAAAAAACAATACTATATACAAGTATATTATCTACAAATACTGTCTATAAGAAATTATCTTGAAGTATGCCATAATGGATAAGTTGAAAGTAAAATAATGAAAAAAAGATACACTCACCATTAATACAATAATTAAAAGAAAGCAGGAGTGGTTATATTAGTATGAGACAAAGCAGACTCCAAGACAAAAAAAATCACTGCCAAAAAAGAGAGACATTACACGATTGCAGCATTACATGATAAAAACTCTTGATGCACTAAATACTAGGAGAAAATTTCCTAAAGTTGGCAAAAAACATAATGATGAAGGATCCAAGAAGATGGAGCAAACCTAAATGTGTGTGTACAAACCAACTAAGTTAAAAAATAGGTGAAGTAAACTGATAGAACAGGTAAAATTGAAGACTTCAATTCCCCTCAATCCCAACAACTGATAGAAGTAGAAAAAACAAGCATATATATGAACTCAACAACACCCTTAACCAACAGGATATACTTGGCATTTTTAGCAAATACCACACAATAAAAGCAGCATACACAATTCTTTTCAGATGTCCACAGAACACGTACCAACATAGGCAATATCTTAGATCATAAAACAAACCTCAACACATTTAAAATAATTAAAAATCATACAGAATGTGTTCTCAGAGTATAATAGGCTCAAATTAGAAAACAGTAAAAAACAACAACACCAACAACAAAAAAACCTAACAGGAAAATCTCAAAAAAAACTAACAAAACTTGGACACTAAACAATGCACACTATTAGATAATCCTTGGTTGAAGAGAATGTATCAAGGGAATTGAAAAATATATGTGGTAGCCGGGCTCAGTGGCTCAGCCTGTAAACCGGCGCTTTGAGAGGTTGATGTGAGTGGATTGCCTGAGCCCGCAGGGTTCGAGACCCGCCTGGGCAACTTGGCAAGACCTCATCTCTACAATAAATCAAAAGTCAGCCAGGCATGGTAGCGTGTGCCTGTAATTCCGGTTACTCAGAAGGCTGAGGTGGAAGGATTGCCGGAGCCCAGCAGGTCGAGGCTGCGGAGGCTGGGAGCGGTCACTGCACTCCAGTCTGGGTGACAGAGTGAGACTCCAACTCAAAAAAAAAAAAAAAAAAATTGGGCAGGCATGGTGGCTCACACCTGTAATGCAACACATCAAAAATTGAGACACAGCTAAAGCAGTGCTGAGAGGGAAAACAATAGTTTTAAGTGCATACATTAGAAGAGGAAGCATCTCAAGCTAATAGTCTAAGCTGCCACCTCAAGAACTTACAAAAAGAGCAAAATAAACTCAAAATTAGCAAGAAGGAAATAAGAGCAAAAGCCATTGAAATTGAACACAGAAAGAAGAGAAAATCACTGAATAAGTTAGATTTTTGAAAAAATCAATACAATTGACACACCTCTAGTAAGACCAAGAAAGATAGAGAAGACACAAATTACCAAACCCAGGAACAGAGCATACCAGTACAGACTGCAGGGAAAAAAAGAGTATCTATTTAAAAAATCTATTACTAACATCATACTTAATGAAGACTAAATGCTTTCCCCACACGATTAGGAAAAAAGGCAGGAATGTCTGTTCTCACCACTGCTATTCAGACAGTATGTTGAGTGAAAGAGTATTAATGTTATGAATCAATTTATGCAAAGTTCTAGAACATGTAAAACTCAGTGATAGAAATGAGAATAGTGAACCAGGAAGTATAAGTGGGGTTGGCAGGAACTGACATGAACAGAATAGGAAGAAATTCCTGGGGTGACAGAAATTGTGTGTTAGGCATAAAATGTACCTACCCAAAACTCATTGAACTGTACTTAAGATCTAGGCATTTGACAATATGTAAAACAAAATAAACGCTTCACTTCAAAAAAAAAAATCAAGCCATTGCAGTTGACTGAGTAAAATCAGGTTCTGGTCCATGTAGGTAAATATGGAAACATGTCCATTGATCTGATTTTACTTTTTTTTTTTGAGTTGGAGTCTCACTGTTGCCCAGACTGGAGTGCAGTGGCCGCTCCCGGCCACCGCAGCCTCGACCTGCTGGGCTCTGGCAATCCTTCTGCCTCAGCCTTCCAAGTAGCTGGAACTAAAGGCGCACGCTACCATGCCAGGCTAATTTTTTCAATTTATTGTAGAGATGAGGTCTCACCTGCCCAGGCGGGTCTTGAACCCGCGGACTCAAGCAATCCACTCACCTCAGCCTCCCAAAGGCACGGGATTACAGGCTGAGTCACCGAGCCCGGCCATTGATCTAATTCTTGACTTGGGAAAGCAATTGCACCAATTTTCTAGTAATAAAAAGTTTGTTCACATAATAAACCCTAAAACTTCTTACGGAGACATTGACAAATATAATAGACAATGTCTTAGAGCAAGGTTCATGCGAAAAGCAATGCATTCCTACAACTGTTTATTTTTAATGAAATGAGTTTAAAGCATACTATTGAATTAGAATCCTGACAAATAGGACTAAAGTGTTTATGGTAATGTAAGAGTACTCAAAGTAACTTCAGGACTAGTTGCTAGCAAGTTATTTCTAACACTTAACTATTTTCTCCCTAAACTCTTTAGTTTTTGACCTTTTTAAAAGTAAATCTGCTAACATTAACACATTCATGATTGGCATATTTTTCACTTTCCTGATACTGAAAGTGGATGAAAATAAAACAATCTGAAGCTGGTTGCCATGAACGTTTGTTATTATGCACAAGTGAAATGGTCTGTCCCAAATTGTCACCTTTTTTACAATACCATTAAAAGTTGCGGACATATCCAGTATTTGACCACTCTAGCATTCTGTAGCTTGTATTTTTATTTGGGATTATTGCATCACTGTCTTACTAAATTCACTAGATTTGCCAATGACCTTGGAAATCTTATCAGCATGTCTCTCCTTATTTTCTATAATTATGGTAAATTATTTTTAAAGTTGAAGTATGAAAGCCCTGAAGTATAAAAATACAAGTATGTAACACTAATTGCAGCAAAACAATGACCAACTTGTAATTTTTACCAACTACGTAAATCAGTAATATTCCGCAGTCAATATCAGATAATTATCTCAATTAACTTTCTCTCCTTGCCTCACTATTCATTTTTCAAACAACATATAATAACAAATATATGACATTACAGCATTCAGAAACAGAATTTGGAATGACATAAAGTCAAATCCTCAGCTACCAGGAACAGAATCTGGAATGATGTAAACTCATGTCAGTGATCGCGAATGAGTTAAGAGGAAAGTCTAAGTTATTCTGTAAGGATTTCACACTGATTCTTCTTTTAACAGGAAAAATGGGTTCTAAGCAAAAATAATTATTGTAAGACTAGGGCGTAGAGTTTCAGAAGGTCCAGGAAAGAAGAGAGACAACTGATTTTTATAAATTCATTGCCAGATTGACACATTAGGAGGGTTTTCTACCTTCTCAGTCTGATGGATTACTTTCTATACTACTTTTCTATATAAACATTAAAAATGGGTTTGTCTCCTCTTCAAAATACCTATATTTTGTCTCTGCATACCAAACATCTTGCATAGTACTAAGCACCTAGTGGCAGTCAATAAATATGTTTAACAAGAATGCCACATTTTTATAGTCACTTAAAATTTCCATAAGGAATTTTCACTAACCCACAATATATTCTGAAGTTTAACTTGCCTATCTTATCAATATACCATGACATTTACTTTCATTCATACTTACATACACATACATCCCCAAGCAAAACACTGAAGCAAAAAATAATATAAATTTATGTGTATTCAAGTACAAATACATTTAAATCATCGCAATGTCAGCACTTGAAACATATGGGTCATGTGGGTAGTGTTCATGTCTTTACTCTTTCATTTCTGAGTAACTACAATCTTTAGAAAACCATATTGTTTTCCTTTTACTTATTTCTAGAGCATGGAATCTAGAAGGCAGTAAGTAGAGTTGAAGTATATATTTGAGAATGGTAGTTAAAAAAAAAAAAGCCAGTGAACAAAAGAGTCCCACGTATCCTAACTATAATCTTTAAGCAGTTCTCCAATATTTGGTTCATATAGTAAGGTTAGGCTCAGATTATTTCCTGCACAGGCATATTTAGGACTTAAAAGGTCCTTAACCAGAGATGCAAACAAGTAACTTTTTGATGTCCTTTTTAAAGTTTATTGTTCTTGAAATTCTATAAAAAATCAGACACTTAGTTTAATCCAAAATCCACCCAAATGATAATTTAATACTGTTATGAACATTATAAAACAGCTGATAAAGGACTCAATAATTATTAGAAAAAATTTTTAAGTATTTGTACTTAAACACATAATTTTGAGAAACCTTATGATTTAAGGGAAATTAAAATGTTAAACCATATTGATGTAATTATAAAACAACTGCACAAAGATTAAATATATGCAAAACTTTAGGTAAGTTAAAAGATTAAAATTACTAAAATCAAAGTGACCAACTAATGCTTAAGATTTTCCTTTCAAAGAAGGATCACAAAATATACCTAGTAATGTAGCAGTAACACTATTGCTCTATCTGGAGAATTAGTAATGTTTCTGGACTATTCAAATAAAGAAAATGTTTAGCTAAAATTTATTTATGCAGTAAGAAAACTGTACAGCTGTATATATGAATATAATCTGATTATAAAATATATGAACAGATATCATACCAATATTTCATTTATTTCCATAGAACTCATTAATATCAAATTGGTTGCAATGTAAAAGATCTTATTACAACTCATTCCTTCTAAGCTCCACTCTCAAAAAATGTTTTGAATGTGTGTATTCAACTGTTAAGTAACTCAAAATGATAAAGCAGGGCTTCCGGGCAAGATGGCAATGGAACAGGTCAGAATGTGAGAGTTTCCACAAAAGAAAGTTTCCATAAAGACTCTCTGTGTGAATGAGTGTGTCCTGGTGGGTGAGTGAAAGTTCGTTTTAGGGGAGACTTGGGTTCATACACCCGGAGCTCTCCTCAAAAGGTGAATGCAACTCACCACCACCCTGAGATTTGAGACCCAGGTGCACAAGACTGTCTGCCATCCTCAAGGCCCTCTTGAGAGGAGACAGCAGAGAAAAGCCGCTCCTCACCACCTGGCACCTGGCCCACACCATCACCTGCAGCAGCAGACAGAGCACAAGCAGGAACTATGAAGAAAGTAGGACATGAAAATCTGGAATAGAGACCCAACACAGTGACAAGATGTTGACGGGCACCATCTTCTCAGTCCCGGGACTGGGCAGAGAACTGCATTGACCCACCAAGCTCCAAGCAACTTCCATCTTGGGACCCAGAGACTATCCTCTCACCAGACTCAGAGACAGATGGCCCCCTCCCATGATGGAACAGGCACAGACACATAACATCTGAGTGGGAGACTTGACAGCAGCAGCAGTGAGAAGGATGAGTCTGGATCTCATCCATCTTCCTCTCACAGTCGTTTCTGGGCATCGGACCCACCCTTGAGATCAACCCTATCAGCCACAGTGAGCAGAAGGGAGGGACTGGAGACCAGCACCATTCCTTAAGGCAGAAGTTACTGAAAGGAACCTGGAGTTACAGAAACAGTTACTGAGCAAGTTTTTTCTTCTTAGTTTTAGTTTTTTTGGGTTATTTTTGTGCTTGCTTTGTTTCTGTTATTTTATTTTTTCTGTTTGTGTATGGGTATTTTTGAGAGAGAGTGCACCATCATTGTATCTTTTTGTTTTCTCTGTTTCTCCGTTTATTTGTTAGTTGGCATGCCTATCTGGTTTCCCTCTACTTCTTCTCTCCACCTTTTGTCTTCCTACTTCTCTTTTCCATCCTTTTCCTTTTTCTTATCTCATTTTGCTTTTAGGGGGCAAACAAATACCCCCACTGCATGCACAGAGTGTAAGGCAGTGGGAAGTGGATTCAGGGGGCCCACATACCAGTCAGCGGGTACTGGGATCTGCCAAGAGCTTCTGAATCACAGCTGCATCCCCAATTAAATCTTAAAACTGCAAAAAGCACAGGCTCCAACCCATAGACCAGCTTCAGAATTGAACAAAGCCAGAGGATCTACATAAGGAAGAACAGGAGATTGAGCAAACAGAAACAAAAGCTATCCCCCATCACTGAACAACAGAATTAAAAAGGCAAAAAAAGGGGGGAGGGACCAGCACAGATGAAGAAAAAACAAAGGAAGAATATGAGTCTCACACAAACCACTGGGAGGTCAGCCACTGAGAATACAGACTTCAAGACTCAAACAATGAAGAGCCCCCAGAATGATGGGTCTCAAACCACAAACCCAGATATTAAGAGATTAAGAGAATAAATAGAAATGGGGAGAGACAGAAAAGAATGAAGGAGTTGATAACTGAGATAACAGCAATAAAGAAAATGGTGAATGAAATAAATAACAAACGGATAAGCATGGAAAGTAGAATTAAACAAGCAGAAGAAGGAATCTCAGAGTTTGAGGACCAAAATATGGAACTAGCCCTTAAAAACACAGAAAAGAAGCTTTAAAAGAATGAACAAAATCTCCAAGAAATGAGCAACTATTTCAAGAGGGAGAACCTAGGATTAATTGGAATCCCTTAGGCAGAGAGACAGAGACCAACCTGGAAAAAAACATTCCAGAAAATTATCCAAGAAAACTTCCCTCATCTCATCAATGACACGACCATTCAAACATAAGAGATTCATAGAACCCCTGCAAGACAACAAATGAGAAGACCAACTCTTAGACACATAATAATTTGCCTATACAAAGTAGGTATAAAAGAAAAAATCCTAAAAGCATCAAGAGAGAAAAGTCAGACCTACCTACCAGGGAAGACCAGTTAGAATAGCAGCAGACTTATCTACAAAAACACTTCAAGCTAGGAGAGCTTGGAGCCCACTCTTTAAAGTTCTCAAAGATAAACAATTTCAACCAAGAATTACCTATCCAGTCAAACTAAGCTTCATCAGTGATGGGGAATTAAAATCCTTCTCAGACATTCAATCTCTAAGAGTTTATACTACCTCCAGACCACCTCTGCAAGAAACACTTGAAGTATTAAACACAGAAGAAAGGAAAAAAAGAATGGCAGTGCCCTTCTCAAGAATGCAGGAAAAAGATTAAAAACATACATGAATCAACACAAAAATCAAAAGAAAGAAAACAAACAAATAAGCAAGCAAACAGCAGCAGCAACAACAACAAACTCTATAGGAACCTCAAGACAGGAATAAACTCTCACATCTCAATAACTAGCCTGAATGTGAATGGACTAAAACATCACTGGAAAGACAAAATGGCAAATTGGATAAAATATCATGAGGCTACAATATACTGACCCCAAGAAACTCATCTCACCAGAAAGGACACTCACAGACTCAAAGTAAAGGGATGGGAAACAAAATTTCAGGCAAATGGAAAACAAAAGAAAGCAGGAGTCATGATATTAATATCAGACAAAATATTCTTTAAACTATCAAAAAATTTTAAGATACAAAAGATCACTACATAATGATAAAAGGCTCAATCCATCAACAAGAAATATGCATCCTAAACATATATGCACCCAATGTAGGAGCGCCAAAACTAAAACAAAATACTGACTCTAACACTATCATAGTTGGGGATTTAAATACCTCACTCACAATCCTCGATATATCATCAAGACAAAAAAATCAACAAGGAGATCCAGAACCCCAATGTGATGCTTGACCAGATGGACTTAACTGATACCTACAGAACACTCCACCCAACAACCACAGAATATATACTCTACTTATCACCACATGGAAGGTACTCTAAGATTGACCACATTTTCAGTCATAAATCAAGCATAAACAAATTCCATGCGATTGAAATTCTGCCATGCACCATCTCAGACCACAGTGGAATAAAAATAAATATAAATGTCCACAAAGTTCCCCTAAAACCCACAAAGACATGGATACTAAACAGCATGATGCTAAACAACTCCTAGGTCAACACAGAAATCAAACAGAGATTAAGAAACCTGGAAACGAATGAAAAGGAAAGAATATCTTACCAAAATCTCTGGATGCCATGAAATCAGTACTAAGAGGGAAATTCATATCTCTACAAACACACATGAAGAAAATGAAAAGATCACAAATTAACAGCCTAACAAATCACCTGAAAAAGCTGGAAAAGCAAGAGCACCAAAACCCTAACTTCAGCAAAAGAATCCAGATCACCAAAATTAAAGTCCAATTTCAGGACATAGAAGACAAAAATATAATACAAATTATCAATGAAACCAAAGGCTGGTTCTTTGAAAGGATACACAAGATGGATGGATCCCTAGCTAGACTGACCAAAAACAAAAAGAGAGAAAAAGCCCAAATAAACACAATCAGAAACGCAAAGGATGAAGTCACAACTGCCTCCAAAGAAATAAAATTATGAGAGATTACTATGCACACCTGTATAGAAACAAACTTGAAACCCTAAATGAAATGGAGAACATTCTTACATCATACAAACTCCCCAGGTTGAAACAAGAAGAAATCGAGACCCTAAATAGCCAAAAAACAACCCAAAAATTGTCTATGTCATATTTGCCAGAAAAAAAAAAGCACCCTGAACCAGAAGGCTTTCCAGGAGACTTCTACAAAACATACAAGGAAGAGCTGGTACCAATCCTATTGGAAATATTCCAGCCAACTGAGAAAGATGAAACGCTCCCCAAATCATTTTATGAAGCTAACATCATACTGATACCCAAACCGGGTAAAGATCCAACAAAGAAAGAGAACTACAGGCTAATATCCTTGGTGAACATAGATGCTAAAATTCTCAATAAGATTCTAGCAAACTGGATCCAACAACACATCTCAAAAATCATCTACTATGACCAAGTAGGCTTCATCCCCGGATACAGGGCTGGTTCAACATCCGCAAGACCATAAATGAAATTAAATATATTAGTAGAAGACAAAAACCAATGATTATATCATTAGACATGGAAAAAGTTTTCAATAAAATCCAGCACCCCTTCTTGATGAAAACCTTCAAACATCTACGCATAGATGAACCATACCTCAAAATAGTAAGAGACAGCACGAGAAACCCACAGTCAGCATACTGCTAAACAGAAAGAAATTGGAAGTATTTTCCCTGAAAACTGGAACAAAGCAAGGATGCCCACTCTCACCCCTCCTGTTTAACATATTATTGCAAGTCCTAGCTAGAGCAATCAGACAAGAGCAGGAAATCAGGGGTATTCAAACAGGAAAAGAGAAAGTCAAGTTATCCCTCTTGGCAGATAACATGATTCTATCCTCAAAAACCCAAGAAAATCTGTCAAAAACCTCCTTGCATGACAAAAACTTTGGCAAAGTCTCAGGGTATAAAATAAATGTGCAAAAGACAGTTGCATTCCATACACCAACAGTAAACAAACAGAAACCCAAATAAAAAGTATAATCCCATTAACAATAGCTACAAAAAAAAAAAAAAAAAAACCCTTGGCATCTTCCTAACCAGAGAAGTCAAAGACCTTTACAATGAAAACTACGAAACACTGCTCAAAGAAATCCAAGAAGACACAAACAAATGAAAAAATATTCCATGCTCATGGATTGGAAGAATCAATATTGTTAAGATGTCCATCCTATCCAAGGCAATCTACAGATTTAACACAATACCCTATTAAATTGTCAGCAGCATTCTTCTCAAACCCAAAGACAAGAATATAGGAATTCATATGGAAACATAAACGAGCACGATAGGTTAAATAAGCTTTAGCAAAAAAACAAAAACAAAACAAAACAAAACAAAAAGCAGAAGGTATCACACTCCCAGACTTTAAGTTTTATTATAAAGCTACAATAATCAAAACAGCATGGTATTGGTACAAGAACAGGTATATAGACCAATAAAACAGGATAGAGATTACAGAAACAAAATATCAATTTCTCAACCAGCTCATCTTCAACAAAGCCTCTACTCCAACCACTGGGGAGAAGAGAAACTATTCAGTAAATGGTGCTGGGCAAACTAGCTAACCACATGCAGAAGATTAAAACAAGATCCCTACCTATCCCCATACACAAAAATCAATCGATATGGATCAAAGACCTAAACATAACACCTCAAACTTAGAAAATTCAGGAGATATCCTTATGCAAATTGGAACTGGCAACCAATTCCTGATCAAAACCCCAAGTGCCCATGCCATAAGAGATAACATAGACAAGTAGGACCTCATCAAACCGACAAGCTTCTGCAAAGCCAAAGAAACCATCCAGAGAGCAGGGAGACAGCCCACAGACTGGGAAAAAATATTTGTCAACTGTATATCTGACAAAGGCCCAACATCTAGGATCTGCAAGGAACTCAAATACGCCGAAAAGAAAAAAACAAACAACCTCATTACAAAGTGGGCAAAAGATATGAATAGACACATCTCAAAAGAAGATATATGAGCAGCCAACAGATGCATGAAAACGTGCTCAGCCTCACCAATCATCAAAGAAATGCAAATTAAAATTACACCGAGATACTATCTAACTCCAGTCAGGATGGCCATTATCAATAACTCAAAAAACAACAGGTGCTGGAGAGGATGCAGTGAAAAGGAAATACTTCTACACTGTTGGTGGGAATGTAAACTAATACAACTTCTGTGAAAAACAGTGTGGTGATTTCTAAAAGATCTAAATATCGACCTCCCATACAAGACCTGCCTCCCCCCGGAGAGGAACTCAAATCACTCTATGAAAAAGATACCTGCACATGCATGTTTATCCCAACATTATTCACAATAGCAAAAACATGGAACCAATCGTGCTACCCACTGAAAGAGGACTGGATTTTTTAAAAGTGGTACTTATACATGATGGAATATTACACAGTCATAAAGGACAAAATTATGAAGTTCACAGCAGCTTGGATGGACTTAGAGACTATAATACTGAATGATCTATCACAGAAACTAAGAACTGAGTATCACATGTTCTCACTCATAAGTAGACTTTGAACAACTATTATAATACTACAAGAATGGGATTGGCAGTAATAGGAAACTGCCTGAGAGGGCGGGGGAATGTTGGCAGTAGTAGGAAACTGCCAGGGGATTTTGGGGGGGACCTACCTCATCAACATGGGTATTTGCATAATGCACATTTGTATACCTAACCATGAATTGTACCCCTCTTCTTAAAATAAAAAAGAAAAAGCAGTTGGCTTTAGAATAACTTACCATGAAACATCAATGTCTTCAGTTATATGTATCTGTTCCAAACATTTTTTATTAGATTCTTTAGCTTAGATTTATTGAGGTATTTCATTTTACTATTAAAAGGGGGAAGGAGGCCACATACAAAAAGAATGGCAAAGAACACTGCCTCCAGCAGAAAATGTACAGAAGCACAATGGAAAAAAGTTTAAATATAATGTTAAAGATGTTATGTGAAGACAAAGATACATAAAGCAAGAACAATATGTTATGATGGAAGAAGAGACTGAAGTGCTATAGCTACGAGCCAAGGAATGACAAAAATTGCCAGCAAACTACCAGAAGTTAGGAAGAGAGAAAGGGGGAATTCTCCCCTATTGGTTTTCAGAGTCATCGTGGCCCTGATGATATCCTGATTTCGACTTCTAGCCTCCAGAATTGAGAAATTTCTGTCATTTTAAGTCACTCAGTTTGTAGTGTTTTGTTATAGGAACCCTAGGAAACGAATTCAAATATATCATTTACTACAGTTCTCTACTATTTGATTATTTAATGACCAATGATTTAAAACTAATATTAGAAAAAATAATTTTTAATAAGTAAACATTTATCAAATCTCGTTTAACAAGTAAATATTCTATATTTCATTTTCGGGTTATTAAAATAGTATCTTAAGTATGGGCATCACTACAGGCCATGTGTATAGCCACCAGGAAAAAAAAAAAAATCAGAAGATAAAAGTGGGAGGTTGAAATAAAACACAACCTTATATAAACTGAACAAAATTTTAATTTTAAAAGATCACAAGTAATTACAAAATAAAGTGTCCCAACTACAGACTGTTATACACATTTACACATATACACATGTATTTAAACTTGCTTCATCTTTCATCTCTTTATCTGAGTAAAAAGAAGAACACTTTCTTCATTCAGAAGATTTTTGATGTTGTAATAATTACCTAAAGTAAAGCGATAAGAAAATAAAAATTATCTCCATTGGAATAATTCCTATTGATTAATATTTTGTTATTACCTGACAGTTATACAAAAAATAAAAACAATTCGCCTAACCTAATTTTTATTTAATTCCATGAACTAAAATTTCAAGAGTTAACCATCATATATGATCCAGATAAGGTTTGAGAGAAAATAAGTTTCACATTATTATGGTAATAAATGCAGAGATGAGTTATACAAAGGTGTAAGATAGGAAAATCTCTTTCTGAAACAATCTTCATTAGGTTTTAAAAACTGATGCAGATGCCTCTAAATAAGATATATACATATATGATTAAGTATTAAAGGTTCAATGCTAAGTAAAATAATATCTCAAAATTTTAAAAAGACATGATACTTTCAAATAAATGAAGTATTAAATAACAGCAAAAGTGAAATACAGATGGACAGCAAGCATCGTATATGGCAGATTTATTAGCATTGAGTACTATTACAGCAACCTTCTATATATTGGAAATTTATAAAGTATTTACAACAATGCTGGCATACTAATAACTATACAAACATAGCTATTATTATTGTTTCCTTCCATTAGAATGTAAGCTCCATAAAAGCAGGGATTTCTGTCTGATTTGTTTATCCCAACTCACAGAGCAATGCTTGTCCAAAGCAGATACTTAATTACATTTGCTGAATGAGTGAATAAATGAATGCGTGAAATACAGTATCTATTTCGAATGAAGTTGGTTCTTTAATAACTAATGAGGCACACTGTTCTGTATGTTTGAAATCACCCACTAAAAATCGTTTGAATATTTTCTTAGAGATGACAAAGGAGAAATAAGTTTCCTTCTAACTCTACAATACAACATATCTTCTAACTCAATATTTTGATATTCAGCAATAAATAACTCGTTCAATTTTCATGTATCAACACTAATATACTTACCTAATGATAAAGTAAAAGAAAAATATGTACTAAAGAGCTCTGGCATCAGTCATATCACATTTCATTTTGATCACTGTGGCTTTTTCATGGTTGCCCATGAACAGCTACATATTTTTTACTATGTGAAGTGTCTTTATGTATACTTACCTGAAGGAACATAGAAGAAATCCCCAGTAGTTATTATATATGGTGTTTCATGTAAGGTACACAAAAGGTCACCAAAGTTAACAAAAAAAACCTGCAAATTTAAAATTAAAATATTAATCTAAATCAAACCATGACAACTAACACTCCAAGGGATCTTAAAGAGAAAGTGGTAGGAAGAATAACGAAACCCCAGAGATGTTCATGCTTTAATCTCCAGGACTTATAAATATGTTACATTGCAAGGCAAAAGGGACCTTGATGGGAGCCCATTCTAATCACATAAGCCCTTAAAAACAGAACACGTTCACCTGCTGGAAGAAGGAAAAAGATGAGGCAGATAAATTAGAAGCATGAAAAGGACTTGCACTGTTGCTGATACCAAAGATACGAGGGTCAATGAACCAAGGAACATGGGCCATTTCTAGAAGCTGAGAATAACAACAATAGCCAGTGAGGAAATGGCAACCTCAGTCCCACAATCACATGAAACTGAATTCTGCCAATAATCTGAATATGACTGGAAGTATATTGAAAGCAGATTCATCCTCACAGCCTCCAGAAAGGAAGCCAGACCTGCCAACATCTTGATTTCAGCTCTGTGATACTCTAAACAGAGTATCTAGCCAAGTTCACTAGATTTCTAACCTACATAACTGGGAAATAACAAATAAATTTGTGGTAAAGTCATGTGCTGCATAATAACCTTTCAGGCAATAACACACCACATAAACAATGGTGGTCCTATAAGGTTATAATGAAGATAAAAAAATTTTTATGGCCTAGTGACATTATAGCCAACATAAAGTTGTAGTGCAATGCATTACTCATGTGTTTGTGGTGATATTCTCTGTAAATAAACCTACTGGTTACCAGGAATATAAAAGTATATAGCACATACAGGTATGTACAATATGAAACCTTTGATAAAGGTACTATGTTACTGGTTTATGTATTTACTAGACTATATTTTTTATCATTATTTTAGATAATGATAAATACATGTATAGAAAAACAATGTTAATTCCAAAACAGCCTCAGCAGGCTCTTAAGGAAGTATTCCAGAAGAAGGTATTGTTATCACAGGAGATAATAACTCTCTGCATGTTGTTTTCAAAGACCTGATAGTGGGACAAAATGTGGTGGAAGGCAGTGATACTGATGATCCTTCACCCTGTAGAAGCCCAGGTTAATTTGTGTATTTGTGTCTTAGTTTTCATCAAAAAAGTTTAAAAAGAAAAAAAAAATTTTAATTTTAAAATAAAAAAGCTTATAAAATAAGGAAATGAAATGTTTTTGTACAGTTGTATAACATGGCTGTTTTAAGTATTATAAGAGTCAAAAAATTTTAAAAAGTATATAAAGTAAAAAAGTCACAGTAAATGATGGTTATTACTGAAGAAAGAAAATTGTTGTTTATAAATTTAATGTGGTCTAAGTCTACAGTGTTTAAAGACTACAGTAGTGTATAGTAATGTCATAGGCCTTCACATTCATGTAGTGCTCACTTATTGACTTAACCAGAGTAACTTCGAGTCCTGCAAGCTCATTTGTGGTTAAGTGACCTATACAAGTATACCATTGCTCTTTCGTGCCACATTTTGACTGTACCTTTTCATTGTTTATGTACACAAATATTTACCATTTTGTTACAGTTGCCTACAGTATTTCATATAATCATATGCTGTACAGGTTTGTAATGTAGGAGCAATAGGCTACCCCACACAGCCTAGGTGTAGGATGGGCTACAGAATCTTATGATGTTCTTACAATGAAGAAATTATCTAATGATCCATTTCGCATAACATAGTCCCTTCATTCAAGTGACATATGAGTATAATTTGTTAGGGTAGCAAGAGAAAACTAACAGGAATAAATTTTTGTTCTTCCCTATTATTTACCAGCTTGTGAAAACTCGGAACCACTGTAAAGATTGTCACTTAGCTATACCTAGGTATAACTATTTATTATATCATATAAGAGTTTATCCCATTACTAATTCAAAATAAAAATACACCTTTTTCTTTCTGTAGCACATTTCAGTGATTTCTAATTTTTGCAATTACCATCAATGTTTCAACAAATAATTCTAAATGTTCAGATCCCCTCTAACTTAAATTATTTCCTAGAAAAAATTTCTAGAAATGTTAGATTCATAGGTTACAGGGTATGAATATTTTCTATTATCTCTACTAACTCAGTAATTATAAAATGTCACTTGGCTTTAAAAGTGGATTCCTCTGAATAACACCCAGGCTAAACACTTTCAAACATTTATTACCCATATTTCCTCTTGTATAATAAAGGCATTATAGCTTAATGGTTAATTGCTGTTAGTTCAGTGGTACATGTCATAACGTTTATTCTCATTATCAATTTTTTAAATTATTATACAGGAATGATCTATTGCTTTTTAAATGTGTTATTTTTTACTCTTATAAGAGTAACTGGAGGTCTATGACATTCTAAGATTGGATTAGTAGATATTTATTATTTTAAATCAGGATTCTAGTTATACTGATATAATAATAAATTAATCTTTTGACTCTCATATGTACCTTTTCCTATTCTTGACTAAATTTGTTCTTCATTAATATAAACTCAAAGGTCTTCATGCTTTTTAATCTCTTTTTTGAACTTACCTTAAATTTGTCAGCAAAAAGAAGAGTTTTGTATGTGACACTTCAGTAACTCATGATTTCACAGATTCCTGAAACATCACATACTGAAAAATGTGCCTTACTTATAATATTTTTTAAAATGCTGTATAATGATAAATACTCTTAAATTTTATGTTTTCAAATTCTGTAGCTGGTAAACTCAGAACACAGAATATTATGTTTTATAAATATTATATATATAAATCAAACCAAATTGCAGAAGTATATGTCTCCAGTGGGGGGACGGAGAGCGAGGGAAAGAAGATAAAGAGATGGACTGATTTACCTTGAACCTTATTATAACTGTAGCCAGTGATATTGGTATATATAGTAGTATATTACTTAGTACTTATTGAAGCAACAAGTGCTTAGTCCTGAGTCTACTGTTAAATAGTTAAGTAAATTTTTCGTTACTCTCTCATTTTAATTTTTTTCAGGTTTTTAAAAACTGATATATAGTATAATAGCTGTACATATTTTTATAGTACATGTGATATTCTGACACCAGTATATAATGTGTAATGATCAAATCAGGGTAACTGGAATATAGGTGATTTTTTAAGAATTCTTTTAAGCTATTTTTCAGTTGCATGATCAGAGAAATGTGCAATTAGCCTCAATCTCTATAATCCCTTCCAACTCTAAAATTTTAATGATTTGTTTACAAACCTATATTCTAAGATTCTTTTGAGTAAAGACTATTCTTTAAACTTCTGAACCTCAAGACTACAGTCCTATGTATAGAACGGGTACTTTTAAATAAATGTTGGTCAACTAAACAGGTTTAACAAATTAAAACATTTCAAACAGATTTAACGAATAGACACATTTTTCTGTGTAATGTAGTAATAAACTTAATTTCTGAGGAAACAGTATTTCAATGCTTTGCCAAATCCAAGAAATCAGAATTTTACCTATATAGCAAAACACAAATATATAAAGAAATATACTCACTAATATATCTCGACCAACATGCTGTTTTCCCTTTTCTTGATGTGGTCCTAATATCAATTTCCCAGTAGAAAATAAGGGTGTATCCAATGATTTATATACTTTCAACTCACCATGCTTAACAAAAAATTGATATGTATCTCGTGGTCTTATAAGATCTAGGAAAAAAATAGTAACACAAATATAAAGCATTAGCAATTATATTGGTCAATAACATAACATGTATACTATATATAATAAAAAGCTATTTTAAATATAAACCTGCCTTAGAGAGACAGAACTGAAAGATCACTGATTCGAACTAAAATGTCAGCGGTCAAATCCTGCCTGTCTTATAAGCTGCATGATCTTAGGCAAGTTACTTGAACGCTCTCTCTGTCTCAATTTCCTTTTCTGTAAAATGGAGTAAGAATAGGACCATTTCTACTAATGAGTTGCTGTGAATAGCAGAGTTAGTGTGTATAAATGATTTAAAACACTGTCTAGCACAAAGTATCATGTAAGTCTTAGCTTCATAGTAATGACACTATTATTTCCATTTTATTTATTGAGACAAATAAAATTAGCTAAAATACAAGAAAGAATTCCCTCTTGTAAAAAAGTTAAACATAACCCACAAATGTATCATCACCATGCCAAAAAACTTTTTTTTCCTGCATGACTGATAAGACTTTTATTTACTAGGGAAAGGCTATGAGAAACCAGAGTTCTAACTGCTACTCACAAATTATTACCTTACTTTCAAAATGTCCCTTTTACTTATAAACCTTTCCAGATCTATAATTAATACATTCTTCTATCATCAACTTCTGACTCTATTTCCCTAGATATTTGGAAATGTTAGTGATTCCACAGGCTACACAACATGGAAAAATACAGATTCAACAAACAGATTAAAAAAACAAATCCTGACAACACTAACAACGTTTCTAACTTAGTAGAGTACAGCAATGCTTTTAATAAGACACTAAACAAAACACACTGTACTCCTACCTCTACTGCCAAATAAACAATCTAAATATAGAAATAAACTTGCTAAGACGTTAACTTAAGATGTAAAATAAAACCTATTTCATAGTAAAAAATTTAAGTGGGAATACCATTACCACCTTTCTGGTTTGCCCTTTTTGTCCTCTGCCTTAGGAAAAATAGTCTTTAGTACTCAATGGTATAGTCATAAGTTAAAATATTTAATTATTTCTAGTACATAAATATTACCTGGTTGATAAATAGTTGAGTATTCTCTAAATCTCTATCCTACTGTAGCCCATCCCTTGAGACCTTCTATGGTCTGCCAGTGACTAAATATTTAATGCCTACATAGTATGGCAGAAGGCTTCAACTAATTTGTGCCAACCTTAAGGCTGACATTTATATGATTGACTGATGTCCTCACTAGTCACCCTCACAAAGGTTTTATGTCTCAGGTACCATTATTGCCATTTATGGACCCAGAAGCTTGTCTTGCCCTACTCACAATCTCCTCCTGGCCTCACAGTAAGAGTACATCCTTGGGTCTGCCAACTAATTTGCTACCATTCCCAGTAAATAGCCCCTGTACCCATGTGTCCTCCTGGTTAAAGATCTAGACTCTGTTGGAGGAGACAACACTTCTGATTGTAGTACTTGTTCTCCAGAGGACAAATGCATGGTGCTATATGTCCACTGGAAGTTGGCTGTCATCAATACTCCCTCACCGCTGTCCTCACATAGGCTGCTTATTGGAATTAGACTCTTTTCTGAACTTTCACTCTAAAAGAGTTGAGGAGAGAAAGGGAAAGTTGAGGAAAGGGAAAGGCCAATCATCAAGCCAGTAGTTTTTTCTTACAAGTTGTTAAGTATTTTCAATATCCCTGATCTTACCCATAAGAATAATCTCTCTTGTTTCTGGGTCCTTTACCCTCGATGGTTGCAAAGGATCTCCAAGAGGTATATCCAGATTTACTATTAATCTAGTTTCTGTAAAACAAATAGCACTGAAATACAAACTACTTACTTAAAGTACATTTTAGAAAGAATTCATTAAAATGTCTACTGTAACATAGTTTGGGCATAGAAAAGGTAAGTTTCATTTGAGTGGGCAGTTTACTGATAGAGAAATGTGTTATACTATGTTATTGATAGTTTTTTAAAGAATAAAATTAGCTTGCAAGAAAAAAAAATGGACATGAAAAATAAATTTTACTTATACAATTATGGTTTTTTTTTTTTGAGTTGGAGTCTCACTCTGTTGCCCTGACTGGAGTGCAGTGGCCGCTCCCGGCCACCGCAGCCTCGACCTGCTGAGCTCTGGCGATCCTTCCACCTCAGCCTTCCAAGTAGCTGGAACTACAGGCGCGTGCTACCACGCCCGGCTAATTTTTTGATTTTATTGTAGAGATGAGGTCTCACCAAGTTGCCCAGGTGGGTCTCAAACCCACGGGCTCAGGCAATCCACTCACCTCAGCCTCCCAAAGCGCAGGATTACAGGCTGAGCCACTGAGCCCGGCTTACTTATATACTATTATGTCTGAAATTTTTGGAAGTTTCAAATTTTGATAAGAGCTTCTTCCCAAGGAACATTCATTCATTCATTTACTTATTTAATTATTTATTTAGAGACAGGGTCTTGCTCTGACCCCCGTGCTGGACTGCACTGGCACGATCATAGCCCACTGTCACCTAGACCTCCTGGGCTGAAGCGAACCTCCTGCCCCTCCTCCCAAGTAGCTGGGACCACAGGTACATTACCACCATACCCGTCTAACTTTTTTGATTTTTTATAGAGAAGAGATCTTGCTATGTTGTCAGGGCTGGTCTCAAACTCTTGGGCTCAAGTAATCATCCCACCTCAGCTTTCCAGAGCACTGGGATTACAGGTGTAAGCTACCATGCCCAGCCAGAGAACTCTTATTTAAAATAAAATTTAAAAGTTACTTCCAGAAATAAGTTCATACTTCTTTCATCATTGTCAAGACAGATCTTTTTCCCTTTTTTGACTTTTTCAATGTCTTCTTTTGCTTTCCTTTTAGGTAATACTGTGTCTGGAGATAATATTCCGCCTATCACATATCCTCCTGAAATATAAAAACAAAAAAGGTAAAACATCACACATGGGAGACAAAAAAGCTCAAAACAAAACTCTCTAAATTAATATGGCTCCTTTCTCTCAAAGTACCAAAGAATATATTATTCTACAGCTAATAGTTCCAATAATACAAATACCAACCAATTTCACTTATGTCTCTACCACCCTAAATCTAAAAACACTAATGCAACAAGATTGGATGATCTCTATTGCTTGCTTGATATCAACAGTGACCATGGGAGGCTTTTTTTTAAAAAAAGGCTAGCAATGAATTATTTATAGAAATCTGCAGGTGAGTTTAAATCCTTTGACTTCGATATATCAAATAAAGAAAATAACTTCAAGAAAACACAGTATTTTCTCGCCCACCCTATACCATGTTGTAGAAAACTATGAGGAAATGGCTGACAGAAATTATAATGAGAACTATTTTACCTTTGCCAGTTATAATTTTCTAATGTCATACTCTAATGCTTTATTTTATGCAATTAAAAACTTTGTCAAATAATATAAAAATAACAACACATTATATGTAGCCACATGGTCAAATGGCTACGAAAGGGGAGAGGGGGACAATTTATAGTCTGATCTATTGTAATCAGATAAATCTGGATTTAAATCTTATTCTTATCAGAGTTTAGGGGGTGATGATTAAACAAGTAATAAATGCAAATGTGTAAGGCAGTGTCTGGCACATAGTAAACATAAATTTCTTATTTACAGACATTATAATATAAATTAGGTTTTACCTGATGGTGTTTCTTGATAATCTATTCGCTCTCCTCGCCAGTATTCCAAAGGTTTCAAACGTATTCTCTTGGTTCTACGAACATTTGGTGTGTTGGAGGGCAATACTGCAAAAGGATGTCAGACAAAAATGTACGTAAATAAATATTTGATAATACGTGGCAGTGAAGATTCCCTTTTAGAACATGAATGCTATTTCATAGAACATGAATACTTTCTAGACAAAAGACTAGAAAAACAATACATATATCTATACCAATAATTAAAGGAATAACAATGAAAATATAGGCTACCAAATTGGCAAATATTTAAAAATTTAATAACACCCAGGGTTGACTATGGTACACTCATCTTACCTGAAAAATGCAAATTTCTACATACTGAGTTTATTGGTCTCATCATCAAATTTCTATGTTCTTAATTTTGTTTGCTAGAGCTGACTAAAAGTTAGCCAGAAGTTGCATAGTGCTCTTTGGCATAATGCTTAATTTTTCCTCTCTATGGATACCAATACCCCTGCTCAGGAACATTTTTATTTTCCTTTGCCTCCTCCTGACTCCATTTATCACTTTACTCCAAGACAAACATTAAATGTTGAGAGGTACAGTGGTCTCTCTTCTTCAAATACTCTCCATGAAATACTGACAAGGTATAAGTTCTTTCTTTCTTTTTTTTATTTTTGACTTGCAGTTTCACTTGGTCACCCAAGCTGGAGTGCAGTGGCACGCATATGGCCACCCCAGCATCGACCTGCTGGGCTCCAGCAATCCTCCCACCTCAGCCTTCCAAGTAGCCGGAACTACAGGCGCATGCTATGGCGCCCGGCTAATTTTTGATTTATAGAGACGAGGTCCCGCCCAAGTTGTCCAGGCTGGTCTCGAACCCATGGACTCAGACAATCCACCCACCTCAGCCTCCCAAAGTGCTGGGATTACAGGCTGATTACAGGTCAGGTAATACCAAGCCCGAGTAGGTATAAGTTCTTGAGTGGCACAATGGGAAAAAGTTTCCCCTTCCACTGGTTATCTTTAGTCAAGAGTACAAGAGCACTCACAGCCTCAATTAAAGGGAGGAACATAGAAAGTCACTCTAACATCAAAGGTAGAAGCTACCATGAATCTTGACTGGTAAGTATCTCTTTGGGAACCATAAATTTTGATCCTCACATGTAGATTCCACAGCTCCCAGCTTTATTTACTTATCATTCTAGCTACTGCTTTGTTTAGGAGTTAACTGGATGAAAGTGGGAGAAGCTGTCAGAGAAGTCATCTACCTAACAGTAATATTCTTTGACAAAATTATCTACCCAAGCTTCAAAGATTAGGTAAGATTACACTCACGCCCCATACTATGGAGCAAAAAGTGAGAGGACTATAGGAATTACAAATGGACAACAGACTAACTCCGTGGCTTGTGATTATTTAATGTAAAATTTTTAAAAATTAAGTACATAATTTTAATTTATCTACCAGATAATCTAAATAAAAGAATTTTTCCTGCTTAAGGGACAGTAAGTTAAATTTAGAATCAGAAACTTAATGATAGCATTTTTCTCAATAGAAATGTTAAAAGAAAAAATGTTCTTACCTAATTTGTGATGCATTCTGTTCTTTGGTATCACATTGGATCTTGAGTCATCTACAAAATGAAAAAGATATCATGAGCAATGACTGCTATTCCATTGTGTTCCTTGGTTATCTTCAGTATAAGCATTTTAAAATTAAAATTTGACCTCACAACACATTTTATTATTCCTTTTGCCTTTCTTTGCTGAGGAATAAAAACTAAGAAAAATCAGCGCATTTCTCTAGACTTTGCTACAATGAATATATCTAAAGAGTATACCACAGTTAAAAAAAATAAAAAAGGTCTCCTGCGCCTGTGCACAGAGCTAGGTCGTCCCAACTGTGCTGTCCTGACCTCCGGGAGCTTCACGTGTCTTCGTTGCAGCCTCTGTCCTCCTGTGACCTGCAGGTGTGACTTGTCCAGATAATCTCATCTCAGAAGAAATCCCAGAGGAGGAGGAGAAAGAGGAAGAAATGACTGGTTCTCAGGGGCTGTTGACATTCAGGGATATGGCCACAGAATTCTCTCTAGAAGAGTGGAAATGCTTGGACCCTGCTCAGCGGATTTTATACAGGAATGTGATGTTAGAGAACCACAAAAACCTGGTTTCCCTGGGTGAAGATAGTCTCAACACACAATCCCTATTTCATACTAAGGATTTCATGTTCTTCCTTTGTAGAATGTTTTCTGAGAGTTTCTGCTTTACACAAATAAGTTTCAGATTCCTGCTATCAAAGAAATCTTAGTGATTTGTTGGCATAGAAAAGAAAAAATTAAAGATATTTCATTTTGAAAAAATAATAATAAACAAGTTTTCTATTGTTCATCGATAAGTGAAATAGACTTCGTGGATTAAAATGTAGGACATAATAAAATATTAATGTGCTAATAATGTTATCTATGATCTGCCCACATAATTTTAATTTATCTACCAGATAATCTAAATAATAGAATTCTTCCTGCTTAAGGGACAGTAAGTTAAATTTAGAATCAGAAACTTAATGATAGCATTTTTCTCAATAGAAATGTTAAAAGAAAAAATATTCTTACCTAATTTGTGATGTATTCTGTACTTTGGTATTACTTTAGATCTTTAAAGTTCTAAAATAGTACAAATGTACTGAATTTTGCAATATGTCAATGAGTTCAGTGGGCTCAAGGATTCTCAACCTTAAGTGTGATAAACAACATCTAAAGATAGCTGCCATCAATTCTTTCCTGTCCCATGCACAGATGTTCTGTAGGTGCACAGTTTCATTCCCTTCTCCTTCAATCTCTGCTGGCTTTAATGTCTTGCTTGTCTAATAGAACATGCAGATATTATGTTCTGGGACTTAGAAGGCTAAGTACTAATAAGATAAGCAGGTTCCACTGGGTTTCTTGGGATCACTCTGGGGAAAGACATCAACAATATCTGAAGATTGACTACCCCAAGAGTGCCATACTGTAAAGAAACTCAAGATGGCCATGGAGAGGAAGAGATGCTTAACTAGCCCTCAACATTCCAGCTGCCTTAGCTGGGTGCCATCTATATAAGTGAGGAAATCACCTTGGATATCCAGCCCAGTTGAACTTTCAGATGACTCCAGCCTCAGCAGGCTGCATCTAACAACGAATATATGAGAGTGTCCAAGTAAGAACTGGCCAGTTAAGCCAAGTCAACTCACAGAACCAAGATGGATAAACCAATTGTATTAAGCCACTAAATTTTGGGGTGGTTAATTATGTAACTGGGACACTTAATGTTCACAAGTCACCTAAAATTGGTAACATATTTTTTCCTTAAAAGTGGGTCTAAGATTTCATCACATTCTCAAATGAGTCCATGAAAGCAAGAAAAATTTAAAAATGACTGAATTTGATATTTTATAAAACTGCTGGATTGGAAGAAACTTCAGTGATCTTTTTTTTTTTTTTTTTTGAGTTGGAGTCTCATTCTGTCACCCAGGCTGGAGAGCAGTGGCACGCTCCTAGCCACTGCAGCCTCGAACTGCTGGGCTCAGGGGATCCTTCCGCTTCAGCCTTCTAAGTAGCTGGAAATACAGGTACATGCCACCATGCCCAGCTAATTTTTTTATTTATTGTAGAGACAAGGTCTCACATGTTGCCCAGGCTGGTCTTAAACCCTCGGGCTCAGGCAATCTTCTCACCTTGGCCCCCCAAAGTGCTGAGAGTACAGGCTGAGCCACTGAGCTCGGCCTAATTATTTTATTTTATTTTTTTATTTGTGGGGTACAATTCAGGGTTAAGTATACAAATGCTCATTATGTAGGTAACCTTGTTGATGAGGTGTGCCCCTCCCTACCACGGCAGATTCCCACACTTTGGTGATCTTAACATCTGGTTTCCCTGTTCAAAATAGTTAAATTCATAGAGACCAAAAGTAGATCAGTAGTTGCCTAGACTTGGGAGGAAAAGGAAAGAAAGGTGGCTGCTAAAAGATATGGAGATTTATTTTGGGGAGTGATGAAAATGTTCTAAAATTGATTGTGGTGATGACTTCACACCATTCATTGATTTGTACACTATAAATGGATTAACTATACAGTATGTAAAGTCTACCTCAACAAATTTGTTATCAAGAAAAAAGAAGAAATTCATACAGTCTCCACCAAAACAGAACAGGACGTCTTGTCTGTTAGAAACTTTCCCAAAGTAGTGGGTCTTAGAGGCAGCAATAGGATCACAGGAGGAACCATACAAATGAGTAAATATATTGATGATGATGGGAATCAAGTTTCCCACTATTTGAAAGGAGGTTTATAAAAATGGAAAAGGGTAAGTCTGTATTGAACTAGAATTGGAGGGAGTGATGTGAATTCATGATTTCTAAATAACAGGCATGCCTCAGAGACATTGTGGGTTCAGTTCCAGACCACTGTACAATAAAGTGAGTTACATAATTTTTCTGATTTCAGTAAATATAAAAGTATGCTTACACTATACTGTGGTCTCTTTAAGTATACGAGAGCATTATGTCTAAAAATATTTACACACTTTAGTTTTAAAATATGTTATTGCTAAAAGATGAAAAAGACCATCTGAGCCTACAGTGAGACAATCTTTTTCCTGGTGAAGGACCTCACCTCAGTGTTGATGGCTGCTGACTGGTCAGGGTGGTGATTGCTGAAGGTTGGGGTGGTTGAGGCAATTTCTTAAAATATGACAATGAAGTTTGCCATAGTCATTGATTCTTTCTTCCACAAGAGCTTTCTCTGTAGCATGTGATGGTGCTTGATAACATTTTACCCACAGTATAACTTCTTTCAAAATTGGAGTCAATCTTCTCAAACCCTACCCTGCTTTATCAACTAAGTTTATGAAATATTCTAAATCCTTTGTTGTCATCTCAACAATGTTCCTAATATCTTAACCAGAAGTAGATTCCACCTCAGGAAGTCAGTTTCTTTGCTTATCCATAAGACAACTCCTCATCTGGTCAATTTTGATCATGAGATTGCTGCAATTCAGTTACATCTCCAGACTTCACTTCAAATTCTAGTTCTCTTGCTATTATACTTCATCTGCAGTTACACCCTCCACTAAAATCTTGAACCCTTCAAAATCATCTATGAGGATTGGAATCAACTTCTAAACTCCTGTTAATGTTGATATTTTGATATCCTTTCATGAATCACAAATGTTTTTAATGGCATCTAGAATGGTGAATCCTTTTTATGTTTTCAATTTACTTTACCCAGATCTATCAAGGAATTGTTATCCACAGCAGCAAAAGCTTTACAAAATCTATTCCTTAAGTCATAAGACTTGAAAGGCAAAATTATTCCCTGATCCATAGGCTGCAGAATGGATGTTGCTTTAGGAGGCATGGAAAACATTAATATTGTACCTGTCCATCAGAGTGGTTGGGAAGATAGGTGTATTGTCAGTGAGCAGTAATATTTTTGAAAGGAATCTTTTTTTCTGACCAGTAAGTCTCAACAGTGGGCTTAAAATATTAAGTAAGCAAAGCTGCAAACAGATGTGCTGTCATCCCAGGCTTTGTTATTCCATTTATAAAGGACAGGCAGAGATTTAACATAATTCTTAAGGGATCTAGGATTCTTAGAATAGAAATGAGCATTGGCTTGAACTTAAATCACCAGCTGCATTAGGTCTTAACAAGAGTGTCTGCCCCCTGAAGCTTTGAGCCAGGCACTGACTCCTCTTCTCTAGCTGTAGAAGTCCTAGATGGCACCTTCTTCCAATAGAAGGCTGTTTCGTCTACACTGAAAATCTTTTGTTTAGTGTAACCACCTTCATTAGCTATCTTCTGGATAACATGCTGCAAAGCTTCTACATTAGTACTTGCTACTTCACCTTGCACTTTGTGTTATGGAGAAAGATTCTTAATCAAACCTCAAGAACCAGCCTCTGCTAGCTTCAAACTTTTCTTTGGTAGCTTCCTCACCTTTCTCAGTCTTCACAGAAATGAAGAGTTAGGATCTTGCTCCGGATTAGGCTTTGGCTTAAGAGAATGTGTGGCTAGTTTGATCTTATATCCACACCATTCACACTTTATATCAGCAATAAGACAGTTTCACTTTCTTATTATTCATGTATTCACTGAAGTATGCTTATATTTTCCTTCAAGAACTTTTCCTCTGCATTCACAACTTTGCTGTTTGGTGCAAGAGGCCTAGTTTTCAGGCTGTTATGGCTTTCAACATGCTTCTTCACTAAACCTAATCATTTCTAGCTTTTGACTTAATGTGAGAAACATGTGGCTTCCTTTCACTTGAACACCACTGCAGGATTATTACTGGCCTAACTTCAATACTGTTGTGTCTCAGGAAATAAGGAAACCCAAGTAGGGGGAGAAAGATGGACAAACAGTCAGTCAGTAAAGTAGTCAGAACACACAGAACATTTCTCAGTAAGTTTATAGTCTTACATGAGTGTGATTTGTGATGCCCCAAAACAATTACAGTAAGAATATCAAAGATCACTGCTCACGGATCATAACAGATACAATGAAAAAGTCTGAAATATTGTAAGAATTATCAAATGTGACACAGACACACAAAGTGAGCTAATGGCACTAATAAAGACTTACTCAACAGAGTTGCCATAAACCTTCAATATGTAAAAAACACACTATCTGCAAAGTGCAATAAAGAAAAGTAAAATAAAATGAGGTACACCTGTAAAAGTATAGAAACAGATAAAATGCCTGTGTTATATATGTTGTATATATGTACATATCTGTGCATGTAGGTGTAATTATTTCCTATCTCTGTCCAGTAACCAAATCTACCACAATATGAGTATCACAATAAATGATGAAGATTACAACCACACAGAATATAAACCCAGTAATCCATACTAATATTAAAAAAAAGAACAATGAATAAATGCCATGGGGAGAAATACTATTTCTTATAGCAGACTGTCAACTAATTAATGGAGAAGAAGTCAATTAAATAATCGAAAGTAATTTGGTACCATCACTAGTGGCTGACGATTCAAGTGGGAATCTTCAATGGATGCTAAGGTTGGTGAATGGAGGTTTGGTAAAAAACAGGATATTAAAATTGCATCAGAATATCACTCCACAATCATATTTATCAGTTATAAAAGAAAAAGTGTCTTTACTATAAAGAAAGCTGGCAGACAAGAAATTGAACAGGGGATTAGGATTAACATCATGTGGGTAGGTCAATATTGTGTGCCTCTTATGTGATGACAAATTACAACACAGCATCATTTCTGTGGTATTCCTGTCAAATGTGCAAGGCCCACATTTGATTGTGAAACATCAGAAAGACCCAGGTTGAAGGTCATTCTAAAAGCATGAAAAGCCTATAGGTTTTTATTAAGCCTTTACAAAAGTCAGTGTCAGGAAAGTTGGGAAAAAATTAAGGAACTACTCTATTTCATGTTGAAGGAAACTGAAGGAACATGACTGCTAAATGCAGTCCATGATCCAGAATTCAATCCTGAACCAGAGGGAAAAGGAACAGGTGGTGAAACTTGAATACAGTCTGTGAATAAACAGAAGTGTTTTATTAGTGCTGATTTCCTTATTTGGATGGTTGGAGGATGGTTATATTCTTATCTTGCTGAAATACATTATGGGGTATTTAAGGGAATTAACACATCCTGCTTACAACTCCCTCTTAAATTGTTCCGAAAAAGATGAGTGATAACAAACATATATAAATATTTATTAGAGGAGGTAGAAAGGGAAATAGAACAAATGCAAAATGTGGGCAACTACGAAATCTGGATGAAGGGGAGATATGATATTTTAGTGTAAGTTTGAGCTTATTTCAGAGTAAGTTATTTTTTTAAGTGAGTAACACAGAGGCAACTCCTGAACTTCAAAGATTAAAAAATCCTGATAAGCATGAACATGTAAGAAAACAAGCTACTCACAAAGGGAGAAAAAAATAAGGCGGCCTTCCAATTTCTATTCATAAGCAAAAACTTTCGTGAAACAAAAGAGCAATAGCCAGATAGTTTAAGGGCAAAACAAGATCATGACTCAAAACTGTTTTTCCTATTTCACTGGAAATTCATTACATTAAAAGAAAAAAAAATCCTAAGTCCTTGCTAGTGTATGTGAGAATGTCTATCAACCTTACAAAGAAATAACAAGCATATCTGTTCAAGTGCAAATGTGTTAGGCATATTTATTAAAAGAAAGAATAATGACACAGCAAGTCAAAAACTAACAATTCAATCATTTGCTGTTTCTAAGCCACTTTTAGTTCTCTAAGAAAGGTTAAATAGAAGAATGAACAAAGGTAAGAAACAACTAAAAAAAGTAGAGGTCACAGACTACAAACTAACGTGATTTAACAGAATCAAGAAGATAAATTTGATCAAAGCCAAGTGCATTCTATAAGAAAGCTAAAATGTACAATAACAGCACTGAAATGTACGTAACAAAGACCAAAGGAAATCTAAAGAGAACAGCTGCAGTGGGAACATCTGCCTTCAACTCTAGCAGTCCTTAGCAGATCTCAAATAAAAAGAATACAAATTATCAGACTAATATCAAGCTTGGCATGTCAAAATCTAGCATCCTGTTCTTTCCCCCAAAATCTGCTTCTTAACCAATAGTCCCTAAATCAGGTAATGACAACAACATTCTTCCAGGTCCTCAGGCCAAAAACCTTGGGGTTATCCCTGTCACCTATCTATCTCTTACACACCACATCCATCCATCAGGAAATCCTGTTGACTCCATCTTCAAAAATATCTAAAAATCCTACTACTGCTCTCCCCTCTATTGCTAACACCCTGATCTAAGCCACACCTCCTCTCACTAGGACTATTTCAGTATCTCATCGACTAGTCTCCCTGCTTCCAATCTTCCTCTGTTCCTTCAACTCCATCAGTCCATTCCTAACACAGCAGCCACTGGGTGTCGGTCATGCATCTCCCTGGCTCAAAACCCTCCAGTGGCTTCTCATATCTTAGTAAAAGTCAAAGGGCCTTATTAATAGCCTTTAACATCCTATTTGATCTTTCATTCTGTTACCCACATGCCATCATCTCCTACTGCTTTCTCTCTTCTGCTCTAGCTCCCTGGCCTCTTTGGGAGTCGTTGATCAAGACAGACTCTTTACTACATCAGAACCTTTGCCCTTGAGCTTCACTCTGCCTAGGACAGACAGCTGCATGGTTTGCCGTCTCACTTCTTTCATGTCTTCACTCAAATGATCACTTACTCAGTCCTTCTCTACCTATCTACCTAAAAATATAGCCTCCATTACCCACTCTCAACATCCAACATTTCATACGTTTTGCTATCTTTTATATGATCTGCCATCCTGCCCCTCCAGAAAGCAAGCACCAGAAGGGCAGGAATTTTTGCCGGTTTAGTTCACTGACACACCCCTAAGCCCTTAAAAGAATACACAGTAAATATTCCACAATATTCTCTGTAAGTATTCAAGGTTCCATAAATATTTAATGTATATTCAAAAAATGTATCCACTTATATTATCAATAAAATAATGACCAGTTTTTAAATCTTTAAACAAATCCTTAAATTCTTATTTTTAAATTCTTAAATATTCCCTCTTTTTCAAGCACCCATGGAAAAATTATAGAAACTAAGCATATACTAGACACTAGAACCCAAAGAAAACCTTAGTAAAATAAATTCAAACAATAAACAATACCGGCCAAGCAAGTTCTCCAGAATGGTGAAATGAAACCAAAAAATATTAACAAAAAAAAACAAAATAAAACACAACTTTGCCGGGCTCGGTGGCTCAGCCTGTAATCCCGCGCCTTTGGGAGGCTGAGGTGAGTGGATTGCCTGAGCCCACGGGTTCAAGACCCGCCTGGGCAGCGAGACCTCATCTCTACAATAAACCAAAAAATCAGCCAGGCGTGGTAGCGCATGCCTGTAATTCCGGCTACTTGGAAGGCTGAGGCGGAAGGATCACCGGAGCCCAGCAGGTCGAGGCTGTGGTGGCCGGAAGCAGCCACTGCACTCCAGTCTGGGAGACAGAGTGAGACTCCAACTCAAAAAAAAAAAAAAAACAACAAAACCACAACTTCTTAGAATCACAGCCAAAATTGGGTATGCAATATAAACCAGATTTTAAAATTAAGAATTATATATTCATCCTCATTATATCAAGTTATGGGATTAGAATTCATATCATCATTTTACAGATAGGGAAACTGAAGATACCAACAAGAACACTGGAATTTCTTACTCAAGATAATGTAGTTATGCCTTCTGATCAGTGGTGAATGAAAATAATAATAATAATAATAAAAAGATAAGTAGTAGAGCTAGATTCAATTCCATGTGTCTGACTCTGGAGAACAAGTTCTAACTAATCTGCATTAGCAGTCTTTTAAGTAACTGATGGATCAGAGAAAAATCATCACTATAATTTAGAATATACTGAAATAATACTACATAGCAAAACCTGTACAACAAAGCCAAAACTACTCAGGGAAATTCACTGCTTTTTCTGTACCAAAGAAAAAGTAGAAAAATAAAGTATTCAAGTTAAAAGAGAAAAATAATAAAATAAACCTAAAATAGGGTAAAAGAATTAAAAAGTTAAAAGAATTAGTGAATCAGGAAGGAAAAAAATGAAAGAACAGATTATATCTAAGCACACAAGTTTTTACAGCATAAAATAATTACAAAAATTTCTATTAAGAAGTGTTTTTAAAATGTTAGCATGAAAAGTTTCAAGCATATTGAAAATAGACAAACTAGTATAATGAACCCAATACACGTATCACCTAGCTTCAGTAATCATCAACAGATGGCTAATTTTGTTTCATGCATACCCGTATTGGCTTAACAAATTTATTTATTAAATAAGTAGACACCCTAAACACCAATACTCATTATTTCCTCACGTTCTACTTAAATAACTCACTCAGTTTCTTTCTCTCTCCCCTAGGTACAGGATCTTACTAATCAATCACTATATACTAAGCATCTTAAGAGTAAGTACTCAATTTACAGTTGCCATCAATGATAATTTAAATGAAACACAGCACACCTTACTTCATATTCAGAATGCCATAAAAAGATAATAAAAATAATAATTTACCTGAACTTTCCTGGATTTCCTGATCCTCCACGTCGGAATTGTTCTTTCCAGACAGTATGTAATTATTGAGCCTGGAGGGTCCACTTAAGAAAAAAATAAGCCACAAAATATATGCTTTTATAATATATGTATCTAACATATCCACCTTAATGATAACTTTTCTCCTAAAACTGTCATAGGTTTCTTTCTTATAAAACCAATAATGATGTTATAGGTCACCAAGAATATACAGGGGATCCCCCCAGAAACCCAGAATTATCTTTTGGAGGAAAGGCCCCTTATAGTACATTTGGAATTTGTTCCTCCAGATCAGATGGTCAACCAAAATTTGTATCTGGTTTTGAGAAGGTCATATTACGATGTGTGAAAGAAACATCCCAAGCTGTGGCAAGCAGGTGACTGGTTCTTCCCAAATGACAGACATGCCTGCTCACACTACCCTGAGTGCTCTAGAGTTTTTGACCAAAAACGGCATGACCTCCATGTCCCACTCTCCCTATTCACCCAATCTCCCCTGAGCAACTTTTTTTTTGTTTTCCCAGATGAAGAAAGTCCTCAAATGAAAACATTTTGCCAATGTGGAAGTGAAGCAAAAAATGGCAAAAGCACTTAAAGGCATCAAAATTGATGGGTTCAAAAACTGTTTTGAGCAGCGGAAAAAAGCATGTTGATAGGTGTATCACATCAAATGAAGAGTACTTTGAAGGTGACTAAAGTTTAAATATGTAAGAATAAATAGACAATTTTTAATAAGTAACTTCTGGGTTTTTGCCCATCCCCCTCAACAGTCCTCCAGTTTCTATAGGAGATTGGTCCTAGAACTCACTATGGATATCAAAATCCAAGGACAGTCAAGTTCTTTGCATACAATGGTGCAGGATTTGCATTACTTATATCATCTCTAAATTACTTATAATACTTAACAGGATGTAAATGTCATATAAATCATTATTATAATGTAGTTTTTTTGTTTGTACTGCTTTTATTGTTGTACTGTTACTTTTTATTGTTGTGTATTTTTTCTAAATACTTCCTCTTCTTTTTTCTTTTTGATGTTCTATACAGACAAGGTCTCTCTCTATTGCCCAAGCTGGTCTCAAACTCCTGGCCTCAAGCGATCCTCCCACCTCAACCTCCCAAAGTACTGGGATTATAAGCATAAGCCACCACAGCTGGCCTTTCCAAATATTTTTGATCTGTGGTTGGTTGAATCAGTGGATGCAGAACCCAGAGGTACAGAGGGTTAACTGCAATACCTGCTGCATAAAACAAAGAATAATTCATTATAAGATACTGTGATTTCCATTACAGTCACACTTTCTCTGGGATCACTTGCTTTGATGGGAAGTCAGCTGATATACTCAGCAGCTGAGGAGGCTACATAGCAGGAAACTAAGGTCTACTGTCAACAACCAGCAAGGAACAGAGCTCTCTAGCCAACAGTCATTGTGAGTGAGCTATCTTATAGGTGGATCCTCCAGTTTCAGACAGGATTTCAAAGGACCACAAACCAGAAAGACATCTTGACTGACATCTCCTGAAAATTCCTAAGCCAGAAATAGTTGCTAAGCCTTTCCCAGATTGCTGACCCACAAAAACTATGAAACAATAAATGTTTGCTGCCAATAACAAAATTAAAATTTACTTTTGGGGTAATATGCTACACAGCAAGGGTAGCTAATATAGTGAGTAAATCCTATTATCCTTAGAATACATGCATACCTTTCCTCCAAAATAGAAGTCTTAGACTCTTCGGAATACAACTTAGATTGTGTTGGTATCCTGCCACTGGTCGTAGTCTTTGGATGAACATTTTGTGCAGTCATAGTACCATCGTGATGTTCTGAACTTCCTGTGGATCTACAAAAATGAAAAATTTATAACTGTTTATACTTCTTCAAGAAATATTTCTTTCAAAAATAATACACAGGTGAATACATAGACAATATAATACTGACTATAACAAATATCAGATCAATCTGTTTAGGTCCCAAGACTTACAATTAGCTCAGGAAGAAAATGTGTTTCTAAGACCCACCAAGACTTTCAACTTGAAAAATTCTGATAAAAGAAATGATGCAGACTGGTCTAACTAAGATGTAAGTGATGCCAGAAGAACAGAGAAAGACCTTATCTACAGGCAGCTTATGATATATATTATACAGCTAATCTATCACAATTTTCTAGAGAATCAATAAATAAACTTGTTTTCTTTGATACTCTAAGTCAGCCTATTGAGGGACAACAGAGTCCACAGAGGGACCCAGTTCATCTCTTCAGTAACTGCCAGCTAATCAGTTTACCCTAAGTATATGCAAACAAGATACACTATTTCTATCCTAGCAAGCAGTATACTTTATTTCTTTAGGCTCTACTATCCTCTTGGGTCCTACCATCAGAGTTAAAAGAAATAAAAAAAGAATAAGAGAATACTATAAATAGCTATATGCCAACAAATTAGATAACCTAAATGAAATGGACAAATTCCTAGAAATATACCAATTACCAAAACTTATTCAAAAAGAAATAAATAATCTCAAAAGGCCTATAAATCAGTAACCAAAAAAAAATATCCAAAAAGAAAAGTTCAGGCTCAGGTGGCTTCATCACTGAATTCTACACCAAGCATTCAAAGAAGAATACATACGAGTTATTCATAAGCTCCTTCAATAACAGAAGAGAGAATACTTCCCAACTTATTTTATGAAGCAATATTACCCTTACACCAAAACTAGACAAAGACCAGAACACCTCAACAAAATACTAGCAAACCAAATCCAGCAACATATTTAAAAAAGAAGGCAGACATGAGAATGATCTGAAAAAGCTAAATAGAATATCTATGAGATTTCTTTATGCACTGTAATGACAAACACTAACATAGTTTAAGGTAATTCTATTATTTATTTTGGGATATCCTCAGTACTCTACTGTTTCTAACACAAACTATGTATTAAATATTTGCTGAATGCATGCTACAGCAAAAATTAAGAATGCATAAAAACAATACTTGCCACAGTAGGTTGTAAGAATTAATGAGAATTCATTTAAAATATCTAACAAACACTTGGCATACAGCAAGAACTCAAAAAATGTTAACCATTATCATCTCAAGAGGAAAAGTATTGACCTACATTCCTAATTACTGAAATTACATTAATCTCACTTAGAAAACAATTTGAACTACACACTTAAAAATAATTAAGATGGTAAATTTTATGTTACATGCTTTTTAGCCACCATTTTTTTTTTAAAAGAGGAAGCAACTCTTAGGCGACAATACTTCATTAATTTAGCAATCATAATCCCATCTGCTATATATTATTCCTCATTTTAGTATAAGAAAACAAGTTCGGGGTACTACTCTGCCTGGATGTCACCCAGCTAATGACAGAGACTGGATTTAATACTACTAAGTTTGTCAGAGGGCAGAGCCCTTTAAGCTAATATTGCCTCTCTAGAAATGATGAAATAATACAAACTATTAAATGCTGAACAACAAAAATAACTATATCGTACACACAATAGACATTACCTAGAACAGTCAAGATTTTTCTTCTTAGTCAGACCTGCCTTGTCATTTTGCAATGGCTCATTCTGGGAACAACTGGAAATTTTGCCTTGGCCAATAGCATCTTCAGAACCTTTAGCACTGGAAAACTTTTGTAATCTTGAGCTGCCTTGAGTTGCTGCTTTCTGTCTTTTAACTGGAATCGTTTTTTGCCCGATATTCTTAGATGACTGATTTGTTTTCTTAGCAGGTTTTTGCCTACTGTTGAGATGCACTGATGACTCATTTCTTATTGGAGAAGAACCGTTATAAACATGACCTGAAGGAGTCAATGATAAAATTAGCATAATGTTTGTCCAGATGAAGTGGTTCACTGATAAAACAACATTCTTTGTGTTTACTTATAAACACATAAACACACATCAATCTCATAGGCTAAATTCAATTCTTTAAGCAATGCAACTTTTCAATTTATAAACACATGCACCAGATCCTTTAAATTTGTTAATACCTTCCAAAACCACTCTCTGGTTCTGCCCACTACTCTCCTGGTCATCCTTACCTGGGATTCCCCAAAGTTACAGCTTCAGTTTTTCACTCCATATAATTTTTCTGAAGAACTATCTACCTACACTTTTAATTACTATCTATGAGTATATGCTGACACTTAATATATTCACCTACCACTCTCCCCTTTCCATCCAGATGCCTAAATCAGAAATGAGTCCTCCAAGACGCCTGTTCCTATCCACCATCAATCCCTAAATCCTATCAGTCCTACTTTCTTTTTTTTTTTGAGTTGGAGTCTCACTCTGTCACCCAGACTGGAGTGCAGTGGCCGCTTTCGGCCACCACAACCTCGACCTGTTGGGCTCTGGCAATCCTTCCGCCTCAGCCTTCCAAGTAGCCGGAATTACAGGCATGTGCTACCACGCCTGGCTGATTTTTTAATTTATTGTAGAGATGAGGTCTCGCTGCCCAGGCGGGTCTCGAACCCGCGGGCTCAGGCAATCCACTCACCTCAGCCTCCCAAAGGCGCGGGATTACAGGCTGAGCCACTGAGCCCGGCTTTGTCCTACTTTCTTAATGCCTCTCTCAAACCTGCTTCTTTAAAGTTCTCTTGTCTGTCATTTTCAGAGGCCCTCATCATTTTGTATCAGGATTATTAAAGTAGTCTCTTAACTAATGTCTCTCTTGCCTTGTTGTTCTTCAATCCATTTGTCACACTGCTGCTAGAATCATCTTTGGAAACCAAAAATTGGATCATTACTGTCCTGTTTAAAATCTTTTATCAATCATAGCTTCAGCATTAAGTCCAAATATTTTCAATATCAATTTATATCTACATCCAGAGTTTGCTCATATCATTAACCACAATTCTCAACACTCCCCAAACAACCAAACACTAAAAATCCCAGCAGTACTAAACTATCTGCAGTTTCTCTATGAAGCACTGGTTCTCAAAAGGTGGTCTCTAGATCAGTAAAAATCAGCAACATCTGGGAATCTGTTTGAAATGTAAATTCTCAGGCCTCACCTCAGAACTAATGAATCAGGGTAGGGCCCAGTAAGCTGCGTTTTAACAAGTCCCCCAGATAATTCTGAGGCACACGAAATAAAAAAATAATAAAGAGAATGTCAAGCTCTCAGTTCCAGATCTCTGCACATGCTCCTTCTGCTTGAAATGTTCCATTCTTTCTCCTTATTCTACCCAATCACTTCGCTAACTCCTAATTCATTCTACAGGAAATTTTTCCTAATTCCCAGGTCTTAAGGTAGCTCTTTCTCAACTCTTTGATAATGATTATCACACATCTGTTACTTATCTCTATCACTCTCCTCCAGGAAAGGGACAAATTCAGTGAGGCCAAGAAATTGATTAGTGTTCCAGCTATCTTTATATTTCCAATACCATACACATCAGAAGCAGAACTGAAGCAAGAGAGTAGCCTTGAGTGGAAAATTTAAGAAGGTGCTCACTTTCAGGATAGTGCTAATATAGAGCCTGAACTCACACAACCCTGACACCAATTGCCTTAAATTTTCCACTCTAGTCCAGGTGTCGTGGTTCACATTTATAGTCCCAGCACTTTGGGAGGCCAAGGCAGGAGAACTGCTTGAGCCCAGGAGTTCAAGACCAGCCGAAACAAAGCCAGACCTCGTATCTACAAAAAAATTTTTTAAATTAGCAGGGCGTGGTGGCATGGATCTGTAGTTCCAGCAACTCCAGAGGTTGAGGCAAAAGGACCACTTGAGCCCAGGAATTTGACGCTATGGTGAACCGTGATCATGCCACTGTACTCCAGCCTGGGTGACAAGGTGTGATCCCAACTCAAAAAAAAAAAAAAGAAAGAAAAATTTTTTTTTCCTACTCTAGTGCCTCACTTGCCTTACCCTAGTCCTGGTTCTACCTTACATCATTCCTGCCCCACAGCAAGTAATAAATGGGCACCTGTGTCACATGTGTACTATAGGCAGATTGAGGGCAAGTCATATTGTTTTTCTGGACTTCAGATTTTTTTCTGTCAGATGAAAGAATTTGAACTACATGATCTATCAGTATTCCTCCACTTTTTTTGACTCCCAGCTTCATCAAAAACCCAACATCTATTTTATGGTTGTTAAATAAGTCTTTTTTTATAAATTTCAGAGATCTAGCACATCTATCCAAGCTCTGTAAGGTTTTTATTTGCCCATATATTTACACACTCCTTTACCATAGTACTAAAGCATTTCAGGCAACCTGGGGCAAAAAAAAAAAAAAAAAGTTAATAGCAGTAACAGTAGTATTTAACATTTCAATACTAACTACTATGTTAACTGCTCTTAATCTTTATAAAAACTCAGTGAGGTAGAGGCATTATTAATATATTTTAGAGTGAAAACTGAACAAAGCAATCTACCCAAGTGGAAGAGTCAATTTGAACTCAGATCTGACTCCAAAATCCAAGGAGGGTTGCAGCAAAATAAATACTTGCTGCTATCAATCAAGGATCTCGAGGATTCAATAATTCACAGCAACAAGGCTTCACAGATGTAGTGCCATACTTGTACTAGTCTTTTACTTGTTGATCTAAATGCCCCAGTCAACAATATCTGCATATGCAAATATTACCTTATAATCTACCATTCTTTTCAGGATTACTGTCCTTAAAAAAGTGGTAATTTTTCCAAAACAATAAATGTTTCATATTGTGCAGACAGAAGTTGGCAGAGCAGGTGTGGGCATACTATCCTTAGAAAGGTCGGTTTGCAAAGTTAGCCCTGGAAACTTGACTTGTAGGAGAGTTTGTATTATTTTCTAACTGATAAGCATGCCTAAACTGCTTATACAAAAAAAGAAGGTTTATGCTGAGTACTCGCTTTTCCTCAGGGATTCTGAAATTTTAGTACTTGCCAGGCAGGGGATACCTATGTGCCTACCCCCAGTACAAATTCTGGGCATAACATTTCTAATGAGCTTCCCTGTAGACATTCCACGTATTTGTCCAACACGAGGCTGGAGGAATGAAGTGAATTCACTGGGAGAGCACTCTTGAAGCCTATGATGATCTCCTACAGATTTAGCTCAGTTACTTTTTCTCTACTAACTCTGCTTTGTATCCTTTCACAGTAATTAATAATAACCATAGTAAAACTATATGCCAAGACCTCCAAATTACCAAATTACTTACCTTTTTACGTGTATAGATTATAAACTACTGAGTAACAAGAAGCTCATCTTATTTATTTTTGTATCACCCACAGCCAAGATATTCAAAGAGTAGGATTAACAGCTGCTTGACTACATCCACTGATTTCCACATAGGTCAAAAAAACTTGCAAGATTTAAGTGAAGTCCATAATGATAAAGGTCTTTTTTGTTTTTTATTTATTTTGCTTAGAGACAGGGGCTCACTATGTTGACCAGGCTTGTCTCAAATTCCTCGTCTCAAGCAATCCTCCTGTCTCAGCCTCCCTTGGAACTGGGGTTATGGGCATAAATCACTTTGTCCAGCTGATACAGGTGTTTTTAGTAGACTGCCTCTTCCTCAATACCGCACACAGCAAAACTTGAATCCACAGTTCTCTGCATACCTGCTCAGGTCTAATCTCACATGGTTCACAGTTGCCACCGAAATTCAAGCCTCCCAGGATAGTTCTCAGATCAGGACCCATTTTGACAGAACTGTAAAATTCCCTAATCTGACTTTTCTACCCTTCCCTGACCTCTCCAAATCAATGATTCTTAACCCTGGATGCACAACAGAATTACTGGAAGAGATTTAAAATGTACGCTCCATGAAAGCAGGAACTTTTGGTTTTTGACTTTGTTTTTCCATATCTGTATTCCTATACATAGAATGCTATATATGTTAAAGCATCAAAGAATCTCTTTATAATTTAATACTTTTTTTGGTGATCCAATATAATTTGATCCTCATGAGATTCTCTCTGGATAATGGAAATATAAACCAAACATAAAGCCTCTTATAGAATAAATTTTTGGAGAGAATAAACATAATTTAAATAAAAATACTTACTCTCCTCTGATTTAACCACCCACCAATTAGATGGACGCCTAGAAATTCTTCGACTTCTTGTGACAGTCGAAGTCACTTCTTCAGGTACAAATTTGTTTTTCTTGGACTCACTGGAAAAACACTTCTTCTTAAGTTCTTCCTTACCTTTTCTGATGCTACCTTTCTTGCTTCCTAAATCATAGAAACAATTTACAATTTAATGAGCTAGAGTTTTCAGAAAACCACAAGATTAAAAAAAAAAAGTTTAAAAAAATCTCAATTATAGGAACTTCTTAAATTCATCACGTGGCCTTCTTTTCATCTCTATTTTTTAAAATTCACACGTCCTCAATAAAATATCTAACTTTGTCAATTACATGTGACACTGAAGCAAACACGACCTTTCTACTCAACACAAACTTTTCACACTGCTTGTAACTCTCATATATATCCTAACTGAAAAAAAGTATCTTTTGAAATAGAAAAACATATATGATTCCTTCCTACTACATACCAATATCCCAAGTAAAAATTGGTAATCACTGCTTTTCTAGGTTGAAACAATAATTTTTTCAAAGAGATTCAAAGTATGATTAGGTTATAAATCCTTGAACTAGGTAGATTAACCAGGTTCAATCAACCTAGTTACATGTGTCCTTAGAAGCTGTAGTAGGAAAGAGATGGGATGATGGATGAAGAAGCCAGAGAAATATGAAATGTAAGACTGGCATTGGTGGTTTTGAAGATGGAGAAGTAGGGCTTTGAGTCAAGGACTATAATTGGCATCAATAGTCTTGACACCTACTATATCAGGCAATATAAAGTCTATGGTATAGACGATACCAAAAACAAAGCCAAAATAACCTGAGTAATTCAGTGATTATATTAAAGTACAATTTGTTTTTATAAAAGCCATCTTAAAATACTTTGATTTAATATACTCTTTCTCCACTCTCTATTAGAAAAATAGTACAATCATCTAGAACTTTCAGGTACATGTGCAATTCTGGTCGAGAGCATTTTTGGTTAGTTAATAGTATTTCCTTGTGAGAATCAAGAACAATTTTACTTATTGTAAAACTTCTCATTAGAGATGAAAGAATATGTGCTCTCTGGCAGGAAAGATACTGGATCAGAACTTCCAAAGAATGTTATTTTCTACCTTATAGGATTGTCAATAAAAAATAAATGTTACATTATAATAAAGTGCATAATACATGTGATAAGTGTTTTACATTCTATTAACTATTCTGGAGAAAATTATTTCTATAAGAATAACTACATTTTTTAATCTAAAAAGTGACACAAAGAACATAAATTACCTTTTCTTCATGACTCAGCGTCTTCACTACAAACCCCAATCACTATAAAACGATAATATAAGGGGAGTGGCCACACTCCAGGTTTCTCAGAGACAATCCCAGTCCTGACATTCTCATTCTCAAAAGGATCCTGACTTGGATGGTAAGCTATCTGGCTATTCAAGGTAGAAACATTCTATTAAGATATTGGCTAGAAAATTGTTCTCTGTGCCTCCATTTTCATTTTGTGCATGTATGTATATCTATATCTGTTGGACTGCAGACCCCACCAGAATGATCTCGTTAACAACGAAAATGTCTCAGTAATTTTTGTGATTTCAGTACCTAGTAGTATGTCTGGCATTTAACAGGTTATTTAATAGACAAAGGAATGAATGATTTAAAACGAATGAATTTTTATCCCTGTAAAAAAATAGTCTCACACCATCCTGGGTTTTTCATCAACAATTTATATTTTAATAACCCTAAAGGATTTACAATTCTGCCTAACCTGTATTTCAATAACTAACATGTTTACCAGCCTTTTCCTTTCACTTCTCATCTATCTATGCTACCACTCAGAAGTTAAACAAAAACCAAGGGTGCTAGAATTGAATTATATATAAAATAAAAAGATTCTAGAAAAGAGTCTGTAGACTTTTGAGGCTCTAGGTAGATTTAGTTTTACTTTGCACACTTTCCAAGCTAAGCAGGAATTAAAAAAAACAAAAAATGGTAGAATGATGTTTACAGTTATACTTAATATAAGCACTTACCCACAGATGGCATCTGTTTGTTGGCAATAGTATCATTTCTCAACTCTTTACCCTCTTCCATATTTCTGTCTGGATTTCTTTGAAATGTATCTTGAGTAATATGTGACATATTTGTATTTTCACCTTTAGACTGTCCCACAGAAAGCTGTTTTTCAACTACGTTGGTCTTAAATTTTCTTCTCCGGTTTTGTTTCACAGTCCTTTTGCTTCCAGACAATTTTTCTGCATTATCAGAACACATTTTGTATGTTGTAGCTCTACAGTCATCTTCCACTTCATCTGTCAAAGCACAACTTGTACTCAGTTTGTTTTTATCAGAGGGCTGAGATTTCTCTACTGGGTGAGGTTTACGGGAATGTGTGTCACTTGCCAAAGTCTTAGGTGATGCATGGTGATGTTTTTCTCGTGACTTTTTATCTTGAAGGAGTGCAGTGCTCTCAGCAGAAGATACAGTGTGTTGTTTCACATGGCCAGTCTTTCTTGGTATGGCAATCCAAGATCGACTGGAAAAACTTCTATCTGACTCATCAATTACAAATTCATCCTCTATGGACTTCATATTATTTGAAGGAGACGAATTAAGTGGAGCAGCCGCTGTATGCCTAACAATGGGACTAAAACAGGATGTTACTTTGAAAACTCAAAAAGATGAAACTTTTATCTTTGTTTAGTCAACAGGCCTTTTTGTAGACCTCCAAAAGTGCTGGAATTACAGGTATGAGCCACTGCACATAGCCCATTTTCACATATATTTTCATATTATAATCACAGTATAGAAATATATGGAGTATATCTAGAAAGGTAGCACAAGCACAAAAGAAATCTAACGTCATACAAACAAAAAAACTACAAGTCAACTCTCATTACAAAACATACAATGCCACAGAATCTGTTATAATGAGGTCAAATAATGTTTCCCAACTCTCAATCTCTTTCTCCATACCCCTAGTGCAAAATGAATATATTTTATTAAAGGTCAGAAAGCCAATATTCTGAATATTATCATTACTTCCCACACACAGTGTGGTGAAAAAAAAAGAGTAAAATTATAGAGATGAGATCTCTCCACGTTGGTCCAGGCTGGTCTCAAACCCCTGGGCTCAGAGAATCCTCTTGCCTCTGCCTCCCAAAGTGTTGGTATTACAGGTGTGTGCCACCACGCCCAGCCAGAAATATACTGTCTTCTAACAGGTAGGGTTTCACAAATTTATACAATTAGAAACTCTATAAAAAGTAATGAATAATAAAGTCATCATGACAAATGTTTAGTAGAAATAGTTGTAACACTGAAAGAATTAGCTCAACTGTTACCAATAAGTAAATCTGCTTTATTGTATATTATTTATAATACCTATTAGTTCTTGCTATAGAAAGAAGTAATGTTAGGAATTTAAAATTAAAATTTTTAAATAAAGCTTTCCCATACTAGCCAACAAAAACTCTTAAAGTCTGCTCCTCTTCTACTTCAACCAGTTATTCAAGGAAATAACCATGACACGTAAAGTTTCCAATAGGTAAAGTTTGTTTTTTTTCCCCCTAGCTAGATAGAAAAAAAAAAATCAAAACAAACTTTATGGCACTTGAACTGGATCTTCAAGGATAGAAAAGATCTGGTCATCAGAAAATGCAAGAAAGACTATCAGAAGGAAGAGCATAAGCAAAACTAATGACGCTAGAATGCAGCACCAGGAATAGTGAGTAGTTATATTAGGCTGCAGCATTTAAATATAAAATTAACTTTACTCACTAATTATCAAAAAGCATTAAAGAAAATACATGATCACATTTTCAGACATGATATAGTCAGTCGACAAATACATTTGTCTTAGATGGTGGGGACAACAACCATACAGGGAAAAAATATTTATGTAAAAGAATAATTGAGAAATATGGTAACAAAGACTGAAAAAAAGGGAAATTTCATTCATTCATTCAATATGTTTTTAAGAAAGCTTCCTAATATGTTTTCACTAATACTCTGAAAGCACAGGAAATACAAAAGAAACTCTAAACTCCTGGAAAGGAGGACTTATAGCTTAATCTACGAAAAAAGACATATATAAAATAATAAAACTGGTTGGACCCAACACTTTGGGATGCTGAAGTGATAGGATCACCTGAGGCCAGAAGCTCAAGACCAGCGTGGGTTACACAGCAAGACCTCATCTCTATAAAAATTCAAAACATTAACCAGGCATGGTAGCATGCACCTGCAGTCCTAGCTACTCGGAAGGGTGAGGTGGGGAGGTCCAGGCTGCAGTAAGCTGTGATCATGCTACTGGTACTACAGCCTGGGCAACAGAGTGAGACCTGCCTTGGGGTAGGGGGTGGGGGAGAAATGTGTGTGTGTGTGTGTGTGTGTGTGTGTGTGTGTGTGTGTGTGTGTGTATAAATAATCACATACATAAACACATATATATATTCACATATATATATATATATATAAAAAAATAGTGAAACTATTATATAAGGCAAGAAGCTACTTTAAAACACTGAAACTTAGAAAAACCTAGAAGTCTAGCAAGTACCTTAAAAGAAAATAAAGATTGGCAGACGACAAAGGAAAAAGGTGTGCCAAAGCAAGACAACTGCAAATATGTGCGATCAAGTGGGTAGATACAGTCAACTACGGAGAGTAAAGGTCTTAATACCAGTTGATGAATCTCAAGTTTATTCTATAGACCGGTGGTTCTCCACCCTGACAGCCAATAATTCTAGATTAACTCTAATGTACACCCAGGGTTGAAAATCACTGTATAGACATTGTAGAACCAATAAAGGTTTATAAGTAGGCAGGAACACGTTAACATTTGTTTTAGAATGACTATTCTTTTATTGGCAAAATCAGAAGAAATAGAAAAAAGATTTAAAACCTATGACAGTGACAGAAGCCATCCTTAAAAGATTCTTTCTAAATATTGCATTACCTTCATTCTTTAATATCATACACACACAGCCGGGCTCGGTGGCTCAGCCTGTAATCCCGCGCCTTTGGGAGGCTGAGGTGAGTGGATTGCCTGAGCCCGCGGGTTCGAGACCCGCCTGGGCAGCGAGACCTCATCTCTACAATAAACCAAAAATTAGCCAGGCGTGGTAGCGCATGCCTGTAATTCTGGCTACTTGGAAGGCTGAGGCGGAAGGATCGCCGGAGCCCAGCAGGTCGAGGCTGCGGTGGCCGGAAGCAGCCACTGCACTCCAGTCTGGGCGACAGAGTGAGACTCCAACTCAAAAAAAAAAAAAAAAAAATCATACACACAAACTAGAAAGCACTGATGAACAGAAACAATGAAAACTAAATAAATTCATTTTCTTTCACATCTAATTTAGTATCTATTAAAGGATAGCTTTGGGGGTGATTTACTGATAAGAAGTTACCTTTCCTTAGGGTAAGGCAAAATTTCAACTAAAATTTGCATAAAAAGATTTATATTTAAGTTAAATAACAATAGGAATCCTTAAGATACACTTCACAGAATGTTAAAAAAAAAAGTCTCAAAGAACAGTTTCTTAACTCACCTGGATTCACCTTTTCTTTTTACTGTTTCTAAAAATAATGTTGAAAAACTCTTTCTAGCTTGTGGTCGAATTTCATATTCCGAATCTTGCATTCTTTTCTGAGATGTTCCTGATAGTTTCCTTTCTTGCTGTCCTTCTGATATATTATCCTCTTCTTCTGATACTTCATTTTCTATTTCTACTTTCCCCAAAATAACTTTATCTTCAAAGTTTAACCTAAAAGGTTGAAAAGAGGGCAAACTGAATGCTCCCATAATACTTCTTGAGTTGCGAGTTTTCCTGAACTCCCTTAGAGATCACTTAAAAATTTTGTGCTGAGACTTTATTTAAAATTTATAAATACTGCTTTGAAACTCTAAATACACAAGGTAAACTTCTCAGAAAAATTAAATTTTATATTTTTCAATAGAAAAAATAAAAGATACAGGAATAAATTATATACCAATAGCCGACATGGGGGCTCACGCCTATAATCCTGGCACTTTGGGGCTGAGGCTGGAAGGTCACTTGAGCCTAGGAATTCAAGACCAGCCTGGGCAACACAGCAAGACCTCATCTCTAAAAAAAAATTTTTTTTTAATTATATACCAAGGAAATGTATAGATAAGCACTGGTTCACTATGACAGACTAAACTTTGAATTAGCAAAGTCTTAGAAATACTTTCCTTGGCCCCAGGAATCACACAATACTCTAAACAGAAATTAAATTCATTACACAGATTTCCAATGTCAAAGGACCTTGACAATCTACTTTGCTTATTGAAGACCAAAGGTAAAGTCCCAAGAAATGGAACAGTTTATCACAAAGCATCTCAATAATACTTATGCTGTTACCCTAGAAATGAACTTAAACATACCTATACTTGTAATATAAAGGAAATAAAAATTACAAATAATATAAAAGAAATAAAAATTGTCTCTTAGGAACTGATAGAAAACTTACTATTAGAAAAAAACATATTTTTCCACAGACCATAGAAAAGTTAACCTCCAAACTTCTCTAAAGTACACTTTATAGTCTTCCTTATTAATTATAAACCGAATATATACTAAATATATACTGTTTTTCTCATAACATGTTAATTTCTTTAATCCTTGCTATAAAACTACACAAAATGGCCAAATTACCATTTTTTAATATAAAAGGTAAAATGTTTAAAATGGGATTAACATTATTTAAATGAGAGAATACCTTTTTTTGGTTTTAAGAGAACTCTGCATACTTGAAGACAGCATATTTACTGAATTTCCAAAGGTGTAAGCCTCTCTCTCTTGAGCAATAGGTGGAAGAGCATTTTGTGATATAGATGTTTTTGCATCCAAAAGAACAGAAGGCGAGCCAACCGATAAGTAAAATTCTTGCTCAGCTTCTCTGTGATGACCATTGAGTTTTTTACTTGGCTCTTCTTTGGAATCAGGTGTATTTTTAGAACCAACATCAATTTCCAGAATTTTCTGAATTTCACAGGCCTGAACTAGAAGAAAATTATTTAAAGATATTTGCCAATTAAAAAAAAAAATTAGAATCAAATGTTTTTTAAAACTCAGCAATAATTATTTTTCAGAAGACTCCCAATCATTAAGTTTAGAATCAAAGATCTATGATTAAGATATACGATACTTAAAAAGTTCTAATTAACTGAAACATGTATTTGTTTCATGCTATCTGAAGTTCAGAAATGACAGAATCCTCAAACATAGGAAATTCACAAGTTAATTGACATAGTCTTGAGATTTGAATGTCTATTCACAGTTAAAATAACAAAATAATACAGAAAAGTCATGAGATTCTTCTATCTTTAGGATAAATATTAGTAAGCTATGACAGCTAGATGGTCACATATTTATTCATACACTCACACATATTGATATGACAGATATAAGTGACATGCATGTGTGTATATACACACATAGACCCTATGTATATACATGTATATATCGGTCTTTCTATGTATATAGAATGAGAACATATTAACCCTCAATCTTCAAACGTCAAAAAAAAAAGGGAGGGGACAGTATTCATACTGATTCATACCCTTAAAAAGCAAAGAGTAAAATTTTGAAATACAACCACAAAGAGCTTTTGATTCTGGAATGAAAATAGCACTTCCCTGCTTCTCTCTATATATACAACTGAATTCAAAGGAAATTATCCATCAATCAACAATAATAGCACTCAAAAGCTGGAAGGAAGAAGGCAGACCAGCTAAGAAACTCAAGACTTAAGGAACAACAGATAATGTGGTGATTCCTTTGGGTTTTCTTTTTGTCCCCAAAATACTCCTGGACTAGGCACTGGAGAAGCCTGCAGAGAGAGAGAGAGAGAGTGTGTGTGTGTGTGTGTGTGTGTGTGTGTGTATGTGAATACACACACACACGCACACACACACATTTCCCCCCCACCCCCAATGGGAAGCACCAATAGGCAAAGGGTAGGAAGGAGAGGGGAGGAGGTCTGCATTATCTGAACAAGGAAATCCAACACAGACTTAATGGGGAAAACCTAACAACCCCCATTCCACACCACAGGTTAGGTAGCACTCTGTACTTCTGTCTATAATGACAGAGTAACAAAGCCCTGGGCCATGCTATGGGACTACAGCAGCTGAGGAGTTCAGACCAACCTAGTTAATGCTACAGCAATCAGGGAGGTAGTATGACCCACATGCTTCTACATAGTAGTAAAGCCTCTGACCTTGCTCCACAGCACAAGTCAACATTTTGATCTAGCAGTAGTACTGATGATACCCCAGACCATCCCAATCTCTACTTCACAATCAGGGCACCAGCAGACAGTATAATTTGAAGCAATAATATGAGACTTCAGCATCCCCATCTCCTCCACCCAATAATAAAAGGGGATCCAGGCTCAGCAGCTTCTGGCTTCTGATCAGAATTCCACATAGGTAAATAAGGACATCAGGAAGCTCAGAAAAGCACCTTCCATCCACCCCAGACAGGAAGGAACTGAGCTAGAATCCTAGCAGCATCAGAACATGAAGCAGACAAAAATACCACTATTATTAAAAAATACAAATACAACAATCATCAAAAATAAAGCCCACAAAAGTAGAAAAGAACTTACACATTAAACCAAAACAGGGCAACTATGACAACAAAAGATTTAAATATAATCAAGAATTTTCTAACATAATTCACCAAAGTATCAAGAATACAATCAAAATAAAAAACCAAAAATAAAAAATAAGACAATGTGAGCAAGAAAACATGATCAATAAACACAAATGGATGAATCACATGTTAAAATTATTTCAGAATTTTAAAGCAAACATCATAAAAAAAACACTTTATTCTTTTTTTTTCTTTTTTTTTTTGAGTTGGAGTCTCACTCTGTCACCCAGTCTGGAGTGCAGTGGCCGCTCCCGGCCACCGCAGCCTCAACCTGCTGGGCTCCGGCGATCCTTCTGCCTCAGCCTTCCAAGTAGCTGGAACTACAGGTGCGCGCTACCACGCCCGGCTAATTTCTTGATTTATTGTAGAGATGAGGTTTTGCTGCCCAGGCGGGTCTCAAACGCGCAGGCTCAGGCAATCCACTCACCTCAGCTTCCCAAAGGCGTGGGATTACAGGCTGAGCCACCAAGCCCGGCTAAAAAATGCTTTAACAATCAATTATAAATTATCTTGAAACAAATAAAACAGACTCTCAAAGAAATAAAAGTTACATTTTTTTTAAAAAACACCAGTTTTATGGATCTTAGCCATTATAGATTTGTAGTGATTTCAAAATGTTGTTTTAATTTAAAATTCCCTAATCACAATGTTAACCAAATCAAAACCAAAATGAGATATGACTTCACACACATTAGGATGGCTATAATTAAAAAAAAAAAAAAAAAAAAAAACCCAGAAAATAACAACTGTTGATGATGTGGAAAAATTAGAATCCCTGTGCATTGTTGGTAAGAAATGACAGTCACTATGAAAACAGTATGGGGGATCTTCAAAATAATTACTTCACTTAGGTGAAAACAACCCAAGTGTCCATCAACAGATAAATGGATAAAAACAAGATGTTGTATATACATATGATGGACTATTATTCAGCCTTAGAAAGGAATTAAATTCTGACACATGCTACAACATGGATGAACCTTGAAGACATGCTAAGTAAAATAAGATAGTCACAAAAAGAAAAATACTGCATGATTCCACACATGAGTAGTCAATTTCATTGGAGTAGTCAAATTCACAGAGACGGAAAGTAAAATGGTGGTTGCCAGGGACTAATAAGAAAGGAGATATTATTTAATGGGTATAGACTTTTAGTTATGCAAGATGAGCAAAGTTCCATGGATGCATGGTGATGATGGCTGCACAACAGTGTGAACTTAATGACACTAAACTGTATACTTAGAGAATTAACAAGGTAAATTTTATGTTATGTACATTTTACCACAGTATTTTTTAAATAATTTCTTAAAAAATAATGAGCATAGAAAGTGATATACTTGTAAAGAGAACACTGTTTAAAACAAAAATAAACTCTTGTAGAGTTAAAAGATATTAAAAGCCGGGCTCGGTGGCTCAGCCTGTAATCCCACGCCTTTGGGAGGCTGAGGTGAGTGGATTGCCTGAGCCCACGGGTTCGAGACCCTCCTGGGAAACTTGGCGAGACCTCATCTCTACAATAAATCAAAAAAATTAGCCGGGCATGGTAGCACGCGCCTGTAGTTCCAGCTACCTGGAAGGCTGAGGCGGAAGGATCGCCGGAGCCCAGCAGGTTGAGGCTGCGGTGGCCAGGAGCGGCCACTGCACTACAGTCTGGGCGACAGAGTGAGACTCCAACTCAAAAAAAAAAAAAGATATTAAAATACATGACAATAGTAATAATTTGGGAATTAAAGAGTTGTTTCCTTTACTATGCCTGCATAAGAACACCTTAAACTGGTTTCTTAAAACAATTTGTTATTCAAGGATTCGATGCGTCAGAAAACAAGCAGGGCACAGTATGCACAGCTTATCTCTGTTCCATAAAGTCCAGGGTCTGGAATTTTATGAAAGTTTGTTTCCTCACATGGCTGATACCTGATGTTGTCTATAGGCTAAAAGCCTATTTCTCTCCATATGGGCTAGTACGGGTTTCTTTAGCATGGTGTCTGGGTTCCTATGACAAGGGGAGAGAAAGAAGGAGAGGAGGAAGGAGAGAGACCAATGGAACAGAACAGAGAACTAAAAAAAAAAAAAAAGTCAAATATTTAACAACCAACTGATCTTCGACAAAACAGACAAAAATATACATGGGGGAAAGAACACCCTATTCCACAAATGGTGCTGGGAAAATTGGATAGTTATGTGCAGAAAAATGAAACTTGATCCCTTTTCTCTCCTCATATACAAAAACTAACTCTAGATGGATTAAAGACTTAAATGTCAAAACTGAAACCATAAAAATCCTAGAAGAAAGCCTAGAAAAAACTCCTCTGGAAAAATCATATGATCATATCAATTTATGCTGGAAATATTCTGACAAAATCTACATTATCCTGATTAAAAACTCTCCATATACCAGGAATAGAAAATTTCCAAATCTTATAAAAAGCATCTATAAAAAAGACTGAATGCTTTCTAAGAGCAAAAACAAGGCTAAGATTTTCATCCCATATTTATTTATTTATTTTGAATTCTCTCATGTCTATTAAATTTTATTTATTTGTTTACTTACTCATTTTAAAGATATGGGGTACAATTTAAGATTAGGTATACAAATGTTCATTATGCAGGTACCCTTGTTGATGAAGTGTGCCCCACCTTCCCCAGGCAGTTTCCCTCAACTGCCGATCCCACCCCACTGCCCTTACAGTTTCCCACTACTGCCAATCTCTTTCTTATACTATTATGATAATTGTTCAAGGTCCATTTATGAGTGAGAACATATAATACTCTGTTCTTTGTTTCTGTGACAGATCACTGAACATCACTCATATTTAATATTATACTGAAGGGCAAGCTAATGTAATAAGATACAGAAATTAAAGATATAGACTAAATTCACCCCAAATCATCCACAGTTATTATTTTAAATGGCATGGCACGAATATAATTTCAGTTACAGTTATAAAACAGACATAAATGTCTACTATCACCATTATTAGACAACATTGATTCTAGCAAAGATAGACTAAAATAATCAGATTAAACATAAAATAACATAAGACCTTCCTTTAGCTGATGATATGGCTACATAGCTAAAAGAAAACTGAAAGATTCTAACTTTTAAAAGCCTAGAATTATATTTTTAAAAACTGTGGTAAGTACTGCATTAAGATTAAAAATCTCTGTAATAAAAAATTAGCCTCTTATGTTGAAAATATTATATTAAGGATAATACAAATATTATTGTATAGTTAGGATCAGCCTTAATAAGAAAGTCAGAGGCCCAATACTATAAGGAAAAGGAGGATGAGAAGTCAGGAGACAGACTTTTAAAACTTTTTTAAAGGCAAAATATAAATAATATGACATTTACCATATTAACCATTTTTAAGAGTACAATTAGTGGCATTCAGTATATTCACAGCATTGTGCAATCATCACCACTTCCCAAAAAGAAACTCTGTACCCATTCAGCATTAACCTACCATTAACCCCTACCCACAGCCCCTAGTAACCTCTATGTTACTTTCCATCTCTGAATGTACCTATCCAGTTACCTCATATAAGTAGAACCATACAATATCTGTTTTAATGTGTCCAAGGTTCTTCTATGTTATAGCATGTATCAGAAACATCATCCCTTTTAAAGACTGAATAATAATATTATATTCTACATATACAACACATGTTTATCTGCTCATTTGCTGATGGACACTGGGATTAACTCCATCTTTTGGGTATTGTGATGAATACTGCTATGAACATTGGTATACAAGTGTCTGCTGGAGTTTCTGCTTTCAATTCTTTGGGGTATATACCTAGAAGTAAAATTGTTGGGTCATTTCTACTGTGGCTACACTATTTTACATTCCACATCTTCAACAACACTTACTATTTTCCTTTTTAAATAACAGCTATCCTACTGGGTATAAAGTATCTCACCGGGGTCTTGATTTACATTTCTCTAATGACTAAAGATTTTGAACATCTTTTCATTTGTTCATTGGCCAGTAGCATATCTTCTATAGAGAACTGTCTAATGTCTATCCATGTCCTTTGCCCATTATAATTGGGTTGCTTGCTTTTGTGCTGTTGAACTGTAGTTTTTTCTATGTTCTAAGTATAAATCCCTTACCAGATAAATGATTTGCAAATATTTTCTCCTACTCTTGGGTTGTCCTTTCACTCTTGTTAGTGTTCTTCAGACTAACATATACCAAAACATATTCCAGATGTATTAAAGACTTAAATTTTAAAAAATTAAAATGTTAAAATGAAAAAAACAGGTTTTACTTAATATACCATCTACGTTATTACATATACCAGACCTTTATCTAAACAGGAAACTTAAAGTTATAAAAGAAAAGTCACATTTCAAAATTAAAATAAAATCTAACAGCCAAAAAATATTTAAAAAGTGCTCAAACTCAATGGCAATCATGGAAAAGATTAAATATTAAAGTAACAGTAAGATCACTTAATACTCATCAATTAGCAAAAAAAGTAGATCAGTAAATAGTCTATCAGGTGAAAGGTACTTTCTTACATTACTGGTGTGAAAGAAAATTAAAATAGCCTCTTCTAAGAAAAGTATGGACTTTGCAGCAACTTGGATGGATTTAGAGTCTATATAATACTCAGTGATTTATCACAGAAACAAAGAACAGAGTACCACATGTTCTCACTCATAAGCAGATCCTGAACATTTACCATAATACTATAAGAAAGAGATTGGCAGAACCAGAAACTGCTGGGGGAAGAGGGGGTAGAAACACATAACATTAATAAGGGTACCTGATCTCAAATTAGGCAAAGTGGGGACCAAAGGGAGGCCCAAGTTTTACCTGTACAATGACCACCTGTATACCTAATACTGAATTGTACCCTATATCTTTAAAATAAAAATAAATAAATTTTTTAAAAGTCCCTTCTGAGCCAGGCTCGGTGGCTCAGTCTGTAATCCCACTCCTTAGGAGGCTGAGGTGAGTGGATTGCCTGAGCCCGCGGGTTTGAGACCCGCCTGGGCAACTTGGTGAGACCTCATCTCTACAATAAATCAAAAAATTAGTCGGGTGTGGTAGTGCACGCCTGTAGTTCCAGCTACTTGGAAGGCTGAGGCGGAAGGATCGCCGGAGCCCAGCAGGTTGAGGCTGCAGTGGCCGCTCTGGCCACTGCACTCCAGTCTGGGTGACTGAGTGAGACTCCAACTCAAAAAAAAAAAGTCTCTTCTGAATGTACATACAAACCCATACACATACCCACACATATGCTTATATATTTTTTCATATATAAACACCAATAAAGGTATGAAAGGATTCGAAAGCTACCTAAACAGAATGATGGGAATAATGTCTAAATTTTTCTTTTAAACAATGTCTTATTCTGTTACCTTAAATGTAGTAGTACTCTGTTAATTTAAAAATGAAAATCTAAAGAAAACTTTTAAAAGTAGCACCACTTATTACTGACTAATGGATATGAGGCAAAAGGAGAAAAAAGAAAAAGGGCACGGACCATTAACTTGAGAGGAAATCAAAAACACATCCATCCATTTCATAATTCTGCCTAGGCTGACACTAACCTTGTCATTCAAACCAATACATGCAGTATAGTTGGGATTTCTAACTTTTTAAATATATCCAGGCAAATATATGCATATCTAACTTTTTTTAATATATCCAGGCAAATCCATGAAAATGCCACCAACCTGATCTGCTGGCAGCTTTGGTACTTGGTTCTACAACAAACTGCAGAGAAGCGGCTTCTTTTTTCTTTGAAGAAACTGGAACTGAATTTGATTGTGATTTCTGGCACTAAGCACAGAAGAAATACATTAAATCTACTTTACTAAATTACCAATTCTGATTAAACATATTTGTTTTTAAAATAGCGGGGGAAAGTATCCTAAAACAAACTAAGCCAGGCACAGTGGCTCACACCTGTAATCCCAGCACTTTGAGAGGTTGAGGTGGGAGAACTGCTTGATCCCAGGGATTTGCAAGCAGCCTAGGCAACATAAGAGACCTCATCTCTACAAAAAATTTAAAAATTAGCCAGGCATGGTAGCACGCACTTGTAGTCCCAGCTACTTAGGGAAATTGAGGTGGAAGAGTCATCTGAGCCCAGGAGGGCAAGGCTACAAAATAAGCCATGGTTGTGCCACTGCACTTCAGCCTGGGCAACAGAGCAAGACCCTGACTCAAAAACAAAACAAAACAAACAAACAAGCAACAATTAACTAGCTGATAGTTTTAGACTGAAGTAATAACTACTTTAGGAAGCAATTTGGCATTATCTAATGAAGTTGAAATTTCATACATACTGTCACAAAAACAATGCTGCTCTGAATAACAAAAAACTACACTGATAGAAGACTAAAGTCTGGTATAATTATATAATATTACATATATAACAGTGAAACAAACTACAATAACATAAATAAATGATAATTTTAACCAAAAAAAGGGCAAGTTGCATAAGTACATAAAATCCCATACATGTAAAGTTCAAAATAGTTACAAGGACACATAAAACACCACAGTATTTAGAGATTTAATCACTCTATGCAGGAAAAAGTTCATAGCAGGCCTGACTGTTTAAAGGGTCAGCTTACAGTGCTACCTCTTGGTTGGCATCTGGAGCCGTGGCTCTGTGTGTGTGTTTGCTTTGAGTCAGAGTTTCACTCTGTCACCCAGACTGGAGTACAGTGGCGCAATCACAGCTCACTGCAACCTCGACCTCCTGGGCTCAGGCAATCCTTCCCCCTCAATCTCCTGAGTAGCTAGGGACTATAGGCACGTGCCATCACACCCAGTCAATTTTTACTATTTTTTTGTAGAGACAAGGTCTCGTTATTGCCCAGGTTGATCTTAAACTCCTGGGATCAAGCAATCCTTCTATAATCCCAAAGTGGTGGGATTACAGGCGTGAGCCACCACACCCAGTCAAGACTTGGCTTTTAGAATGTTCCCTACATTACCAATTGATAAGATTGTGTATTCTGTGCCAGCCTGCCTAAACTTGTGTATAAACAATGTGATTTATAGTAAACACCTGCTTCCTTTTCTTCTGGAAGTGTATAATTTGGGTAGGAAGAGGATGCCTATGGGACCAGCACCCAATAAAAACAGGCTGAGTTTCAAAAGGATTCCCCGGGAAGAAAGACTTCATATGTTACTGTATTTCACTGCTAGAATCAATGAGTGCACTCTATATGGCCCCCTTGGGGAGTACAGGAAGCAAGCACATGGATTCACCATACTGTGTCTTTTCCTCTTACTGATCTGGCTGCGTACCCTGTTATAGGACTATAATAAATCTTAGTTTTAAGTACAACTATACGTCAAGTCTCCTGAGTCCTTCTAGTGAAGCACCAAACATAGATGATAATGGGATCTCTGTCACAGTGGTAGTACAAGTGCTGACACAAATATCAACATATATCCACATACGTGTGATAAAGAAAGAGAATGATGAACATCAAGTCAAGAAAGTGGTTACCTCTGTGTAGAGAAGAGAAAAAGAATAGAATCAGCAAAGGGCACATAAGTGCTTCATAGGTATTTGAACTTCTTATACTGAGTGATGGGTACATGAGTTTTCTTTTACATTGTTTTTAATACTCTACATGTGTATTATATATTTTCATAAATCTGAAATGTCAAGCCATAAATTTAATATTTAATAATTTCATCTCAAATGTGCATTATTTTAGAGAAATGCAGTTTCTAACATGTACACAAGAAAACATGGACAAAGATATGCACTGCATTAGTGTGATAATGAATAGATGGGAACAACCTAAAAATTTATTAGTAAGGGAATAAGCAAATAACAAAGTCACTGCACTACTGATGTGTGGATACATTACAGAATTCAATTTCATTTTTTTAAAAAAGCAGGTTTGGAGGTCAGAAAGATGGCGGTCGAGTCAGTCCTACTACGCGAGTCACGGTGTAAGTGAGTGTATGGAGAATTTTGTGTACATGCTGGTGAGCGAGTGGGCGTGTGAGTGGCTGACTGAGTGAGTGCTAGAGAGTTGGCGCCCAGGGCTCTCCTGGTGCAGCGGCTGGTGCCACAGCAGCTGGCTTGGACCCTAGTGATTCCTGGGAAACAGAAGCTGAGCACCATTTTCTTTTTCTTTTTTAAAAATCAACAAACCCTCCCTGGGAAGAAAATGCCGGGAAAGACCATCTAAGTGAGGGCTTGTGAGCGGGTGTCCAGGGCCCTGGAGCAACAGCTGGTGCTGCAGCTTCTCTACTTCCTCCCTGGCTCTTCCCAGGTCACAGAAACTGAGTGCCATTGTTTTGTTTTTAACAGACAGAAGTTTTCCTGTGAAACAGCAGCGGGCAGAAACTATCCCTCTAGGCTCTCCCTCACCATTGAAGTAGGAGAGAGACTGCTGGCTCCTGGCTTTGTCTCACCACTTCAGTGCCTGACAGGTCACTGGCAGCAGGGACTGCAGAGGGAGTCCAGAGGCAAGGTCCCATGGAAGAGGACAAGAGAGGCACCCCACCGCCATCTTGAAAGCGGGGCAGGAAAGTGCTCCGCCTGCTCACAAGGGAGCAATTGGCCTGATCTCTGTGACTGGCAGATCAACTACTCAGGGATTGATCATGGCCCAGAGGGAATATCCTGAGAGCACAAACTTTGGAGGAACATGATGAGTGCTGAATTTCAGGCACCCCACCCTCTACCCTGATCCAGCCACAGGTCAAAGGGTATGGCCAGAAAAGGATGAGTGAGAACTCCAAAGAGATCAGTGGTGAGTCTAGGGCTGACCTAAACCCCCTCCTCCCCAGCAATCCTCTGAAAGTCAGACCACCCAGCTGGGCCATGACTGTGAGGGACAAACCCAGGTAGAATCTGGACATCAGACGCAATAGGAGAACTCTGTTCCAGGATAGGCCTGGCTGGGGCACCCCCATAAGAGTACATACCTGGGGAAGAGACAATTCCACACCTCCCCACCAGGAGATCTCCCTGAGCATACAAGAGTGAGGGGAGGACTGCAGTCCCAGCCACCTCCACTGCCCTTCCTCCTTCCCTGCTTCAGACCCTGAGGAGAGAGTGAAAGAGGTGGCTCTGCAGGAGAGGAGCAATTACAGGGCCTGCAACAAGAGGGCTGGTTTTTCTTTTCTTTCTTTTTTTTTTTGGAATTATAGTTTAATTTTTAAGATTTTTTTGGCTATTTGTTAGTTCATCTATTTTTAAATTTTTTCCTTTGTGCATGAATGTGTATGCAAGGATTTGATCTGCATCCCCCCAAAATTTTTTTTACTTTCCTTATTCTGTTTCATTCTTCTTTTATTTGTCTTTTTCCGTTTATGTGAGTAAGTGAATGATTGAGTGTTCATCTTTCCATTTTGTAGTTGTTGGTTTTTGCTCTTTTGTTTTTCTGGTATTTTTCTATTTTCATTTTTTATAGTTTAACGTGTGTGTTAATATATGTGTGAGGGTTCGACTTGAATTCCATTTAAAAAAAAATTTTCCTCTGGTCTTTCTGTTTTTCTTCTCTATTCACTTTGTGCTAGCCATGTGTGTGTGTTGTTTTCTTGGGTTTTTTTTTTGTTGTTGTTTGTTTTGTTTCACTTTGTTGCTACTCCAGTTTGTTTGGGGTATGTGTATATGTGTGTGTGTGTGTGTGTGTGTGTGTGTGTGTGTGTGTGTGTGTGTGTGTGTTTAATTGCCTTTGCACTGGTTTCTGCTTTGCATCGTCATACAGAGTGGTGGTGGGGAGTGGACCACAATAAGTGAACATTGTAATTTGCGAGTAGTTTCTGATTCCTAGCGCCCCTTCCCCTACTTTACTTTAATTTCAAAAACTGTAAGAGACAGCAAACCTTCCCATCTACAGTCCTACTTCAAAATAGAACAAATCCAGAGCCTGGATCAGGGAAGAATAGAGGACTGAGCAAACAACAGAAGGGAAAGCCTCTCTGAATGACACTGAATAACAGACCAAAAGAAAAAAAACAAGAGCTCTGTCACAAATGAGGAAAAACCAAATTCAATTTCAAGTATACCAAAGACAAAACTCCTGAAAAATCAGACCTTGGTGTCCAAACAATGGAAGTCACCAACAACTAGACCCAAAATAATGACAGGGATTAGAGAATGGATGGAAAGAATGAATAAGACGCAAGAAAGACAAAATGCAACACTAAAAGAAGTTGTAACAGATTTTGGCAAAAAAAAAAAAAAAAACTCATCCAGGAAATAAATAACAAGTTGAAAAGCATGGAAAGCAGAATTAATCTAATAGAAGAATCTCAGAACTTAAGACCAGAACATGGAATCAACTCGATCTGTAAAAAACATAGAAAGAAGACTCAGAAAGAAAGAACAAAGCCTACAAGAAATGTGTGATTATATAAGAGGCCAAACCTATACCTGATTGGTATCTCAGAAGAAGAAAAGGAAATGGAAAACAACTTACAGCAAGTATTCCAGTGGGTAGTCCAAAAAAACTTTCCCCATCTCCACAGAGATGTGACCAGCCAAGTACAAAAGATACAGAGAACCCCCACAACACATCAAATGAGAAGACTAAACCCTAGACACAGAGAAATTCGCCTACACAAAGTAGGCACAAAAGAAAAATCCTAAAGGAAGCAAGAGAGAAAGGTCAGGCTACCTACCAGGGAAAACCAACCAGAATAGCAGCAGACCTATTGGCAGAAACACTACAAGTAAGAAGGGACTGGGGCCCTATATTCAAAGTCCTCAAAGATAAACAATTTAAACCAAGAATTTCTATCAAGTCAAACTCAGCTTCATCAGTGATGGAGAATTAAAATCTTTCTTAGACATTTAATCTCTAAGAAATTATGCAGCTTTGAGACCAGCTCCACAGGAGACACTTAAAAAGGTATTAAGCACAGAAGAAATAAAAAAGAATGACCACACACTTCCCAAGAGAACAGCAGAGCACAGAATCAACAGAGAATACACTGCATCAAGAAACTTGAAAACACAGACATACATTAACCACAAAGTCATAAGAAAACAAGCAAAGAAAAAACTTTATCAGAACCTCATGACAGTGATAAACAATCACATTTCAATAATTAGCGTGAATGTGAATGGACTAAATGCACCACTGAAAAGACACAGAATGACAAACTGGATAAGAAACCATCACCCAATTATTTGTTGCATCCAAGAGACTCATCTCACTACATGGGATGCACACAGACTCAAAGTTAAAGGATAGAAAAATGAGTTTCCAGGCAAATGGATCACAAAAGAAGGTAGGAGTTGCGATCTTAATATCAGACAAAACAACTTTTAAACTATGAAAAATGTAAAAAGATTCAAAAGGACACTACATAATAATAAAAGGTTCACTCCATCAACAAGAAATATCCATCCAGGCCAGGCTTGGTGGCTCAGTCTGTAATCCCAGCACTTTGGGAGGCCAAGGAGAGTGGATTGCTTGAGCCCGCGGGTTCGAGACCCATTCAGGCAACTTGGCAAGACCTCATCTCTACAATAAATCAAAAATTAGCTGGGCATGGTAGCCCTCACCTGTAGTTCCGGCTACTTGGAAGGCTGAGGTGGAGGGATCACCAGAGCCCAGCAGGTTGAGCCTGCGGTGGCCAGGAGCATGCCACTGCACTACAGTATGGGCAACAGAGTGAGACTCCAACTCAAAAAAAAAAAAGAAATATTCATCCTAAACATATATACACCCAACACAGGAGCACCAACATTTATAAAGCAACTAAGTAAAATAAAAAAAGATATTGACTCTAACACTATTATAGCAGGGGACTTGAATACCCCACTAACACTCCTAGAGTGTTTAAAAAAACAACAAGGAGACCCAAAACCTAAACTTGACACTTGACCAAATGAACTTAATAGATACCTACAGATTATTCCACCCAAGAATCACAAAATATACATTCTACTCATCATTACATGGAACGTACTCCAAGATTGATCACATCCTTGGCCATAGATCAAGCATAAACAAATACCACAAGGTTGAAGTCTTTCCGTGTACATTCTCAGACCACAGTGGAATAAAAATAAATATCAACACCAACCAACATTTCCCGAGAGCCTACAAAGACATGGACAGCAAACAGCATGATGGTGAACAACTACTGGGTCAACACTGAAATAAAAGCAGAAATTAAAAGATTCCTGGAAACAAATGAAAATGAAGAAACATCTTACCAAAACCTCTGGGATGCCATGAAAACAGTTGTAAGAGGGGAATTTATATCTCTATGAGCACACATCAAAAAAACGGAAAGATCACAAGTGGAAAGCATAACAAATCACCTAATGGAGTTGGAAAGAAAAGGCCACCAAAACCCCAATTTTGCAAAAGAATCCAAATCACAAAAATAAGATCCCAAATACAGGACATAGAAAGCAACAGTAAATATCATAGAAAATATCAACAAAACAAAAAGCTGGTTCTTTGAAAGAATTAACAAGATTGATGAACCCCTAAGCCAGAATGACCAAGAAAGAGAGAAAATGCCCAAATAAACACAATCAGAAATACAAAAGATCAAATCACAACTAACTCCAAAGAAATACAAAAGATTATCAGAGATTACTATGTACACCTGTATGGAAAAAAACTTGATAACCTAAATGAAACAGAGGACTTTCTGACATCACACAATTTCCCCAGGTTGAAACAAGAAGACACTAAATAAACAAATAACAACCCAGGAAATTGTCTCTGTCATATGAAAATTACCTAAAAAAAAAAAAAAAAAAAAAAAAAAAGCCCTGGACCAGAAGGCTTCCCAGCAGAATTTTATAAAATGTATAAGGAGGAGATGATCCAATCCTATTGAAAGTATTCCAGGCAATTGAGAAAGATGGGATTCTCCCCAAATCATTTTACGAAGCTAACATCACACTGATACCCAAACCAGGTAAAGACCCAACAAAAAAAGAGAACTACAGGCCAATATCCCTTATGAACATAGATACAAAAATCCTCAACAAGATTCTAGCAAATTGCATCCAAAAACACATCTCAAAAATCATTCACCATGACCAAGTAGGCGTCATCCCCAGGATGCAGGGCTGGTTCAACATTCACAAGACCATAAATGTTATTAAATACATCAACAGATGTAAAAACAAGAACCACATGATTTATATCATTAGATGTAGAAACAGCTTTAGATAAAATCCAGCACCCCATCTTGATAAAAACCCTCAAACACCTAGGTATAGAAGGAACATACCTCAAAATAGTAAGTGCAATCTACAATAAACCCACAGCTGACATATTGCTAAATGGATAGAAACTGGAAACATTTTCCCTGAAAACCAGAACAAGACAAGGCTGCCCACTCTCAACCCTCTGTTCAACATTGTGTTGGAAGTCCTAGCTCAGGCGATTAGACAAGAGAAGGAAATTCAGGGTATCCAGATAGGGAAAGAAGAAGTCAAGTTATCCCTCTTTGCTGATCATATGATCCTATACCTTGAATAACCAAGAGAATCTGTCAAAAACCAGCTTGCACTGATAAAGGACTTTGGCAAAGTCTCAGGGTAAAAAACAAATGTGCAAAAGACAGTTGCATTCCTATACACCAACAAAAAGCAAGCAAAGACACAGATAAAAAACAAAATCCCATTCGCAATAGCCACACACACAAAAAATGAAATACCTTGACACCTTCCTAACCAGAGAAGTGAAAGACCTTTAAAATGAGAACTATAAAACACTGCTCAAAGAAATCCAAGACATAAACAAATGGAAAAATATACCATGCTCATGGATAGGAAGAATCAACACTGTTTAAATGTCCATCCTACCAAAGGCAATCTACAGATTCAACACAATGCACATTTTAGTATCAACATTATTCTTCTCAGACCTGGAAATGACAATACAGAAATTCATATGGAAACATAAATGACCACGAATAGCCAAAACAATTCTTAGCAAAAGAAACAAAAGGAGGTATTACACTTCCAGACTTCAAACTATAATGCTACAGTAATCAAAACAGCCTGGTATTGGTACAAGAACAGGCACATAACCCAATGCAACAGGACAGAGATTCCAGACACAAAGCCTCAATTTCTCAACCAACTCATCTTTGACAAAGCCTCCAACAACAACCACTGGGGAATGGAGAACCTATTCAGTAAATAGTGCTGGGAAAACTGACTAACCACATGCAGAAGATTGAAATAGGACCCCTTACAGTCTGTGGGGGTACTAGAAGCATAGTTACCCCCCCCAAAAAAAGGCCTTACCTTCTGGATCTCGTCCACTGTACAGGCCAAAGAGCCACTGGAAAGCAGATTCACTCTCTTCTGAAGAGAGGAGAGAACACTTGGCTCACAAATGGTGGCCACTTATGGAGGCTTGCAAATCTGTTAAACTGCCTGGCAGTGGCTCACCATCACCCCAACAATCCCCCAGGTAAATAGGGAGCTGGAATTCAAATTAATTATTAATTTAACACAGGTGCCAGCCTTTTGCTTCTGGTCATCCATGTTGAAATCATATATCCTTATCCAAAAGAATTTTCTCCTTTAAACAAAAGAGGGGGGAAAGGCGAGTTTTTTTTTTCTTTTCGAGATCTTTGGACTATCGCTTCGGTCAAATGGATAACTTTTGCAAAGACACTGTAACCTTGTGTTATAACATTATGCTTTAAAAAAATTTTAATACTTAAACTCTTCAAGTTCTCGATTCAGTTTCTCTAGGGTGAGATAAGAATAAGCTCCAGGAACCACATCTGCCCCACACCCTCCCCAGCTGACTGCAGATCAGATAGATTAATTTCACTCAAAGAAGTTCGTAATTGGCTATAGTGCTTTTCAGTGCCAAATTACTAATGACTTTGGGATCTCCTTCTAGGCACAAGGGAGTCCTTCTAGGCATAAAGATTACTATCCAACATAGGATGAAAAACTGGGCTTCACCTCAATCATTGTGAAAGCAAACCACAACTATTATAAAAACAAAAGAAACTGTTTTCTTGTTTTGAATTCTCAGTTTAAGCTACAACCTAACCACATGTCTCTAATGTCTTCAATTCTTCTCTTTTCAGACTTTGCCAAAGTGGCTGTATTTCCTTGTTAAGGTATAACTATAGATAATTTACAAAGGAATACTTCAATTTATGTTAATGTATACATATAATGTACAGCACTACTTTCATTTTTCCAACATTGTTTTTTGGGCAATAGCCTTTTTCATCATCATTTGCCTTATAATTTTTGCCTGTGCTCTCGCTAAATGTTTTATTAGATCCAAATAGTATTCGGTTAAGGTCCCACCGTTTCCTATTCATGCCCTTGGAAATAAATAGGTAGGGACATCTCTACAGCCCATTTCAGCAAGAAGTAGATACAGAAGAATGATCTTCACCCTGTTTTCCAGGATCATAAGATTATTTCCAAGAGCAGGAGTGGGGAATGAATGGTACTTATAGAAACCTAGAGGAAAATTAGCTTATTCTTTAGTCTTTTTGCCTCTGCGTAGCCATTAAAAAGCATTCAGACATTCTACTGCAGGACAAACAGCAGCCTATCCCATCCTCCCTAGGTAAATCTCCTTCAGGTGCAAGACTAGGACAGCCCAACCATTCCAACCATTCATGGGTGAGCATAATAATCTCTAGTAAACTTGTGATTCCTTGTCAAGGCCAAAGTCATAAAAGTCTGTGAGTTGCAAATGTCTGAATTTGTGAATTGCAAATGTCTAACAAGTCTCTTGCAGGAATCCTCCACCCACCGCCTCCCCAGCCCCCTGGGGTTAACCTAATCAGCCCTCTGCGAACTACTTGACACAAATAAGTCCCCCCATGGCAGCAATCATGTGACTAACCCACCCATCTGCCTGCTGTCCATCACCTGACATCATCAGTACCTGCGCTTGTCTGCCCTTTTGTGATGACATGGAAGCAGACCACCACCCAATCACCTCAATGATCTTCTCCATCTAGGGGAATGGTTAAAAGGACGCAACCAGCGGCCATTGCCTTGCTAGACTCGGGTGTTGCCATGTGCTCTTTGAGCTATGGCTATCACCATGCTTCCTGGCTTTGGTCCCCGTCCCCCACCCCGGGGAGGTGAATCTTCTCTCTTCCTTCTCTTTCTCTCTCTAATTTACTTTTAAATAAACTTTTCTTTCTTAAAAAAAAAAAAGAAAGAAAGAAATAGGACCCCTACCGATCATCATACACAAAAATTAACTCTAAATGGATCAAAGATCTAAACGTAAAACCTCAAATTATTAGAATCTTAGAAAACTCAGGAGACACCCTTATGGAAATTGGAACTGGCAACCAATTCCTACTCAGAAACCTAAATGCCCATACCTTAAGAAATAAGATAGACAAGTGGGACCTCTTCAAACTAACGAGCTTCTGCAAAGCAAAAGAAACCATCAAGAGAGCAGGGAGACAGACCACAAAAATGGGAAAAAATATTTGACAACTGTATATCTGACAAAGGCCTAACATCTAGGATCTACAAGGAATTCAAATGCGCTGAAAGGAAAAAAAACAAACAGTTCCATTAAAAAGTGGGCAAAAGACATGAATAGACACTTCTCAGAAGAAGATATATGGGCAGCCAACAAGGACATGAAAAAGTGCTCAGCCTTACTCATCATCAGAGAAATGCAAATCAAACCACACTGAGATACCACCTAACCCCAGTAAGAATGGCCATCATTAATAAAACAAACAACAACAGATGCTTGGTGAGCATGCGGGGGGGAAAAAAAGGAACGCTTCTACACCGCTGGTGGGAATGCAAACTCGTGCAACCTCTTTGGAAGACAGTGTGGCGATTTCTGAAAGAACTAGAAATTGACCTTCCATATGAGCCAGCAATTCCCCTATTGGGAATATACCCAGAGGAACTCAAATCATTCTACAAAAAAGACACCTGCACATGTATGTTTGTTGCAGCTCTATTCAAAATAGCAAAAACATGGAACCCACCATGTCACCCATCAAAACTGGACTGGATTAAAAAAATATGGTACATAGATACAATGGAATATTATGCAGTCATAAAGAAGGACAAACATATGGACTTTGCAGCAACTTGGATGGATTTAGAGTTGATCACACTCAGTGATCTATCACAGAAACAAAGAACAGAGTACCATATGTTCTCACTCATAAGCAGACCTTGAAGAATTATAATACTAAGAAAGGGACTGGAAGTAGTGGGAAACTGTCAGGCGATGGAGGTGGGATTGGCAATTGAGGGAAACTGCTGTGGGGGCATACCTCATCAACAAGGGTTCCTGCATAATCAATGTTGGTATACCTAACCCTGAATTGTACCCCATATCTTTATCATATAAAAATAATTTTAAAAAGACAGGCTTTCACTCATTTAATCTCTGCTCCCTCTTAAAACCTCATTAAGGATTTTTAAAAAATATATAAACCCAGAAGGATAAAAACAAAGAGAGTAGATGAGATATGCCAACAGACTTTCTTAAATTGAGAAGATTAGGAGCAACCGACCCGTCCAGGGAGAATGGAAACATGCTAGCTGTGGAGAAAACCCAGAGAAAGACATACATATTTATGGAAAGCCTAGAAAGATCAGAAATGAAAGGCATAAAGCACCTGAAAAGAGGACGTTAAGGTGGAACCAACCAACAGAAAGTTATTAAAAGTATGTATACAAAGTAGTGAAAACAAAGAACCCATCCCAACCCTATCAGATTAAATGTTTACTCTCTTGAGTTTCTGAATCTGAGACACTCAATTTAGTGACAGGAGACACAGTTAAAGATAAGGATAATACACTAAAAACACAGACATTGAGCAGGAGCATTCAAACTGCACTTTCGCCTTTTCCCCAACTGGCTGAAAACAATCCCAGTTAGAATCAGACTGCCCAGCAGCAGAGAATTTTTTTTTTATCAAAAAAATTTACCAAACTAGCTGGGTGTGGTGGCTCATACCTGTAATCCCAGTACTTTGAGAGGCAGTAGGCAGGAGAATTGCTTGAGTCCAGGAGTTCAAGACCAGCCTGGGCAACACAGCAAGACCTAGTCTCTACAAACAAATAAAAAATCAGCCAGGCTCGGTGACTCAGCCTGTAATCCCAGCATTTTGGGAGGTTGAGGCAAGTGGATTGCCTGACCCCATGGGTTCAAGACCAGCCTGGGCAACTTGGAAAGACCTCATCTCTACAATACATCAAAAATTAGCTGGGCATGGCAAAGCTTGCCTGTAGGTCCAGCTGCTTGGAAGGCTGAGGCTGAAGCACTGCCAGAGCCTAGCAGGTCAACACTGGGGTGGCCATGAGTGCGCCACAGCACTCCAGCCTGGGCAACAAAGTGGGACTCCAACTCCAAAAAAGAAAGAAAGAAAGAAAGGAAGGAAGGAAGAGGAAGGGAAGGGGGAAGGGAAGGGAAGGGAAGGGAAGAAGGGAAGGGAAGGGAGGGAAGGAAGGAAGGGAAAGGGGAGGAAGGAAGGAAGGGAAGGGAAGGAAAGGGAAGGAAGGAAGGGAAGGGAAGGAAGGAAGGGAAGGGAAGGAAGGGAAGGGAAGGGAAGGGAAGGGAAGGGGAAAGGGGAAAGGGGAAGGAGGAAGGGAAGGGAAGGGAAGGGAAGGGAAGGGAAGGAAGGGAAGGGAAGGAAGGGAAGGGAAGGGAAGGGAAGGGAAGGGAAGGGAAGGGAAGGGAAGGGAAGGGAAGGGAAGGGAAGGGAAGGGAAGGGAAGAGGGAAGGGAAGGGAAGGGAAGGGAAGGGAAGGGAAGGGAAGGGAAGGAAGGGAAGGGAAGGGAAGGGAAGGAAGGAAGGGAAGGAAGAAGGAAGGGAAGGAAGGAAGGGAAGGAAGGGAAGGAAGGAAGGAAGGAAGGAAGGGAAGGAAGGAGGAAGGGAAGGAAGGAAGGAAGGGAAGGAAGGAAGGGAAGGGAAGAAGGGAAGGGAAGAAGAAGAAGAAAGAAAGAAAGAAAGAAAGAAAGAAAGAAAAACTCACCACGCCTGCAGTCCCACCTACTCGGGAGGCTGAGGCAAAGGATCACCTGAACCCAGAAGGTCAAGGCTGCAGTGAGCTGCAAGCATGCCACTGTACTCCCCAGCCTGGGCAACAAAGTGAGACACTGACTCTAAAAACAATAAAATTCACCAAAATGTACACTTAAGATTTGGTATTTTAATGTATTATATTTCATAAGAAAACAAAAATGAGTGCATATCTTAAAACTTTCACAAAGAGAAAACTCGCTGTGCATTCTATCAAACATCTAAGAAACAATACTGATTTATAAAAACACTTCAGGAAAACAGAAAAAGAGAAAACACTAATATCATATTACAAGGACAGAATAAACACAGAGTGGAACTTTGATTTTCAACACATATTATTTCTTAACATTTAAAACTACTTTAGCTAACTCTCACAAGTTTTGATGTCATATTTTTGTTATTATTTGCTTCATAATATTTTATATTGCCATCATGCTCTCTCTTTTGACCCAAAGTCATTTGGAAGTTGTCTGCAATGAACCTCTGCTTTAGAACAGCATGCAGTAACAGAGACCAGATTCACCCCCTACCTGAAACAATTTAAACAACAGACAAAATATACAAGATTCTCCAGAAATCTGACTTCAAGCAACAAAGGAGATTGATCCTGGAGAGATAGGAAACAGACAAAGTGAACTTTCTGTCACCCCAGTTTACATCCTGGAAAGGAAGGGAAAAACCCTCAGTGAGGAGCCAAGACTGGGGATCCAGGAAGGCCAAGGTGGTTAGAATTTGCAGGGTGAAGTACTGGACAAGAGACAGCTACACAGAGAAAGAACTCCAGAACAAAAGTTCTCCTTAAAGCATTACATTAAATTTTGATCAGAGACTGTGTTGTGAGAAAACCATGTAAGGTCAGGAAAAGAAGCACACAGGCACAATCCTCTCAGGCACACAGGACCTAGAATAATGCCTGTACCTATCAGCCAGAGTGGAAAACCTCCATAAGTCAGAGGACACTGAGAACAGCACACAAAAGAATTCTGCCTCAGAAGTGAAGAAAATTAGCTACAGGCTATATGTTGCTAGTCCTTATTTCCATAGCTCTCCATTATCTCTAAAATATAATTTGTTTCCATTTTTTTTAATTGGCCTGTGATCTACTGTACAAGAGCAATCTCCAGCATAACCTTGATACCAAAGCCCTACAAGAACCATTTAAGAAAAAAAAATTATATATAAACACAGATACAATTTCAATATTAGCAAGCCAAATAAAAAAAGGTTAAAACTTTATGAGCAAATCCAGTTTATTCCAGGAAACTTAAAGTTGATTTAACTTCCAAAATTCAATGTAATTTATCACATTACAGAAGGCCGCTCAATTCTGAAAAAAAATGACTGTCTGCATTCCTTAAATTCAAAAGCTATACAAGTTTAATACATTGATTGCCTGTTTGCAATTGTTTTAGTGAATGTTATTTCTAGCATTATACAATTTTTCTAATTAATGCTGTAATTTTTCAATAATTTGCCTTATATCAATAGTTTCAAAAACTATTCCTCCGAGTCTGCTATTGAGCATAGTTACGTCAACCAATACCCTTAAAATAAGCAACAAAGATTTATTCCCTATATGGCAATGGAGTACCTTCATTTTTCAGAACATAATCAAACTTGCCAACCTGATTAGCAATTTCAATAGCTGCCCACACTCCTAAAAACCTAATTTAAGTGTTATTTTAAGAAAAATGAAAAATAGGGCCAGGCACGACAGTTCACTCCTGTAATCCCAGCACCTTGGGAGGCAGAGGTGAGAGGACTGCTTGAGCCCAGGAGCTCAAGATCAGCCTAAGCAACCTAGCAAGACCTTGTGTCTACAAAAGTCATAAAATTAGCAGGGCGTGGTGGTACGTGCCTAGGAAGCTGAGCAGAAGCATCACCTGAGCCCAGGAGGTCAAAGCTGCAGTGGGCCATGATCATACCAATGCATTCCAGCCTGGATGATAGAGTGAGATGAGAGAGAGAGAGAGACTGTCACAAAATACCTCCAAATTTTAGAGAAAGTTAATGGAAACATAGAATTCTCTTTCAAAAATAAAACTTAAAAACTTAAATAAAATGTACATATATATATATATAGTGTATAGCTTCATTCCTTAAAATATTAAACCTATACCAGTTCTCCCTTATGACTTACCTCCTTGCTTGGTGACTGAATACAAATGTCCTTTATTTGGGGTGTTGAATAAACCATCGATTTTGTAGAATTTGTGCTAAAATCATTGGCAAGGCCTAAAAAATATAATATTTTTTAAAACAAAATATACTGTAATATCTATTAGTTACAATTAAAAGTATCTCTATATGATATGTGAAAAACAGTCTTGATTTTTTAAATGTAATTAGCTTAAATGAAATACAGACATCAATTCAATATTCAGATGTTCATGAAAGGCATCAGGAAATGAAAAAGGCAAAAAGATTCCTGAAGAAGTATGTGGCAGCTCTTCTTTCAGAGTCTGTGTAGAGGAGATACTTTTCTACCACCTGTTGTTATTTCTTTGACTGACTTATTCTTATTCTAAAAGCTTCTGATGCTGCTCAGCACAAAGAAAAGTTTTAGCCATAATTCACTTCCTTAGAAAAAGATGTTCAAGTCTGGGTGTGGTGACTCACACCTATAATCCTAGCACTTTGAGAGGCCAAGGCAAGATGATTGCTTGGCCCAGGAATTCTAGACCAGAATAGGTAATATAGCAAGACTTAGTCTCTACAAAAAGATTTTTAAAAATTAGCCAGGCATGGTGACACACACCTGTAGTCCCAGCTATTTGGGAGGCTGAGGCAGAAGGACTGCCTATGTCCAGATGGTCAAGACTATAATGAGCCATGTCCATGCCACTGCCCTCCAGCTTGGGTAACAGATTGAAACTCTGACTCAAAAAAAAAAAAAAAAACCAAACTTATTCTATTAAAAAAAAAGATGTTCATCACCAAAGACTGTCTCAAACACTATTGATCCCAAGAATTCTGGACATCTATTTCCATTATATAAAATACTTTCTCTTCTAACATCACATCTGAAGGAACTAGAAAAACAAGAACAAAGCAAGTCCAAAGTTAGCAGAAGAAATCACAAAGACCAGAGCAGAACTAAATGAAATTGAAATTAAAAAAATACAAAAGATCAATGAAACAAAAAGTTGTTTCTCTGAAAAGATAAAAATTGATAAACCACTAGCTAGACTAATTAAGAAATAAAGAAGGAAGATTCAATTTAGCTTAATCAGAAATGAAAATAGAGACATTACAACGAATACAACAGAAATTCAAAAGATCATCCAAGGCTATTACGAACATCTCTATATAAAACAAACTGGACAATCTAGAGGAAACTGATAAATTCTTGTAAATATATAAAGCCCCAACCTTGAATCGGGAAGAAATAGAAACGCTGAACAGCCCAATAATGAGTAGCCACATTGAAACAATAACTAGAAATCTAAGTCCAGGACCTGATGGACTCACAGCTGAATTCTACCAGACTTTCAAAGAACTGGTATCAATTTTACTGAAGCTATTCCACAAAACTGAAGAGGAGGGAAGCCTCCCTAACTCATTCTATAAGGCCATTATCACTCTGATACCAAAGCCAGGAAAAGACACAACATAGAAAGAAAACTACAAACCAATATAGATGTAAAATAGATGCAAAAATTCTCAAAAAAATTAGCAAACCAAATTCAACAGCACATTAAAAAAATAGTAATACACCATGACCAAGTGGGTTTTATTCCCACTGGTCATACAATGTGGTTCAACATATACCAGTGAATAAATCTGACTCACTGCATAAACAGAAGTAAAAACAAAAACCATATGATCATTTCAATAGATGCAGAAAAAGCATCTGACAAAATCCAGCATCCCTTCATGATAAAAACCCTCAGCAAAACAGCCACAGAGGAAACAATCCTCAAAATAATAAAAGCCATATATGGCAAACCCACAGCAAATGTCATCTTAAATGAAGAAAAGTTGAAAACATTTCACCTCAGAATTGGAACAAGGCAAAGATGTCCACTTTCACCACTCTTATTCAATATTGTACTGAAAGTCCTAGCCAGAACAATCAAACAAAAAGAAATAAAGGATGTCCAAATTGGGAAAAAAATAAATCAAACTATCTCTATATGTTGACAATATGATCTTATACCTAGAGAAACCTAAGGACTCCTCCAAAAGACTCCTGGACTTAATGAATTCAGTCAAGTTTCAGGATACAAAATCAACACACACAAATCAGTAGCACTACTATATACCAATAGTGACCAAGCTGAGAAACAAATCAAGAACTCAATTCCATTTACAATAGCTGACAAAAAGCTACAATACCTAGAAATACATTTAACCAAAGAGGTCAAAGATATCTACAAGAAGAGCTACAAAACTCTAATGAGATAAATTATAGAAGACATAAACAAATGAAGAAACATCCTATGCTCATAGATTGAAATAATCAACATTGTTAAAATGACCATATTACCCAAAGTAATATACAAATTCAATGCAATCCTTATCAAATTACCAACACAATTTTTCACAGAATTAGAAAAAAAAAATCCTAAAATTCATATGGAACAAATATAGAACATAAGAGCCAAAGTAAATCATAAGCAAAAAGAATAAAGCGGGAGGCCTCACATTGCCTGACTTTAAATTATACTACAAGTGGTACCAGTACAGGAGCAGACATATAGACCAATGGAACAGAAGAAAGAATCCAGAAATAAACTGAAATACCTCCAACCAGCTCATCTTCGACAAAGCAGACAAAAACATACACTGGGGAAAGGGCACCCTATTCAACAAATGGTGCTGAGAAAATTGGACAGCTATGTACAGAAAAATGAAGCTTGATCCTTATCTCTTCCCATATACAAAAATTAATTCAAGGTGGATTAAAGACTTAAATGTCAGACCTGAAACCATTAAAGTCCTAGAAGAAAACCCAGGAAAAACTCTTCTGGGCATCGGCCTAGGCAAAGACTTTATGGCTGAAACCTCAAAAGCGAATTGCAACAAAAACAAAAACAAACAAGTGAGACCAAATTAAACTAAAAAGCTTCTGCACAGCAAAAGAAGTAATCCACAGAGCAAACAGGCAACCTGTAGAATGCAAGAAGATATTCACAAACTATACATTTGAGAAGGGACTAAATGGCCAACAAACAGATGAAAAAATGCTCAACATCACTTATCAGGGAAATACAAATCAAAACCACAATGAAATATCAACTTACACCAGTCAGAATGGCCATTATTAACACATTCATGACTGGTAAATTTTTTATTTTCCTAACACTAAGAGTAGATGAAAATACAAAAAAATCTGAAGTTGGTAGCCATAAACTTCTGTCGTTAAACAAAAGTGAAATGGTCTTTTCTAAACTGTCACCTTTTTCACAATACAGCTGAAAATGCAGACATATCCAGCATATGCCTCAGATACCACTGAAAAGTATTTTGTACTTTGTATGTTTATTCGGATTATAAACCCGAAAAGAATCTTCCACAATGAGGTATATTCACATCAGTGGGAACCAGGAGCAGAATTTGGAATGATGTAAATTCAAGTCAGCAGTTGTGAATGAGCTATAAAAACAAAAACAATAGATGTTGGCGCAGATGTGAAGAGAAGGCAATGCTTACACTGTTGGTGGGAGTGTAAATTAGTACAACCCCTATGGAAAGTTTTATGGAGATTTTTCAAACAACTAAAAGTAGATCTACCACTTAATCCAGCAATTCCACTACTAGGTATCTACCCAAAGGAACAGAGTTTGTTTTTTTATTTTAAGTTGGAGTCTTACTCTGTCACCCAGGTTGGAGTGCAGTGACATACTCACAGCCACCCCAGTGTCAACCTGATGGTCTCTGGTGATCCTTCTGCCTTAGCCTTCCAAGCAGCTGAAACTACAGGTGTGCGCTATCATGCCTGGCTAACTTTTGATTTACCATAGAGACGAGGTCTTGCCAAGTTTCCCAGGCTGGTCTCGGTCAGGCAATTCACTTGCCTCGGCCTCCCAAAGTGCTGGGATTACAGGCTGAGCCACCAAGCCCAGCCAGAGATGGTTTTATAAAAAAGATACCTGCCTGAGCCCGCGGGTTCGAGACCTGCCTGGGCAGCGAGACCTCATCTCTACAATAAATCAAAAAAATCAGCCGGGCGTGGTAGCGCATGCCTCTAATTCCGGCTACTCAGAAGGCTGAGGCAGAAGGATCGCCGAAGCCCAGCAGGCGAGGATGCAGTGGCAGGGAGAGGCCACTACACTCCAGTCTGGGCGACCAAAAGAGACTCCAACTCAAAAAAAATAAAAAATAAATAAAAGATACCTGCACTCTCATGTTCATCACAGCACTATTCACAGTTGCAAAGATGTGGAATCAACCTAAATGCCCCTCAACCAATCAGTGGTTAATGAAAATGTGGCATATATACAATATGGAATACTATTCAGCCATCAAAAAGAATGAAATAATGTCTTTTGCAGTAACTTGGATGGAACTGGAAAACACCACTCTAAGTGAACATAGAAAATGGTTTAATGGACACCTTAGACTCAGAAGGGAGAAGAGAAGGAATGAAGGGATGAAAAATCACCAGTTGGGTACAATGTGCACAGATGGGGGTGAAGAGCACATAAAAAGATAAGACCAAAACTATCTGTTCTCCCTAAAACTACTGAAATTAAAAAAAAAAAATTTAAAAAATAAAATACTTTCTCTTGTATATGATAATTATGTATGAATTTCCAAACTACAGGAATCTAATGTGAATTGAAGGTGATGACAAATTACTGTCAAATTATTTTCATTTTTGTATCATCCTAAATATTCCAGAAGTACATGAAGGATTGCATATGAGTTCAAAATTCCAAGGAAAATATTATATATATAAATATACACACATTTAAATACTAGAACATATTTGCTGTGTTTGATATTAATATAACAAATTTCTATTTTCACCCATCCCAACACTGAGACTCCATCTAAAAATAGCCTTACTTTTTTCTTCAAAACAGTCTTGTAAGATTTCCAGGATGTTCTGGCCTCGCTCTGTGTTAATGTCAGGTGCCCTAATAAGAAAGAAAAAAGGCAAAATGCAACCTGTCACTTTCATAAGATATTTGTTACTTACGTTACCATTTATTTTTAATTTCCATATCTCCTGATTATAAAATGTTAACTTAATAGATAAAATATATTTAATATTTGAAGACAAAACAAAATCCTTAAGGGTCCAAGAGTTAACTCAAGTGAACTCTTCCCTTCATAATGAGAAGCAGTATGTTATAATCTACCCTGACAATTATATTCCTTAGTTGAACAGTCATGTCTAAAGCAGTTTTAGATTATTGCTGCATCTCAACAAGATCACACTTTTCTGAATGAATCCAATCAGTCCTGAAATGCTTCTTTAACTAAGACTTTAAAGAAAAGTCCTAACATCTCCAAGTGACATATTCCTCCCTATAAATTCTCATGTGCACTTCTGATTCAATATCATTAATCTTAACAGTAGCTTATGAATGTAGTATAAAATTTTTAATTAAAAATTATATTAAGATTGTAGATTCACAAGGAATGAAAAAATAATACAAAAAGTCCTTGTTCACTTTACCCAGTTCCCCCATTTTGCAAAACTATAGAATAACATCACAACCAGGATGCTGATATTGATACCAATCTTATTCGGATTTCTCCTATTCCATTTGTACTCATTTCTATTTGTGTTTATGTTTGTGTGTATTTAGTTCTATATAATGTATCACACCTGTAGGCTTAGATAGCACATCAGAATCAGGATACTGGACAGTTCCATCACTACAAAGATCTCTCTATTGCCCTTTTATAGCCACACCCAGTTTTCATTACCTTCCTGCATACTCTCATCCTCCCATTCCTAACCCCTGGCAACCACTAATCTGTCCTCCATTTCTAATACTGTGTCACTTGAAAAAAATTATATGTAAATGAAATCATATAGTATAGAACCTTTGCATTAACTTTTTTCACTCACCATAAATCTCTGGAGATTCATCCAAGTTGTTGTATATATCAACAGTTCGTTCCTATTTGTGTGGAGTAATGTCCCATGCTATATGTGTACCACAGTGTTTAACCACTTACTTATTGAAGAACATCTGGTTTTCAAACAGTATAAAAGTTTGACATGACTTCTAATAGGGTTGGCAAACTTATGCTTAAAGGGTTAGACAGTAAATACTTAGTGTTTTGCAAATCATACCATCTGTCACTACTCAACTCTGCCATTCTAGCTTGAAAGCAGTCAGATAATATTTACAGGCATGGCTGTGTTCCAATAAAACAGAAACAAAACCTGTTACAAAACCTTTAGCCAACTTACCAGTTGTAGTTTACTGACCCCTGATCTACAACATTCATATTATTATATTATTATACCATATTAAATTATTATACTCTTGAGAGTTTGAAAAGTACTACGGCTGGGTGTAGTGGCTCATACATGTAATCCCAATGCTTTGGGATGCCAAGGCAAGAGGATCGCTTGATGCCAGGAGTTCAAGACCAGCCTGGGCAATATAGCGAGACTCCGTCTCTACAAAAAAATGTTTTACGAGTAGCTGGGCATGATGGCATGTACCTGTATTTCCAGCTACTCAGGAGGCTGAAAAGCAGGAGCATCCCTTAAGCCCAGGAGTTCAAGGTTGCAATAAGCTATGATCATGCCACTGCACTCCAGCCTGGGTGACAGAGCAAGACCCTATCTCTGAGAAAGAAAAGTTTACTACATATGAAGTAACTCAAGATGTAAAGCCACAGTGCATTATCAGGTTATCCACCACAGAATTTTATAACCGAAAGATCTCAGAAATCACCTACTCCAAAAATTACCACCCAAATATATGCAAACAATTACCTTTGGAGCTTTCTGGAAATACATATAATTGGTCATTTTCCACAGACCAATTGAATCAGATTTTCTAGGATGATCTGGATAATTCTGATGTGCAAATCTGGTTGAAAACCACTAATTGAATCCTATGCCCCCATCTTGCAGATAGAGAAACTGAAACCCAGATTGGTCAAATGACCTGCCTAAATATGCAAAACTACTTAGTATTAATAGCAGAGTTTATACCAGAATACAGATTACTATTATTATAAATTCTAGTCTTGACATAGCCCTAGACCACCACATACGGGTACATACAGTGTACAACTATAAATATACTCCTGCTATCACCTATTTCACAGAAGAGGTCCAGACAGATCCAATGACTTGCCAAAGGTGACAATGCTGAGACATACTGAACACAGGTCACCAGTATATAGTTTACACAAATTGTCAAACAGGAATTCTAACTGATAAAACATGGATGTACTCTTCTGGCAGTTACTAAATTATTTTACGTTATATAGCAGAAGAGACTTTATACAGTCATTTGATTTAAAAAGAATCACTTTTTTTTTCAAATTCAATCATTTGGGGAAAACAAATCACTTACAGTCACTTACAGTCACCTACAGGTTCTTGAGAATTTTTTCCAATTCACTTTTTCATCCCTTCTTATTTATAACCCTAGCATAAAAGTACCCATCATGCCTAGATTACAATCCCTATATTAAACTATTCCTCAAACATCAAAGTACTCTTCTTTGCTGTTTAAAAATGTGTGTGGTTTACATCTGATAGGCCTTAGTCCAAAGAGGATTTAAGACAGCTTATTCAAACCTGTATTAGATGCTTAAAGCCTAACACATCCATTTTCTGGCTTTAGCCAATTCATATAGTCTTGTTTTCTACTTCCATTCAACATATTCACCTTCTTAAACTAGGTCTGTCTCCTGCTGCACCGTAATATGTTTTCCTACTTTGGTTCCCTTATTTATGAAATTTTCTATGTCTCAAATGTATTATACCTTAGTCTTTAAATCTCTATTCAAGGTTCACCCACATTATACTACAACTTTAAAACTTTCCTTAATATCAACAACATACAAATCCCTTCCTGAGCTCTTACATGCTGTCTATACTGCAAGTTAATGTCTAATTATATCTAGGTCTATTCTCAGTGACATACAAATCATTACTTCGCTATATTATAATAATTATATTTTTGTTCATTAAATCTCACAAATGTACATATACATCTTCCCAATGGGAATGAAAGCTGCTTGTGGGTAAAAGGACACATTCCTCTTTCTATGAACACTGGCCCTATTAAAGTCCAATAACAAACAAATAATGAGATGTTACATCAACAATAACATCTTTGGCCATGTTTTCGTTTCCCTAAGCTCTGGCCCCCTCCTCTGCCTTGGGAAGGTGACTCTCCTTTCTCTCTCTCACTAATCTATTTTCTAGATAAACTATACTTTCCAAACTAAATAATAATAATAATAACATCTTCACTTTAAAAAGTATGCTTTTTCAGCTCAATATGGTGGCACACATCTCTAACTCAGCTACTCAGGAGGCTGAGGCAGGAGGACTGCTTGAGCTTAGGAGTTCAAGACTAGCCTGGCAACACAGTGAGACCCCCCATCTCCACCCCCCGAAAAATGCTTTTCATCCTATTTCTATTAAATATTTAACTAGAAAACCTAACTTTACAGATTTACAAATAAAAGAACTAAAGCAACACAAATAAGCACTCAACAAATAAATGCATATTATTTTTCTTTTTGCCCCACTGAATAAGCTATATCTTTCTAAATTTTACCATTTGATTCATCCTACAAAGTGCTTTTCCCATGGCTGTCACTTAGAACTGAGATTACCTTCTCCTGGTCTATCATTTTATCAAGTGAATTTCTTTTCTCACTGCCACTAAGTCATTGCACAGTTCACACTAATATTTCTCTTGTTATTACAAGACAACTAAAATGACTACACTTAATCAGTGGGCATAGAAATCATTATTCCAGCTACAGGCAATAGTTTATCCTTTCTTCATTTAAAAATTCACTTTGTGAAGATGGGAATAAAAATCATCTTTAAAAGCTTAATATACAAATCACCTGGAGGGTCGACAGAATCTTCTTCTGTAGCCATTTTTAAGATGATTCTGAAAGAAAAGTAAATCATCAGTTTGGTTTCTTTGTTTAAAACATATTCATATACAATATCCACTCACTCATTCCTTTCAGGTATGAGCTGGGATCTCGCTCTCACCAGGCTGGAGGGCTGGAGTGCAGTGGCACAATCCTAGCTCGCTGCAGCCTTGAACGCCTGGGTTCAAACGACCCTCCTGCTTCAGCCTCCCCGAGTGCTAGGATGACAGGCGAGCGCCCCAGGGCCCAAATACAACTCGTCTTCAAAGTAGCATCAAGCCCCCATGGGCATCCCACACTCCAAACATCTCCGGAGGGGTGTAGTGGGGGGCGGCGCCCTCACGTGAGAAACGGGAAAGTACAAGAATGACTGAGGCTCCTCCCCTAGCGGATTATGACACAAAGTCAGATGTTAGCATCAAGAGGCTCAAAACCGACCTGAGGTTATGACAGGGACCCCAACAAGCGAGCAGTAGGCATTCAGCACGCTGTGCCCCCTCTCCCCCGCTGTCGAGAGAGGCCATCCTGCCTTTTTCGGGTTATACATCGACGTAAGCGACGTGTGTGCTCATCATAAAAAGACTTCCGCACATCCCATTAAGCTCACGAGACCAGCGTCACACAAAGGGCGGCCGTCGAAAGCGAAGAGCTCCTTAGAGGGGAGAGGCACTGGAAACGAGAGGGTGTGGGCTTGACAACAGACAGTAGTCATAGGCAACGTATGAAACGCAGGATGGCTGAGACCGAGGAAGTACAGAAACCGGGAGCAAAGACGAGGCCCGGCCCGCGAGCCCAGCCCGGCCCCGCGCCTTGCGCCGAGAGCCGCCATTCCTTCAAATGCCCCGTTAAGTGTCAGTTTCAAAAACCGCACACGAAGCTCCGCTTCTTGGCGGAAGAAGTGGGAACGCCCGGCTATCTCGAGACCCATCTGTTAGAGAGTCCACCCGTTTCTCCAGACCAGCAGGTACGACGCAGAGGCGGCCTCCGGGCGGAGCCGTTTTTGGAGGCCTGGAAGGTGGCACTAGATTGTAAGGGCAGACATTCCGCTCAAGGACTGTCTCCGGGAAGAAACCCGCAGTTACAGACGAAAACACGACATTCAAAGTTAAGGAGATGAGAAAAGCACAGCGAATTAACTCTGCCTCTCGACTTAGGCTCCTCCCGCGGGTCCCGAGGCCCCCGCCGCCTCAGGTCTCGGCGCTGGTACCCGGGCGGCGGCCGCCCGCGCGCCGGGAGGGGATCGGCCCGCACTCACCAGGCTCGACGCGGCCATGTTCCGGCGCCGCTCAGCCAGTGCCTGGAGTCTCAGGCGAGAAGTCACGCGGGTCAGGGGCCCAGGCGGGCGGACAGAAGCCTGAAGCGGCGGCTGCGGGCGTGGCCACCCCCACGGTGTGATTTCCGGTGTTCGCCGCCCGCCCGCGGGGACCGCGACAAACTTCGCCTTTCGCCGCGCGCCGAAGTTTCAAACGGCTGGCGCAAGCGCAGAAGGGACCGCGCGGTCTTCTGGGAAGCCGACAGCGACCGGGCCCGCCCCCTCCCGCTCGGGGCTAGCACCCCGCCCTCCAAAGCCACGCCCCCTCCCTCCCCCCGCCGCTCTGTCTTCCCCGCCTCCCGGCGGAGTCTCAGGCAGAAGAGCTGGAGGCTGCGCCCGCGGTAGGCTGGGCTATTGTTGGCCGGAAGTGGTCTTGGGAATCGCCTCTGCCCCCGGAACTCGGCGTCAACTTCTGTTATGGAATACAGAGCCATACTTGGAAGAATAAGCGGTAGAAATTGAAGGCGACTCTTTGGGGTTTTTTCCTTTGTTTTTGGTTTTTGTTTCTTTTAGACCAACTGTCCCTCCGGGCAGTGGCTCCATCACAACTGACTACAGCCTTGCTGTCCTAGGCTCAAGCGATCCTCTGGCCTCAGCCTCCCGAGTAACTGGGACTACAGGCGTTTTTGTGTTTTGTTTTTTGTTTTTTTTGAGTTGGAGTCTCACTTGGTCGCCCAGACTGGAGTGCAGTGGCCGCTCCCGGCCACCGCAGCCTCGACCTGCTGGGCTCCGGCGATCCTTTCGCCTCAGCCTTCCGAGTAGCCGGAATTACAGGCAGGATGAGGTCTTGCTGCCCAGGCGGGTCTCGAACCCCCGGGCTCAGGCAATCCACTCACCTCAGCCTCCCAAAGGCGCGGGATAACAGGCTGAGCCACCGAGCCCAGCTATGTTTTTGTTTTTTTAATTTTTGTGTTGCCCAGGTTGGCCTCAAACTCTTGGACTCAAGCGATCGTCTTGCCTCAGCCTCCCGAAGCCCTGGGACTATAGGTATGAGCGACAGTGCCCAGCCTGCCTGCAACACGTGTTGAAGAGAAACACTGCCCTGAGCTGATTGGTCAGCTACACCCAGCCCATACATAATCTCTGGAAAATAAAAATACTGCAGAATAGTCATGGCTTGCATTCCTTTTTCAAATATGTGGATAATACTTTTATGATGCATTGCCAAGAAAATGGCCTGTATAAATATATATCGTCTAAGTATGATGTCCTGAAAAGAACTCTATAACAAAAGTCCTGAAACTTAGTAGAATCCTCCTCAGCAATAAAAACAAACTACTGATACAAACAACAATATAGATTAATTTCAAAAGCGTCATACTAAGTGAAAGAAACTAGACATCAATGAGTACATAAAAAAGAAGTCAAATCAGTGATTGCTAAGGGACAAGATAAGTGGAAGAAAAAAGAATAACTATAAAGGGGCATGAGGGAACATTTTGCAGTGGTGGAAATATTCTCGCTTGATTATGGTGGTCACTACATAACTATAATATACTTGTCAAAACTCTTAAAACTGTGCTTCTGGTGGCTCACACCTGTAATCAGCACCTTGGGAGGCCGAGGTGGGAGGATTGCTTATGCTCAGAAGTTGGAGACCAACCTGGGCTTCAGAGTGAGACATTTTCTCTACAAAAACTTATGAGTGTGTTAGTGCATGCCTGTAGTCCCAGCTACTCACGAGTCTGTGGCGGGAGGATTGCTTGAGTCGAGGAGGTCTAGGCTAAGGTGAGCCTGTATTGTGCCTCTGTATGCCAGCCTGAGTGAGTGAGACAGACCCTGGCTCAAAAAAAAAGTGACTTTTACTGTAAGTTACACCTCAATAAATCTGTGATCGAGAATGAGAAAGAAATACAAATGTACCATGTGAAAACCAAATCCAGTGTGTAAACAGAGTCTGGTTCAAAACAAAGTAGCCACCAAGAATATTAAGCAGCTGGATGCCATGGCTCATGCCTGCAATCCCAACACCTGGAGGCCAAGGCTGGAGGATTGCTTGAGACTAGGAGTTTGAGACCAGCCTGGGCAGCAGAGTGAGACCTCATCTCTTCAAAAACTTATCCAAGTGTGTTAGTACGTGCCTATATGGTACTTGGGAGGCTGAGGAGGAAGAATTGCCTGAGGTCAGGAGATCGAGGCTGCTGTGAGCGGTGATCGTGCTACTGTACTCCAGCCTGGGCAAGAGAGTGACCCCTCAACCCAGGAAAAAAAAAAGCATTAAGCAACAAGTGAAAAATGGAAAAAAATAATATTTATTATGAGATGGTATTAGGAAATTGTAAAATTTCTGCCAGGTGCGGTGGCTCACACCTGTAACCCAGTACACTGGGAGGCAGAGGTGAGAGGACTGCCTGAGCCCATGAGTTCAAGATCCCCCTGGGCAACTTGGCAAGACCTCGTCTCTACAATAAAAAAAAATGAGCCTGGCGTGGTGGGTGCGAGCCTGTACATTCAGCTACTTGGAAGGCTGAAGCAGAAGGATCACCTGAGCCCAGCAGATCAAGGCTGCCAGGGCTGTGAGTATGCCATTGCACTCCAGCCTGGGCGACAGAAAGAAAATTTTTTTTCTTAGGAATTATGGTTATTTGGTTTATGTGCTAGAATGTCCTTACTTTAGAGTATACATATTATTCTAAAAATCTTGTAATATTTGTAAGTATTTTGAAATGGTTAATCAAAAAGAGAGTGTATAGTTAAATAAATATGGCAAAATGTTAACAGCTATTGATGGCTGGTGTATAGGTGTTTACTAATGCTACCTACTCTCAAATTTTCTGTGTTTGAAATCTTTCATAGTAAAATGATGGGGAAACGCAACTTTAATAAAATTGCTTAAGTTCTTAAATTTTATTTTTTTAAAAGTATTTTTTTAGACAAAGTCTTGCTCTGTCACTCAGGCTGTAGTATAGTGACACGTTCTAAACTTATAACCTAAGTAATTTGGGACTCCTGGGCTCAAATAATCCCCTCTCCCAAAGAGCCCAACTATAACTTAATTTGCTAAAGTAAAATAAATTTATAAAATTTATATTTTTTACTTTGTCAAATATTGGTTTCTCTGCTAAATAGACTGATTTTGAGTAGACTTTTCTGACAAAATTATCCTCAGAATTACTGTACTAAACCATAATCGCCACATGAATAAAGTGTGCTTGCAATGTGCAGGCAGGTGGCAGCAATGAACACAAAAACACAATTTTCTATGTGATGAGTTGTTAGGGTCTGCAATGAGTCCTTAAGTGTAAAGCACTATGTTAATTAATCTTTACAATTCCTGACCTTTGTGGCAACCATTTGATTCTTAGTTGCAATTATATTCTGTCATGTACACATTGTTTCTCTTAACCTAAGAACACAACAAATAACACTACTCTGGGGGTTCTCTTTCTGTATCCTGTACATTAATTCTTCTCTCACAAAAAGGAACTTTTGTTATCGAGAACACTTAAGTTTTCAAAAGCTTAATAATATGGTTCTGCATATAAATTTAGCTTTGCAAAGACTTCAGCTACTTAAGTTTTGAGTGAAAACTTGCACACAAAAAAATGTAAGACTTGACTTTTATATTTCAAGCAGTTATTGCTTTGCAAAGTGGTGGTGGGACCCTAAAAATGACCAAGCAAGCTGAAACCATGCAGAGTGATCTTAATAATCAGTGGGAAAATTATGATTGTTTATAATCTTTAAAATTTTTGTCGGGCACCCCCCTCAGGTCCCCTCCCGCTGTGGGAGCTTTTCTTTCCTCTCAATAAATCCTGCTTTCCAAAAAAAAAAAGTCAAAACAGTAGCAAACTCTCCTATTGTCAGTTATAAGTTTACATGGAAATAAAACAATGATAGAACATGTTTATTTGGTACATTGTAACTTAAAGCATTAGAAGTGTTGAGAATTAACTTACTTTAGTTCTTCGTAAAAAGTTATCAAAAGTAGTTTGAATAATGCCTGCCTTCTCAGCTATACCTTACAGAGTAAGCATCTCTTAGTGAATTATCATACCACTTGCAAAACTTGGATCCTATTTAATTAAATATAAAGGAACATGATAATATAGTTGAAAATTCAAGGGAGTATAGAAACTCAAATGATAAAATACCAAAACTGTAGATTGTAGGCCATATCCAAAAGTAAGAGACTTTTATTTTTAATGGTGGAGAAATAAAAAAGATAAACTATAAGCGTAGACATTGGGCAACAATATTGTGTTGTTGACACAGAGAAAATGTGACTGATATTGAAAGTGTTTGCGCTGGCAAAGTGGAACTAGATTACGGAGCACCTCCAATATTAGAATCATTTATTTGAAAGACAATGAGGAACTGTAATGATTCATAGAACAGAATTTGTGATACCTAGTTGAGGCAAAAAGTGTCCATTGCCAGGCATTTAACAGCTTACAGAATTGTTGAAAAGGCAACAGAAGCAATTCCCAAATACTGCAGAAATAAGCCACCAAGAGGCAACTTCTCTTTCTACAGTCATGAAGCAAATTGAAAAATTGGAAAGCTGATGTTAATGCTGATGCCTCCCAAAATCACACTGACACTGACACTGTGCAATCAGAAAGTCGCCCAAATACAAAACTGCCACGTCATGGAAGCCACCACAAAGAAAAACCCTCCAATGAGCAGGAGACCTCCCTACCGCTTCTAGCTCCAGAATCACACCTTATCTAATATGATATGCAACAGCAAACTGATGTTCCATGGCTTGACTAGCAGCACCCATGAAACTAGGGATCAGACACTGGGATTTCTGACAACACTGCCACAGAAAAGTCAGATGTCTACAAACCATACTTGCCTTTTCACTGGTCGGAAAAAACAAAGACAACATAAAAATGAATTTGGCCTTCTTTCTGTCTTGCCCATCATGTTGAATGCTTCTTAATCTTAGCTGCAGAGAAGTCTGAGAAATGCAGTTGTTACCTTTTCAGCCTCTCCTATTAAAAAAACAAAAACAAACAAACAAAAATAATAGTACAATAGAAAAGGTTGGAGTGGATGTTAAGCACCAACCCACCTCATTCTCTAAAAGAATCAGAAATGAAGGATCAGAAATGAAGGAGAAGAAAAACATAGACTTTTGTTTACAGTATTGCATTTGAAATGGTTAAAACTGAATTCATTATTGCTCTACCTTCCAAACTATTTTCTCATCCTAAATTTCTAGTTTCTATTAAAGCTAACATTCTTCTCTGATTTATCTAGTTTGGAAATTAGTCTTGTTTATACTGGCATCCAAAACATATTTCTCTGTACTATAGATGATACCCTACACTACAAAATTAGTGTGACCATGTGTAGCTATAAAAATCTCTTATCAGCCTGGGAGCAGCTTTCTGTATTTGAAATAAGATTAGCAAATTAAACCGCTGACAGAGGTACCAATTTCATGTCCAAAACAATGATTCCGCACCCTTTTCTCTATTTCAGAAGACCTCAGGGAAATACTTTCTGAGTACTAATGGCTCACTGTGTCTGTAATTCTCAGGCAAAGCAGGCAGGAAGTTCAATACTGGGTGTTTGTGAATTTCTGGAGATGTGGTATTACAATGTGCATTTTCTCCATTGAAAATGCTACTTTATAGCCAGGTGCAGTGGCTAACACCTGTAATACCAGAACTTTGGGAGGCTGAGGTGAAAGGATTACTTGAGCCCGGGAGGAGTTCAATACCAGCCTAGGCAACATAATAAGACCTTATTTCTACAAACAATCAAAAAATTAGCTGGGAGTAGTGGCACGCACTAGCTACTCAGGAGACTGAGGCAGGATTGCCTGAGCCCTGGAGTATGAGGCCATGGTGAGCCATGATCATGTCACTGCACTCCAGCCTGGGTTACAGAGTGAAACCCTGACTCAAAAACAAAAACAAAAAATAAAATGCTGCTTTAGTTTATCAGTAACAATATAAAATCAACTCATAATGAGTACTGCATTAGATTCATAATAGTCAATGGTGAACTTTAAGGTAATCCACACAGTAGTTAAAATTAAAGCTGTATACAACCCAAGCTTTAGCTATGGGTTGTAGACAAATGTATTCAATGTCTTTGAAATCTACTGCAATAAATTGTGATGCATATGTCAAAAAATTATCAATAATATTAAGTAAAACAAAGGTCAAAAATTTGGAAATACCAGAAGAGTGTTGGAAGCTCCTATTCAGACTTGATTGATTCAGTTCTAATAAGTCGATAGTAAAGTACTTTAGAGAGTCTTAATCATTGTAAAAATGTGCATTCATTGGCTTGTATGACATAGCATAGACAACTCAATACAGCACTGAGATTTTGGTTTTATATGAGCTAATTTTTTTTTTTTTTAAGTTGGAATCTCACTCTGTTGCCCAGGCTGGAGGGCAGTGGCACACTCATGGTTGCCACAGCCTTGACCTGCTGGGCTCAGGTGATCCTTCCACCTCAGCCTTCAAAGTAGCTGGAACCACAGGCATGCAACACCACGCTCAGCTAATTTTTTTGATTTATTGTAGAGTCAAGGTCTCGCCAAGTTGCGCAGGCTGGTCTTGAACCCCCGGGCTCAGGCAATCCTCTTGCCTCTGCCTTCCAAAGTGCTAGGATTACAGGCATAAACCACTATGCTCTGCCATTATATGAGTTAATCTTACACTCAATCCAAAGCTGTTGAGTTATAGGCGTCATATAACCTGATTTATAATGAACTCATGGCACAGATGTGCTGATTGCTATAATATGAGGGAAAACAGACACACACACACACACACACACACACACAAATTATTTTTTGGAGGGCAGGCCACTTGTAATACAGACTTCCCTTGCTGGGTAAGTGTCTTAGGAACCCATCAGTATCAGTGTACAAGCTAACATTGTTGTGAGAGGCTGCGTTTGGCTTCACTGATTTTGTTTTTGCTTTTGTTTTTTGGAGTCTTTCAACCCATTTGCTCATTTCATGATGAGTGATTTACACGAAAACCTGTCCACACTGTGCTGCGTGTTCAGTAATTTTTGACCAAAATAGGCATGACTCCTGTGCCCCACCCTCCCTATTCACCTGATCTCACCCCAACTGATTTTTTTGTTTCCCTTGATGAAAAAAGTCCTCAAAAGGAAACGTTTTGCTGATGTGAAAGAGGTGAAACAAAAAACAGCAGAAGCACTAAAAGACATCAAAATTGACAAGTTCAAATACTGTGAAGAGCAGTGGAAAAAGCATCTTAAAAGGTGTATCACATCAAACAGAGATTACTTTGAAGGTGACAAGTATAAACATGTAAGAATAAATACACAATTTTTAATAAACAAATTCTGGATTTTTGTGGTCCCCCTCATAGTTGTGCTCGCATATATTTCAGTAGTTTGATAATAACATGATTGTTTTACTTGGTAAAAAAAAGAATCATATGTCAACCAATAGTCACATATATCAAAGAAAAGGAAACTCCCTTCACAAGGGAAGTTAACAATTCTCCAAAATTAGAATCATATTTTTAGCTACAAGCTGTTTATTAAATAAATGATATGGCAATCTGCTTTGTAGTAACGTCTACTTCAACACCATCTCTTCCTTGGAAATACACTCAGTTTTCTGTTGATATGAAATGTATACCAATAACTAAAATACAGCAGGACAGATACTGTCATAAAGAAAGTGCTATGGGAATGCAGAAGTGAAAGCAGTAACTTTAACCTTGGGTATAGGGGAGGCTTCAGGAAGTCAGGGCATCTTCAAAGTCAAGGATGGATTCAGCCTGAGTCTTGAAGGATGAGTAACATTACCATATAAATGAGGAAAAGGAAGGGCATCCAAGCAGAGAGTACAATTTTTGAAAAGGTAGGAGAAGACAGGAAAAACTATAGGGTATTGAAACCACTTGGGAGCAAACAAAATTACCCAAGCAGAAGGTATTTTGAGGAGTTGCAACTTAAAAGGACCTTATTATGAAGTACCTTGTGTCCCAAGCTTGAGCACATTGTTGATCCTCAGGCAATAGGTAGTCTTCAATGGAAAAATGAAAGAAGCAATCTTAAAAGCAATGAGAATCCATTAAAGCGTTTTCAGCAGGGGAGAGTGTTGATTAAGTTGCATTTCAAGTGAATCATAAAAGAGAAAGAGTGGGAGCTAGGAGACTACTCAGAGGTCTACTGCAACTCTTCAGACAAAAACTCATTTTGTTTATCACTTCATTTCGCAGGCAAGGAAACTGTGATCCCAGAGAGGTTAAGTGGTTTGTTCAATGTCTCAGAGCTGGTAAATAGTAAAACTGGCTTCTTTCTCTATGCCCAAACACTTTTTCTTTTAATTTTAAAGATGTGGGGTATAATTCAAGGTTAGGTATAGAAATGTTCATTATGCAGGTACCCTTGTTGATGAGGTATGCCTTCCTCTCCCGGCAGATTCCTACTACTAATCCCTTTCTTAGTATTATGATAATTATTCAAGGTCTGCTTATGAGTAAGAACATATGGAACTCAGTTATTCATTTCTGTGATAGATCACTGAGTATGATAGACTCTAAATCCATCCAAGTTGCTGCAAGGTCCATATGTTTTCCTTCTTTATGACTGCATAATATTCCATTGTATATATGTGCCACATTTTTTTTTTAATCAAACACTTTCTCTATTTTTTTTTTTTTTTTTTGAGTTGGAGTCTGACTCTGTCACCCAGGCTAGACTGCAGTGGCACAGTCACAGCTCACTGTAGCCTCGACCTCCTGTGCTCAAGTGGTCCTTCTGCTTCAGCCTCTTGAGTAGCTAAGAATACAGGTATGTGCCACCATGGCTGACTGATTTATTGATTATTTGTAGAGACAAAGTCTCACTATGTTGCCTAGATTGGTCTCAAACTCCTAGGCTCAAGCAGTCCTCCCTGCTTTGCCCCTCAAAGTGCTAGAATTACAGGCATGAGCCACCGCACCCAGCCTAGTGGTACAATAATGTTGGTAATTGCAGACAGATTAATTGGCTAATAATTTTAAGTAGGATTTTTGCATTTTGCTTTTTAGAGAGAGACATAATTTGACCTTTGGTATAGTAATTTGTCCTTCAAACTGGCAGACCAACGTAACTTACAGTGTCTGATGAACTGTTTTATTTTCCTAATTTCTTATTTTTTAAAAAGGTAAGGAAGACATAATTAACCAGATGTTATTTCACAAAAGTCTTCCTATCTTTATACTTTGTTAATGTCATTTTCTCTCTCTCTCATGAACCTTTCTGGTCATAAAGTAGTGAGTACTTTTCTCGTATTCCAACCATGGATGATTCCCAGCATCCTATCTTCCTCTCCTACTTCTTTTCATTTTTCAGGTCTTATCCCTCCTACCACTTCTTCCTGGTATTACATCAGCTACCAGCTGCCAAGAAGGTGGATTAGGGCATTTATCCAATCGGCAAGTTCTACGTTATTAAGTACATTGAAACTAAAAAATAGTTACGGCTTTTGTCTCAAAAACTAAGTTGGGGGCTTGGCAGAGCAGCTCACCCTGTAATCCCAGCACTTTGGGAGGTCGAGGTGAGAAGATTGCCTGAGCCTAGGGGTTTGAGACCAGCCTGAACAACTCAATGAGACCTCATCTCTACAATAAATTTAAAAAATCAGCCTGGCATGGTGGCGGGCATCTGTAGTTCCAGGTACTTGGAAGGCTGAGGCAGGATTTCCTGAACTCAACAGGTTGAGGCTGCGGTGGCCGTGAGACCCCGACTTAAAAAAAATTAAGTTGGACTTATGCCTAGACTTATTATAAATGTAAATAATAATTTTTAATCTTTAACTCTCAATTTGTTACAAATCTCTTCCTTTTTTTTGAGTCAGGGTCTCATTTTGTCCCCCAGGCTGGAGTGCAGTGGCATGCTCACGGCCACCACAGCCTCAACCTGCTGGTTTCAAGTGATCCTTCCACCTCAGCCTTCCACGTAGCTGGAACCATGGGGCATGCCCCCAGAGCTGGCTAATTTTTTTGGTTTAATGTAGAGATGAGGTCTCGCCAAGCTGCTCAGGCTGGCTTGAACCCCTAGGCTCAAGCAATCCTCTCACCTCTGCCTCTCAAAGTGATGGAATTACAGGTATGAACCACTGTGCCCAGACAGTTTTCATCTTGATAATGCACCTGAACACTTCTCTGATTTACTAACAATCAGTCTGTATTGTTCCAATTCACTCTGTAGACAATTTGTCTTCCTATATGTACAGCTGCAGGGTCAGAAGGACCCATACTGGTGGAGAAAACTATGTAGTTTCTCCATTAGGAAAGGAGATTCAGACTGAGGATTCCTGGCTTGCTTTCATTTCTTAAAATAGTTTGGTCTTACTGGCCTAGGCTATTTTAAATCTAGAGTAACTCTGAAATACTCAGGGTAAAATAGGCAATGGTGAAAATTCTCAGAACCCTTGTAAGACAAATCAGAATTTCTTGTGTTATTTTCTCTCTTCATTCCCTGTGCTGTACTAGGCTAAATTCAATATCCCAAGGGTCGCTTCCCACATGCAATTATTGAGTGCATTTTAGCCCCAGTGTAGTTCTTTAAATCTCACTAGATAACTGTGGGGATCCCATCCATGGATCAAAGTGTTAGTGATTTACAGCTCAGGAACCATAAAAGAGCAAAATTAAAGTTTGAAAACATACAGCTTTCTCTGCCAGATTTTATTTTATTTTTTGCCAAATGTCTTAGGGTGTTTTGCATTACTATAACAGAATACCGCAGATTGGGTAATTTATAAAGAACAGAAATTTGTTTAGCTCATGATTCTGGAGGCTGTAATTCCAAGAACAGGGCACTGGCATCTGGCAAGGAGCCTCAGGCAGTGTCATCCCATGGTAGAAGGTGGAAGAGCACAAAAGGGCAAGAGCATGCAAGAGAACGCCCAACTCACTTTTACAAGAATCTCACTGTCACATAACTGACCCACTCCCACAATGATGGCATCCATTAATCCATTTATGAGGGCAGAGCTCACATGATTCAGTAATCTCTTAAAGACTAAACCTTTTATAATGTGTTCTGAACTCTGAAAAAAAAAAAAGATCCTACCTCTCACCCCTCTCTTCCTCCGAGATGCCTACCAAGGTGGCAGCTATCTCCTGCTCAGCATCATGGCTGCCCTCAGACCCCTGGTGAAGCCCAAGATCGTCAAAAAGAGGAGTTCATCCAGCACCAGTCAGACTGATAAGTCAATATCAAGCATAACTGGCAAAAACTCAGAGGTATTGACAACAGGGCGCATAGAAAATTCAAGGGCCATATCTTGATGCCCAACATTGGTTACGGGAGCAACAAGAAAACAAAGCACTTGCTGCCCAGTGGCTTCTGCAAATTCCTGGTCCGCAGTGTCAAGGAACTGGAAGTGCTGCTGGTGGGCAACAAATCTTATTGTGCTGAGATTGCTCACAACGTTTCCTCCAAGAACTGCAAAGCCATTGTAAAAACAACCTAGCTAATAATCAGAGTCACCAATCCTAACGCCAGGCTGCCCAGTGAAGAAAATTAATAGACGTTCATGTGTACATTTTGTATTTAAATAAAACCAGAAAAACTGCAAAATAAAATCAAATAAAGATCCTGCTTCTCAACACTGTTGAGTTTGGGATTAAGTTTCCAGCACATAAACTTTGGGTGACACTTTCAAACCATAGCAGGAAATACTATTGTACTGGTAATCCATGAACTTGAAACACCTATTGACAAAGAAGTGAAAAATCCCATGTTAACTGTAAGTGAACCATCAGAATGAGCATGAGATAGGAGAACCATTTATTTTATTTAACCAAATCTTGGCCCTGAAATATTAAATCAACAGAAAAGAATAATCCAATGAAGTTATTTTTAATGCAGTGAAATTTATTCAAGTCATGTCTTCTGGAAATGAAAGTGGACAGCAACAAACAAAAAAGGTAGAAAAAAATAAATGTGTCCTTGATGTCTCCCCTAAAGTTAATAATCTCCACACCTGTTTCTTTCATCTTCAGGTGATGTTAATCTTCTGTTTATTTTGCCACTGTGAATCTAAGTACCTGTAGTATACTCAGAGACTACCCTCCAAAAGTTGTTCTATGTCTGTTTTTCTGACCTCAAAAAAAGTAAAGGACAAAAATATGTGTGTGTGTGTGTGTGTGTGTGTGTGTGTGTGTGTGTGTGTGTGTGTGTGTCCTGTTGGTGGTTAAAAAGCAAACTGGGACTTCCTCTTTGAACTGTTGCCTTTTCCTCTCACACAGGGAGGATTTCATTTTGTTTGAGACTAGACACAGTTGAAACCAAACCACATACCAAAGGGAGGGCATGATGGCTAAGAAGCCCCCGAAACCAGCCCCTCGCAGGATCTTCCAGGAAAGATTAAAGATTACCGCTCTACCCTTGTACTTTGAAGGTTTTTTATTAGTCAAGAGGTCAGAATACCAGGTGAGTCCATAGATGGTAATGATAAACCTGAAACTTCTGTCTTAATGTAAAATTTAATTCATGGTGATGTGATGTGATAAACCATCTTGTTTTTGTTGGAATTAAATCCTCCTCTCTTGGTTGGGCTCAGAAAAATGATTCCAATTTTTCATAATTTGAATGTAATGTATGGCTTAAACATATGTATATGTATGCATATAGTATATAATAACATAAATTAATATTATTAATATTAAGCTACTAATATGAAAAGTTTAAACAGCAAAATTTCCAGGTAATTCATTTAACTTCACAGAAGATTCTGGCTTAGGAGAAAAAAATTTTTCTTATACTTTCTCCACAACTTATTACTATGCTTCAATGATGACATGTACCATTTGGGTAAAATGCTTTTATTATTAAAATTAAATCTTCTGCTTTTATTCTCAGTCATTTGCAATTTATAGTGATCAAATTATAAAAAATTGTAAACTTTTATAAAAAAATGTTAGAATGATAAATTTATACTGTTTAACATTATGTATAGTTATATCTTCTAAAAACACTCTTCAAGATAGTGACTTAAAAAAGATAATACTCAGGGTGCTTTGTGGGTATCAAGTACATTAAGCTACCTAAATATATTTGCTCTAAGGAAATCCACAAAACATTCCATATTTTAAATTATAAAAATTAAAACCTATAGTTAGTTAAAAATCATTGCTTTTAAAACAGTAACTGTGGATAACTTGAAATTTGTAAGTATACATAAAATTGCTTGTTACTAAAGAAAAATATTATTATTATTATTTTTTTTTTTTTTTTGAGTTGGAGTCTCACTCTGTCGCCCAGACTGGAGTGCAGTGGCCGCTCCCAGTCACCGCAGCCTCGACCTGCTGGGCTCCGGCGATCCTTCCGCCTCAGCCTTCCAAGTAGCTGGAACTACAGGTGTGCGCTACCATGCCCGGCTAATTTTTTTGATTTATTGTAGAGTTGAGGTCTCGCCAAGTTGCCCAGGCGGGTCTCGAACCTGCAGGCTCAGGCAATTCACTCACCTCGGCCTTCCAAAGCACAGGATTACAGGCTGAGCCACCAAGTCCGGCCAAGAAAAATATTATTAACTTAGATCAAATTTTATAAAATTTTTTACTGACCAAAACTAGAAAAAAATTTAAGTGTTTTCAGAAAATCAATAAGAAATGTGTAATGATGACAATAAAATTGAGTGGAAGATGGGTAATCCTTTTCAATATGCAGATACATTTAGGTATCAGAAGATGGTTAGGGAACAGTGGACACCAACAATCGAGAACAATACCTTTTACAAGGACAGAGGAAACCCTACTCCTCCTCGCTCCCTCTTCTTAGCCCTTGAGGAAGTATAAAGTATTGCCTCCAACATGCTGAAAAAGAATATCTATGCATAAGTATCACAGAAGTTCCTCCAGCCATCAATTGGGTGTCTTCTATTTAAAGTTCTTTTAGCATCAGACAACTTTATTTTTTTTTAATTTTTAATTTTAAAGACGTGGAGTACAATTCAGGGTTAAGTATACAAATGTTCATTATGCAGGTACCCTTGCTGATTAGGTGTGTCCCGCTCCCCTCACAGATTTTCACTACTGCTAATCCTGCCCCCCCCAAGCAGTTTGCCACTTCTGCCAATCCTTTTCTTACAGTGTTACGATAATTATTCAAGGTCTGCTTGTGAGTGAGAACATGTGATACTCAGTTCTTCAACTTGACTTTAAAGCCTCCAATTTGTCACCAACAAAAAGTACATTGATAAGGGACCTTCTTTCTCTCTTAGTCCTTTTGACTAATTGCCCATAGAAGGTTATTAGATTATGACCTGTCAGGTCATTTTAAAATGTAGCAGAACAACTTGCATCCATATATGGCTATCTAGATTTTTGCAGGAAAGGAGTTAGCTAGAAGGATCTGGTCCTTACATCTATGGAAATGGGCCACCCCGATTCTGTAAACGTGTACAAGCGTCTGGCAATAAGGGAAGCGAATAAGGGAAGCGAGAATAGGATGGAAGAAAGATCAAGCTGATGGAGAAGGACTTGTTTATGGGAAACTTGTCGGTTTTCCTTTGAAAAGGAAAATGTAAAATCCCTAAGGAATTTGGTATTCACAGCTCAGAGAACTACAACACAAAAGTACAGACTTATGTTTGAGAATTAATATTAACCCTTTGTGTCTAGTTTGGAGCTTCTTGTGTCTGTCTAAAACTACAAGCCAGAATTTTGTATCTCCTTTGATAAAAAGTGCATATAATGTAAAGTAGTAGTATTCTTGTGCTACAAGTGGGTTGAATGTTTAAAGATTTTTTTTAAAGATTTGAAGCAGAACCTTGTCTTTTGTATAAATGACAAGTATAAAATCCTACCATAAAATGCTAAAAATATGCACTGTTTCAAATAAACCAAGAAATGCAGCACTAAAAAAAAAAAGCCCAAACTTGATCTGCATGCAGCCTACTTTTGTAGTTAATCCTTACTTGTACCCCACATCTCAATAACACAATAAAATTTAAAGTAATAATAAATAATATGCAACCATACTAACAGAAAAAGGTGTGCCATTGTATGGTTAGCAAAAAGTACAAGAATTTCATAGTGTCAGTAAAACATGTCTTTACCTAATGGTTTTGACACTTACAGTTTGTGATCTTGTGACGCCACGCAATCTCCCTGAGATTCAGTTTCCTCATCTATAAGATGGAGAGAATATTACTTGCCTCTCAAGGTACAATGTCTGGGATACAGTAGGTGTTCAGTTCATTCATTTATTCAAGCAATGTGTACTGCGTGCCTCCTGTGCACCAAACATCACTCTCAGTTCCAGAAACTATGAACAGAACACAAAGATCCTTTCTTCAAGGGGCTTATTTGAGTCGGGGCGAGGACTCCTTTACCCAATTGCTACTCTTTACCTGTTCGTAGGAAGCATGCTTTGAAACAGAATAAATAAACTATAGGCAGAGTATATAACTGGTGAAGTTCATTTGTATTTCCATTTGAATTTACAGCAAAGTACCTTTTACTTGCATGTTAGGAAGGAGAGAGCATGAAAACACCACCTACTTACTTATGTGGTAGTCTCAAGGATTAAAGGGTAGCATACATAAAACACCTGGCTTACACTAAAGGTTAGGTTCATTTTCTCCCTCTTTCATCACTTACCACATTTTTATTAACAAACTGGAATCAGTTTGGGCTGGGCAAGTAATATGGATCAAGTAATATGATGATAATTACAATGCTTGAAAATAGAAGCAATGAGAAAAATCTAAGGAAAATAAGTGGGATTTTCAAGCAACTGGCAGCAAAGTACCAGGGAACCTTCAACAGAAAGGTTATACAGCCAGGCCATCTTTGGAGCTGGAGGAAGTTGAGAGACTGCTCATGTATCTCGGAACATTTAAACTAGAAAAAAAAACCCAAGGAGTAACCTGGTTTATAAAGAGATTTCATGTGGGGGGGGTGTTTCTTAGTCATTTTTGTGATGAGGCATTTTTACGAATTTAAGAAATTTTGCCCCAGAAAAATGTGCCAACATACACCATTTTGCACACAATTCCAGAAAAGATAATGTAGGAAGATTTACTTAGACCACAGTACTAGGATTCTGAGTTTACCAGGAAGATGTTCTTAATAATAATAGCTATTAAATGTCACAGTGGGATACCAACGGCATCACAGTTTTTATAAATGGAATAATTTTCTCATTTTTCTGGGACTGTTTGAAAATAAGAGGAAGTTTGGGCAACATCTTATAGTTCTTTCAATCTGTGATATGCTAAAGTTCAAAAACAATGTGTGGGCCAGGTGTGATGGCTCACGCCTGTAATCCCAGCACTTTAGGAGGCTGAGGTCAGATGATCACTTGAGCCCAGGAGTTCGAGACTTGCGTGGGCAACACAGTGAGACCTCATCTGCAGGGATTGGGCAGGGGGCAGTGAGAATCACCTTGGCATGGTGGTGCATGCCTACAGTCCCAGCTACTCAGGAAGCTGAGATGGGAGGATCACTTGAGTCCAGGAGGTCGAAGATGCAGTGAGCCAGGATCGTGTCACCGTATGCCAGTCTGAGTTACAGAGTTAGGCCCTATTTCAAACAAAATAAAAAACCCAACAACTATGTGTGTAATATGTCTTATTAGTCTGATCATCAGAATGTAGTCATCATAGCTTTTAAAATATCATTTTTTCTAACTAGTCCCCTACTTACCTCCAATTCATTTAGAAAATGTTTATGGCTATCTAAGTTGCACTCTCAAACACAGTTCTGAATGACAGTGATCTCCAAATTTTTAAAATAACACACTACTTTCAAGAAAACATTTTGAGCACAAATCCCTAATATAAGACTATTTATTCATTTAGAAAAATATATATATTCCTGTACTAGTACTCCATGTAAATTACTAAATATATGTAAAAAATAAATTAAGATGAAGTAAATGCAATATAATTAGATATTCTAAAATTTCCTTTCACAATGGATCATCTTGCACACATTTGGGGTTTATACATCCCACTTTGGAGAATGCTATGCAACATTCTTCCTTAGGCAATTGTACTTTATTTGCTCTCAAGAAAAAAAATGGGAACTTTTTTTATTGGGGAAGAGGAATAGAGAGTAAATTAACTGGAGTTTGCATTATAAGTCCTTTTTTACTAGTTACATCAATGAGAAGAGAGCACTGGGAAGTCAGAAGATAAAAGTTATCAGTCCAGTTCTGGAATTTGTGCAATTGATTTACATCCTATAATCTGCTTCCTTCTTTGTAAAATGGATCATTACTCTCTTGCATAACTGAATGTGTTCTGTGGTGACTAAATGGGCTATATAATAATGGATACTTCTTTTGAGGTCTGACATATGGTGGATATCATGATAGGCTCTTAAGGTCCTGTCACACTGATTCTCATGGCAACTCTGTTGGGTGGAAATTATTTTATCCTTTTCATAGATGAGTGAGTTGTGGCTCTCAGAGGTTATGTTCAAGATTCCTTACCCATTAAGGAGCCTAGCTTGGACTGGATTGTAATGTACTTAACATTATGCTGCCTCTCAAAATCAAGATCAAATTCCATTTGATTGTAGGCTTCCAAGAGTAGAGATCTCTAATCACTAGATATTTCATCACACTAAGCGAAACAATAAGCTCAACAGACTTGCAAAATCATTTGTTTTTCTTATTTTATTTTATTTTTTTTGAGTTGGAGTCTCACTGTCACCCAGGTTGGAGTGCAGTGGCATGCTCATGGCCACCGCAACCTTGACCTGCTGGGTTCAGGCTATCCTTTCTGCTTCAGCCTTCCAAGTACTTGGAACTACAGGTGTACACCATCACATCTGGCTAATTTTTAAAATTTATTGTAGAGATGAGGTCTACGCCAAGTTGCCCAGGCTTGTCTTGAGCCCTGGGCTCAGGCAGTCCTCTTGCCTTTGCCTCCCAAAGTGCTGGGATTACAGGCGTGAGCCACCACGCCAGGCCCCACTATTTGTTTAACTGAATGAAAATAAGACAGTGATCTTAAATTCTAAATACAAGGTCATCTAATTATTATGAGGCTAGCGATGAATTCAGAAGTCTTGTTTTAGTCCCTTTTCTTACTTCAGTGATTAAGCATAAATGATTGTTAAAAAATAAAAAATCTATAGTTCTGGTTACCTGGAAGGCAGAGGTGGAAGGATCACCTGAGCCCAGCAGGTTGACACGGGGGTGACCATGAGCATGCCACTGCACTCCAGCTTCGGCAACGGAGTGAGACTCCAACTCAAAAAAAAAAAAGAAAAAAAAGAAAGAAAGAAACCTTGTACTAAATGTATTTTATCCAAAGATGTGTCCTCCAGAATTAAATTCTAAAATGTTTAAGTATCTCCATAAATATAAATATGATATATATATATACATATATTATATATATATATAGAGAGAGAGAGAGAGAGAGAGAGAGATGTTATTTACTGAGATTGATACTTATAGATGATTCAGATTATACTGGTATTTCTGAAGCCTTATCAGTAGCTGCATCAAGACCGTGACCTATAGGTGTCCACACACTGAACTCAGGTTTGGTCTGTGCTTACATTTGTGGCTAGGGTTGCAGTTCACAGGGCCTATTGCTATTTGTAACCTCCAACCACTTTTTTTTTCAAGGCTGCCTTTGCTGTTAACTCAGTGCCCTTATACTACTAGTTTCTTCCCTCATTTAATAAATCCTCCTTGAGAGTTTCCACAAATCTATAAGTTTCCTTACCTGTAAAACTTCCATTTTTCCCTTTCTAACTCTACCCAACTCGTATCATTCTCTTGTTACTGAATACCTCTATAATTTTTCTCAGGAGCACAAATGGATGTCTGTATGTATATACAGAGGGAATATTTTATTTTATTATACGGATATGAGGTACAAGTGAGGAATTGCTACATAAGTAGGCTTCATGCAGGTGAAGTTTGGGTTTCCAACTGGCCCTCACTTCCCCTGGCAGTGGACCAGGACCCTTTGTGTTGACCCTCCTTCCTTCGTCCCCTAGCAGTGCCCGGCAACTGCCAATCCCTCCCTTGTGCTCATGTGTCTGTTGTTTCAGGGCCCACTTATGAGTGAGAACATGCAGTATTCAGTTCTTTGTTGCTGTGATCACTTAGTATGATGGTCTCTAACTTCATCCAATTTGCTGTGAAGTCCGTGATTTTGTTCTTCTTTATGACTGTATAATACTCCATGGCGTATATATGCCACATTTTCTTTATTCAGTCCACTTTTGATGTGCAGTAGAGTTGCTTTCATGTTTTTGTTATTGTAAGTAGTGTGGCAATAAACATGTGTGTGCAGGTGTCTTTTTGGTAGAATGATTTATGTTCCTCCAGGTGTATTCCCAGAAGATGGATTGTGGATCATATAGAAGTAAATTTTTAATTATTTTAGAAATCATCATGTTGCTTTCCATAGAGAAAGCATATGCTTTTTCCATAGCTCACACTTCCACCAACAGTGTAGAATTGTTCTCTTTTCACCACACCTGTACCAGTATCTGTTGTTTTTTGACTTATTAATGGAAGCCATCTTTATTGGAGTTAGGTGGTATCTCCTTGTAGTTTTGATTTACATTTCTCTGATTGGTGAGGCTGAGCATTTTCTCATGTGTCTGTTGGCTGCTTGTATGTCTTCTTTTGACAGATATCTGTTCATGTTCTTTGTCTACTCTTTTAATGGTGTTGTTTGTTTTTTTCCTTTTACTTCATTTGAGTTCCTTGTAGATTCTGGATGTTAGGTCTTTGCCAGATACATAATGTGTAAATATTTTCTCCCATTCTGTGGGTTGTTTCTTTACTCTCCTAATGGTATCTTTTGCTGTGCAAAGGATTTTCAGTTTGATGAAGTCCCACTTGTCTATCTTAGCTTTTATGGCCTTCACTTTGGGGGACTATTTCAAGAATTGGCTGCCTACTCTGATGTGCATAAGGATGTTTCCTATGTTTTCTTCTAGAATTCTTATAGTTTGAGGTTTTACGTTTAGGTCTTTGATTCATTTTGAGTTGATTTTTGTATATAGTGATAGGTAGGGGTCCAGTTTCATTCCTCTGCATGTGATTAGCCAGTTTTCCCAGCACCATATTTGCTAAATATGGTCTCCTTTCCCCAGTGATTGTTATTGGTGGCTTTGTCGAAGATGAGTTGGTTGAGAGACCATGTTTTTGCCTCTCGAATCTCTTTCCTGTTCCATTAGTCTTTGTGTCTATTCTTGTACCAATACCAGGCTGTTTTAGTTACTCTAGCCTTGTAATAAAGTCTAAAGTCTGGAAGTGTGATACCTCCTGCTTTGCTCCTTTTGCTGAGGATTATTTTGGCTATTCGTGCTCTTTTTTTGTTTCCATATGAATTTCTGTATTCTCATTTCCAGGTCTGAGAAGAATGATGTTGGCAATTTGATGGGCATTGCATTAAATTTGTAGATTGCCTTGGGTAGGATGGACATCTTGACAATATTGATTCTGGAACTCAATAAATTTTGACTGGCTATTATTGATACTAGTTTTTCTATCTTATGGCAAATTAATACCATGCTAATGAGGCTAATTAAGATGAACAGAATGGTAGACTTTGACTTCAGGTTTTTCTCTTGCTTTCCTTTCCTCCAAGAATCATACACTCTTGGGGTTGGACTCGATCTTAGAAGCCATACTGCCATACTCTAAACTACACAACTGATAATTAAGCTCCCTGAACAATATACATTCCCTACAGTCTCATCTCCTCCTGCATGCTCCTCACTTCCTTCCAAATTCTAAAATACAGAATAGCCTTGACATGCTTTTCATTGCAGAGGCTTCTCACTAGAGCATGACTAGTCTTCTTAGATTCACACAAATGAAGATTGGTAATTTACTTTTATTATTGACAAAGTGTATCAATGGGTGGTTTAGATTTAAGGCCAAAGCCAGGCATGGTGGTTCATTCCTGTAATCCCAGAACGTTGGGAGGCCAAGGCAGGAGGATTGGTTGAGCCTAGGAGTTCAAGACCAGACTAGGCAACATAACGAGACCTTGTCTCTACAAAAAATCAAAAAATTAGCTGGGTTGATGGCACATGCCTATAGTCCCAACTACTTGAGAGGCTGAGGTGGAAGGATCACCAGAATCCAGGAGGCTGCAGTAAGCCATGACCATATCACTGCACTCCAGCTTGGGTGACAGAGGGAGAACCTGTGTCAAAACAAACAAACAAGCAATAGCAAAAACAACAAAAGAACTTAAGGCCAAAATTGTACTTATGTTGTACCTCAGACTTAGGGAGCTTTAAGCCACCTTGAGTCACTGACTCAGCTTCAGAGCCACAAGTCTGCACTTCTTGGAAGCCCTTTGCCACACGGCAGGGAACAGACTGCACTGTGAGTGGACAGGAGGGGCCTGAGCTGAGTATGCTCCCTCCCAAGCCCATCTATTAGATACTCAATCCTACTCTCTACAAAGGACATGATTCACTCTGGCAGCACTGTGCAAACAGATTGGAAAGTGTAACAAGGTGGTAAAAAGACCCGCTAAAGGGCTACTGTAACAGCAATAACACTTTGCAGCCTATGTGAAAAGAAGGAAAGAAAAAACTTCGGGTGGGGTTGAAATTAAGACATCTTGTCTTATTAAACGACTTGATTCTGAGACATATCAGGTGTACATTGGGCATCTGGATTCCAGACAGGAGGAATAACCTCTCTGCCTCATATTATAATTGCTCCTTTGGGGAACATCTATTGGTTGATCCTTCAATCATATGCCCTTTTGAATTTTTCTTTTCTCCAGTAATGTGTTCTTTGTTCAAGAGGCATCAGCAGGTTCATTACATGCTATAGCCGGCTCTCAACTTGGGGGGTCGGTAGGATGGAATGGAAAAATGACCCAAGTTCCAACTCTGCCACTGAGGTAGACTGCAGTAATACTACTAATTTATTCAAGTCTCACTTTATACACTCCCCACTTTGAGATGTGTGACTTTTCCATTCCTTTCACAAAGAGGTTGAGTCTATTTTTCTGACCTTTGGACTGAATCATGTGACATGATTTGGTAAATGTGACAACAACAGAGGCTTAGCATGAGCTTGCACATTGGATTTTGCTCTCTCACTCCTGGGAATCCTTCTGATAGCATGTGACCAAGACTGGGCTAGTTAACAGAAGGATAAGAGACCACAAGGAGGGAGACTCCATTTGTCCTGAGTTTCTCAATCATTCCTGCATCTCTAGCTAAAACTCTAAGACAAGCCGGTGAGGCCACCCGAGACCATTCAACCACAGCCAAGTAGACCTAGATCAGAGAAAACATCAGCCAGCCACAGAATGGTGAGAAATAGAAAATGTTTGCTTATTTTAGTCCACTAAGTTGTAGGGTGACTTGTTAATGGAAAAAGTTTACTAATATAGCACCTTAGTAGTCATGAAGACAAAGGGAGAAAATAGTTCAACCAAGAACATGAGAAACAAGTGGTAGGTTGTAATTCAGAATGAATGTAATATTTAGCTTCCTGGGAGCCAGAGAATTAAAAGCAAAAGTGGGTGATAGAGTTTACATTATTTGAGAAAATAAGTATATAAATTCTGAAGAGGTGACAAACATTTTTTCTTTTTTAGTTGGTGTCTCATTCGTTCGTCCAGGCTGGAGTGCAGTGGCACACTCACGGCCACTTCAGCCTTGACCTGCTGGGCTTAGGTGATCCTTCTGTCTCAGCATTTCAAGTAGCTGGAACTACAGGTGTGCACTACCACACCTGGCTAATTTTTTGATTAACTGTAGAGATGAGGTCTCAACAAGTTGCCCAGACTGCTCTCAAACCCCTGGGCTCAGGCAATCCTCTCACCTCAGCCTCCCAAAGGCGCGGGATTACAGGCTTGAGTCACTGCGCCTGACCTGGTGACACACATTTTACTAGTAAAAATAAAAATAATAAATTATATGTTGTGATTGAACAGACACAAAATACCATAAAGTATCTTCACATTAATAAAAAAAGAGAAAGCAGTTCTTCATGTGAATTTCTTCTACTAATCCTCAATATATAAGTCATGATGGTTGAACAAGTTGCAGGAATTCAACTTATTAAACCCTGAAGGAATGAACAACATGTCAATTAAACTAACTGAAAATTTTAAGAATATACTTTTGGAAAGAGCTAAGTATGAAGGTAAGTCTTTAAATATGGAAGGCTTTATTGCCATTCTTTTATACTATAGACACCTTTCATATTTATTTAAATAAACTTTCACTTGAGTAAATTGGGAGTCTGAACAGATTATTTATATTTTTAAACTTAAAAGTTGTGTTACTATGGAACCCATAGTAATGTGAATTTATTAATAATTAAATATTCACCACATGAATGAAACTTGGATTTCTAAGCTCAGTTTTCATGGTATTAAATTTTTATCAATTTCTCACATTTCCTTGATCTATGCCAATAATATAAACTACTTATTGAACCCCAACTATGAGCCATATACTCTGCTAAGTGCTTTACATATATTAATTCATTCAGTCCTTTCATCTGTTGTAGAAGGTAGATATTATATGCTTCTCCAATCCTGGGCCCTTAAATGGCCCATCTTACATGTGCAAGCTTCCACTGAAACTGTATAAAAAATCTTAAGTCAATGAGGAAAATTTTGGAAAATGATTTACATAAACACAAATTAAGTTACAGTCATAAGCCAGGCATGATGGTTCATGCCTGTAATCCCAGCACTTTGGGAGGCCAAGGCAGGAAGATCACTTGAGCCCAAGAGTTTGAAGATGTGGTGAGCTACAATTGCACCACTGTACTTCAACCTGGGTGAACAGAGCAAGACTCTGTCTCTAAAGAAAAAATAATTTTAAAAAATTACTGTCATGAGTCACTTAGTGATAGGAATACATTCTGAGAAATGCATTGTTACGTGATTTCATCATTGTGTGAACATCATACAGTTTACTTATACAATCCAATGGTATAACCTATTACACACCTAGGCTGTGTGGTATACCCTGTTGCTCCTAGGCTACAAACTTGTGCAGCATGTTGTTGTACTATAAGAGAATTGTAACCCAGTGGTAAAGATATCTGAACATAGAAAAGGTAGAGTGAAAATATGATATAAAGGATAAAAAATGATACATCTGCCTAGGGCGCTTACCATGAATGAGACTTGCAGGACTGGAGTTGCTCTGGGTGCGTCCATGAGTGAGTGGTGAGTGACGTGAAGGCCCAGGACATTCCTGTCCACTCCTGTAGGCTTCATAAACACTGTACACTTAGGCTCCACAACAGCCATCTTAAAAAAAAAGTCTTTCTTCAACAATAAATTAACTTTAGCTTACTGTAACTCTTTTACTTTCTTAAGTTTTTAAGACTTTTTGACATCTGAATAATATTTAGCTTAAGACAAAAACACATTGTACAAAAATATTTTCTTTATATTATTTTTCTATAAGCTTTTTTCTATTAAATTTTTTCTTTACCTTTTAAGCTTTTTTGTTTAAAATGAAGACACAAACACACACATTAGCCTAGGCTTACACAGGGTAGGATCATCCATATTACTGTCCTCCACCTTTCTATCTTGTTCCACTGGAAGGTTTTTAGGGGCATAGCATGCACAAAGCTGTCACCTCCTGTGATAACAATGCCTTCTCTGGAGTACTACATTTTCTCTTTTTTTTTTTTTTTTTTTTGAGTCAGTGTCTCACTCCGTCACCCAGGCTGGAATGCAGTGGGACGATCATAGCCCACTGCAGGCTTGACCTCCTTGACTTAGGCAATCCTTCCATCTCAGCCTTCCAAGTAGCTGGGACTATAGAATGTGCCACTATGCCTGGCAAATTTTTAGTATTATTTTGTAGATACAAGGTCTCACTATGTTGTCCAGGCTGGTCTTGAACTCATCGGCTCAACCAATTCTCCTGCCTCTGCCTGCCAAAGTGCTGGGATTACAGGTGTGAGCCACCATGCCTGCCCAATTTTTTAAAAAATAAGTAGTAGGAGTACATGCTAAAGTAATGATTTAAAAGTATGGTATAAACCAGTAACATAGCAATTTATTCTAATTATCAAGTACTAAGTACTGTAAATTACTATATTTGCTATACTTTGTACAACTAGCAACACAGTTGTTTGTTTATACCAGTATCACCACAAACACCTGAGTAATGCACTGGACTATGACATTATGACAGTTATGATGCCACTAGGCAATAGGAATTTTTCAGCTCCATTATAATGGGACAGCCACCATATCCACGATTCATCATTGACCAAACATCATTATGTAGCACATGACTATATATCCTTATTTAAAACATACTAAAGTAAAATTAATTCCAGAATTATTTAATCAATAATTAAATATAAGCTGGATGTGATGGCTCACACCTGCAATCCCACTATACAGGAGGCTGTGGTGGGCGAATCACTTGGACCCAAGAGTTGGAGATTCCAGCCTGGGCAACATAGCAAGACTCCAGAACCCATCTCAGAAAAAAAAAAAAAAAAGAATTAAATGTAAAGCTAAGCTATACAAATTAAATGAATTATTCAAAATAAAAAAGTTTTATATCACACAAACAATTAAGAAAGTTAAAAGAAAAATGACAATAGGAAAATCATTGAATACATACTAATGAAATGATGCTTACCATTTCCTTCCCACAGGAGTATAAACATTATTGGACAGAGTTGAGAGGAACTACACTCTTCTTCTACACTGACAAAAAAAGTACAGTAGTAAGTAGCTATCGGATCCCGTTTTCCCCCCCAAAATACCCTTTTCACATAGTATATTATTCATTTTGGATTTTCTGACATCCCACAATGAAGGTGCTGTAGTAAAATCAATTCAAATAAGAAAATTTAAATCTGTGAGAACTGTCAGTTACAATAAGACCAATGGCAAAATGTCCTGGGCACCTCAGAAGAAGGTATTCACTTTTTTTCCTTTGCATTCTTTTTTCCTTTGCAGTCTTTTCTTTCTCATTCTGATTATTAAAACTTCATTAAAAAGTGGTTAGCTGATCATAGTGGCATGTGCCCATAGAGAACTGCTCTTGAGCCCAGAAGTTTGAGGTGAGTGGTGAGCCATGATCGTGTCATTGCACTCCAGCCTGGGTGACAGAGTGAGACCCCTGACTCAAAAAAAAAAGAGAAAAGAAAAGGAAAAGAAAAAGAGAATAAAGGAAAAAATGGCTGGTCCAGTGGTGTTTACAACAAATTGATCACAACTAGTTATAGATTTCTTTGTTCCTTCTCCATTCCCACTATTTCACTTGCCTAGCTTAAAAATAGGAATAAAAATAAAATAAAAAGTGAAAATTTAACTAGGCATACGGATATAAATGGTTTAATACCAAATGATAACTTCAATTTCCCCCACTTTTTATCTTGTTGTCACATACAGTTATAATCTGAAAGGAACAAGATGATCTCCATAGCATCATAACATATAAAGCCACAGTTTTTCTGAAAAGACAAAGACATACCCCAAAAAGCAGGACTTCTAAGAGCTTAAGTATGAGAATAACAATACAGAGATTCTGAGATTTCAACTTCTGATTGTGTTACATTTTATCCAGGAATAAAATGTAGTATTTTACTATCAAATGCTTACCTTCCTTGGAATGCTGTACTTACAAAAGATTTTATGAGTTAATAACTTGTTTAAAAATATAAACAATCTGGGTCAGGCTCGGTTCAACCTGTAATCCCAGCACTTTGGGAGGCCTAGGTGAGTGGACTGCCTGAGTCTGAGGGTTCAAGACCAGCCTGGGAAATTTGGTGATACGCTGACCCTGTCTCTACAATAGTAAAAAATTAGCCGGGAGTTAGCGCATGCCTATAGTTCCAGCCACTTGGAAGGCTGAGGCGGAAGGATTGCTGGAGACCAGCAGGTAGACGCTGGGGTGGCTGTGAGCACGCCACTGCACTCCTGCCCCGGTGACAGAGTGAGACTCCAGTTTAACACACACACACACACACACACACACACACACACACACACACACACACACACATTCTGGCGCTGGATATAGTAGCCTGCATTTCTTAGAATATCATTATTAGATGTCCAGATCTAATAAAAGAGACAGAAAAAGAACCTGTGTGATATATTCCATCTGCAGACATTTCAGTGCCATTAGCGGTGAACTAGCCAGAAACTGTTTAAAGACAAAAACAAAAAAACAAACATCCTCTTTCATTCAAATTCTAGAAAAACAAGATTTATACAAGTGTATTTTTAAATACCATAATAAAATTTTTTAAAAAATTAATTTCTGTTGTGGATTCCAATTTTCCACTGGTGTCAGTAAATATGAAAGACCCTCCTCTAAACTTGTATAATGCACAGTAAACAAGGGAGCAGTTTTTGCTCACTAACTATGTGGCAAGAGGCAGTACAGTTTAGTGATTGGGAGTCTGGACTCTTCAGACAGGCTACCTGGGTGTTCATCCTGGCCTTGCACGGTTAACTGTGGAATATTGGGCTAATTACCTGACTTCTCTGGGTCTCAGTGTACCAGACAGGGAACACCAGCAGGAAACAGATGACATCTCAAACTGGGCTATTGGAAGAGAGTTTAACAAAGGTTTAACAAGTATGCAAATCAGTGGACAGGGGTAGCAAAATCATCAGGGATAATACAGAACCCTGTCACCATGCCTAGGAGTGAGAGGAAAGAGCAGAAGAGTAGTCAGGAGAGTTATGTGATGACTGCCTTGAGTACAATCTTTTTTTTTAAGTTGGAGTCTCACGCTGTCACCCAGACGAGTGCAGTGGCCGCTCCCGGCCACCGCAGCCTCGACCTGCTGGGTTCTGGCGATCTTTCCGCCTCAGCCTTCTGAGTAGCCGGAATTATAGGCATGCTACCACGCCTGGCTGATTTTTTGATTTATTGTAGAGATGAGGTCTCGCTGCCCAGGCGGGTCTCGAACCCGCGGGCTCAGGCAATCCACTCACCTCAGCCTCCCAAAGGCGCGGGATTACAGGCTGAGCCACCGAGCCCGGCTAGTACAATCTTTGATGGAGGCAGCAACTGCACAAGGTAATAAATACCTAACCTCACTCTTTCAATTTCCTGTCCATATTCTTTAGTGGTCCAACCCAACAGGAAAGCAAAGGGTAAGGGAGTTCCTTGATGTTGTCCATTTAAGTGCCTCTCCTGGTACAGAGTGTTGGGTGGTGAAGGGATAAAAGTAATCTCGTCCACGTATGGTGGCTCATGCCTGCAATTCCAGCACTTCAGGATGCTTAGGCAGGAGGATCTCTTGAGACCAGGAGCTTGATACCAGCTTGAGAAACATAGTGAGACCACCCCCTTCACCACAAAAAGTACAAAACAAAAATAGCCAGGCGTAGTGGTGCCTGCCTGTAATCCCAACTACTTGGGAGGCTGAGGTGGGAGGATCGCTCAAGCCCAGGAGTTCAAAGTTGCAGTGAGCTATTATTGTGCCACTGTACTCTGGTCTGGGCAACATAGTAAGACCCAGTGTTTAAAAAAAAACAACAAAAAACTGAATCTAGAGGAGCAAACAAAAGGTCTCCAACATAGTCTTCAAATCTTTAAAATTAGAATAAAAACAGTAGCCCGTTTCATCATTTCAAAAGAATTAAATGATAGACTTCAAGTACATGTAAGGACCTAAGGGACTAAGTGGCACACTGTAAGCATTGGAGCATTTTACATTCATTATCTCATTTAATTCTCACAACTCTGCAGAGTGGGCGCTATTTTAATCCCCACTTTATAACTGAGAATAATCATGTTTAGTGATTAAGAAATTGTACAAGATCAGACAGCTAATAAAAAAGGTACAATCCAAGTCTTGCTTCTAAACTAGGTTTCTTAATCACTATGCCACGAGGAGATTGTTATAATGAAATGCTGCAGAATTGCCCATCTACCAGTTTTGTTAAAAGAGGGTACAGACCTTTTGGGAAGTTAATTGGGTGATAGTCTCAGGAGAAAGCCTGGGATAGACCAGGTGAGAACTGAAAATATTTAGCCTACAGCAGAGAAGAATTTTAAGCTGCCTTTGAATATTTAAAAGGGTCACTGAATCTCTTTAGTGCTATTCCAGAGAAAGGGGTTAGGACCAATGGATGGAAACTGGAGAAAAGCTGTGACTCAACACAAGAAAAAATTTGCTAGGAGTAGGCAGAGCTGCTTAGGAGGCATGAGTTCCATGTGGTTAGAGATATTCAAACACAGGCTGGACAATTAATAGAAGGATACCCAAGACGAGATTAAGTGTCAGATGGCAGCTAGGTTAGATAGATGACCTTTAAGACTCTTTACAACACTACATTAAAAACAAAAAGATACAGCTCTCTTTCCTCTAATCAACAGATCGTCTTGCTGCACTCTATCTAACTCTGCCACCTCTTCCTCTGTTGCTTCCCCCTTTATTGCAGCAAAGCTCACTGAGCTTGAGCTAGACAATCCATCAGAAAAATATTTTTAATTTTAGATTCTGTATTCCTTTCCTTGTCCTTCTCCTTTGTTTTTTTCAATTTTATTTATTTTCAAAATTGACATATAACATGTTCTGACATATATATATGTATGTGCGTGTGTGTGTGTGTGTGTGTGTGTGTGTGTATGTATATATGTATATATATGTGTATATATGTATATATATATATATATATATATATATATATACAGTGACATTTAAAAAAAATTTTTATTTTTGACTTGGAGTCTCACCCTGTCGCCCAGGCTGGAGTGCAGTGGCATGCTCGTGGTCACCCCAGTGTCGACCTGCTGGGCTCAAGTGATCCTTCTGCCTCAGCCTTCAAGTAGCTGGAACTACAGGCACGTGCCCCCACGCACGGCTAATTTTTTACTTATTGTAGAGACAAGATCTCGCCAAGTTGCCCAGGCTGGTCTCAAACTGGCAGGCTCAGGCAATCCACTCGCCTCGGCCTCCCAAAGTGTTGGGATTACAGGTTGAGTCACTGAGCCCAGCCGTGACATTATTAAATTGAAAATAGACTAACTCAAACTTACCCTCAACCTCATTTATGTAGAAATAGCTCTGGAAAAAAAATTATTCACCTATTTTTTTTTTTTTGAGTTGGAGTCTCACTCTGTCGCCCAGACTGGAGTGCAGTGGCCGCTCCCAGCCACTGCAGCCTCGACCTGCTGGACTCCAGCGATCCTTCCGCCTCAGCCTTCCAAGTAGCCGGAATTACAGGCATGCGCTACCGCACCCAGCTGATTTTTTGATTTATTGTAGAGATGAGGTTTCGCTGCCCAGGCGGGTCTCGAACCCTGTGGGCTCAGGCAATCCACTCACCTCAGCCTCCCAAAGGCACGGGATTACAGGCTGAGCCACCGAGCCCGGCTTATTCACCTACTTTTTATGCCTTATTTTATTCAGAAAAATAAGAAGACTTACAAAGATACAGTAAAATAAATTAGATTAAGCAAAACTGAGAAAAATAAAAAGAGATGAAAAAGTCAAGATAAATCTAATTTAGAGATAAATTAGGGTTATATACTATCTATCTGTATATTACGCATATACTATACATATATATATATACTTGTGGTATAGATGCACACAAATATGCATCTATCACTACACTTACCACAGGTAGCTCTTTCTCATACTAAAGGGCAAGCCTGGCCCATTGCATATAGACCAGTCCATATAGACCAGTTTCTCAGAAGAAATATTGTCATTGTTCTTGGATAAGATAGAAATTTCTTAGTATTATCCTCATAACCAGGAGTGTGTGGTAAATGTTGAACAGTGACTTTCTGGAAAAAAAATGAATATATGTACATAAACTTATGATGATTACTGATAATAAAGAAAGCAACACACAATTTAAAAAATACACAGTACTCTTTATTGTAACTTCTGTATAGCTGATTCTCACAGAATGCTTTTCTTGATTTTGCTAGCAACTATCATTGTACTTCAGTCATGATTTGACAGATGAAGAGGTATTTCAATCTGCTGTTTCCCTAATAAATTTGTCATTAAATATGATATTTAACACGAATGTTGGCTACATATTTTCATTTATGTTAGCAAGTAAAACAATAATTATGTAAGTCAGAACTTCATGTATGTGTTAAGGTCAGTGACATGAGCAATGTCTTTGCTGAATTAGATATAAGCTTTTGAGTTCTGGAATAATATTTTGTCTATTTTTGCTCTATTTACAGTGAAAGCTTCAAACACAACAAACTTTGACGTTTCATGTGCATTATTAATATTGTTTCCTTTACTTAAGAAAGTCTAGACCAGGGGCCAATGATCTGTGAACCCTGGGCCAAATCTCTGTGGAGTGATTTTCTTGTCTTTGAGCTAAGAATGGTTTTATACATTTTAAAAGTGTTCTAAGAAAATAAAAACAAAACCAAAGAAGACTATGCAACAGACTGTATGTTTAAAGTTATTTGGTATTTTGCAGGAAAAAAGTGCTGCCCTGGCACAAGCAACAAACAAATCAAGCCCCGATTTGTAAAGTTTACCAGTTTCCATGGTATAAATACTCCCACCATGGGTGACTGAAACCTATCTCTGTGACCTCATTGAACATGGAGTTGGGAAGGAAAACACAGTAGCATACTATTATAAAGGTATTTTTGCCACACAGAAACAAAGGTGTAAATAACCTCAAAAGTATAGAGAATAGTAAAACATAGTAACGTAATTAGAATGCAACAAATTTTGAGTTTTAATTACTTTGACTTTTAATATAACTTGTTTACTGATATGGTCATATAATTAAATCTCATTTATTTATTTTTGAGTCGAGGTCTTACTCTGTTGCCCAGACTGGAGTGCAGTGGCATGATCATGGATCACTGCAGCTTCAGCCTCCTGGGCTCAGGCAATCCTTCGGTTTCAGCCTCCTGTGTAGCTGATATTATAGGCACACACCACCACACTGCCTAATTTTTTGATTTTTTGTAGGGATGAGGTCTTGCTATGTTGTCTAGGCTGGTCTTGAACTCTTGGTCTCAAGCTACCCTCGTATCTCAGCTTCCCAAAGTGCTGGGATTACAGGCATGAATCACTACACTCATCTTAATTTAACTTTTAATAATGCCTGTGTTTAACACCTGCATGCAAGATTCCTGAAAATTTAACGATCTGCTTTTGCAAACCTGTATGAACCAGGTCCAGCATTCCACCCCATAATCCATTTCCAGATGCCCTCTGAGATTAGAAAAACCAGGGTATCATGCAAAGTACAGAACAGTTGAAAGGAAGCTATTACTTATTTTCCCTCCTTCTAGAATGAATGTGTATTACCCATGAAATAATTTAATGAGCGTTTTCTTTATCATTGCAGTATGTTGACAAACTAGACATTACAGACCTCACGTATCTTACTGACAAGAATTCAGCTGAAAAGAATTGTGCAAAATTCACTCTGGTTTTGCCAAAAGAGGAAGTGCAACTGAAGGTGAGTGAGAGGAACAGTGGTTTGTGAAGGGTGGTGGTTATAAATAACATTCAACTCTTTACACCCAGTGGCTGAAGGAAAGAGGAATAATAAGAGGGGCTACATCTTTGTTAATGTTTCTTGCTTGCCTTTGGCTAAGAACTAGTTTTTAGAATTGGGATTTTAAAGACCATGCTCACTTGTTTATTATACAAGCACCATGAAACCATATACTTCTGTCCTCTGACAAAGTCAAGGATCCCACCTGGTGTTTAGGGTTTCTCTTGAATCAGCATTCACTGAGAGTCAATTAAAGTCAACCAACAACAACAGTAATAACACAAAAAGAACAACTTGCAGTTGAATAAGATGTACTTGGAGACTTTCCCAAGAGATTACTGATGGACCTTGAAAACATTAATCTTTAACCTTTAGATTCCTGAGATGTGAATCACCTGTACTTAGGACATCCAGGCCTCACCCCAGGATATATATTGTAGGGAAGCGCCCCAGATGACACGAGGATGTAGTGGTTTAAAGCATAGGATTGAAATCAGATACCTAGGTTTGAATTTCAGCTGTTTTATTCAGTAGCAAGTTACTTATCCTCTTTGTGTCTTCGTTTCTTCACTCAGAAGTTGTTTTTGCTCAGATGTAACCGTCTCACTGAGGACTACCTGGACCACATCATTAAAATGTTAATCTTTTTCTCCTCCCCTACCTCCCAATCCCACTCCCAATCTCTCTTACCTTGCTCTACACTTTATTTTTCCTATTTATTTCTTCTGACACTATACAATTTACTATTATGCTTATTATTTATTGTTCCTTGCAAGAACTAAAGTTCCATGAAAACAAGGATTTTTGTTTTGTTCCCTGATATAAACCAAAGATACTCAATAAATATCTGTTAAATGAACAAACATGTAAAAAAATACTACTTTTTGCTGAGTTGCCATGAAAATTAAATCAAGCAATAACTGTAAAATGCTTAGAACAGTAGCTACCATTATAAGCACTCAAAAGACACTTACTGATATTATTATTAGTAGTAGTAATAGTATTTAAAGCCAAGAGTTGGGAATTTCTACATTGGTTGCCCCAAACTTAAAGCCAGTTAATGTTAAATACTAATGGAGAGAATAACAATGAATTGACATATTGCAAAAATGTTTCCCAATATTTAATTTTTTCTGAGTTAGGTATATTTGTACAATTTTACTTGTTTAAGTAAGCAAACAGATTAAAGTGATACATTTCTGTCTTCTGGTCAAATAAGTATTGAAATATTTTATAACATACACAATAGTTCTAAGCAAAAAGGAAAAATGAATTGTTCTTTTTTAAAACAAATGTATTTCAACAGAATAATATGCATTTGCCAGTCTTGCTGGGTTTTGATGGATTACATATTTTAAATCACATTAAACACCAAATTGTTTTGAAGTTAATTAAAAGTATTAATGCTCAAAGTCACTCATGTGTTTCCTTTGTCTTTATCTGGTTTTGTCTCCAACTTTAGACAGAGAACACAGAAAGTGGGGAGGAATGGAAAGGCTTCATTCTTACGATAACAGAGGTAGGAAGGTCATTACTTGTGATTGATTTATTTTTTCAAGCAAATACTTGCTGAGCACCTACCATTAACCATGAAGAGTGAAAGTGTCTGAAGATACAGCAATTGAAAAATATAGATCTAATCCTTCACTTACTCATGAAAGTCATATTTTTATAGGATGGTGGAGAGGGAGAAGAAAACATGTAGATAAACAAGATCATTTTGGCTTGATATAATTGTTGTGAAGAAAATAAACAAGGCAATGTGGTAGGGAATAACAGGTGGTAAAAGAGATCTGCATTTTGGTGTTATCCTTTTGACACAGTGGTCCTTTGTATATTCTGATATTTGTAGATTACACCTCACCTTCTAAAATATATTCCAATCTCTTTCTTATTCATTTAATACATATTTATAAAATGTTAACTGACATGAATTTTATAAATAACACAGATAATATAACAGGGAGAGTTCATAAAAATGATAACTCACCTTTCTGCATTTGTTTAGTGAGTCTTAAAACAAAAGATGCTTATCTGTTCAACTCTGTGACATCTTATCAGAGGCAAATAGTAAGATCTACTGCTTAGCGTTAACTGTTACAGCAAGATAACGTCCATTATTTTAAATAATGCCACTGCTGCAACTGTCTTGGAAACATGAGGTATTTTGATAGCCAGCCACCCAAAGAGCACCATGTTCTTTAATTCTTTTAAAGGATATAAAAACTTGCCACGTTTATTAGAGTCAGTTAAACACTCTATCCCAAGCTAGTTTCTCAGTAAAAGCTTTGCAGTCACATGAAATAAGCATTGCACTTTACCAAGATGATAGATGCTGATTCTTTATCTCAGTCAGTAACATGTAACAGTTGAAGGTTCAACTGAAAGTCATAGGAGACTAGAAAAGTGGGCCAGTTAAAGATGTGAAGGGCTGGTTGTTGTGGCATACTCCTATAATCTCAGTGCTTTGGGAGGCTGAAGAGGGAGGATTGCTTGAGCTCAGGAGGTTGCAGTGTGCACCACTGTACTCTAGCCTGGATGACAGAGTTAGACGTCGTCTCTTAAAAAACAATAACAATGACCACAAAAACACACACATAAATATATTACAAAATAAAAGATAAAATTCATGTGAGATTTCATGAGAAGACAAGTTATCTCCAGTTTAGTGCTCTGTAAACGTTGTTTTGTGACATGGTCCCAAATCACTGTTGCATGTTCATTTACACTGTGTTGTTATTAGGAACACTTTTATAGAGAAGTGTGAAAATCACAGACTGTATATATTTGAAGAGCTGAGACATTGCTTTTGAATAAGTCCCAGCGTGAGTACCAGTTCCTTAACTTATTAGCTATGTGATCCTAGACTAGTTATTTAATCTTTCTGAGCCTGTTTTTTTTTCATTTCTAGTGGGGATAATAACTTGTAGCATTGTTGTAAGGACTTGTAATAACACATATGCCATATTTGAGCTATAATAGTCAATTAATAAGGATATCTGTCTCATTTACTTTTTTCCTCATTATTTTTTTTTTCTGGTTTGGTATATAAGGAAATAGCTTTATCTAGAAGGATGGTCTCTAAACCTTTTGATTATGTACCCCTATTAGTAAATTTTCATATAAATTTCATATATACATATATACATGTATATATATATACATAATAAAACATAAACAATAATAAGAACTAATGAAATAGTTACTTAATAGAAAGTGAAGGTTTAATGTTTTCTTCCCACACTCTAATGTACTTTATTGTATATCTCTTGGAAAACTTTCACTCCCCTCTGAAGATAAAGGTGATAATCACACATGGCTGCCTCCAAATATAGACTAGCCAGTGTCACATTAAGAAACATATTCTACCATTCAAACTACACCTTCTAAAAACACATAGCCTATCATAATGAGGTCTAAATTGGAAGTATAAATAATAATTCAGAAAGGCTATGTAGATGAATCAATCCAAAATATATCTCTAGAAAAGTTAACAACACAACACCACCAAATTAAGTAATAAATAGAGAAGTATCATAATTCTAACGTACAAATAAATGTTCACACAAACACAAAACACAGACCTTCGATCACTGATTTTCTGTCAATCTAACAAGCAGTTCCACCTGAACCCCATGATGCCATAGGGCTGGGGAGTTTATTCCAGGTTACTCTAAGAGAATGAGGCACTTTGAAGGTACTCTGGCATTTCATTGGCATTGATGAACTAGTGGACTCAGAATGGAAAATGTGAGGTTTTTTGTTACTCAAATTAGCTTTTAGTGTAAGGTGGGTATACGCTGTTGTGAAGTCAAACCAAAAGGAAGATTTACTGGAAGAGAGTAGGCACTCTGCGCAGGTTCTAGTTAGCGTAGAGCCAATCCTAAGACACCCCCCGTAGACTGAGATCCTCTCTTGGTTATTTTACCCATCCATCTCTGTCAGGTAACTCTATAGGACCAGAACAGACTCATCTTTACTAAAGCCAGTAAGCTCTTCGGCTGTTTTCTTGTCTGCCTACTCTTTTCATTGGTTTCAGCTGTCAGTTCCCCAACATGTGTCACTTCTACCTGGGCAAATAATTAGACTGCACGAAGCCCTAGATAGAGAAAAGAGAAGGAGGATTGAGACAGAGAAGAGTACATCTGTGGAAAAAGAGAAGGAACCAGTTGAAGATTATGTGGATGTACTGAATCCCATGCCAGCGTAAGTGCACAATGAATCCAGTTTATTCATTCAGTTGTTAAAACTAATTTCTCATTACCAAGGAGAGTTAGCCACCTGACCTTATTAAGCAGTCTTGGGAATAAGTATCAAAATGTTTTGTTGATCATGGCATAGAAGAGGAAATGTGGCAAGTACTCAGAGATACTCTCAACCCTCTTACCACATAGGAAATCCCCTTCCACCCACGTCTTTAGACCAAATAGATATACTTTCCAGAGCTCAAACCTAAATAAAAACTCCTATGAAGAAGGCAAGAAAAGATTTTTTGTTAACCATGCAACTTTATGATTGACTGATTTCCTACCAAAAAGTTATACCAAAGAATTTTAAATACCTAGAATGTTCTATTCAACTGACCACTCAGTGAGTAGTCATTGAGTTTGAACTTTGAGGAAGTCCCTGTGTAAAGTGTTGCTGGAAAAACAAGGAGGTACAGGATATGTTAAATTCAGCAACATCCTACATTTATCTTTTATTTTGTTGAAAAGACTGTGAGTTCTTTCCTTCTGGAATCTTGGTGCTCTTGTCAGTAAAACTTGGTCAGGTACCATCTTTGACACAGGTTCTGTTACATATTCTACCTGTACTACAATCACTGAAACCTGCCAGTCATCACTTTTGCCTGAACCAATGACAACTAGTGGACTGACAGGTTGAAAGTCACACAGATGGCTTCTTTTACTTTCTTTTTTTCCTTCAATAAAACAATTAATATGTGTTTATTACAGATAGTAAAAAGATTAAAATCAGTCTGGGTATGGTGACTTATGCCTGTAATCCTAGCATTTCGGGAGCCTGAGGAGGGAGGAGTGCTTGAGGCCAGGAGTTTGAGTTCAATGTGGGCAACATAGTGAGACCTTGTCTCTATTTTTTAAAACAAAACATTTTGTTTAAAAAAATAATAAAATTATTCCTTGTCTCACCACTCAGAGATATATGCCATTACAATTCTGGAGTATTGACTATTCTACCAGATTTTCTCTAAGAATATGACTATATATTTTCTTGACTACAACATACAGATGGCTTTTGATTTGTGATGGTTCAACTTGTGATTTTTTAAAAATATAAGTTCATGCAAAAGCAATATGCATTAAGCAGAAACTTTTTTTTTTTTTTGAGCTGGAGTCTCACTCTGTCACCCAGGCTAGAGTGTAGTGACATCAATGCCATTGCAACCTTGCCCTGCTGGGCTCAGGTGATCCTTCTGTCTCAGTCTTCCAAGTAGCTGAAGAAACTGTACTTTTTTGAGTACCCATACAACCCTTCTGTTTTTCACTTTCAGTACAGTATTCAATAAATTGCATTAAATATTCAACACTTAACTATGTCATAGAAAGACTTATTATTCCCAAACAGTTCAGACATCTCCTCAAATATCAGTTGTTTAAAACACTGACCACACAAGAGAAGCATTTAGAGATGTTTTGTATCCCTGAAAAGAACCCTCAACAAATATTTATTCAAGATCTTATTTGTAACTGAGATTGGGGACACATTGTTAATTCTTGTGTTCGATTGTCAAAGGGTGATTTTATACTGATCATGGATACCGTCCCAGGTTGTCTTTGTTTAAAGATGCTTTGGAGAAATGAAGGAAGGCCTTAAGTATTAGCATACCTAGAGTAGCACAGGCCTCTAAGAAGAGTTCATTGTAATTTTATAATTATAATCTGGAAGTTTTAAGAAAAGCTAACAACTGAAGCTCTCAAAGTTATTTTGGTAGCATTTTTTTCCCCAAGTAATGGTCTTAAGTTAAAAAAAAATTCTGTTTTATAATCTCACCTCTGTAGATGTTTTTATGCAGTGTCTCGGAAAGAAGCCACTGACATGCTCCAGAAGAATCCTTCTCTGGGAAACATGATTCTGAGGCCTGGGAGTGACAGTGGAAACTACTCCATCACAATCCGGCAGGAGAAAGAGTATGTTTAATTTTTAAGATGTATGGAATTGTTAAAAACACTTTATCACTTTAGAAAGCCAAATCAGACGAATTCAGATCAGCACCTATTATGTGTTTTGCTGGGGCTAAATAGATGAACACAAGAATATCGTGAAAACAATGTGAAAGACTGAGCCAACCAGTAGTGGGAATCTGCCGGGGGGTCGGGGGGAGGTGGGGGGCACACCTCCTCAACAAGGGTACCTGCATAATGAACATTTGTAAACCTAACCCTGAATTGTACCCCACATCTTTGCAATTAAAAAAAGACTGAGCCAACACTAACATCTATAGCAGGAAAGAAGAATGAGAATTATTTTGGTTCTGGATATAGTTATACTCCTCATTCATTCAATTCCACACATTTTTATTTATTTATTTTTAGAGACAGACTGGAGTACAGTGATGTGATCATAGTTTACTGCAGCCTCAATTCTTGGGCTCATGTGGTCCTCCCAACTCAGCCTCCATGGTAGCATGTGCCACCATGTTCAGCTAATTTTTAAAATTTTTGGCAGAAATGGGATTTTGCTAGATTGCCCAGGCTGGTCTCGGCTTCCTGGTTTCAAGTGATTCTCCCACCTCGACCTCACAAAGCACTTAGGATTACAGGCATGAGCCACTGCACCGGGCCCAATTCAATAAATATTGAGCAGCTATGTGCCAAGTAATACTTAGGCACTGAGTATACAGCAGTGAAAAAATACCACAGCCCTGCCTGTATTGGTTTGAGTTGTCTAACAATAAAAAAAATAAATAAAAACATCCCTGGCTTCAACCTTCAATTAATTTACATTCTTGTAAGGAGACAGACTTAAAATAAATATATAGCTAAAAATATATATAGAGTGGTAAGGTCTATGAAATAAAATAAAGCAGGCTGAGAGAAATAGGACTCTCCTTAGAGGTGATATAAAGACCACATTTCTGTGGTTGCTATTTTTTTTTTATAGAGTTGTCAGGGAAGGTCTAATTTATTTTTTATTTTTGAAAATTTTTTTGAGTTGGAGTCTCATTCCCTTGCCCAGGCTGGAGTGCAGCGGCACCTATGCTCATGGCCACCCCAGTGTCGATCTGCTGGGCTCTAGCAATCCTTCTGCCTCAGCCTTCCAAGTAGCAGGAACTACAAGTGCACAGCTACCATGCCCAGCTAATTTTTTATTTATTGTAGAGATGAGGTCTCGCCAAGTTGCCTGGGCTGGTCTTGAACCCAAGGGCTCAGGCAATCCATTTGCCTCGGCCTCCCAAAGTGCTGGGATTATAGGCTGAGCCACCTAGCCCAGCCAAAGGTCTGCTTTATTAACTGACATTTAAGCAGAGACCAGAAGGAAGTGAGAGAACAAACTATGCCAATATCTGGGTCAAAAGCGTTCCAGGCAGCAAGTGCATAGGTCTCAAGACAGAAGAGTGCTTGGCTTGTTCAAGAAACAGAAAGAGGCCACTGTGACTGCAATGATGTAAGCAAGAAAAGTGGTAGGAGATGAGATTCCAGCCCTACAGGTTATTGTCTGGACAAGGGTTTTACTCTGAATGACATGAGAGGCCATTGATCTGTTGACATACCTAACTTATCTATAAAAACGGCCACCTTGACTCTTGAGTGTTCTAGTCTTTATGGGGATAATATTATTGTATTAACTTTTTCTTTCTTTTTTTTTTTTTTTGTCAGGGTCTCACTCTGTCACCTAGGCTGAGTTCAGTGGCCCGATCACGGTTCACCACAGGCTCAAACTTCTGGGTTCAAGTGATTCTCCTGCCTCCCCCTCCCAAGTAGCTGGGACTACAGGCCCATGCCACCACACTTGGCTAATTTTTCTATTTTTTTGTAGAGACAAGGACTCACTCTGGTGCCTAGGCTGGTCTCGAACTCCTGGACTCAAGCAATCTCCCACCTAGGCCTCCCAAAGTGCTGGGATTATAGGCGTGAGCCACTGCATCTGGCTATTCTATTAATGTTTTAACTGTAACATATCTATCTACCAATCTACCCCATAAATATCTATAATTCTAAATAGATTGATATAAAGACATTGATGGTGAATAAAGACAGTAAACAGCAAATAATCACTTTCAGGACAAAATTAAAATTATGGCATTATGGCAGCCTTGCTAGTATGAGCGATGGCCCAACAATCTTCATTTGCTTGCCAATTACTCCATATAAACAGATAATTGTCTTTATACACTAGCCCTGTTTACTGAACGGATGGCGATATTAGATAGCAAACCAGATTATGGCTCTATAAGAGAATGTGTATGTGTGTGTATTTTTCTATAATGAACATGTCAATTTAACCATCTCATGATTTCATTATTTTTTGTTTCTTATATGCTAACATTTGGAATTAACAGATTTTTTATTCCACTGAAATATGGTAGAATAGCATAGACTTTCCAACCATAACTTATTTGATTTATAATTTAATTAACTATCTACCTTGAAACAAATCCAAAAGAAATAAGTTATTCTATTTATTGATTGGTTGATTGATTGTTGGAGTCTCATTCTGTCAACCAGGCTAGAGTGCAGTGGTGCATTCAAGGTTCACCATAATCTCCATGTAGGCCTCCGTAATAGCTGGGACTACAAGTGCATGCCACCACACAGAGTGCATGCCACCACACCTTACTAATTTTTTTACTTTTTACTTTTGTAGTGACTAGGTTTTTCTATGTTGCCCAGGCTGGTCTCAAGCTCTTGGGCTCAAGCAATCCTCTCATCTCAGCCTCTCAAGGTGCTGAGACTATAGGCATGAGCCACCATGCCCTGCCAAAATAACTTTTCTTGCTGTTATGACTGCCATTAAGTATCAGTTTAGAGGAACTCCTGGGAGTAAAGTAGATTTTTCTGTTTAATATATCCTGGTCAAGAAGTTTGTCTTTTTTCATGTTTTAGAAAATTGTATATCATACAAATCACAAAATATCTTTAACAGTTTACTTCTCTTTTTAAAAATGAGGAATTAAAACTGAATTAAAATATAGATTTTTTTAAAAGACATATTATAACCGTTTGAAAGCAAAATCAGATCACAAAAGACAGTGATTTTTTTCCTTCATGTAATTTCTTGATTTCATTGATCCATTTGCATGTGAACCTTGTGTTACCATTCTGCATTAAATGAACAAAGTCCTTAGACCTGATGGCTCTTTAAGGTCTGTATATTTCTTGCACAATAGCAGCCTGATCTCTTTTAAGGTGATCTAAATTAGTCCAACTTTTGCATTTCATTTTCCATACAATTGAAATAACTCTTATCTATGAGAAATAACTCTTATCTGCTACAAATGTGGTTTGTGACCAAATGGAATGAAATTTCTATACTTAGGGTATGAATTTAAGTCTCAGTTTTACTCATGTTTGTATTGTATTTAAGCTATCTTTAAAACCCGAGAGTCTGGGAAAAGAATTCACAACAAAGTTGCATAATTCTGATTTTAGTAAGCTCATTTTGGTTTGCATTCATATAGAAATTCGTGGTTTTGTCAGCTGATGGTCATAAAAACCCATGATATTTAATAAAACAAATCACCCTCTCCCCAAAAATTCATATTTGGAAAGCAAGAAGTGAGGTAGAATGGTCAAACTAGAGTAATCTATGTGCTTACTGAGGCTTTGGGAGATAGATAAGATCAATTTTAACTGTGTTGTACAAATATTCTTTATGTGCTAGATCCATCTACGATGTAAGAGTATAATGTGTGTTCTGTAGTGCGTTAGAAGAGGCTTTTTAGAATGCTTGGAGTTAGTATATTCTATTTAACAGGTCATTTAATTTTAAAGGGAAGCAATTATAGAGAGTATTATCATTTTAGCTTCTTATACTATAGAGCTTAATGTAAATAATTTGGTAGAAACCTAGACGATTAGGGATCACCTGTTTCACCCACAAAACCAATTCATTCTCTCATAGGTTATAGGAGAAACATTCAGCCATGCAAGTTAAGATGAGTGTTTCTGGTAAAACACTAGCTGAAAAGGACATGTTGGTTTACAAAGCAGTACTAGAAAATAAAATTATCTTCATCTGTTAACAGATCAGCTGTGGGAGGGAAGATTGTCCTCAGGAATAAACAAAAGCCATTCAATGCCAAATTATCAGGTGACTCCCCTCTTGGCGTAGAATATTATCTACCTTTACCAAGTCCAGTGGTGTGTGAATTCATAAGACATAAAGCTATATTATTAAAATAAACTTCATGATTTGATTTTCTTGAAATTATTTTGACTAGGTGCCAAAGTAGTAGGAAAACTTTGGAAAGCCATTAGCTAAGGAAGCAGTAGAAAATATTTACCTATAATTCATTCATTTGCAAAACTGAGGTCAGATGTGGTCAGAACAAATACTTATAACCACATTTAAGGCCATATATTTAAAACAAAACAAAACAAAACAAAAATACCTAGTTACTTATGTTTTGAGGTCATCAGGAAACCTGAACAATTTTAATTTTATCACTCTTGTGTTTTTTCAACTCTATTTCTTTTGGAAAGCAAAACAAAACATGAAAGAAAGTCTAAAATGAGAGCCAAAGTTTAAGCAACTTCAATGTATTTCTTTTCTATCTCATGAAATGAATTGGTTTTGTGGGTGAATCATCTAGAAACCGAGATGATTCCTAATCATCTAGGTTTCTACCAAATTATTTACATTCAGCTCTATAGTATAAGAGGCTAAAATAATAATACTCTCTACAATTGCTTCCCTTTAAAATTCATTCTCGTCCTCATGGAAAATACTGTGTGTCTCAAAGTTTTTATTGTGCCTGAAGGAAATGTTTGCCAGCACTCAACACAAGGCCCACAAATGGTGACCTGTAAGGGGGAAAATAGTTGCTGTTAATAAAAGCCACCATGTCATCATCATCATCATTCATGGCAACACTGTGGGAGGAAAAGTGGCAAAGGTCAACAGAATCCCTTGGAACTTCTGACTGATAGAAAGAACTAAATTCTGAGACAGTGAGTGAGATAGAAAAGAAATACATTAGAGGACATTGATGAAATACATTGATGAAGAGGACGAGACCCACAGAAACTACTAAATTAAAGCAATAAATTTTAAAAGTAGCAAAGAATAGTTTATAACTTTCCAAGGGCTTAAATGTGCCAGAAACTAATTTAAAGGACTTTGCAAACATTAACTCAAAACAGCCCTGTGGAGCAAAGCATCACCAGAAGAGCAATCACTTATTTCATAGGACTACAGAAATTCTAATTGAAATTGAAGAGTTTTCAAGTGTAATTGCCTAATTACAAAGATCTTTTTATAACAGGGGTAAAGATAAAGCCAGAACCAATCACCTCATAAGGGTATTTGTAAAACCTCCTCTGTCCAAAATGTTTCTTTCCCTTGCCAGTCTGTAACTGATTCCTGAAGTTTCAGCATTAAGGAATACCTTCTTTCAGGAGAAAACAGTGTTGGTTAGGTTCTATCTCATGTTTTGAAGGTAGGTCATTGGAATTAATTCATTAGCTGTTTTCCACTGTGATATCCAATGGAAAGATTTGGATAATAATGGTGATGAGGAAAGAGTCTCCTGAATAGATAGATGACTTTGGTGTAGTTCAGTCTTTCAAGAATATTAACTGGAAATGAGAGAAGAAGAAGAAAGAAACAGAAGGGAGGGAGGGAAGGAAGGAAGGAAGGAAGGAAGGAAGGAAGGAAGGAAGGAGGGGAGGGGAAGGGAGGAGGAGGAGGGAGGGAGGGAAGGGAGGGAGGGAAGAAAGAGAAGAGAAGAAGGAGAAAGTGGGAAGTCCCTGCAGATCAGCTTGACCTGAGAAAAATTTTGCTTTGGACAGCTACTGTACATAGGACAAATGTTCAGTTAGTTTGTCATTCAAGCAAATGGCAACATAATAAACACTAGTACCTATGTCAACATTAGAAAAAGTTTTGGTTCTAACACTCTTAGCATATGAATCATGGGAGTTCAAGACAAACATCTCTATTCAAAACTAACTGGCATGGACAATGACTTTTTATCTCAGTATATATTTGTTTAGTTCTAACAGATAACACTACAAGATGGACTCCTAATATTTTTAAAGTTCAGTTTCACTAAAGATTTATTGTGTGCCTAATGCTAGAATAAAAGAATGAGCAGAATATGCTTCTTGTTCATAAGCAGCTCATACTTAATGAAATACCATGTGTTTACAGTGGTATCAATTTAGAGTACTATGTGACTACAGAAGAGAAGACATTTGGCCAGGTGTGGTGGCTCATGCCTGTAATCCTAGCACTTTCGGAGGCTGAGGTGAGGTGAGAGGACTGCTTGAGCTCAGGAATTTGAGACCAGCCTAAGCAACATGACAAGACCTCACTCCTATTAAAAAAACTTTTTAAATTAATACACAAAAAAATTTTTTAAAAAGAATAAAGACATTAAGTGAGCTGCTGTACTCACAGTCCCATCTATGTGTTCATATAGTGTCTAACACATAACATTTTCCGTATTGCTAAGTCAGCCCCAAAGTTAGCAGATATCCAGGGTGATATGAGCTATTAGGAATCACAGTTATTGAGGGCTTTCTGGTTAAATTAGTGATTATGTAGAAGAAAGCAATTTTTTACATAATTATTTCCACTTTTAATATAGAGAATATGTATTTGATTTGCATATGCCTACAAGAGTTTATGATTTCTTTTTTCTGTTTATTCCTGCTCATTTGCCCACTCAATGACCCAGATTTCCTATATTCCTAGTAAGAAATCCTCCCAAAAGAGACATAAAAAACCAAGCAAGCAGAAAAACAAAAGTCAGTTGGGCATGGAGGTTCATGCCTGTAATCCTAGTACTTTGGGAGATTGAGGCAGGAGGATTGCTTGAGACCAGGATTTTGAGACCAGCCTGGGCAACAAAGCAAGACCTTGTCTCTACAAAAAATAGAAAAATGAGCCCGGCATGGTGGGGGTGCACACCTGTAATCCCAGCTACCTGGGAAGCTAAGGCAGGAGGATTGCTTGAGCCCAGAAGTTTGAGGCTGTAATGAGCTGTGATTGTGCCATTGCACTCTAGCCTTGGTGACAGAGTAAACCCTGTCTCTAAAAAGAAAAAAATAAAAAGAAAAAAAAAAGAAAATAGAAAACAAAAACAAAAACCACCAAACATTTTTGCCAAACTGTAGTCATGGGAGGAACACAGGTTTACTACACAAGTGATAAGTATAATTATTTTAGTTTGCATTGACCCAATCACGTCAGCATATGGAAATTAACCATTTGGTTCATTTTAGCGTGCCAAGAATCAAGCACTATAAAGTGACGAGCATCGGAGAAAACTACATTATTGAACTGGAAAAACCTGTAAGTAGTGATTTCTTTGTCATTGATGAACTTTTTCCTGGTTCGTTAAACAATACAGGGCAGATTTCTTCCCTAGGAACCTAATTCTGGCAAAACAAACAACGACAAAAAAACAAAAAGCCAAGTTAAGGATCCCTGAGATAGCAGATATACAGGGTAAGAAGTGGGATGCAAGAATAAGTGGGTAAGGCAGAGTAAAAGATAATCTGCTTTTTTTTTTGTTTTGAGTTGGGGTCTCACTCTGTCGCCCAGGCTGGAGTGCAGTGGCACGCTCATGGCCACCCCAGTCTCAACCTGCTGGGTTCAAGGCAATCCCCTTTTGCCTCAGCCTTCCAAGAAGCTAGAACTTCAGGCACACACCACCACACCCAGCTAATTTTTTGGTTTATTGTGGAGTCGAGGTCTCACCAAGTTGCCCAAGCTGGTCTCAAACCCCTGAGCTCAGGCAATCCTCTCGCCTTAGCCTTCCAAAATGCTGGGATTACAAGCTTGAGCTACTGTGCCCAGCACTTTTTTTTTTTTGATTTATTGTGGAGACAGGATCTCATCATGTTACCCAGGCTGGTCTTGGACCTGTGGGCTCAGGCAATCCTCTTGCCTCAGTCTCCCAAAGTATTGGGATTACAGATGTGAGCCACTATGCCAGGTTATGTTTACTTTTTTTTTGAGTTGGAATCTCACTCTGTTACCAAGGCTGGAGTGCAGTTACACACTCACGGCCACCGCAGCCTTGACCTTGTGGGCTCTAGCCATCCTTCTGCCTCAGCCTTCTAAGTAGCCGGAACTACAGGTTTGTGCTACCACACCTGACTAATTTTTTGATTTATTGTAGAGATGAGATCTTGCCAAGTTGTATGGGCTGGTCTCGAACCCCTAGGCTATGGCAATCCACTCGCCTCGGCCTCCCAAAGTGATGGGATTACAGGCTGAGCCACTGAGTCTGGTCAAGATAATCTGCTTTTAAAAAACTCTTTCCACTTTTCTTTCTCTGCAACTCTTATCTCTCTCCCAAAAAACCCTGGAATTTATTTCTTTAAAAAATGTGTATTCTTACATGTTTAAACTTCAATCACCTTCAAAGTACTCTCTGTTTGATACAATACATCTATCAAGATGCTTTTCTACCGCTCAAAACAGTTTTTGAACTTGTCAATTTTGATGCCTTTTAGTGCTTCTGCTGTTTATTGTTTCATTTCTTCCACATCAGCAAAATATTTCCCTTTGAGGACTTTTTTTATCTGGAGAAAAAAAAAATTGCTTGGGGGCAAGATCGGGTTAATAGAAAGGGTGGGGCACAGGATGCTGTGTTTGGTCAAAAAACTCTAAACACAGCGTGGTGTGGGCAAGTGTATTGTCATGGTGAAAGAACCATCACCTGTTTGCCACAACTTGGGATGTTTCCTCCACAAATCTTGACACAACCTTCTCAAAATTTCCAGATAAAAACTCTGGTTGACTGTTTGATCTGGAGGAACAAATTCTGAGTGTACTTCAGGGGCACACTCTCCAAAAGATAATTTAGGGTTTTTTTTGGGCCCCTTCTTATATATCTATTTTTTTGAGTTGGAGTCTCACTCTGTTGCCCAGGCTGGTGTTCAGTGGCAAGATCACAGCCCACTGCAGCCTTGACCTCCTGTGCTTAGGTAATCCTCTCACCTCAGCCTCTCGAGTAGTTGGGAACACAGGAATGTACTACCACATCCAGCCAAATTTTTAATTTTTTTGTGGAGATGAGATCTCATTATGTTGCCTAGGCTGGTCTTGAACACCCAGGCTGAAGCAATCCTCCCACCTCAGCCTCCCAAAGTGCTGGGATTACAGGCATTGGCCACCATGCCTAGCCTTATCAATATAATTGTTTCAGTGATAAAAAGATATTTTTGCTAAATATCTGTCTTACATCTTCCAATAATAACTATTTAAATATGTTTATTTCTAATGGAATGAAACCTGTGAATGCCTAATCCTCGAATTCCTGCCATACAGAAGTTCAGAAATCCCATCTTAATAGCAACATACCAGTGAAGAAAAGGTTTCTTCTTTGTCTTCAATCCCTCTCTTACTCTAGCTGATTTACTTTAAGGGTAACAATATCTTATAATCACCAGATACCGTGTTAGGCACAGAGCTAAGTACTTACATATATTAACCAATTTAATCTTTATCATTACCCTTCGGTAGATATTTTTATGCCTTTTATACAGGTGAGAAAATTGGCACTTACACTGGTCTCAACCAATAAGAATGTGGTGGTGTGGGCTACATTTCAAGATGTTGAAAAAAGGAGATTTTGCTCTGTAATTTTAGGTTGTGGTAGTGGGAAGATTACATCAGGAAAGATGTCTCTGGATATTTCTTAAATATTGACATTTAAGCCTTGAATATATATTTCTCCAAAATTGAGCTAGATCCTCTGCTTCTCTAGGCCATTGTGTTGATCAAATAGAAAAAGGGACAGTGTGGTTGAATTTCTTATGTTTTGGGCATAATCCTTAGAAAGCAAGGAAGTTACTGACACCTTTGCCATAAATGTTTCCCAGAGCTTCTCAGTTCTCAAAACTATGTCTGGGGTTTATTTATTTATTTATTTGAGTCAGAGTATCACTCTGTTGCCCAGGTTAGAGTGCAGTGGGATGCTCACGGCCACTGCAGCCTTGACCTACTGGGCTCAGGTGATCCTTCTACCTCAGCCTTCCAAGTAGCTGGAACTACAGGCGTGTGCCACCACACCTGGCTAATTTTAAAATTTTTATTGTAGAGACAAGGTCTCTCCAAGTTGTTCAGGTTGGTCTCGAACCCCTGGGCTCAGGCAATCCTCTTGCCTCCACCTCCCAAAGTGCTGGGATTACAGGCATGAGCCACTGCTCCTGACCTGACTGGGATTTTAAAATCAAGTTCTAATAAAGGAGGCAGAGAATTAGATTGCTAAAAGATACTCCAAATAACCAAGTGACTGAAAGCAGTGGCCAGGAAGAATAATGTTATCTTCCCAACTGGTGACCTGGGGATCATTTCTGTCAGCTGACACAGACCACAGTGTGAGGAAAATTAACAGCCTGGATCATCCTTTCACCTTTCACCCTCCCCAACATAACCCTCAACCTCAAAATCAGGTTGTATTTTTGCAAATTTTTTTCCTTCAAGACAAGGGTTTCACTATGTTGCCCAGGTTTGAGTGCAGTGGCTCTTCACAGGTGTGATCATAGTGCGCTAAAACTCTCGGGCTCAAGTCATCCTCCTACCCCAGCCTCCTGAGTAGCTGGAACTACAGGTGTGTGCCACCACTCCTGATTCATGAATATTTTTCTCTTCAAGGTTACCTAGGATATTCAGGTTTAATTTAATTTCACTTGTATAAAAATATTAGTTTAGAGGATAGAGACACATTTCAGTTACACCTAGAATAGTAAATTATCCTGTTGCAATAAAATATTAAAATGCCTAAATTCTCTGGCTTTAAATATCCCACTTAGTCCTTTTCCTCTCTCTTTATTCAGGTAACACTCCCAAACCTTTTCAGCATCATTGACTACTTTGTGAAGGAGACTCGAGGAAATTTAAGACCATTTATATATTCAACTGATGATAGCCTTGGTATGTTTTTCACTTCATTGCTGTATTAAGGAAAATACCCTCTCCCCCAATGTGCATATGACTGTAATACCAGCCAGGTAGAAACTATATAGTTCAGCTTTTATATTTATCCATTTGGAAATCATTTTGTCACTGAGTCTGTGAATAAGGGAGTACTAACGTATATTGTGAATAGAGTATGGGTATATTCTAAGGGACAAAAACCCCTGAGGTATGGACTATTAACTTCATTCCATCATTCTACTTGGTTTTATTAAACAAGGTCAAAGATAAGGGAAAACCATAATCATAAAAATTAATGGAAACCAAAAAGGAAATTTAAAGGAATGGTCTGTTAACAATATTAGATGCATGATAAAATGAATGAGGACTAAGAGAGACTATAGGAATTGGTCATTAGGCAGTAGATAACTTAAGAAAGAAGTCTCATTCCACTATAAAGGCAGGCATAAGTCTGCAAAACAAGGGTGGTGAGAAACTACAGATAAAAACTGCAGTTTGGACCAGCTACAGAATTTGAGGGTCCCTTGCTCATAAATTAAGAATATCAAGAACAGTTATAGCAGACCATTAAGTCAAGCATGGGATCCTGTGCAGCTGCACAGCTGACATTTGCAGTCCAGTTTTTGGCAATGCAAACCAAGCTGAATGTAACAGTTTTTCTCTGTCCTACACAACAATTCCTGCTATGCGTGTTTCACTTGGCAAGCTGTAAGCAGGAGAGAGAAAATATCTCCAACTTGTTTGAATTTCAGTTTTCAAAAAAAGTGCCTGAGCCTACAGATTGTGAAGGCAAACGACTTTATTTGGCTACTGCAAAATCTCACTAATGAAAAGGACAGCCAGTTACCAAAACATTGCTATGCTTGTGATGCCAAGTAGCAACAACAAAACCGCCCAAAACTCAAGAGTCTAAAGGAACTTTAGAAAATTACCAAGTGGTGTCTTACATGTGCTGGAGTCACTGGGCACATACAGTACAGGAAACAGCTCTAAGATGTGACCATTCAGCTTGCTTGAAAATTTCTTTTGGAAAGGGGGCTGATTTTTAAGCAGCACCATTCACTTCTGGACAGTTCATGTATAAGAGCATTCTTCATTCCTTTAACTTCTATGTATTATATATTAATCCAGCTTCTGGCTCCAAAACAATACAGGTTTCTAAGAAAGCCCATCATATATTTTTAAATGGCCACAATACATCCCATTAGTCTTTTCACTTTCTGTCACCTAAATTATTGGTTCCTGAAGCTCTCACTCTCATCTTTGACTGTCTCTGTACATTGCCTAATTTCTGAATGTCTCTTTTAAAATATAACTATGAGATGAACAAGTTACTACAGATATGATAAACATAATACTTTATGTGGGCTTTATGCAAGAAAACACCACCTAATAGAATTCTCCAGGAGTAAGCTATTAATATATTCTTCCTCCCATTCCTTCTAGAGAACAAAGTATTTCCTGTAACATTTCTAGCATCAAAATTAGGGGGGAAATTCTGGTGGGAAATGCAATATAACTTGCTTCCACTAATGGATGATATGACACCAGTTATCCAGTGCTGTGTAATAAGCCACCCTGAAACATGGTGGTTAAATTAACAACCATTACATCTGATTGTGATTCTGTGGGTCAGAAATTTGGATTGGATTCAGCTGGGCTTCTTCTGCCAGTCTCACTTGACGTCAGTCACATGACTGCAGGCAGCTGGTGGGTTATGGATGCTGGTTGTCAGCTGGGGCAGGCTGAACCGCTCTTCACCCAGCCTCTAATCCTTGAGGTTAGCTCACTCTCTCACGTGAGATCTCAGAGTAGCAAGGAGAGAAAGGTTGTTGCATGTCCTTGGGTTAGAAATTCCCAAGCTGGGGACAAAGTATGGCCTCTTGGAGATTTTTAGTGTAGGAAGTGTGAAATAGATAAACAATTCCAAATGTGGTTTTTCTTTCCTTTTTTTAAAAACGATTTTTAAAAATTTGCAACAATAAAATTCACTTTTTGGTGTATAGTCCCAGAAGTTTTGACAACCACCACCACAATCATGATACAGAAAGGTCCATCACCTTAAGAAAACATGCCTTCAGGTTCTTCCTTTGTAGTCAACTCTTCTCACTAGCAACAACCCCTGATCTCCTCCATATCTATAGTTTATCCTTTTCCAGAAAATCATGTAAATGGAATAAAAGTACGGAATCTTTTGAGACTGATTTCTTTCACTCATCATAATAACTGAGATTCACACAAGTGTATATAAGTTCATTCTTTTCACTATATGGAGGCATCAGTTTGTTTATCCATTCACCAGTCTATTAGGGTTGATCCAATTTTTGGCATTTTTTTTTTTTTGAGTCAGGGATCTCACTCTGTCATCCAGCCTGGAGTGCAGTGGCATGATCATAGCTTACTGTAGCCTCAACCTTCTGGGCTTAGACGATCCTTCCTCCTCAGCCTCCCAAGTAGCTGGGACTACAAGCACGTGTCACTGTGCCTGGCTAATTTTTTATATTTTTGTAAAATCAAGGTCTTGCTTTGCTGCCCAGGCTGGTCTCAAACAAACATCTCACCTTGGCCTCCTGAAATGCTGGGATTTCAGGCATGGGCCACGGCATCTGGCCTGGCGATTGTTAATTAAGCTTTATAAACATTCATTAACAGGATTCTTCATCCATATGAGCTTCTGAGCCCATTCAGTGAATCTCTTATTTCAGATATTTTGAAAATTTGTTTGGTTTTTATTTTTTTAATTGAGAACATTTATTTCCATTCATTTCAAGAGTGTTACAACCTCATGAAGCATAGCTGCTTTTTTTTTTTTTTTTTTTGAGTCAGGGTCTCATTCTGTCACCCAGTTTCCCAAGTATCCAGAACTACAAATGTGCACCACCATGCCTGGCTAATTTTTTGTAGAGACGAAGTCTCACTATATTGACTAGGCTGGTCTTGAACCCCTGGACTCAAGCAATCCTCCCACCTCAGCCTCCCAAAGTGTTGGGCTACTGGCATGAGTCACTGAGCCCTGATCACAGCTGCTTTAAAGTGTTTGTTTGATCATTTCACATCTTGGTTACTTTAGTGTTGTCTTTTCTCTTGAGAAATGGAGAACTGGTTACAATTCTCTGACTTAAAATTTTTTTTTTTTTTTTAGATTCAGGGGGAACACATGCATATTTGTTGCATGGACATATTGTGTAGTGGTAGTGATTGGGTCTCAAGTGACACATTCCCCCAGATCGTGAACATTGCATCCCATAGGTAGTTTGTGAACCCTAACTTCCCACCTTTCCCCTTATTGTAGTCCCTAGTGTCTACTATTTCCATCTCTGGGACCATTTAGTTTAGACATATGAATGAGAACATGTGGTGTTTGGTTTCTTGTTTCTGAGTCAGTTTACTTAGAATGATGATCTCTAGCTCCATTCATGTTGCTGCAAAAGATGATTTCATTTTTTATGGCTGTGTAGTATTTTATGGTGTATATATACTATATTTTCCTTATCCACCATTCGATTTATGGGCATTTAGGTTGATTCCACATCTTTGTTATTGTGAATTGTGCTGCAGTGAACGTGTGGGTGCAGATGTCTTTTTTATAAAACAACCTGTTCCTTAGGGTAGATTGCTGGATCAAATGGTTGTTCTAATCTTAGATCTTTGAGTAATCTCCATATTGCTTTCCATGGAGGTTGTACTAATTTACACTCCCACCAACAGTGTATGAGTGTTCCCTTTTCTCCGCATCTGTGCCAGCATCTAGTGTTTTTGGATTTTTTAATAAGGGCCATCCTGACTGGCGATGATGAGTGATACTGAGCATTTCATCATTTGTTAACCATTTGTATATCTTCTTTTGATAGATGTTTGTTCATGTCATTTGCCCACATTTTAATGGAGTTACTTGCTTTTTTTCTTGCTGATTTAAGGTCTTTGTTGATTCTGGATATTAGTCCTTTGTACAGTTTGTAAACATCTGTCCCATTCTGTAGGATGCCTATTTGTTCTGTTAATTATTTTACTGTGCAGAAGACTTTTAGTTTAAGTCTGACTTGTCTATTTTTCTTTTAGTAGCATTTGCTTTTGGGGTTTTAATCATGAATTCTTTGCCTATGCCGATGTTCATAAATTTTTCCTAGGTTTTCTTCTAGGACTTTTTTTGGTTTTAGGTCTGACATTTAAGTCTTTAATCCATCTTGAGTTAATTTTTGTATATGGAAAGAGATAGAGATCGAGTTTTATTTTTTTCTACCCGTAGCTATCCCATTTTCCCAGCACCATTTGTTGAATCAGGTGACCTTTCCCCAGTGTTTTTTCCTGCTTTGTCAAAGATTAGTTGGTTGTAGGAATTTGGATTTATTGCTGGATTCTCTATTCTGTTCCACATGTCTGCTCCTGTACCAGTACCATGCTGTTTTGGCTACTACAGCCTTGTAGTATAATTTGAAGTCAGATAATGTGATGCCCCCAGCTTTGTTCTTTTTGCTTAGGATTGCTTTAACTATTTTGGCTCTTTTTTGGTTCCATGTAAATTTTAGGATTGTTTTTCTCTAATTCTGTGCAAAATGACATTGGTAGTTTGATAGGGATTATGTAGAATCTGGATGACTTTGGGTAATATGATCATTTTAACAATGTTGATTCTTCCAATTCTTGAGCATGGGATGTTTCTCCATTTGTTTGTGTCCTCTGCAGTTTCTTTCATCAGAGTTTTGTAGTTCTTATAGAGATTTTTCACTTGCTTGATTAAATATATTCCTAAGTATTTTAGATTTTTGACCACTACTATGAATGGAATTAAGTTCTTGTTTTGATTCTCAGCATGATCTCTTTTGGTATATAGTAGTGTTACTGACTTATGTGTATTGATTTTATATACTGAAACTTTACTGAATTAATTAATCTAGTCCAGGAGTCTTTAAAATTCTTGACATATAAGATATCACTGCCATAGAGAATTTGATTTCTTCTTTTCCAATTTGGATTCCTGTTAGTTTTCTTGCCTGATTGCTCTGGCTAGGACTTCTAGTACTATGATGAATAGTATGGTGAAAGTGGGCAGCCTTCCCTTGTTCCAGTTCTGAAAGGAAATTTTATTCAACTTTTCTCAGTTCAGGATGAAATTGCCTGTGGATTTGCCATATGTAGTTATTATTTTGAGTAATTTCCCTCTATGCGTATTTTGCTATGGGTTTTTATCATGAAGGGATGCTGGATTTTATCAAGTGCTTTTTCTGCATCTATTTACATGATCATATGGTTTTTATTTTTACTTCTGTTTATGTAGTGGATCACATTTATTGACTTCAGTATGTTGAGCCATCCTTGCATCCTGGGATAAAACTCACTTGGTTGTGAGATATATATATAATATATAAATTATAAATGTGCTGTTGAATTCAGTTTGCTAATATTTTGTTGAGGATTTTTGTGTCTATGTTCACAAGGGATATTGGTTTATAGTTTTATTTTTGTTGTTGTTGTGTCTTTTCCTGGCTTTGGTATCAGAGTGATAGTAGCCTCATGGAATGAATTAGGGAGGATTACCTCTTCCTCAATCTTGTGGAAAAGCTTCAGTAAGATTGGTAGCAGTTCTCTGAAGATCAGCTATGAGTCCATCAAGCCGTGGACTTTTTTTTTCTTGGGAGACATCTCATTACTCTTTCTATCTTGCTACTCATTATTGGTCAGTTCAGGGTTTCTATATATTTGATTTAAGATTGGGAGGTTGCATGTTTCCAAGAATTTATCTATTTCTTCTAGATTGTTAAGTTTGTTTACACAAAGGTGCTCGTGTTAGTCTAGAATGATCTTTTGAACTTTCATCATTTCAGTTATGTTTCCTTTTCATGTCTGATTGAGCTAACTTGAGTCTTCTCCCTTCATTTCTGAATTAATTTAGCTAGTGGTCTATCAATTTTATCTTTTCAAAGAACTGACTTTTGTTCCACTGATCCTTTGTATTTTTTTCAATTTCAATTTCATTTAGTTCTGCTCTTTTTGTTCTTTTCTTCTGCTAGCTTTGGGTTTGGTTTGTTTTTTTCTAGTTCCTTGAGGTGTGATTTTAGGTTGTTGATATGCAGTCCTTCAGTCTTATTAATATAGGCCTCAGGTGCCAAAAACTTTCTTCTGAGCACAACTTTGGCTGTGTCTCAGAGGTTCTGATAATTTATTTCATTGTTGTCATTCAATTTAAGAAATTTAAAAATTTCCATCTTGATTTCTTTGTTGACCCAAGGATCGTTCAGAAGCAAATTGTTAAACTTCCATGTCCTTGTTTGGCTTTGCAAGTTCTTCTTGGGGTTACTTTTTAGTTTTATTCCACTATGGACTGAGATGGAACTTGATATGATTTTGACTTTATTGACTTCATTGAGATTTGTGCCTATCATGTGATCTTGAAGAATGTTTCATGTGCTGATGAGAAAAATAAACATTCTGTAGTTTCAAGATGGAATGTTCTGTAGATGAATTTTAGGTCCATTTCCTCTATAGTCCTGTTTAACTTCAATATTTCTTTGTTGACTTTCTGACTTGATGATCTATTTATTGCTATCAGTGGGGTGTTGAAGTCTTCCACTATTATTGTATTGCTGTCTTTTTTAGGTCTAGTACAATTTGTTCAATAAAGCTGGGGCCTCTGGTGTTAGGCACAAATATATTTAAATTTGTTATGTCTTCTCATTGGATTGATTCTTTTATCATTATATAATAGCCATCTTTTTCTTTTTTTACTGTTGTTAATTTAAAAATTGCTTTATCTGATACGAGAATGGCTATTCCTGCTCATTTCTGGTTTCTAATTGTGTGGAATATTTTTCCTTACCTCTTTACCTTGAGTCTATAGGAGTCTTTGTGAGTTAAATGGATGTCTTGAAGGCAGAAGAGATTTGTTTTAAAAAATCTATTCTGCCAGTTTGTATCTTTTAGTGAGGTATTGAGACAACTTACATTCAGAGTTAATTATGATATGTAAGTTACTATTCTATTCATCATACTGGTTGTTATCTGGTCATTTTATTTATTTTCTCTATTGTGTTGGTAATCCATAAAGCCTATGAGCTTTATGATTTCCAGTGTTTTTCTATTGGTGTATTTTGACCTTTTGTTTCACTATTTAGGACTCCTTTGAATATTTCTTGTAGAGTCAGTCTAGTGCCAGTCAGTTTGCTTGTCTGTGAAGGACTGCATTTCTCCTTCGTTTATGAAATTTGGTTTTGTGGGATAAAAAATCTTTGGCTGACATGTATTCTGTTTGAGATTGAAGATGGAGCCCAAATCCTTTCTGGCTTGTAGGGTTTCTTCTGAGAAGTCTGTAGTTAGTCTGATACGTTTACCTTTATAAGTTATTTGATGCTTTTGTCTCACTGTTCTTAAAATTCTTTCTTTCATATTAACTTTGCATAGCCAAATGATTATATGCCTTGGGGATGACCTTTTTGCAATGATTCTTTGTGGATTCTTTCAGCTTCTTGTATCTGGATATTTAGATCCCTGTCAAGGCTAGGGAAATTTTCCTCCATTAGTCCCTCAAATAGGTTTTCCAAACCTGTTGCTTTCTCTTCTTCTTCAGGAATATCTATGATTCTTAGATTTGGATGTTATACACAATCCCATATTTCTTGGAGATTTTCTTTCATTTTCTTTTTTCTTTATTGTTGCCTGGTTGGGTTAATTTGAAAGCCTTGTCTTCAAGTTCTGAGATTATTTCTTCTGCTTGTTCTAGTCTACTGTTAAAACTTCCCATTGCATTTTGTACTTCCCTAAATCCTTCTTTCATTTCCAGAATTTCAGCTTGGTTTTCTTTTAAGGTGTCTATATCTTTGGCTAATTTCCCATTCATGTTCCTAATAGTTTTTAAAAATTTCTTTATGTTGGTTTTCAATTTTCTCCTGAAGTTTATTGACCAATTTATCATCAACATTTTTAATTCTATGTCTGGAATTTCAAAAATTTCACTTTGGTTAGGGTTCATTGCTGAAGAGTTGGTGTTTTGGGGGGGTGTTAGAAAAGTCTATTTTTTCATATCATCAGAATTATTTTTCTGGTTCTTTCTCATTTGGATACATGATTTCTTCTTATTTGAGGTTGGTAAAGGGCTGATGTAGGCACCATAGGGTTCCCTTGGTTATATATAGTCTTGGTGTGGTGACGTTTTCAGTTGCCAGAGCTGTAGTCCGGTGCTGTGTACCTGCACTGACTCACATCATCCTGAGTGGTCAGAAGGTTTTGGAAAGTATTGTTAACTGGGGTCTGTGATTAAGCCTTCCCCAAAGCTTAGGTACAGTATTTGACTGGATGGCTGTATTGTAGACCTCTGGTCAGGAGGTGGCACTTGGGAGAAAGCGCCCCTGCCAGCCTAGGCTGAAGTTGGGCCTCTAGGAATTTCCCTGTTTGAGCCTTCTGGTGTAGCACAGGGGAAAGGAGATGAACCATCCCTCATGTGTGCACTGTAAGCTGCCTTAGTGGATAGTGTAGAAGGGAGTCCCAGGTCACTGTGGGGTAACACTATTGTGCAGAACAGGTCCAGAAGAGTTGCCAAGGGGAGTGAGAAGTTGCTAAGGCAATGCATCCCACCAGGCTCCCACCTTGGCCTTAGGTATTTTCAGGTAAGAAACTCAGCCAAGAACTGTCTGCAGCTATGGTTTGCCCTTGGCATCCATTCCCTCCCAAACTGGTTGGAAAGCAGTCATTCTGTAAGAGTTGAGTTCCTGGGAATTGGTGACTGGCACTGCTCAAGGTTTTCTTCTTGCACCACTCCATGGCATAGCACAGCTGTGGGGAAGGCAGTTTCCTGTAAGGAGTTGGGGTACCACCAGGCTCAGGGAACCCTGCAAGTTTGCAGCACAGCATAGAACTCCCCAATTCCCATAATTTGCCTTTCCCACTTTGTCTGGAGGCTGTGGTGGTCTGTGGTCATGCAGGCAAGAACCCAGCCAGTTCCAGTCCAGGTTGGTGGATTTTTTTCTTCTTTGCTCCAAGTGGTTATTATCACTCATTTTGAGACTTGTGGGGTATGATGCTAAATCTGCTCCTCTCTGGGTGCTGAGGAAACTCTATCTTGGCTCACTCTATAGGAAAAAACTCACTCTAGCTGTCTCATGTTGGCCATCTTAATTCTGAATCCCTTCTCTGGCTTTTTGTATGTCAAATAATTTTACTTTGTGTCTTAGACAGTTTGAATATTACGCTATTAGCTTCTGAGTCCAGTTAAAATCCTCTGCAGCATCTTTTTTTAAATGTAGACATTGCTAGGCGCAGTAGCTCATGTCTGTGATCCCAGCATTTTGAGAGGCAGAGGCAAGAAGATTGAGCCCAGGAGTTCAAGATCAGCCTAGGCAACATGGTGAGACTTTGTCTATACAACAAATAAATTTTTTAAAAATTAGCCAGGTATGGTATAGTCCCAAGCTACTTGCAAGGCTGAAGTGGATCGTCTGAGCTTAGCAGGTTGGGGTTGTGGTAACTGTGACCATGCCACTGCACTCCAGTCTGGAAGACAGAGTGAGATTGACTTAAAAAAAAATAGACATCATCCTGATTAGAGTGAACCAGTTGTCTCACTTTCTGTGTGAATACGTTCCAATACCAGTTCAGTTTTCAAAGCCCATTCCAATACCAGTTCAGTTTTCAAAGCTTTATGTTGCTTTGGGTCTGTATAACTCAAGGATTACTGGCCTGGAACTTGACCAGTCATTTTTTTAGTTTATTATTATTATTATTATTATTGAGTTGGAGTCTCACTCTGTCACCCAGGCTGGAGTGCAGTGGCATGTTCATGGCCACCACAGCCTTGACCTGCTGGGTTCAGATGATCCTTCTGCTTCAGCCTTGCAAGTAACTAGAACTACAGGTATGCACCACCATGCCAAGCTAATTTTTTTTTTGATTAATTGTAGAGATGAGGTCTCATCAACTTGCCCAGGCTAGTCTCAAGCCTATGGGCTCAGGCAGTCCTTTCACCTGCGTCTTCCAAAGTGCTGGGATTATAGGCATGAGCCACTGCACCTGGCCAGTTTAGTTCTTAGAGCCTTTGCTATCTCCTTTGTATCTATCTGTTCATGCACAAGTAAGCCTGGGACTTGTCATACACAAAACTAGGGAATGCTCTCTTTTAACTCCCACCTCTCTAAGATTTTCCTTCATACTCTGCAGCTACCAAGCGTCCCTTTTTTCTGGTCTTCTAGCTAGAAAGATGGGGCTTCATAACTGTTGCAGCAACCTGTGCTACTATGCAATTCTGTGGGGCTGCCCAGTCTCTCTAAAGTTAGGGGGGAAAAAATCGAATTCCAACTCTCAGCTCTTCTCCAAGCCCACTTTTCCTGATTTCTCTGGCCAGAAGGATGACTTTTCTTTGGGGGTTCTGGATGCCCACCCTGCTACTGCCACAGTGGAACACCTTGAATAGGGACCACCCAGGACCAGGAAAAGAAAAACAGAGGCAATAGAAATAAACAATTGAAAAATAACTGATGATATAAATGTCAATGATTTTAGAAACAGACAAGCAGACTGCTATTGCCACGTGACAGAAATGTTCAGTTTGTTTTGTGCTCAGGAACATAATAGTCAACTTCCCTGCATTTCAGATTCCTTTGTTATAAGGGTTAGGGAACGATGATAAGAACCAGTAGAATATGAGAAGCACATGAAAAAAGACTTCAAATAATATCTTCTGTAGGGTAACATTCCTTCAAAAGCAGAAAGACAATGGAAAACTAAATGAGAAATAGGACTTTCTAGGAAAAACTACAAAAAGGTCAAAACTTACCTTGATAAATAATGCTGACATTTTAAAGAAACTTTGTGGAACCCAAAAATTTCTTCAGGAATTGGGACTCATAGCTGGTTGGGACACGGCAAGACTGCTAAAGTACTTAGCTGTAATTTGCCTTAAGTTAGGAAATGGTTGTAGTGTACCTAAGGGTTCAAATCTGGAGATTTAGAAAAAGTTAACGTGTTTACAATAAAATACTAAAGAAAACACATGTCAGCATTCACTTTTCTAACATAAGAAGGCAAGAGCAGTAATGAAATTAAATTGGTTAAAGATATATCCTCAACCTACTTTTCTCAACTTCAAAAATTACTAGCTTAAACTAAAAACCACTTCAAACTATAGCATGGTAGGTAAATAATATCAAACTAAAGAGGAAGAAAAAAATATTAGAAACGAAGCCGGGCTTAGTGGCTCAGCCTGTAATCCTGCGCTTTGGGAGGGTGAGGTGAATGGATTGCCTGAGCCTGCGGATTTGAGACCCGCCTGGGCAAATTGGCGAGACCTCATCTCTACAATAAATCAAAAAATCAGCCAGGCATGGTAGTGCATGCCTGTAATTCCGGCTACTCAGAAGGCTGAGGCAGAAGGATCGCCGGAGCCCAGCAGGTGGAGGCTGCAGTGGCCGGGAGCGGCTACTGCACTCCAGTCTGGGCGACAGAGTGAGACTCCAACTCAAAAAAAAAAAAAAAAAAATTTTTAGAAACCAAGTTACAGGTCTAGGATAAGATAAAAATTAAAAAGCATCTGAATATTCAGTAATTACCCAACATTTATTAAACACACCAGCAATGTTCCATGCACAAGCAGGAAAATCAGCTCACACTGAAAATAAAGAACCACCTTGTTCCAAAATATTGGTTCTTTAATCAAGTTTTTCCACCCACACTTTCTAGGCCAAGAACCCAACATGGAAGGGAGAAGTTGAAGAAAAATCCACACATCGCATGAAATAAAGTGTGAAAACTCCATGTATCTTGGTAATTAAAATTTTTGAAATGAAGATCTCACTTTTAACAAGAATTATCTATATTCTCCTGTCTGATCCTGATTACCAACTCATTCACCTAGACACCAAAATTAAACATTGCAGCATACAGTTTCATTATCTTAGAATGAAAACAATTCACTGGAAAACCACATACTATGGATACGAGTGTAACTCGTAGATACATACATTCCCATGCACTGATATAAGTTGAAAACATATAGTACTTTCTAGATGGAGTTTTTGTTTTCCTAGGCTTCAATTAAATACATTTCCCTTATACAATTTCCACAGCAGAGTCTCCAGTTCTAAATCCTACCAATTCCCCAAAAACCCTCACTAGGTTTTGTTAAAAATCTAATCTGACCAATTTATCAACTATAAGTCATTTTAATTAGCTAGCTGGGAGCCAGAGACATGAAATGTACTAGAAGCCTTTTCCAATGAAAATATATGTCACATTATTTGTTACTAGAAATAAATGAAATCTCTTCATTTCCATGTGTTTTCCCTGATGTCATCTTTTACACTAGCTCAACCCATACCTCCTTACAAAGATGGCAAAAGGCTGTATCATCACGTTAATTCACAAGTACAATACATAATAAGACTGATTACAAATACCCAGAGTTTCTTAGAAATACTGACCCCTCAGTCACAGACTATAATCTACTGAATCAAAATCTCAGAGATATTTTTTCATACATTTTAAATTTTTTGATGGTCATTCAGGTTAGGAATCATAGAATCAACTAAGAATGAAAATATATGGCCTATGTTCTACAGAGGAAAGATCATGTTAGCAGAACAGGATGACCATCTATAAGTCAAGGAGAGAGACCTCAGAAATATCATCAACCCGGCTGATACTTAATCTTGAACTTATAGCCTCCAGAATTGTGAGAACAAATTTTTGTTGTTTAAGCCACACTATCTGTGATATTTATTATGGCAGCCCTAGCAAACTAATTCAATGAGCTACCTAGGATGCCTGAAAATATGCAGAGTTCTAAGTTTTCCTCAGACTTGGTGAATTAGAATTCCTCGGGGAGGAATTCTACCTTGGTCCAGAAATCTACCTTCTAAGCACACACAAGTAACCGCTACACAATAGTTTGAGAACGACTTCTTTAAGATCTACTATAATATCAAGATAAATCTTCTGTGTGGCAATATAAGCAAAATCAAACAAGGCTTTCTTTTAAATGGAGAGGCAGTATCAATTAATCAAGAACCATAGATATCATGGAAGTTGGGACATAAAGTCTGTGCATTAGTATACATAATATTGAAATTTATTAAATACTTATATACATCACTGTATTGACAAAAATTACAAAAGAAGCAAATATGTATGATATTCTCAAGGGTCTTACAATTGAGTTGGCCCAAATTTGGATAAGAAACAAGAGACTGAAAAGATCCTCAGGATATTGAGGGAATTCTTGCACTCTGTAAGAAAATATACTGGTTAAAATTCTAGAGCTGGTGAGGTAATGTGGTTGACTGCAATAAATTAAAAGGAATGGACAAGGGAAAGAGAAATAAAAGGCCAGGGCCTAACCAAGGTGGAAAATTTCACAGGAGACCAACAACATACATGGTTGGAAGAAACAACAGCAACAGAGCCACAAAAATTTTAGAAATTGAAACTGGCAGACAAAAACCATAAATTGGCCCTCATAGTTTAATATGACATATTAGAAAATATCTGCAGGGCATAAAACTATAAAAATTAATCCAGCAGCTTTAAAAACAGAGAACCAAACAGAGCTTCTAGGACTGAAAATAAAACCACCACAACAAAAATTAAGAGTGAATAGATGTAACAGTAAGTAGATAAAAAACAGCATACAATGAACTGGAATGTGGGTAGAATAAATTACACACAATGAAACATGACAAGAATAAAAAACGGCAGAAACATATAGAAGAGAGGGTGATACATGCTGAAGACAGACTATGAAGGTTGGCCAGGTTTACCGAGAATTCCTCTCAACAGAAGTGAAAATGGGGAAGAGGCTGTATGTGAAGTAATATCTGAGAATTTCTCAGAACTAGCCTAAGACACAAAGACAAATTCAAGGAACTTAAAAAATCCCAAGCAGGATTAAGAAAAAGAAATCCATGTCCAAAAATGCATTAATCACACTGCATAAAATCAAAGCAGATAAAAAAGACTTCTTTAAAAGTATAATAATCAGTCAGACAGCTGACTCAACAATAGTTATGGGGGAAGTAACAGGAGAATGGAAAAACACCTCCAATGTGCTAAAAGGTAATAAAGCCAAACTAGAACTTTATTTTCAGCAAAAATATATTTGTAGAATGAGGGCAATATATAGATATGTTCAGAAGACAAATCATGAAGAAGTATGCCACCAACAGATTTCCACAAAATGGAATTCTAAAGGAAGTATTTCAGAGGGAAATTTATCCCAGATGGTAAATGTCTTAGTCTGTTCAGGCTGCTGTACAAAATACCATAAATGAAGTGGCTTAATAAGCAACAGTTCTGGGAGTTTGGAAGTCCAAGATCAAGGCACTGGCAGATTTGGGGTCTGATGAAGCTCTGCATTTTGGCTCAAAGATAGCACTTTTTTGCTGTGTCCTCACATGGTAGGAGTGAAGGGTCTCAGGCCTCTTTTGTAAGGGTTCCACCCCAATGACCTAATCATCTCTGAAAGGCCCCAATTCCAAAATACTTTACATAGCCTGAGGAATAAGAATTTCAACATATAAATTTGGGGGAGACATAAGGCTGGGTGTAGTGGCTCACGCCTGTAATTCCAACACTTTGGAAGGCTGTGGTGGGAAGACAGCTTAAGCCCAGGAGTTTGAGACAAACCAAAGCAACATAGCAAGACCTCACCTCTATAAAGCGCAACAAAGTTAGCTGGGTGTGGCAGTATGTCTGTAGTCCCAGCTACTTAGGAGACTGATTGCCTGAGCCAAGGAGGTCAAGGCCACAGTGAGCTGTGATTGTGCCACTGTACTCCAGCCTGGGCAACAGAGTGAGACCTAACTCAAAAACAAACAAACTCCCCCCAAAACAAACAAACAAACAAAAAACTGGAGGGAGATACAAATGTTAAAACCATAGCGGCAAGCATAAAAGAAATAAAATACATAACAATGGTATGCAAGTTGGAAAATACAGAGCTGTTCTAGTTATTTTGTCTGCATAACAAATAACTCCAAAAATTAGCTGCATAAACAAACCATGTTCATGGATTTTGCTGGGTCAGCACAGGAGGACAAGAACGGTTTGTTTTTTGCTCCATGAAGTCTGAGGCCTGGAATCATCTGAAAGCCTGTTTACAGATGCTTAACACCTGATGCTGGCTGTAGGCTGAATACCTGTTTTTCTTCCTGTGTGCTGGTTTGAGTTTCCTCACAACATGCTGTCTGGGTTCCCAGGGTGAGTTTTCTGAGAGAGCAAGCAAGAGAGTGAGAAAGGGCCAAGAGGAAGCCCTTGAAGGTTTTAAAGGGGACTGGAGGGTGGAAAGATTCTAGAAGAGCATGTAAGATTAGAAATACTCCTATGGCCACTTTGGGAAAATTTCATCTGCCAAAAGGTAATGATTAACTTTAGTTTTACTTAATCTAAAAATGCATGATGTAATATAATCATTGAAAGACAGAAACTAGTAAAGTGAAAAAAAAAAAAGTCCGTAACTCAGGAAAATAAACTGTATCATTTATTTTAAGAAAGAATTTAATATTAGGAATTGGTAAACAGATTTTGGGAGAACTGAAAAATGCCCAAAAGGGACATAATTATTAAAGGCAAAAAGGTGGAATTATTAGAATTTAGAAGCCTAGAAAAGACATCCTGTAGAATGTCAGAAGAAAGCTGGACCCAGGGAACCAAGCACAGCTGCTAAAACAGGAAGCACTGCTGAGATGATGCTGACAATACTGGGAGGCAAATGGGAAGAGAGAAAGTCTCTTCTCCAGCATTCTGGTCTATCTAGTGCCCCTTACTTGTGAGTCTAAAAGCAAGCCTGATGGTAAAGGAGAAACATTTTCATGTCCAAGTTGGTAAGAGACTGAAAATTTCAGCAAGACAACTGGAAACTGCAAGAGTGACAGAGTTGCATGTTTGGAAGAAATCTGAAAATTGAAAATACAAAGGACTAAAAATAAATAATCAGGACACTGTAACAGAACAGTAAGTTGGGAGAACTTGTTTTGCCAAATTATGAAGAATATATCAGCCTGGGTGCGGTGGCTCACACTTATAATCCCAGTACTTTTGGAGGCAGAGGTAAGTGGATTGCCTGACCCTAGGGGTTCAAGACCAGCTTGGACAACTTGGTGAGACTCATCTCTACAATAAATAAAAAAATTAGCCAGGCATGCTGGTTGCACCTGTATTTCTGGCTCTTTGGAAGGCTAAGGCAGGAGGACTGTCTAAGCCTAGCAGGTTGAGGCTGTAGTGGCTGTGATTGTGCCACTGCACTCCAGCCTGGGTGACAGAGTGAGACTCTAATTTAAAAACAAAAAACCTATACACACACACACAAGTTTTATATATACATATAGATATAATACATAACTTTGGTGGCACTGTAGAAAAGAGGGGAAAAAAAAAACCCAGACTTTTCAGAAAATGGTGGCAAGACACCTTCCGGCATACTCAAAGTTAATTCCTCATGAAATAAAAAGTTAAATGTAAAAGGCAAAATAAAAACTTTTAGAAGACAATACAGAAGAGTATCTTCATGACCCTAACATCATAAAAGGAAAAGTCAAGCAACAGAATGGGAGAAAATATTTGCAAATATATAGCCAAAATGGAACAGGATTTATAAAGCTCTTTCATGAATCAATGATGAAAAAGACTGCCAAGACAAGAAAAAAATGTGCAACAGACCTGAGAAGATACTTTACAAAACAATACACACACAAAAACTGAAGTGGGTCAGATGCAGTGGCTCATGTCTGTAATCCCAGCACTTTGGGAGGCTGAGGTGGGAGGATTGTTTGAGGCCAAGAGTTTGAGACCAGTCTGGCCAACACAGAGAGATCTCATCTCAACAACAACAACAACAACAACAACAAAAAAAAATCAAAAAATTTAGCCAGGACTGGTGGTTCATACCTGTACTCCCAGATACTCAGGAGGCTGAGTCAGGAGGATCGCTTGAGCCACTGCACTCCAGCCTTGGTGACAGAGTAAGACTCTGGCTTAAGAAAAAAAAAGTCAAAGTGACCAATAAACTTATGAAATAAGTGCTCAATTTTGCTAGTAATTAGAAAAATGTAGGTAAAACGTCAACGAAATACAACTGCACATCCCCCAGACTGGCAAAATGTAAAAAATTTGCTAGCACTAGTATTGACAAGGATGTGGAAAAACAGGGTGTCTCTAAGGCTTAGAAAAAAATCTGTAATCATCTAATAAAATTTAAGATAAGACTGCCCTCTGATCAAGCAATCTACTCCTAGGTATATGCCTTATTTGTACTAGGAGATACATGAAATAATTTTCACTGTGATGCTGTAGTTTTCCCAAACTAAAACATCCCAATTGGCCACAGTCAATAGAATGAACAAATAAATTGTGGTATATTAAGGTAAAAGTAAATTATGAAGCAATGATGAAGAATGAATCATATGGTGAACAAAAGCGGCAGTCACAAAAGAGTACAGTATGATCTTTTTAGATAAAATTCAAAAGCAAGCAAATGGTATTGTCTAGGTTTACATACCTAGGTGGTAACACTATAAAAACAAGAATATAGTTATCATAAAAAAAGTAGGTATTGGTAATGACCAAAGGGTGTGTGCTGAGGAGCTGGCTGCGACTGGGAAGGAACTGTATTGGGAATTTCTGGTCTGCTATCAACATTCCATGAACAAAACTGCCAGTTATATAAATAGTTACTTTAAATTTCATATCTGTACTTTAAGTAACTTTAATTTTACTCTTTTGAATATATATTTTTCTATGAGCTTGGTGGCTCAGCCTGTAATCCCGCGCCTTTGGGAGGCTGAGGTGAGTGGATTGCCTGAGCCCGCGGGTTCGAGACCTGCCTGGGCAGCAAGACCTCATCTCTACAATAAATCAAAAAATCAGCTGGGCATGGTAGCGCATGCCTGTGATTCCGGCTACATGGAAGGCTGAGGCGGAAGGATCGCCGGAGCCCAGCAGGTCGAGGCTGCGGTGGCCGGGAGCAGCCAATGCACTCCAGTCTGGGCAACAGAGTGAGACTCCAACTCAAAAAAAAAAAAGAAAAAAGAAAAAAAGAAAAAAACAAAGCTAAGACATGAAAAGACACAAATGAACACAAATTACCAACTGATACTTAGTGGTCCCCACGACCTCTATATTTTCTGGGTTTTGTTCTTGAATCTTTGAAAAGTAAAATCTTTAAACCTATACCTAGTGACTATATACTAAATTATTAGATATTTGCAATAACAGTGAGTCTATGATTATATTCATTATAGTTGAAAGAATTAGGACATGAGATTTTTTTTCCCTCAAGATCTTAAGAGAACAGTTTTCTGTCTTTTATTAATTATAATGGATTATAAATATAGTTTTTTTTTTTTAAGTTTGTATTTCTGTAGTGACAAGGTTTCACTATATTGCCTAGCCTGGTCTTGAACTCCAGTGCTCAAGCAATTTTCCCACCCACCTTGGCCTCCCAAAGTACTAAGATTCTTAGCCACTGCGCCTGGCTGTAGCTGATTTTTTAATGCTGTCAGTATCATCAGTGTGCCATAGTAGATGAGAAATAAAAATAAAGATACACATTTATTTCCAAGTTCCACCGTAGTGACAATTTATGAGGAACTTAAAGACAAGTAATATAACTGTTCTGAACTCTAAAAAGAAATGGACTTAAGAAATCCCTACCTAGCAGTCTGTATTTACCAGATCTTCTAGGTTTTACATGGCCGCCACTATTTCTCCCCAACTGTTTAAAAGACTTTCCGGGAGCCAAAAGTACTTTGAAATAATGTCCCTCCACACCCAATGTCTATTGTTCTCTGTGACTGGAAAACTTGAAAAATAGGAAACACCAAAGTAACATTACTTGCAAAATGAATAGCAGATTCAGAATCTCCATAGTCAACTATGAAACATGATTTACAAAGATATTCTCAAATTTCCTAATTTATTTAAGTAAAAAATTTCTCAGTGGAATTGTACAAAATCAAATAATTACTTTTTGCACCTAGTATTTCAATCACCAATGGTGATTTATAGTACAGAAAGAAATCAGTGGGAAGAACTGACATTAGTTTCACCCCAGCTTTCTATAGCTTAATAGAATTAAATAGAAGTAATGATGGCAACAATCACTGTCTATAGAAACAAAAGGAATGACAAAACGGTTGCAAGTTTAATCACACAATAAACTTAATCCTTGTTGGTTTTGTTTTATCTGCTAAAGTACTGATGTCTATAAATATGAACTCACAGCATAGTTCTAAGCTTGTTTCTGAAGAGATGTGAAGACTTGGATAAAACATAAGCAAGCTATTAGATCAAATTCCAGAACTGCCGAATAGCTACCTAGAAAATATCAGTTGTTCTTAAAGAATACAAAACAAAGTGAAAATGGAAAAAAGACTTCTTATACAAAAATTCTTTTATTATCTCTATCTTCTAAAGTTCCAAGTCATAGAGCCTTGATACTCTTGGATTCAGTTTTCAGTAATCTTAAGTATTACACTTGGGATATGCATAATGGGAAAAGGTAGGACACAATAAACAAAAATTATTTGCTTATTTCAAAGGTAGCCATTTTCTTTAAACTCATCCTGCCCATTTTTTGCCCATCTCCCTATGTACAGATTATCTTTGAATCATACAAATTCATTCTATACTCCCACATATATTTTCCCAACTACATGATATTTTTACAAAAGAAGGAAATAATGTAGCTGGTTAACAAAAATATTTGTAAATGGATTAAAAGGAAAGTAAGTTCAGAGTATAAAAAGATACCAAATTGGAGTAAAACTGATTTGAATCTAGTTTTTAATTTACCAAAGTGCCTACTAATGGTCTAAGCAAAACAGTAGAAGAAAAGGAGGTAGAGGAAATGACTTCCTAAGGTTATAAAATGCCAATTGTTTTAGACTGCACAATAGCCTTAGTAATAAAAGAATCACTTGTTTTCACTGAGTTTACAGTGTTAAGTACTGTTTACATCATTTTAGTGAAAGCACTTATATGAACATCTGCAACAGTTCATATCAGAAAACAGAAAGTTTCTCTCAATAAAGACCACAAAAAAATACATTTTTCATCTTTGTCAACTCCCTTTTTAGGAATGGGGAATCAAATAACATGCTTCCTTTAAAATAAAAAATATTATTTTTTTTCTATTAGGATTCTGAAAAAAAAATCAAGACTTCACTAATGATGACTTTTTAATTTCTACTCTTTATCTATTTCTAAGGACACTCCCTTTACAAAACCGTTTAGTCTAGTATATGAGGACAATCAGGTTTGGAATTTCAAATAAATAAAATAGCCACATTAGAAGGGATGCTGAAGAATCATAGGATTAGTCACATTTGTCTGTTCACATTCACGGATTCTCTAAGAGGGTTACCAGAATCCATAAAATACTGTTAATGTTTATTTAGTCCAAGTTAACATGTGTCATCTGACCTAAATGCTCATCGCTTATAACACAGTTGCTCAACAAAAATCTTGACTTGGGGGAGACAGTGATATAAAAGATCCTGGTTAAATTACCAGAGGTAATAGGACAGTAAATTGTAACTGCACAACTTACAATGTCAGCTCTTCATCCACTGCTACCAGCTCTCCTCTTTCCAGTGGTACTAAATTCTCAAAGCCTAATCATATGAGAGGTGCAGGATGCCAAAAATTATCTATATAGAAAAATGGGTCTCAAATACTAAACAAAAAAGAAATTCATAAAACAGAATTAAACTTTTTGGACAGTTGCCCTGGTTACTTTCAATTTCTTGATCCTTATCTCTTCTGGTCATAAATAAATATGTCTTTTTCTTTGTATCCAGAGAGATTAATACATATATTTGTTGTTAAGCAGTATAAAATGGCATTCCAGTTCAAAGCTGCTTGTGATCACAGTCACGTGTGAACCATCAGACAAGCGTATATTATGCTCCAAAATGTTTTATAATTCTTCAGTGTAGTTTCCTGCTGATGTTTCCCTTAAATTAAGGCTTCATCAAAGAGAAATCCATAGTCCTATGAGCTGATTTTTTTAGCTTCTGAATTAAGTGCACTCTTTCCAAAATCAAGTAGCCCTGGAGTAACTTGAAGACAACTTCTATTAATCAGTGTCATGACTGAAGTAGTATCTTACTGGTGGTCCAGGCAAATCTTCATCTCCATCAGTGTCTGGGGCAAATGACACAGTAAGATCCACATACTTCTTTTCAGTAGAAGGTTTCACAAGCTTATGCATTCTAAGAAAAATAAGCAAAGATGAATACTTTGATAAATTCTGTAAAATGAAAAAATGATTTGCTGATTGATGCCATCCAGAGAATTCAAACTTGTATCTATATTTTATTTTAAAATCCAATAATTCAGCTGCTTTCATATATTCACTTTCCTTCACTAAAAGGTCTGAACTCAAGATACTCACTTACCTAACAGTGAATCAGTTTAAACATACTGAGGTCATGATAAAGAATTCAGACCATTTATTAAAAGACAAAAATAAATAAGTAAATCCCCATAATATAAGTAGTAATTTTTAAAAAAATTAATTATCCTCTTATATGCCCTCTAAAGTTTGGTAGCATCATAAATTGTCAGACATTTCTCTGTAAAAAGTAAAAAGGCAAGCTAGATTTAAATCTTAACATGTAAGCCAGAAACACCACAGTAAAAGATTTTTTTTTTGTTTTTGGTCTGGGTCTCACTCTGTCACCCAGGCTGGAGTGCAGTGGCACATCACAGCTCACCATAGCCTTGAACTCCAGGATTCAAGTGATCCTCCTACCTCAGCATCCTAAGTGGCTGGGACTACAGGCGCATGCCACCATGCCCAGCTAATTTTTTGATTTTTTTGTAGAGATGAGGTCTTGTTACATTGCCTAGGCTGGTCTCAAACTCTTGGGCTCAAGTAATCCTCTCCCCTCAGCTTCCCAAAGTGTTAGGATTATTACAGGCATGAGCCACCATACCCAGACAAGATATTCTTAAGTCTTACCTGTATATCCAATGTTTATTCTATTTACTGAAACATTATTTCATCTTTTCTGTTGTCACTGATACAGTCTTAAATCATGTCATCTACATACCCCTTAGATCTTTGTATTCACTTCCAACGCCTGCCTCAAGTCTTTTCCTCTAACTCTAATACATACTGCTTTCAGAATTTTCTTAAAATGCAAATTCGATGTATTCTCCTAATAATGTTATCTATCATACAGTTTGTGACTACTTAATGCCAGGCTCTAAACTATTTGTAATCTATTTAATCCTCAATGCCTCTTACCAGTTTACAAAGATATTTTGTCCAGTACATAAACTTTCATTTTTTCCACCATTCAGTGTCACCATCTCATCCTTGAGTCATTCCAGAATATTTGATTTCTAAGATAGACCATGCATGTTCTTTGTTTAGCTGCACAAACTGTTGTCTTTAGCCTGGAATAATCTTTCAAAGGCAACTCAAAGAAAATCTCCTCTGAACCAGAGATTTGAGTTAGTAGTGCCCATAGTACCCTGTAGAAGTCCTTATTATAACAATTATTCAATTTCATTTTCATTAATGGCAATATCCCTTAGTAGACTGTGAATTCTTTGAGAGTAGGGTTATTTAATGAAGATTTATGACAACAAAATATTAACAGGACTAACATTTATGGAATACTTACGTGCCATTACATTATTAGCCCTTACTATCATTTTAGTGCTCAACAACGATGGGCACAAACATCCCTATTTGTGAATGAGAAAATAAACTCAGGCTAGCTGAGATGACAAAACAACTAAGAAGCTGAACAAGGATGTGAAGTCAAGTCTTTCTAAAGTCAAGTTCATGCTCCTAAGTACAACCCCACTGACTGACCTGAAGTTTTTAGCCACTTGGATTCTCAACAGTATTTGCTAAATGAACAATGTAATAAAATGAAAACTATTGTTCACAAAACATTATCATGCTGGTGGCTTAAATTATCAGTCAACTCTTGAAAACATTTTTGTTAACTAAATATTTACAGCAAAATTTTAATTTCCCTCATTAATACACTTCATGATCACATATTCCACTCTCATCTAGGTAGCATATAATAAAGGAATTCTAAATACCACTCTAAATTTATGTAACATACTTAGGAATCCTAAAGAAAAATAATATAGGGCAAATTAATGGCTTAGCTATTATAAAAGTAGTTTCATTTTTTAAGGTGTTGATAATTAAGACTAGGTTTAATGTAAAAGTGACTAACCTCAATTTATTATCATAATTAAAGTCAATAGATATGTTAAGGACAACCATCTCACAGAGATCCATTTATTCATATGACAAACATTTATTGATGCCTATTATGTGTCAGGTATTGGTCTAAGTGCTTGAGACACAACAGTCACCAGCTAAAACAGATTCTAGCCCTTGTGAAACTTATCTTCTAGGTGAGGAGGACAGATGATCAACAATAAATATAAGCAAAATATACAGCAGTCATAAGACAGTAATAAGTGTTATGGAAAAAAAAAGTAGAGTAGAGTAAAGGGGATTAGGAATAAAAAACTGGAGTTTGAGACAGGTTGAAGTATTAAATGGGGATGTCACAACCTTATCCTTGAGTCATTCAAAAGTATTTGATTTCTAAAAGAGACCATGCATGTTCTTTGTTTAGCTACACAAACTTGTGGCTCAGTGAGGTCTCTTTAGGAAAGTGTAAAGATCAGAGGTGAGAGTCAGCCAGGTTGCATCTCAGAAAGAGTTGTAAGCAGGGGGAACAACTAAAGCAAAGTCCCATGCTGGAGCATCACTGGAGTGTTCAAGGGAAGGAAGGGAGGCCAGTGTAGGTAGGATATTGTGAGCAAGGGGAGAGTAGGGAAGAAACTTAGAGGGATCACAAGGAATCGTTAAGGGCCTTTTGGATCACTGTAAAGACTGGCTTTTTTTGGTTCCCTTTCTTCCTTTCTGTCTCTGCTCTAAAGCCACCTAACCAGGTGAGACTATGATAAGCAGAGAGAACACTTAGAATACTCAATATGACAGCACTTCAATAGCCCCAAATCCCCATACTTCCTTTTCCCTTTGTTCTTCTTTTTCTCCATAGCACTTACTACCATCTAACATGCTTAGCTAGTTGTTAATAAACACTTCCTCAAGTAGGAAGAGACTTTGCTTTGCTCACGGCTTAGAATATAATCTGGCACACAGCAAGCACCTTTAGTAAAAATCTGTTGCATAAATGAATGAAAATAACAATTTGGCATTTTGTTTCATTCTTTACCCTCAAAAACACAGTCACTAAGGTTTTCAACATAAGATGAGGACCCAGTTTTACGTAAGTGTACTGATCAAATCAAGTGTCTAAGATTATTAACTAAAGAGCTGACTCTGGACTATAATAAATTCATAAGAGTATTATAATCCTATTAATCTCATTAAAAGGCAGTTTGTTGACCTTCACTTGGTGGATTCACTGTCTTTATTAATGATATCAGACAAGAATAACACTTTTATCTGAATTACAATGACCTCTACATTTAATTTTCCAGCGTGCATCCAGTTTATACTTCAATTTTTGTGACGCGTTTGCACATAATGTCAAATACTTACGTTAACTTCAATCTTTTTGCATGACCAGGCATTACAGGAACATAAAGCATTTTGACTCCCTGTACCACCATTGTTGGCTCAATTCCATACTTCTCCTAAAAGTGAATACCCAAAAGAAAAACAATCAGGGCCTCACCTAAACATAAGATGCTTAACACTGTCTATAAATAATGTTTTATGACCAGTAAAAAAGAGCAAACTCTAGCTAAATATTTATAATTTCCAATAATGTTATGGAAAAAACCAAATAGAAACATAAAGCTACTAATGAATCAAGTGAATGTGTCTCACTTTGACTGCATTTATGAAATCCAAGAGGGTAAAATCTTCTTTTCCATGTACAGTCCATCTATCCCAAATTGTAAATGATATTCCATTTCTGTTGTAAAAAATATTCAGAACAAAAACATTTAAATTTTCTTCCTTTAAGTGATAAAAAAACAAAACAACAACAACAAACTCTCTAGCAGTCTGTTACTTATGATTTAGCTATAAATTCACATTGAGGAGGGGAAGAAAAATACAGCTTCTAAAATACTCCATAATCTTATTTTCTCATCACAACATGCAGGTAACCACCTTGTTGATCTTTCTAGTGTTTCATTATAAATTATATGTCTTAGTATGAGAGTGTTTTCTGTTTCTCTTTTTAAACAGTTGCATGGGTTTCACTGTGTGGATGTTTTCAGGTCCCTATTACATTACTAGATACTTGGGTTGTTCCAATTGTTGGCTATGACAGACAATGGCCAGAATGGTTAACTCACATATATATGGTTTAAGATGTATACAAATGTACCCACAAATTTGAAATATAGTGCCACATTTCCCTTATTGTGGATTACACTATTTTGTACTCTTGTTATAATGTATGAGAGTGCTTGCTTTCTCACATCTCACCAAGATAGAGGATTTCCAATGTTTTGGTTGTTGCCAGTCTGAAAAATGAAATGTGGAGGCCTAGGGACCTGTTTTGCTTTGTCACAAGTCTGTGGAATTAGATTCTAAACCTCATGATTTATAGTCAGACACCAGAGTATCTTCTAATTTATCTGGGTTAGGAAGATATAGTTCAAACCATAATCCAAAATAGTGTGGCAAATAAAGTGTTACAAGGGTTCTTCTGTTAGTTTAGTCAGAAATGCTTCATGAAGATACGGTATGACCATATCTTGAAGTGATGGAAAGGATTTACATATGCAGAAGAAGAAAAAAAGAGGTAACAGCAGTTTTTTTTCCCTTTTAAAATATAAAATATTTTATTCTCATCATAAAAGAAAAATAGACATCATACATACCTGATTTTAGTTTTCCTTACTTCAGATGTCTCTGTAAACACTATAATTGGAATGGCTAAGTTAAGGAAGCAATTTTTGTAAGCTTCAAATGGATAGCCACCAGTTACTTTAATCATCTCCAAGGCAACCTAGATTTACAAAAAAAAAAAGGTGATCTATCTTATATAAATATAAATAGTCTAAAACTATTCATGACTTTAATTGGATCTATTTAAATCTTCCCAAGTTCTTCTCAGGCATTTCTCCATAGATAGTAAAAGCAGCCGCAGAACTGGGGTAAGGTCAATTCTTATTTATAGGCCTCTACATTTTTAGCATATTTTATACTTTGAACCCACACTGTATGTACTGAATAAAGTGATTTAAAAAGTATTAATTTGACCACCTAATTGCTCTACTTTGAAAGAAGATGCCAGAACTCAAAAAGTACAACAGGCTGAAATCACATACATGTCTTCTATTAATGACTCTAGTGTAACAATATGATATTGTAAGATAACTGAGGTCATACCAAACACTGTGAATCATTAAGAGTAAAGATTAGGGACCAGGCATAAAAGCTTATGCCTGTAATCTCAGCACTTTGTGAGGCTGAGGTGGGAGGATCGCTTGAAATCAGCCTGGGCAACATAAGGAGACTCTATCAAAACAAACAAACAAGGAAGTAATGATTAGGGTAGTCATTTTATTCAAGGAAAACAGAATGCCTGCTATGTATGGAGGATACAAGGTAATTAAGAGTATTGCCTGTGAGAGAAATTATAATCTTGAGCTTATTTTTTGTTAAAATATTCATATACGTACAATCTCAAAAATGTAGATGACCATCTCTTTGAACATATCTTGAAATGTTAAATTTTAAGCGCCAATATTTATCCTTCCCTCTCTAAGATGTCTGGCATGATGAGAAAGACAGGAAAGAGGCAATGAAAAAGCAGCATTTTAAATCAAAGAATAATAAACTTACCAAGCCAGAAACTGCAGCAGTGGATGTTGCTATAGCAGGTATAATTTTACCAGCTATGCGTTTTGTTTTGAAACGGTCAGCTGGTTCAATAGTATACATTTTGGCACGAAGATTTGATGCAGCTGTGATGAAATCTATGTGTCCATTGCAATCATCATCTTTTTCAAATGAAAGAACTGCCATCTGAAGGTCACCTGATCATAAAAACCATAAAAACAGTTTCCTAGAAAGTGGTCATGGTTTCACTAGGTAAAAAGCAATGTGGGTTTGCCAACTTTTAGGAATTCTTTTTATGCTTTTAAATGACTAAAAAAAAAAAAAAAAAAATCCAGGCAACTGAAGTTATTAAAGAACATGAAAATGATGTCTTTAATACCACTAAATAAATAGAGTAAGAAAGTTATGTACAGCACATGGGCTATCAAGTGGTTTACAATAAAAAAAAATCAACATTTCATATCAAAAGTTAAAAATAATTAAAAATTCTACCAGACTTTGACAATAAAAATAAATAAATAATTGAATAGAAAACAAAGATGTATTCCATAAATCCTACTCTGAAGCCTCCTCCCTCTGAATACTAAGAATACTTATCCTATAAGTTGGTCAAATAAAAATATGCATTTTTAAAAGATCTACAGATCAGTGATTCCCAGAATCATTCTAATTACTATTATTCTCAATTATTTTTTCTGAAACTTTACTGGTCCATGCATAAAATCCCAAAAGTTTGGGAACCACTGATTTATAAAAAGGAAGGGAGCAGGTCTAAAAACGAGTGAATGGCTGTTTTTAAGGAAATCAAAATTCAGTTTTCCTATATTTTTGATATTTAAGACCATTTAGAGCAAGAATGTACAGTGGGGGAGGGGGGCTAAGAAAAAAAAAAGATTATTTTTTGGAGGTTGGGTCTGTTGGCTTCCTCCAGTAGTTGAATGTTCTATGAACCCATCAGAATCAAGTGTGCCAGCTAGCATTGTCATGAGAGGATGCATTCGGCTTCAGTGAATTTTTCTTCTTGGAGAGTCTTTCATTAAGCCGTTTGCCCATTTCATGATGGGTGATTTATGAGAGTACCTGCCCACACTGCGCTGAGTGCTCAGCAGTTTTTGACCAACAAAGGCATGACCCCTGTGTCCCACCCTCCTATTTACCCGATCTTGTCCCCAGCGACTTTGTTTCCCTGGATGAAAAAAGTCTTCAAAAAGAGCTGGGCTTGGTGGCTCAGCCTATAATCCCACACCTTTGGGAGGCTGAGGTGAGTGGACTGCCTGAGCCCACGGGTTCGAGACCCGCCTGGGCAGCGAGACCTCATCTCTACAATAAATCAAAAAATCAGCCGGGCGTGGTAGCGCATGCCTGTAATTCCGGCTACTTGGAAGGCTGATCGCCGGAGCCCAGGAGGTTGAGGATGCGGTGGCTGGGAGCAACCACTGCACTCCAGTCTGGGCGACCAAGTGAGACTTCAACTCAAAAAAACAAACAAACAAAAAGTCTTCAAAAGGAAACATTTTGCCAATGTGGAAGAGGTGAAGCAACAAGCAACAGATATACTAGAAGGCATCCAAATTAATACGTTCAAAAACTGTTTTGAGTCATGGTAAAAGTATCTTGAGAGGTGTATTGCATCAAATGAAGAGTACTCTGAAGATGACTGAAGTTTAAACATGTAAGAATAGATACACACATTTTTCATAAATAAATTCTGCTTTTTGGGGGGAATCCCCCCTTATATACAGTTCAGTTTGTACTCCTTGTCAGTTAATATAGAGACTAAAAATTTAGGAAGCACCCTCTGATTCTTTATATTAAAGTGATTTAACTGGATCTGTCCAAAGATTAGTCTTCAGAAGGGCCCCATTAATCTGATTTTTAAATTCATTAAAAACAGTTATTTGCTCATGTTTTTAGACCTGCTCACCATTTGAAGGTCTAAAACAATCAGAATAATAACAACAAAGAAGTTAACGTGATTTGAGGAATTAGACTTCAACTTTTGAGGATAGGGCAATGGTGGGGAAAATGATGAATTTAGTCAGTTAAAGATGAAAACTAACTTTCATGTGATCATAAAATCATCATCATTATTATTATTAACATTTCACAAACTTTCTGAGTTGGAGTCTCACTCTGTCACCCAGGCTGGTGTACAGTGGCATACATGGTCACTGCTCACCGCAGTTTCAACCTGCTGGACTCCAGTGATCCTTCCACCTTAGCTTTCCAAGCAGCTGGAACTACAGGTGCATGCCACCACGCCTGGCCATATTTTTGATTTACTCTAGAGATGAGGTCTCATTAAGTTGCCCAGGCTAGTCTCGAACCCCTGGGTTCAGCAATCCTCTCACCTCCACCACCCAAAGTGCTTAAATTCCATAAGCATTTAGGTGTACACCTCAGTGAAAATAAAAAGCCATCCAGTTCAAAACATTTTTATAAAGACTTTCCCTTACTTTTGGTAGCTTCATTAGATAAAATAGCCTTTTCTAGTTGGAAAACAGCATTCCTCTCATCTTCACTGCTAATAGGAACATGGTCTGGTTTCCTTGCAGTTTCATCTGTTTGAACAACCTTTAAATATATGGATATATTTTTATTAATGTTATATCTTACATCTATGTTTTATCATTTGTCTGTTTATCAAATAAATCACAAAGAGAAAATAGTCCCTGTATGTATTTTAATCAAATTATTAATCATTATGGTCCAATGTACTTATTTTACATCTTCCTTTAGTATTACTATATTTTTATGCATTTGTTACTTTATTATCTATCGTCTCACCCTGACATGGAACAGGGATCTTGATGTATCTTGTTCATTGAAAGAACACCAATATATCTGAAACAAACTTGTCTACAGTGGGTGTTAAAAATACTCATTCAATAACTTCTGTGATCCAAGTCTGTAAAGATCTCTTTTAAAATTCTACACTAAAATAAAGTTGATATTAATGAACAGTTTGTGATACTGACAAATCTACTTTAAATTCAAATGGCATAGCCCTAAGTAGTGCAGAGCTGTTTAATGCCACAGAAATTAAAGAAAAATCCATAAAACATATAATAAGGGCACCCTTTAAATATTTGATGGCTGACTAGAAGCTTTTTCCTAAAAAAATGTTTTCCTTTATTTAGAAAGTTTAGCATGATTAAGGCAGTACACACAAGTAATTTATCCTAATTAGATATTCCATGAGGGCACTAAAGTTAATACTCTCAAACCAAGAAACTAGCTTCATCATCACTAAGGTACTATTTCTTATTTAAATAAAAATCACCTAAATCATGTTTTTACAGATTAAGCATTATTACAAGTACTTATAAAATATTGTGAAGTCAAAGAAGCAGAAAACTTTGTTCACCAGAATGTCTAGCTAATATTTCTGGCTAAGACATAATGCAACTAGAAGTACTAGACCTGAAGCTTCAGTGTGAGCCATTTTGAGTTGTGAAAAAGCCCACAATTCATTTAAAACTGTAGCTAAATTGCTCAGAAAAATTTATTGCCCCCAAATTTGATACAGACAAAAGCAATGCAAGTCAAACACACTGAAGCAGGTGCAATTAAGGCCACACAATTATTGAAACATGTTTCCCTGTCTTCTGTCTAGGCATTTTGCCCAAAAGAAACAAGGGTTAGGAACCTTCTTTATTTGGAACTTTTGTTTATCCTTACTGCACTTGTATTCTTTATAGGCTACAAGTAATGAACAATTTATTCAGCAAACTCATCTACTCAAGAAAATCAACTGCCCTATATAAGTCTTGTTTCTCCCTAAAATAAAAATGCACAATGGAAGATGGTATACACCACTTCTTTTCTTGAATTCTGCAGGGAGGCAGTCATTACCTTTTCTAGTGTAGCTAAAAGTTAAGGGGAAGAAAAGGTTTTTTGGTGGATAACTTTTAGAGTGTATCCAAGAAAGGCATATACTGAACATATTGAAAAAAAATGTAATGTTTTCAGACTTTTCTATTTATATTACCTAAATTTCATGTGCCATCTTTATTAAAACTCCTTATCACTTTCTATTTCCAATGTACTTGCCTGGCAAAATCCTTACCCTAGTTATATCCAAGTTTCTATCTATACTATAGTAAAATAGCACTAAGCAGTTAAGTAGCAAAATATGCCTGGAGAGAAGATAATAAGTAAATAATATTTTATCCAATAAGTAAAGATGATAATCTTTTGTCCAGCCACATTTAGCAGAATACATTAAGCAGATTAATATTAAGTGGATCCTCAGTATTGTCTTGCAATTTTACTATATCTTCTAATTAAGTGACTTTTCCACAAATACAACAAAATAAAAAGTTATTTCACACCTTCTTTTCTCTGCTCTAACTTCCTTTATCTTCCTATTCTCTTCAGTCAGAGCTACTAAACTAGTTTATTTCAACTAACAAAAGAACAATCTTTTCTTTTCTCACATTCCAATTCCAATCCTTTAGAAATTATCTCAGGACTACAGCAAAATATATACAGAATCCAACCCTTTATCTTCACTTTCCTGTTACCTACTACATCATTCAAACAATTATCATCTCTTGCCTGTACTCATGCAATAACCTCCTAACAACTTTTCCTGTTCCCTCTCTCGCGTCACATACAATCATTCTTAACACAACAGTCAGAATCATCCTTTTAAACATAAGTCAGATCATGTCCTTTCTCTGCTTAAAACTCTCCACGGCTTCTCAACAAACAGTAAAACACAAAGTACTTACCATAACTAACTGCCTCTCTAATGTCATTGTACCATTCTCCTCTTTGCATATTTTCTTCTAGAAACATCCTGGCCTTTTTAAAAGCCCCTCGGTCCTTTGCACTTGTTCCTGTTGCCTGCACTGCATTTTCACAATTTCTTCATTTTCTTCCGGTTTCTGTTCTAATGTTACCATAATCAGAGAGGCTTTCCCTTTTCATCCCATATAAAATGACACCAGCTCTGTCACTCTTCAGATTTTCCCATTTTATTTTTTCCTCATTAGCATTTACACTCACACTGCAATACTATATATTTATTGGCATTTTTGTTTATAGTCCATCTCTGCCCACTGGCATATAACATCCACAAGGGCAAGAATTGTTCATTGTGGTATTCTGCAGTTTAGAATAGGACTTGATACAAGTTTAAGTTCAAAAACTATTTGAACAAATAAATTTCTAAACATACCTTGTTGGAAGGTTTGAACTCCTGAATCTTTACTTCTGAAAGAATATTCAAGAGTGTATCCGCTAATAAGTCCTGTTTTTTAAAAAAGTAATATTATCAACAAACATTCTTCTATTTCTAAATTCTAAAGCTAAAAATATCCTACAAAAGGTCCTTAATCATATTAAAATATTTGAATAATTTATCATCTGAATATTTAGACACTCGTTTGAAACATTTACTTTAATTCCATATAAATATCATCCATACAAGTTATTGAGTAGGAGAAGATAGGGTAAAAAAGTACCTCTTAGTCAACAAACTTGAAATCTTAGTTCTTTCTGCAATTTTTTTTTTTGAGACAGGGTCTGTCACCCAGGCTGGAGTATGGTAGTATGATCACAGCTCACTGCAGTCTGGAACTCTTGGGTTCAAGTGATCTTCCTATCTCAGTCTACTAAGTAGCTGGGGTTACAAGCATGTGCCACTAAACCCGGCTAATTTTTTTATTTTTTGTAGAGACAGGGTCTCGCACTGTTGCCCAGATAGGTATCAAGCTTATGTTCTCAAGCAATCCTCCTGCCTCAGTCTCCTTAAGTGCTGGCATTATAGGCATGAGCCACTGCACCAAGCCACTTTCTATAAACTTTAAAAAGGTAGTTTTAGCACTGGTTGTGAATATGAAACTGAATGCCTTAAGATCTGGGACTATCTTTTTCATTTCCTGAGCTTCAATGTTTTATAAAGTTCCTTAGTTCAATAAAATTAGTAAATAAGAAGCAGGAAATTGCTTAAATGTTTCAAGATGAACTTATATCAATTTAAGGTTACCGGATCTACAGTCATGATGAAGATGCTGCTTAGGAAAAACTGACACACGGCTTTTGAGGTCAACTATCATTCTTATCACAAAACTACCACTCTTTTTCACAAAAGGATTAAACTGAATACCACTATTTTTACCAAATATTTACAGTGCATTTTATTTGAATTAACTTCAAAAAAGATGAATCTACAAGTATTTTAATCTGGATCCAAAGTAGCCAGTGTTGATTATAACCTGGTTCATATTCTCCATTTAGCGTACCAAAAAGTATACCTATTTATTTAACTCTAATATGCATTTGTAAATAAAGATTCACTAATGCAGATCTGCTTCTCAAGTAACTTCTCAAGTAAAACTATCAGACTCTTTAAATGTTAGTCAATAAAAATGACTTTAAGAGAATGAGTATAATGATAAGGGTAAAAAATGTCAACACAGGGGAGCATTTTCACATTTCCTGAAAAGCATATAGGGTAGTATCTCAAAATAAGTCAAACATATGTTAACAGAGAAAGTCTCTAATGAATATTTTTAGAAGACCATGAAATAATTCACTTTGGCTTTTCAGACTAATTATAATAGCTGAAGCTGATAAACAAGCTGTAAATATTTAAAAATAAAGTATGACTGCTTTTTACAAATATTGCTGTTTTACTGCTTAAATTCAGAAAGAAAAATGTGACTTTCTTCTGCTTAGCAGAAGAATGAGCTTTTAGTTTCTGCTATGTTAGAATGGGCAACAATACAATAAAAGTTCATATCAAAAATAATGCTTATATAATTCTATTGTTATGCAATTAGTTGCTTAGTCATCCAATTCTAACCTGGCTTTGTATCGCTTGCTAGAGCATAAAGAATACCTTACCTCTTCTGTAAATGGAATGCAATATACTGTTGCATATAGTTTTGCAGCATTCTGAAGGAAACTGAGGTGCCTTTTGAAATAAAGAAAAAAAAGCAAAGTTTGAATGACCAGTTTTAAAGATAATGCCATTTGAAGAAAAATAAACACAGAATTCTTATAACAGGATTAAAAAAAAAAAATGAGATGACAAAATTCTGGTCTAGACCAAAACATGGCAGAAGCTATAAAAGAGAAAGCATCAAATGTTATCCTCAAAAACACTAATATTCAAACAGTGATCAAGACTACTTTGGAGAAGGGGGTGGTCAGAGTAGAAAAATCAGACCAGTGAACAAAAGTTCATTTTAATTCATAAGAAAATATTGTACATTTGGCCCCAAAGAGTGTATATCAAATTCAAACTAAGCAAATGAGTTTGTTCAAAAACAAAAAATGGATGTCTTATAGGAGAAGTTCAGAGTAAGGTGACTGAAAGCCTAGACAAACACCTGATGAGAAAATTACGGATACAGTTACTTGTTAAAAGGAAGAATAGTGAAGGCAAGTCAAGGGTTTAAATAAAATATATACATATGAGTATGAGGTATTCAACCAGAGATCAACTCCTCTGAAAATTAATTTGAGGTTGTTCAGAGATTATTATTCAGTAACAATCATTTTTTCCTCCATGCAGTTAAAGATTCCTATATATGAATTTAGTTCATTTAAAAACATTTATTGTCATTTTACTTTTTTACGGTTAAAGTCAAACAGTGATTCTGGTCTCACTTTAAATATTATAAATAATAATGTTATTTACCATGTAAATATATGGACTTACATTTGTGTGGGAAGAAGGTTTGTGGTTGGCTTTCTTGGCCAGAATGACACGTTAACTCTTAGATTAACAGGGATGAAATAATTTAACATTAAAGAGCTTATGGTTTTCACTCTGCAGCATATAGAAATGTATAATGATGGGTACATATAAATACTTACAAAGGTTCACTTAAATCAAATTTTATTGGAGAGGGTGGCCTCTTTGGTGATTGCCAAAACAAACCTAACAAAAAGATATAAATATTATTTTCAATGCATGTAGCCAGTAATAAATCATATTAAAATTTCTCTAGCACTTAATTATACTTACTGCCATCTTTTAATCGTATGTCCAGAGGGAAACAGTGAAGAAGCTGGAGCGCCTAAAGAAAAAAAAAAATTAGAGAAACCCACACTGCTTAATATTATCTGTGCTGAAAAAAATTTTAATTAAAAAATTGTATGTGTAGTTAATTCATGCACATGCTTAAAAAAACCAAAATGCATTAAAAGATACACAGTGAAGTCACCCAGCATCCCTGTATTCCAGTTGTCCATTCTCCCTTCCATCACTACGCCCATGTCTAAAAAATCCTGTATTACCATTTTTAAATCAATACTTATAGCTTTTTTGAGGGCAACTACAGCAAATAAATATAAGCTATTTCACTCAATTTTATACAAATGACATATTTTCCACATCATTTTGCTCTTTTCAAAGAGTTAATCCTTAAAACAAATAATGAAAACAGTAAAAATACATAGTATTTTAAAAGAATATGATGTTTGAGACTTGCTTCAAAATCATCTGAGGGACAGTGAGAATGGGTAGAGATTAGATGAAACAAGATTATCTTTGAGTTGCTAACTGTTAAACCTGGATGATAGGTAAATAATGATTACATTATTTCTTCTAAATATCTATGGCTGAAACTTTTCTATTATAAAAAAAACTTGCCATTATTTTTAAAAGGCACAGAAAATAAGAACTAAAGAGATCTTTAGATCTCATGGCAAGAACAATTTGAATAGTAAGATGCAAATAAGTCTAATTTACTGGGAGAGGAAGTGGGGATAGTGAGTAGTAGTCCATACTACTTTTTCCCAGAAGTAGAGCCATGATGAAAGTGAAGACACAGCATAAGTGTAATCAAAAGATTTTTAAGCAGGGTGCAGTGGTCTGCAACTGTAGTGCCAGTTATTTAGAAGGCTGAGGTGGGAGGATCACTTGAGCCCAAGAGGAGTTTGAGGCCAGCCTGGGCAACACTGAGAATGCCCGTATTTAAAAAAAAAATTTTTTTTTAAGATTAACTTATTTTATATTCTGATAGGAAAGAACCTAAAGAGAGGGAAAAACTAAAAAGAATCCAAGACATGTCCTAGTAACTGCTAGACCTGGAGGTAAGAAAAATAACGAATCTTTAGTAATTACCTATGTGCCACGTTCTGTTTTAAATGCTTTACAAGTCTTCATTTAATGTCTTTGATCCTCATCACTAACTTATGTAACCAACTTATTATCTCCACTTTACAGATAAGGAAACTGACATAAAATGTGATTATCAGATGTAAGTAGAAAAATGCAAAATTTCAGCAAAATGTCTGTCTCAATTTTCTCAGCTTCCTCTTCTGAGAATGCTGCTTCTATTATGAACAAATTTTTTTAGGCTAAAGATGAAAGGTATTCCTTATCATCCAGAGGAAAATCTTACCCAATTTTTGTCTGTTACCCAGACTGGAATGCAGTGGCACAATCACGGCTCACCACATCCTTAATTTCCTGGGATCAGGTGATCTTTCTACCTCAGTCTCCCAAGTAGCTGGGGAATACAGGCACATGACACCATGTCCAGCTAATTTTTATTCTTTTGTAGAGACAAGGGCTTGCCAAGTTGCCCAGTCTGGTCTCAAACTCCTGGGCTCAAGTGATCCTCCTGCCTCGACCTCCAAACATGCAGGGATTACAGATGTGAGTCACTGTGACCAGCCTTAAATGTATTATTTAATCAATAACATTCAAAAAGAAAATGAGTTGTACGTCTAGCATGTTTTCCCACTTAACTTACAACTTATTTTTAAAAGGCTTGCTGAGAGAGTACATATTTCACGTCAATGAAATTAATTTGTTAATGACTAAATGAGCCACAGTTAGATTTCTAATGTCTCACAATGCATACTTACCTTATGGTTAAAATATTTTTCAAACTTTAATCTTGCTAATTCTACACACTGGGACCAATTTCTAGGTCTTCTGCTAAGTAACTTAATAGCTTGAAAACAGCCTTCTAAACTGTGTCCACTTTGTATCTTCTAGAATGAGAGAGGAAAAAAACAAAAAACAAATACACTTCCGATTAAAAACACATATACACACACACTCCAGTCAAAAGCATTAGCCAAAGTCTGAAGTATGCTCGTGTGCTTTATGCTTTTATTTTTTTCACTTTAAGTTCCTTGCTTTTTCTTTTCTCTTCTTCCTCTTTCCTTTTTTTTTTTTTTTTTGAGGAGAGGAATGAGAGGAGAGACAGCACATGAAATTTTAATTCTGATTTCTTATTTCATAAGTTAGTCTCATATTTTGCTAGCTGTTAGTATTATACATGTATCTACTATGGGAAGTGTTATGAATAATATTTGATACTAAAAGTTGGCCTTTTTGGTATAGAATTAAAGGGAAGAAAACATCTTTGAAGTTACCCTCATTATAAGTCTGAGAGATTACTCTTCCTCATGAAATTTTCACTAGAATTGACCTTAGTTTTGTTTTGATTTTTTTTAGAAGAGCTCACCAAGTCCTTTTATTATTTGTAGCACTTCTATCATTATTACCACGTCCTTCTTAGGTTGAGCCATATGAACTGCTGTTTTGTGGGTCAACATGGTCAAATATTGACAATTCCATATAACTAGCCAAACTAAAAAAAGAAGGGCCATTTGTGACCTGTGATATTTCTGATGCATCATTTTACTTTTATGTATAATAATAACATTCTACTATCTCTTTATGGAGGTAAAATATATCACTTTCATGCAACTTGAAAATATGATACACTGACATGAAATGTTAAGTTTGTATTAAAATGTATTGACTTTTACCTGTAACACTTCTTCTGCTGATGAATAGGTTTGCCAAAATTTATTAAACAATGAAGGTTTGTGAGAAAAGGAACTTTCAAACTGTAAGACAGATGAGGGAAAAAATTTACTAAAAAAAGTCTGTTTAAATTTGAAAATATCTTCTTTCTCACTTCACAGAAAACAAATTTCTTAAAAAGGAACTTTTACCTTATCTCTTGCCCACTGTATAGTATGTTCAATAGCAGCTGGAAAGGATTTCAGAGTACAAAACGGTATTTCCTCTTCTGGGGGATCTCGCTAATTTATAAAATATAAAAACAGATACTTAAGAAAAGCAATGACCAATTTTTATTAAATTTATTTTTGATCTTTAAAACCATTAAAAAATAAAATAAAATCCAACCATATATTTTTTTATCTTCTCTCTCCTAGACAATAAGAAGAAAAGTTAAATTCTTTTGATACTTAATCTATTTGTTAATAGCAATATAATGACAAACATGAATCCTATTACATGTGCTCATTTGGTACACCATGTATTCAGGACAGACCACCATGTATAAATCATTTTTTCCTCCAAGAATCAAAGTGATATTTAAAATTTTATAACACTTTCTACTTTGAAAAGTAATTCAAGAAACCCCCAATACAGTGTTCAGCATACCACGATTTTTCTATGGAGAAAAAAATTTGGGGGTGGAGATAATATGTCGTTGATGCGTGGTATAGTTAATTGCAGAAAGCATGTGTTAAATAAATGGCAAATGCCTTGTTTCATATTAATACAGTACCACCAAGTAAGTACATATTCTAATGTACATTTAGCCTTGGCTTAGAGATTTACCCAATCTAAAATGATTCACTTTGTCTATTTTATTTATAAATTTATATACTTAGTTTATTAACCTATGAAACACCACTAAATGTTTTAGAAATCAAAGAGGAAAGCTAGGAGAATATTAAAAATTCTAGTTTTTATGAGTCGGAAGTAAGACGACACAGAATGTTTAGGGAAGATGCAGAAGAATAAAAAAAGAAAGAAAAAGAAAGAAAAAGAAATTTTAGAATTTTACATTTCCTACTTTGAAAATATTCCAATATGACACCCAACATAGTCATGATTTTCCCTATCTAATCTTCAAATTAAACTTGTCAATATAATCTATTTTAATACTGTCATTATATATTAACTTGTTTTGTGAAAATACATAAAAAACTTTGTAAAAATTTAACTAAACTAAACATATCGGTTAAATACAGAAACACTTATCTTGTAAAATATTATTCTTTCTTTTTTTTAAATTTGAGTTGGAGTCTCACTCCATCATCCAGGCTGCAGTGCGGTGACACACTCATAGTCACTCCGGCGTTGACCTGCTGGGCTCAGGCAATCCTTCCACCTCAGTCTTCCAAGTAGCTGGAACTACAGGCGTGTATTACCATATCTGGCTAATTTTTTTTTTTTTAATTGTAGAGATGAGGTCGTGCCAAGTTGCCCAGGCTGTTCTCGAACCTATGGGCTCAGGCAATCCCCTCACCTCGGGCTCCCAAAGTGCTGGGATTATAGACTTGAGCCACCACACCCGGTCTATTCTTTCAATTTTTTAACCTAGATGGATCTTTTTAAAATTTTAAAGCCTTCAATTATCTTCTAGACCAGTGGTTTCAACTTTTTAAGTATTTTAAAATTACTATGGGTGTTTTAAAGTTATACCTATATAAAATATGTGCAAGCCGGGTTCGGTGGCTCAGCCTGTAATCCCGCGCCTTTGGGAGGCTGAGGTGAGTAGATTGCCTGAGCCCGCGGGTTCGAGACCCGCCTGGGCAGCGAGACCTCATCTCTACAATAAACCAAAAAATTAGCCGGGCGTGGTAGCGCGTGCCTGTAATTCCAGCTACTTGGAAGGCTGAGGCGGAAGGATCGCCGGAGCCCAGCAGGTCGAGGCTGCGGTGGCCGGAAGCGGCCACTGCACTCCAGTCTGGGCGACAGAGTGAGACTCCAACTCAAAAAAAAAAAAAAAAAATGTGCATATAGATGGCTTGATCCCACCTATGAAGAATCTGATTCTTTGTTAAGATTTTGAGTGAGTTACCTGTGTTTACACTTTTATCAAGTTTCACAGGCTTTTCTGTGTTAGCTAATGTCTACCATAATAAAATCAGAAGATCAACAAATGAATATAATTTTACATTTGTTGATAGTTCTATTCTCAATCTATTCTCAATTGTTCTTATCAAGCAGCCTTAAATTCAAAGAATGTTAGAAATAAATAGCAAACACAAGAATAATACTCCTGTAGACTAAGCACAAAATTCTGATAATTAAAAAAAAAAGTTCAATTATGATTTCAAAAATGTACATGCATATACATATGTATAGACATTATTAGAAGAACATAATCAGAAGGATTAGGAAATCTGAAATTGTTGACTGGTGAAAACAAAAAAATTGTGAGATAAAAAGACAGACATTTACTTCAAATATTCACTCACTTACATGGCTATTATAAGATTCAGTCAAATGAGGTACAATAACTTCAGTGTGTCCCTTAGTGCCCATTGTTCCAGAATCTAACAGAGGCCTCAGATTTGCCAAGCAACGGCTATTTGAAAAGATAAAGGGTGAAAAAACATAAAAGTGAGCAATGACAACATAAGCAAAAAACATCCTACCACTCTTATTGACCATTTCATGTACTGATCACTTCTTGAATGCAGTATTTTAGAAAATAGATAAATTATCATAAAATAACACTGATCACATCTGCTCCTCATCCCCACCACACATACAAAATTTGTTACTCAATTCAGTAATTTCTGTCTGTTACTACCAGTACCACCAAATCTTGGGCTTTGATAACTTATCTCTACATCAACTCCTTAACAATCTTGCTCTTTCTTCTCTTGTTTTGTATTTCTTTGTTATTTCTGGCAAGTTCTACCCTACTATCTCTTTTCAATGTTTTCTCTATCCCAATACTGTTAACCATTTTTTCTTAATACTTCCAATACCTACATTCTGCAAAGTTTTCTTTATTCTCCCTCTTCTGCCCAAGATTATGAAATTTTCACTGCATTTCACTGAAAAGTTTTTCTCTGCTAATATATCTGCTCTAGTATTCTAACACTAAGGAGTCATATAAAGATGTAAGAAAGATTATGTAGGGTATATATATACATTTATAGTGATTCATTTGCCTACTTATTTAACAAATATTTATTAAATGATGTGTTGCACATTGAGGATAAAGTGATGAAAAATAGTCTGTAAATGAATGATTTAGTGAGAAGACAAACATTAAGGAAATATACATATCAATAAAAATACATTCAATGGGCTGGCGTGGTGGCTTACGCCTGTAATCCCAGCACTTTGGGAGGTGAAGATGAGAGGATCGCCTGAACACAGGGTTCCGAGACCAGTTAGAAAAACTTGATGAGACCTCATCTCTACAATAAATTTAAAAAAAACAGCTGGGCATGGTGGAACATGCCTATAGTCCCAGCTACTTGGAAGCCTGAGGCAGCAGGATCACCTGAGCCCAGCAGATCTAGGCTGCGATGGCCATCAGTGTGCCACTGCACTCCAGCCTGGGCGACAGAGTGAGAATCTAACTCAAAACAATATGATAACATGAAGGAAAAAGCACAGAGTGCTGTGAAAGATTATCATAGGAGAATCTAATTTAAAATTCAGGGGTTAAAGTCTTGCGAAGAATTAAAATTGAAAGTATGAAGGGAGAAAAACTAAACTAGGTGAAGCATAGTTAGGAAGATTTGAGGTCAGGAGTTTTAGAGCAAGAAAAATAGAACATCCTAAGGCTAAAGAATAGTATGTGCAAGTCTTTGAGGTAAAAAAGTATGGAAGGCCTTGTAAGAACTAAAAGACACATGTAGCTAGAATAGGGAAAGCCAGGGAGGATGACTGAGTGGTGAACAAGTGGCAGATACTCCATGAAAAACATTTTGGTTATGTTACAGATTTTGAATTTTATTCTAAGTATAATGGGAAATCATTAAAGGGTTTGGATTTGAGGAGTATTACAACAGGAACATGAAAAATTTTTTAAATTTCAGTAACTTTTCAATAAGTAGGTGTGAAAAACAGGAGTGAAAAAAGAAAGATAATTCTTTTTTTTAAACTTTTAATTTTTTATTTTAAAGATGTGGGATACAATTCAGGGTTAAGCATACAAATGTTCATTATGCAGGTACCCTTGTTGATGAGGTATGCTCCCCATTGCCCAGAAGATAATTCTTTATGAACCTCAATTTCAAGTACATACCTGTCTACGTATCTCCTGGCTTCCACATTATCTAATGCTGTAATAATTATATCCTGTTTAGTAAAGAACTCATCATTATAAATGGTCTCAGTGGCTGGACATACTTTGTTTAGATGTGCATCTATCTTTATTTGAGGATTTATTTTCAGAGTAGCCTCAGCAGCAGTATAGCTTTTAGGTTTCTGGACAAGTAACAAAAAAAGAAAGAATAAATGTTAAACAAACAAACAAACAAAAGGGCTATCATTGAGCCTACACATTCTTATCACGCTGGAATATGTATACAAGAGTAATGAGATCAGTTTTCATTTTTGATGTATGGAAATTACATTCATTGTAGTCATACTACCTTTAATAATGCACATTAGTACAAATAATTTACAAATTAAAAACAAGAATTTAAGCAACCTCTCTCATAGCTAAGTGCTTTAGAGTTTTTAAAATAATAGTTAAAAGTTCAATTACAAGTACATTTTTCCCCTAGTAATGATGTTTGACTTGGTAAGTGCCCACAAAAAATGTGAGAATACATTCAGTAAATTACTGGAAATTCAGACTCTGCAGACAATAAACCCTCAGAGGTATGAAAGTTTAACATGTCGTTTGCTACTAAAATCTTTTTAAATTGCTATTTATGGATGGAAATTTTTTTTTTTTTTTGAGTTGGAGTCTCACTCTGTTGCCCAGACTGGAGTGCAGTGGCACGCTCCCGGCCACCACAGCCTCAAATTGCTGGGCTCCGGCGATCCTTCCTCCTCAGCCTTCCAAGTAGCTGGAACAACAGGCGCGCGCTACCACACCCGGCTAATTTTTGGTTTATTGTAGAGACGAGGTCTCACCAAGTTGCCCAGGAGGGTCTTGAACTCATGGGCTCAGGCAATCCACTCACCTCAGCCTCCCAAGGCGCAGGATTATAGGCTGAGCCACCGAGCCCAGCTGTAACAATATATTTTAATAAAAGTTGCATGAACACGGTATCCCCCTCTCCAAATAGAGTGTCATACTGTACTGACCTATTTTCAGATAATGGTTGACTGTGAGTTACTGAAACTAGGGAAAGCAAAACTGGTAAGAATGAAATATATTCTAAATATATTTCATTCTTTTATTAAAGATTTAGTGACTGAAGTCATTTCATTTGTTGTCAAAGTTCATTTGTATTTGTTTTGACAGTAAATATCTCTAGACTATTCTGTTTAAATTCATGCATCTAGTTTTAAAGGTATTTCTGTCTCTTCTCAAATTGGTAGGTTGACATTTTCAATTCTCAATGTTCTAAGTATAAAAACAGATCAAAACTTTATTAGAACTCAGTAAAATAAGAATGAAAAGACTTTTATAGTTCTTCTGTAAGTAAAATGCACAAGATAACCACATAAATTTTGTGACATATTTTAGTCCAGGAGAGACCCTGTTACGTTGTCCACTACATTTAGATAAGCAAAGCAATTAGGGTAACTATGACACCTGCTTTAGTTACTTTCCATTTGTAACATTCCTAAGCTTAGTTTGCTAAGAAGACTGTCAATGAGTTGTTGAACAATAAAGAAAAAAACATTCCTAAAGTAAAAACAAATCTGCTTGACTAAAATTGCTTCTTTTCCTGACTTAAATATCTTGATATCTACAAAAAAGAGAAGACAGAGAATAAGCATTACTTTAAAATAAACAGAAAAGTTAAATAGTTAAACAAAATCAGAAGAGCACAAACATTCTAAATGTTGATTTGTAACAAAGAACAATAACAAAGTGCCAAATTTGCAAACTGCCAAAACGTAAAATTAGAAAATCCTTTATCTTTTCTAAAGTTAAATATGTAAACATACCTTGGTGATTACAAAATGAAAAAAATATTGCCCATGTTTCACAACTCAGACTTTAATATTCAAATGCAATGCAAATATCAATATTTTACATTTAAAAAATTTAAAATTTTCCCTTTTGTCATTCCCATTATTTGATAACTTGAGAGATGCAAATAGAGAACACATTGTTTATTCAATCGCTATTTTCTATTTATAAAAAGGAAACTCTTCCTTTTTGTATAAAACAATGGATGACTGAAAGTTTGAAAGAGAATAACAACATACCTGTATATGATGGGGACGAAATAGGAACTGTCTATTTAAGTTGGATTTTTCAATCAAATCAGGATCTGTAATTGTAATCTAGTATCAAGAAGAGAAAATGGCTGAAATTACATAACAAATCAATTTTAATCTATTTTGTTTTTCTCAGTATGACTACAAAAATCCCCACATGCTATTCTAAGTTATTTTGACTGGTAAAGATTATAATAATATAAATATTCTAAAAATGGTTATCAATATTACTCTTTTATACTTATATTTAATTGCAATTAATGCTTAGCATAGCAGCACATAAAAAAGAGTTGAACTGCCAAGCTTGGTGGCTTAGCCTGTAATCCCAGCACTTTGGCAGGCTAAGGTAAGTGGACTGCCTTGAGCCTGCAGGTTCGAGACCAGCCCGGGCAACTTGGCAAGATCTTGTCTCTACAAAAAAATAAAAAATTAGCCAGCATGGTAGCACGTGACTGTAGTTCCAGGGCTGAAGTGGAAGGATTGCCGGAGCCTGGAGCCCAGCAGGTTGTGAGTGCCACTGCCCTTTAGCCTGGGTGACGGAGTGAGACTCCAACTCAAAACAAAAACAAAAACAAAACTTCAGGAAAAAATAGTTGAACCAATGCAATTCCAGTTCAAAACTTTTTGCTTATGTATGACAAAATAGAGACTAAATCAGCACGATCACCTTTTTGGACTATGTAACCTATTACCCAGAGTAGCTAGCTCTTCTTTCTAACCTTATTTATTCTTCATCTCAATTAATTTGAGAAGAATGCTTGCATGCTTCATTCTGAAAGAAACTCTGGTTAAAGCAGAGGCTACAAACTACTGAACAGGTTGCTTGCTTTTGTAAATAAAATTTTACTGATATACCATCATGCCGTTTAAGAATTATCTATTGCTATTTTCATGTGAATATTTGTGACAAAGATCTGTCATCTGTAAGCCTAAAATATTTGCAATGTGATCATTTAAGAAAAAGTCTGCAAACTCTCATTTAAAAGGATGACAGAAGTAAACAGATCCAAGATAATCTAAAGAGTATTCAAAATGTGTTTGCCACTTAACCTAGCATTTTAAAAGATTTGCCTAGGCACAGTATTTTTCAGACTGCATTTCAAATTCATTTTCTTTTAGGTGGCATTTCTCTGATGTCTTCAACATTTCTGAGTATTTAAGTTAGTGGAAGTTACTTAATAGGAAGTAAAAAAAAAAGCCAAACAAAATATCTTGGAACAAAAAAGCTTCAACTCATAATTATTGTGTGGACTGACATAGGTTTTTTCCTTCTACTTCCTCCAGTTGTACTTTTCATTTCCCTATATTTTTGAATTGATCATGTTTTCTTGATTTCTACTCATCCTCCTCCTAAACTAGTTTGGAAGCTAAATGCCTATTTTTATGTGAAATGCTCAAAATTTTAACATGTTCATGGACTTGAGATCTAAAATTAATTAAAACCTCAATCTTCCTCCTGAATAATTTGAGAATATCTGAACTATTTAAGGTTTCCAGGACATCAATGAATAAATATTTTAGTTACATTTATTTTTAACCATCCCACTCTAAGGTTTAAAATCAGTATTTATTTAAATCTAGGAATGCTGACAAATGCCTCTGCTTACCCTTTATGCACTGCTTACGTTATCTGATAGTTCTCTCATAAGAACCAGTAAGTGGTAATCCTTCATCATTTTACTTGTCAGATATCTTTACTTTCCTTTCCCTCTTGAAAGATAACTTAGCCAAGTACAGAAAACTAGGTTAATGGTAATTTCCTCTTGCACTATGAAGAACTACTTCCATCTTCTAGCATTTATTGCTGATGAATCTATTATGCATCTCACATTTTATCTTTGCCTTTCATTTGTTTAAGACTAGTTTATCTTTTCAATCTGAAAATACCTGTCCTTTCTTCAGTTCTGGGAACTTTTGTCATTATCTTGGAATATATTGCTTTTTCTCCATTATCTTTATTCTCTCTGGAAATTCTACTAGACCCATGTTGGATCTTGCAAACACATTCTTTTTCATTAGAAAATGATACCTTCCTGCACTACATTTTGGGTATATACTTATATTTATCTCTGACTTGTCTAGCTGTACTTCAGTCATACCTGAATTTTAAGATTCCTGATTATACAGAAATTCTTATTTTGCTTTTTGTAAAATATTAGTGCCTTGTTTTTTCCTCATGTTTCATCTCCCTTCCTCCTTCCCTTCCTCCACCTACTGAGGTTGATCCTTCTCTCTAGTAAAATGTCATTTTAAAGTCTGAACTGTCTTTAATGAAGGTTGATTTTTCACATTGTCCTATGTGCTCTAAGTATGTAAATATCACCATGTTGCAGTTTTGCAAGTGCTTTAGTTAAAGCTCTGGAGATTTCAGTGGTCCTAAATTTGTTATATTCGTTTCTCTGCTTAATGTTTTTACATGATATAATTTTAGATCCTGTACTTAACAGTGTAGTATATGTTCCAAGTTTCAATTTTTCATAAGTCACTTCCCTTTTTACTTAAGGTTTTGGACAAACATTCAATACAGAGACACTTTTCGGTTGCCATGGCTTTTAGCTTAGGATACTTTTTCTCTCTTGGGTCCTGGCACCTGGGGATTTCTTATATGTAAATACTTTAAAAAAATTTATACAGTAGGTCTATGTGTTTGCAATAGGATAGAAGTCTGTCCACAATAATTTACCTTATGTTGTTATCTGAAGTTAGTAAGTTTCTTCATTATATTTCTTTTCCTGACCTTTATATACTGATATGCAACATGAATTTCCAAGGAGTTAAAGAATTTAAGTGAACACTTATACAATTAAGGATCCTTTTTTGAATACTTCTTAAAACCACCAGAAGTAACAGCAGTTTATGAAACATAATAAACGTACATCTGCCTGTAACTATGATAGTAATGTATACAGTTTTAAAGTGGAACAATAAGTCAAATTTAATAAACTATAAAATGTGAGCTACCATATAAATTTTAGTAATTTAACTGTTCATTGTTAGTCCTCTTGATATATGTATTAAATCACTAATGGAAGTTAGTTTACAATATTAACAATAATAATGTGTCTTATAGTTTGCAAAGCCCTTTCAGATTTGATCTCCATAATAACATTACAAAGTAGGAAGTAAAAATTTCAGTTTCACAGTATTAGAGAAAAAAGCTGAGGATAAAAGAAAACAATCTACTATAAGGTCATATATCTTTTGAAAATTGGTCAGAGGAAATTCAGAACCTTCCAATTTACTGATTTTTTTCTTTTTTCATGTATGTATGTATGCACGTACATATGTATTTGGAATTAAGTAAAACACATTCACAAAGAAAGGAGACTGCCCAATTGCCTTTGAAGGAAGCTGAACAAAAACCTTAGATGTTCCCAGTGATGTTAAAGAAAAAACACAAAGGTACATGTTGGAAGTCTCTTGGCATAATAAATAACAGAATGTGGTGTGATTATTTGTGTCAGCTCAGGTAACAAAGCATGGTGGGACTACAGCAAAGTAAAAAACCTGCTCTGGAGTTCCCATGCCAGAAGAGTGCCTTGTTGGACAGTAGAAATCATTAGGTTTAAGGAGAAACACCTGTATGCCACCTACTTCTGGGCTTAATTGGAGGCTGTTTCCTCATTACCTTAGGAGGTTGAATTTGGTCAAATGTGAAAAATGTCAGAAGGAACGAAGGTAGACTCAAGGCTCCAAGAAGAGTTAAAACCTCATGTCCTTTAACTGCAATTAAGGCTCTAGATTATTTCACGACTGGAATTTTTTTTTCAATTTTTATTTTAAATATGAGGGGTACAAATCAGGGTTAGGTATACAAATGGTCCTGTACAGGTAAAGTTTGGGCCTCACTTTGGGCACCACTTCAACTGGTTTGAGATCAGGTAGCCTTATTGATAAAGTGTGCCCACCCAAGAATCTTCCAATTTCTAATTTGTTACTCTATCTTCAAAAAAATGATACTTAAAATCTATGCAGTCAAATATAGTTTTAAAAAGGGAACCACAGAAACATAAACTTTTAACTCTCAAGAATTGTTATCTTACCATTCCCTTCTCTTTGTCTGTGCCAACACCAAGTAAAGCAAAATTTTTTAACATTTCACAGCCTATAGCTCCACATCCTACCTAGGAAGGAGAAAAATGGTATATATCAGATTAAATAAAACTAAAACATTTATTTACTAAAGATCAATTTCATCTTAATTTTCTTCAAATGCTGTTACAGTAAATGTATACTTTTTAAAATGACTTGACCATTTGTGACTCATTTTACTTTGAAAGATTTAAGAGGTTTATTATGCTATTATAAGTGCCTCAAAAAGTATAAACTGAATATGGAAAAGCAAAATGTTTACAATTCCATTAAACTGAAGACATTTAAAGATTCCAAACAAAGGTCAAACATCGAGCTCCTTTTTTATGTTAGAAATGAATAGCATAAAGCACTAGTACACTATTTTACTTCAAAAGATTCCTTATATTTACACATTTTTCAAAACTCACTTGAAGGATAAAACTATTCTAAGACTTCCCTATTATCAGTTTTAAGTAAATTGATAACCAAAAACAGTAGATCCCATATGCATGTAAAAACTCAACAATAGCTGATTTTCAGGACTAATTCTAATAGTAAAAAAACATAAATGACAAGAAGAGTTTATGTTATCAGGGACAACTTATCTGTCAATGAACTAAAACGCTTAAGAAAGACACAATACACCTACATATTCCTTCATTTAGTGAGGGGAAAAAAATTTTTTAAACACTCAATTTTAAATATATTCCTAGAAAATCATTTAATGTCCAAACTATAAAATTCATATTTTTATTTTAAATATACTAATTCTTTTTTTTCTTTTTGAGCCAGGGTCTCATTCTGATGTCCAGGTTGGAGTGCAGTGGTACGACAATGGTTCACCGCAGCCTTGACCTCCTAGGACCTCCTAGGTTCAGGTGATCTTTCTGCCTCAGCCTCCCAATAGCTGGGACTACAGGTACTCACCACTACACCCAGCTAATATTTTTATTTTTGTAGACACGAGGTCTCAGTATGCCTCCCAAACTGGTCTCGAACCTCTGGTCTCAAGCAATTGTCTCGCCTCAGCTGCTCAAAGTGCTGAGATGACAGGCAAGAGCCACCATGCCCAGTCATATTAATTCTTTAGACAAGAGGATGGCAAACTTTTTCTGTAAGGAGCCAGTGGTCTCTACCACAACTACTCATACTCTACTCAGACTCAAATTTGTTTTAATAAATTTACTTGATGATACACAACAGTAGTCTCAATATACTACTTATCCCATCACTATTCATACTTACTAAGAAGACATTCAAATTTTGTAGCTTCTGACACAAAGTGTCTCCAATGCAGGCTCGTAAGGCATCATATCTATCGCCTCTGAAGAGATCAACACATAACAAGAAAAAGAAAGGCATAAAAAACACTGTTGGGATTAGTTTCACTATCTTTAACACAAAAACAACATATACCAAAAAAAGGGAAAGGCATAAAAAACCCTATTAAGATTAGTTTCATTATCTTTAATAACAACTTAATGTTGTACTTTAAAATAAAATGTTCTTTAGGAGTTTCCCCAATTTTTCTGATGAATTATCTTATTTGAAAGATAAAAGACGCCATAAAGAAATCCATTTGACTTAATAATATAAATCCAAATGACTTAAATGAAGGTGACTTTATCTAGAAAAAATCTTTTTCTAAGCCAAGGGTTTTTAAAAAAGTTATTACGGGAATCTATGGATGGGTCTTAAAGTCATCAACTTAAATTGAAGGCAGGACTTTGGGTTATATATATTTTAGGGAGAATGAATCTCTGAACTTTTCTAAGATTCTCAAAGAGATTTACAACTCCAAAAGGTGAAGAATGACTAATATAAAGACTGTAGGACAATATTTTTTTTTCATCCAGCACCATTCTGGTATTTTGAATGCTAACCATTATCATGGCATACAATTAAAAACTTTGTCTTCATTATTTATAAGGTGGTAGAGAGGCATGACATTATTATGACACTTAAAATGACTCCAAGTAGAGCCGGGCTTGGTGGCTCAGCCTGTAATCCCGCGCCTTTGGGAGGCTGAGGTGAGTGGATTGCCTGAGCACATGGGTTCGAGACCCGCCTAGGCAGCGAGACCTCATCTCTACAATAAATCAAAAAATCAGTCAGGCGTGGTAGCGCATGCCTGTAATTCTGGCTACTTGGAAGGCTGAGGCGGAAGGATCGCCAGAGCCCAGCAGGTCGAGGCTGCGGTGGCCGGGAGTGGCCACTGCACTCCAGTCTGGGTGACAGAGTGAGACTCCAACTCAAAAAAAAAAAACAAAAACAAATGACTCCAACTAGAGAAGAAACAACTGCAAAAGTAAATGAATTAGCAGAAAAGACATATAAAACTAATTCATGCTTAGACAAAAATGCTTTTAATCTATCTACCTCTTATAAACCTACAACTAAGAAAAAGCAACAGAAATTTCAGGATTACCGTGGGAGAAATTCTTCACATTTTGGTTTTCCTAGGGATTCCACAATATCTGCTGCATCTAGATATAACTTAAAACAGAAGATTAAAAATACAATTTGTTATGTATAGAACTTAAATTACTATTTAAAACTCTTCTCTTCGATAGTTACTAAACAACTATTAAGGGAAAAATTATTTTACAACTTTGCCAATTCAGAGCAAAATACAAATATGTATGTTTCTATATTGTTGCATTAAAAGAATGATAAAACCTAAAGGAACTGTTCAAAAATATATAATTTGATTCACTCAGCCATCCTAAAGATGTTATATTCTAAACTTACACCAAGGAAATTTCACTTCCAAATCTATTTTTCATAACTACATAAAGACTTTGAAAACCTCATTCAATTTCAGCTACATTTTAATAAATAATTGGATTACTTCTTGAGAAGAAATTACCTACTCTGTGTGCATTTTCAATCTTGAATAATTTATATATCATAAATAGCTATAATATAGAAAAAATGATCTAGAAAATCAAAATTTTAAAAAATACCAGCATTAATAAAAATACCATACAAATTTAGTTTAAGTTAATAAAAGTAAGAACCGAGTTTCATTCTCATTTTCATTTAAGCAACTTATACGGCTAAATTTAAACATGACCAAATGATTATTATATTTCCCATGAAGTTAACAGTTACATTCAAACAGACTTTTACTAATATACTTGTATTCTATATTAAAAATAAATAAAATACTTCAGCAGCAAAACAGCATTATTATATGAGTACCCTTTAAAAATTAAAAAATTTTTTTAATGATATATGCCATATTTCAAGTATCTAAAGTATCTCAAAAAAGAAAGGGCCCGAAGACAGTGTCCTTTGATACCTTCTGCCAATTATTCCTTCTGGTAACAGAATGAGGGTTTTTATCATGTCATTTTATCACATACTATGCAGTTTCAAAACTGTATCATTCTCCAACTTTAAAAGTGTATCTAGAGCTGGGTGCACTACTCCCGTAATCCCAGCACTTTGAGAGGCTGAGGTGAGAGGACTGCCTGAGCCCAGGAGTTCGAGACCGGCCTGGACAACAGAGCGAGGCTTTACCTCTACAATAAATAAAAAGTTAGCCAGTCCATGCCTGTAATCCCAGCTATATGGAAGGCTGAGGCAGAAGGAATGCCTGAACCCAGTAGTTTGAGGCTGCAGTTGCCAAAAAAAAAAAGGCTTATATTCATGATACCAAAAGATTTCATGTAACAAGTTAAAGAGTCCTGAGAGCCTAAGAATACTAAGCTAGTAGTATTGGAGAACTAACTACAAAAATAGAAAATTCATTCCCTTACTCTTATAACTGAGAAAACTAATCTGAGAAGGGAATTTGGGGCTATATCTCAATAGTCCCCAAAAGGATCTGGCTATTTCAATCTTACAATTAAGTTTTGAAGGTATATTACTCACATCTCTCTCATGCATCAAAAAAGATCCTAAGACTGCTTTTCTAATACATTAATTAATACTACTTTATAATATATAGCATATTCATTTTATGAGTGGAAAATTCAAATTTAAATGTTAAGAAATATTCAAATTCAGAACTAACCCATTGGCACAAAGGAGAAAATTTTCCAGTCACAGCTTTCAATATTTCTTGGCTGGCAACACCTCCTACTGCTGCAGCAAGTGGGGGTAAAAAGCCCCGAGCAGTCCAAGAGAGCCAGTGCACCATGTCAGCATTCACTTCAGGCTAAAACATAAGCCACGAGAGACAATAATATTAACACTATTCACATAGTACACTTGAAATTTCAATGATTAAATGTGAAAATCATCAGAACTTAACCTCTAAAAAAGGTTTTCAACTTTGAAGTTCAAATAAAACCCCAATCTCACAATAAAAGAGACCCTGCTGCATGTTACCTTAAGTGGTGTTTCCCTTTACCAGTAACTGTGCTTTTTGCTTTTGGACTCTATATGTCACCTTAGGGCATCACTCAGAATTAACTCAAATATCTATCATTTATATCTTTTGTTAAAGAACAGTTTGGTAATGACAGTCAGTCATACAAAAAATGCGAATAAAAAAAAAATTTTATTACTAAAAACCACTATGGTGGCTGGACATACTGGCGTCATGCCTGTAATCCCAGTACTTTGACAGGTAGAGGTAAGAGGATTACTTGGGTCCAGGAGTTTGAGACAGCCTGGGCAACATAGAGAGACTTTGTGTCTACAAAAAATTTTTTAAAAAATTAGCTGGGCATGATGGCACACACCTGTAGTCCCAGCTACTCAAGAGGATGAGGCAGAAGGATAGCTTGAGCCTTGGAAGTTGAGGCTGTGGTGAGCTGGAGTGCCACTGCACTCCAGACTCTGCAACAGAGTAGGACTCTAACTAAAAAAAGAAACAAACAAACAAAATAAAAAACCCATTACTATGAGAAAACCTTGATCCTAGATAAATGAAAAATAAATAAATAAATAATTCAGTAAAAATGATAAGCAGGCTAGGCATGGTGGCTCACATCTATAATCCCAGCACTTTGGGAGGTTTAGGAGAGAGGATCACTTGAGCCCAGGAATTCGAGACCAGCTGGGAAACATAGTGAGATGTCATCTCTAATTAAAAAAAAAAAAAAGACATAGTTTATGTTGGATGTAGTAAATAAAAAGCAAAATTAGCCAGGTACAGTGGCCTGTACCTATAATCCCAGCACTCTGGGAGACCAAGGCAGGAGAAATGCTTAAGCCCAGGAGTTTAAGACCAGCCAGGACAACACAGCGAGACCTCATCTCTATAAAACACACACACACACACACACACACACACACACACACACACACGTAAAATTATGTCTAATAAATGATGTAGTACATTGGTATGAGATAAAGTTTCCAATTATACTTAAAAATTTGAAATGTTTCTCAAAATAAAAAAAAAATTTTTTTTTTTGAGTTGGAGTCTCACTCTGTCGCCCAGGCTGGAGTGCAGTGGCGTGCTCACAGCTACAGCCTCAACCTGCTGGGCTCAGGCAATCCTTCAGCCTCAGCCTTCCAAGTAGCCAGAACAACAGGCACACACCACCATGCCCAGTTTATTTTTGATTTATTGTAGAGATGAGGTTTCACCAAGTTGCTCAGACTGGTCTCGGACCCCTGGGCTCAGGCAATCCTCTTGCCTTGGCCTCCCAAAGTGCTGAGATTACAGGCTTGAGCTATAGCGCCCAGCCAAATTTATCAATATTTTAAAGAAAATATTAGAAAACTAAATTTTAGAGCTATTGCTTTAGCATAATTTCTAACATGTGACAAAAGATCTTTTCCATGAGCTGGTTTCTCTTTCTCTTCCTATTCTTTAAACCTCAGTAAACTTAATTTTAGCCTTAAGCTTCAAGTTGGCTCAATCTCCTGAAATCTTTGTAAAATAACAGTGCTTGTACATTGAGGAGGGGAGAGAGAAGGGCTCTTATATTCTCAAATTATCTGTGATAACAATGTGGTTAATGTCTACTTATTATTCTACTCCTCCATTTCAATTTTTTATATTTCATTATTTTCAACTATTAAGGACTATATACTCAACTCAGATGGATTATGATATAAATTGTGCCATTTCTGAATGCAGACATATTGTTGGTGGTGATATTAAAAACAATAACGAGAATTGATAATAGCAGTTAGTTTGAATGAACACCTACCATGCTAAGTTATATATCAGGTCTTTACATATCTTCAAAATAATCTCCAGAAGTATAGTTTCTTTGTTTTTCAGTCAGGGTCTTACTCTATTGTCCAGGCTGGAGTGCAGTAGCACGACCACAGCTCAACGTAGCCTTAACCTCCTGGGCTCAGGCAATCCACCTCAACCTTCCAAGTAGCTGGGACTAGAAGTGCACACCACTGTGCCTGGCTAATTTGTAGTGCGGAGGTCTCACTATGTTGCCCAGGCTGGTCTTGAACTTCTGGGTTCAAGCAATATTCCAGTCTCAGCCTCCCAAAGTGTTGGGATTACAGGCGTGCACCGAGTACCTGACCAGAAGTATAATTTATATTATATAAGTAAGAAAACTGAAACCTTGAAAGATTAAGTAAATTTTTCAAGATTTCATAGCTAGTTAGTGGTGAAGCTAGGGTCTGAACCTAGAAAGGCCAACTTTAAAGCTTTATTCTCACCATTAGGTTAAACTAGCTCCCAAGAGTCTATTATTTTTTAGTAAACACAGAAATATTCAGGCCAGTAGTGGTGGTTCTTGCCTGTTATCCCAGCACTTTGGCAGGCAGAGGTTAGAGAATACCTGAGTCCAGGGGTTCAAGACCAGCCTGGGCAACTTAACAATACCTCTTCTCTACAATAAATCAAAAAATTAGCCGGGCATGGTAGCACCTATGGTTCCAGCTACTTGGAAGGCTCAGGTGTAAGGATCACATGAGCCCAGAAGTGACCATGAATGTGCCACTACACTCCAGTCCGGGAGGCAGAGTGAGATTGACTCAAAAACAAAAAAACAAAACACACACTCACACACAAAGAAACATCCAGATCTTGGAAAATTTTTTGTTACCCTGGGATAATGACAGCAGCCTAAATCTAATTTTCCCCACACAGTTCCCCAAACATGAAGATAAGTAAAACAGCAACAGGGCTTCACTATTACTAGAAAACAGAGAATATTATAAACTTCAATTACTTATAAGTAGAAAAATAGATGTTGAATTCCAACACAGCCATCTCTGGACTTTCCATTGCTACGAACTTAATCAGAGAGGAGAAAGTATGAAAAGACCACAGAAAAGAGTGAAAGGTCTAATAGTAACAAATCAGTCAAAATCATCCTAAGGAAAAGAAAGTCCCACACTAAGCACAAAAAAAAAAAAACTAAACAGAGGTACGAAATCTGGCAGATCTCAGCACTGGCTATGGTGAAAGAACTCTAAGAGAAAGATATAAACAGAAAGGGAAAAAACATCCTTTGATAGAAACGGATTAAAGGGAGGGAAGTTAAGGATTTGGCAGAAATCAAAGAGATGCATAAGTCACACCAATACCTCTCCACCAAAAAAAAGTCATCCATTAAAAGAAACTCCTTTGCAATATCCTAAGAGAGAAAAGTATTATAAAAGTAGGAATCTAAAAAGCACCCAAAAGCTTTACTCTGTCTAAAAAAATAAGCAGAAAAAGAAGTCTACCATACAAAGCTAGAATAGAAAAACAGAAAATCATAATCAAAATATTTCAGCTACGGAAAATATCCCCACCAAACTAGTCAGCAAATTTGTCTAAGTGAATTATATATTCTTAACAAGCACTTGGGAGACATGGAAAAAACACATACACAAACCTTAACAGCAATTTCACAACTAAGAACAGAGATGATTCACTCCATCCCTCCAAAAAGGGGAAAAAATAATTAAATAAAACAAAATCTGAATCTACATATCAAAATGGGCTTATTACCAGGGAAAATCTGCCAAACAATCAACTCTCAGATATCATCTTGTAAAACTATTAGATTTTATAGATGAAGACAAAAAATAGAGAGTCTCAAGACAAAAAGACCAGACTACTTGTAAGAGTAAGAAAATTAGGCTAGCATCATATGTCTCAACAGGAAGATAGAAAGATAACAGTGAAGAAAGTAGGAGCCTAAAATTTTACACCCAGCCAGGCTGGCTTTGACATATAAAAGCTACAGAAAAATTTAAAACAAATTAAAAAAACTCGAGAGAATAACATAATTCTGAGCTCTTTCTGAGAAATATACTATAAATCCAAAGCTGATTCCAGGACTTACAACAAAAGCCACCATAATCAAGATAGGATGGTACTGGCAAAAGGAAAGAAATAGAAGGTATCAGAATATAGAAATAGACCTACATATATATGATCAATAAATTGTTGACAAAGATGCTATGTAATTTCAAAGGAAATTAAAATCTTTTCAACAAATGGGTCAGAATCACTGGACATTCATATATGAAAAAATGCACTATGATCTATTAAGCAAGCCATATAAAAACGAACTCACAACTACAAAACTGTGTACAAAATTAGTATATAGTCATGTATACTAAACAATAGTATATTGATCGCTACTTTGTATGGTCATGTTTTGATCCAGACTTTGCACAATATACAAAAATTAACTTATATAATTGTAAAACTTCCAGAAGAAAACATAGAAGTTACATGACTTTGGGTTTTAAAAAAATTTTTGCTTTTGCATTACGGTCTCACTTTCACCCAGGCTGGATTACAGTGGCACAATCACGACTATGGCAGCCTCAAAATCCTGGGCTCAAGTGACCCTCTGCCTCAGTAGGATCTCAGTAGAGTATCTGGGACTATAGATGCCAGACCACCACATCCAGCTAATTTTTTCAAAAAATTTTATAAAGAAGTCTCGCTATGTTGCCCAGACTGGTTTCATACTCCTGGGCTTAAGTGATCCTCCTACCTTAGCCTCCCAATGTGCTGGGATTACAAGTGTGAGCCAAAATTTTATTTTCTTAGAACAAAAGATACAAACCACAAAAAGAAAAACTGATAAACTAAACTTAACAGAATATTTGTAAAACACATATCTGATAAAGAATGCATATCCAAATACCAGGGGTGCCAAAAAATGTACACATTTTAAGACATGTTATCTATGTATTACTTTTCAAAGTTGAATTGCATTATGGTAGCAATGTATAATCGCAGAAGTCAAACAAGACTTGTTATCATCTTTTGTTATCAGTATATATTGAGTATTACAACTTTAATACAGTTTTTTCCTTTCTTAAAATGTATATACAATTTTTGGCACCCTCTGTATATAAAGATACATAAAAAACTCAATGAGAAAATAAAAAAACTTAGTTAAACATTAACAGGTAAGCGTTTGAAAATATATCTTATTAAAGGAGATATATGAGTGGCAAATAAGCTTCTTAAAAGATGCTTAAATTCATGGCCACCAGTGAAATGCAAATTATAACCACACTGACATACTGCTATATGTATTAAATTGTTAAAATCAAACAAAAAGATAATAGAGTGTTGGAGAGATGCAGAACAAATTAAATTCTCATACATTTCTGGTGGGAATGAAACTTGTACAGCTACTTTGCAAAACAATTTGGCAGTTTATTACTAAATTAAACATACACTTGCCATGAGTGTAATGTACTTCTAGGTATCTACACAAGTGAAATAAAAATACATGTCCACATCAAATCCTGCATGCAAATATCTGTAGCAGCTTTATTCGTAATTGTTCAAACTGGAAACAAATCATATTTTCATCAGCTGTGTAGGAATAAACTATAGTACATCTATATAAGGAAACATTATTCAGCAATAAAGTGGAATAAATATGCAACAACATGGACCAAACTCAAACTCATTATACTCAGTGAAGGAAGCCAGACTCAAAAGGCAACATACTGTATGACTCCACTTATATGACATTCTGGAAAAGATAAATCTATAGTGGCTGTCAGGGTTTGGTTGTAGGATCAAGAAATGATTATAAAAAGGCATGAGAGAACTTTTTGGTATTATGGAAATGTTTTATATCTTGATGATGGTGGTGGATCATCAAGATCCACTTTGAATTCATTGAGTACAACTGAATTGTGTACAGAATTTTGTTTAACTGTACATCCCAAAAGTGTGATTTACTTTATGTAAATTACATCTCCATAAGCCTGATAAATCCCTAATCATACTCTTTGTTTAATGATTTCAACAATCTATTTCTAGCCTTTTATACATTTTTTTCTATAGTCACTAAATATACAACAAAAAGTATTTCATTTATGGTTAGTGAGTCACTGCTTTGGTATGATTATTATTTGTTTAATTATATAATATTTGAGAACAAGGCCTCCTACCACAGATTTTAAGACTGGTTTCCCCCTCCTTTCTAAAAAATAAGAAAAAAAAAATCCTAACATTTTCAAATAATTCTACAAACATTGATATACAAAAGCTGCTTAAATGAAACTGTTGGCTCACAGGCACTGACATTATAACATACAAAAAAATGTTCTACATAAATACGTTAAAGTCCAAATCTGACATGCAATATGCAATTAAGAGATGTGAATGGACCGGGCGGTGGCTCAGCCTATAATCCCAGCACTTTGAGAGGCTGAGGCGAGTGGATTGCCTGAGCTCACAGGTTCAAGACCAGCCCAGGCAACTTAGAGACCTCATCTCTACAAAAAAATTAAAAATTAGCCAGGTGTGGTAGCGCACACCTGTCGTTCCGGCTACTTGGAAGGCTGAGGTAAAATGGCCGGAGCCTAGCAAGTTGATGCTGGGGTGGTTGTGAGTGTGTCACTATACTCCAGTCTGGGCGACATAGTGAGACCCCAACTCAAAAAAAAAAAAAGAGATGAGAATGTATAATGTATAAAAGGATTGATGGGTGATTTATAGGAAAGCCGATAACATATATAATGAGTTTTAATGGGTTAACAAATCAAGTAAATCAGAACAGATTAATAAAGAAAAATACTAATAATATAACAGCAGCTGCAGCAAATAGTCATTACTATGTGTCACACAGCATTTTAAGTGCCTTACAAAATTGAATCATTTAATGTTCACAACAACCCTATAAGGTAGGTTAACCCTATTTTATACATATATAAATTAAAGCAGAATAAGGTAGAATATCTTGCCTAATTTCAGAGAGTCAATAAACAGTGGAGCTGGGATTTGAAGGGTAAGAGAATATTAACATATAGAGTATTTATGTTACAAATTTTCTAACGGTCAAAACTGAATATTCACCTTCTCTTCCAAGGTTTCACTTATAGATGTTGCTAGTTTCAACAGTTCTTCTGAATCTTGTTGGCATCTAAGATTCAAAACAAAGCACCCTAACTTCAATTTTCTCAATTGTTATAAGCAGAACATATTCAAAACTAAAATTTATGAAATATATTAAAGAATGTGGAATTTTCCCAACAAGTAGCACAAAATGTTTCGCTGACTTAAAGGTAACTAGCTTATAAATAATATACTACTTTAAAATCATACTCACCTCAGTACAGTATATAAGTAAGACTTAGTGTTAAACATAAAAATAAAAACATATACAAAAGTAATCTGATTTAATAGAAATAAGGTTTAAAAAAACTATTAGGTTAATTCAATAATTCTCAGAGTTTTGTTTTGTTTTAGAAAGTTTTCATTTTGAATGTTTTCATTACTTTAAGGCTTGAAAGTGGGAAAATTTACATTTTTATGATTTCACTTTTGTAGACTGATCCACTCCCACCGGGGGGAAAACCAAAAAGTCACAATGAATGGTTATACAGTGTGGTATATCTAATAATACTGTAGTTACATGGGGCTTAGTTTACATTTATTGAAAGGAAAATAAGTTATTTTTAAACAAAAAACATTACCCAATATCTGGCTTGCGACGGTAGTTCTCCTGAAACTGATCCAAGGCAAGCATAGCTGTGTGAATCTCTAAAGGTGCCTATTGAGAACATTAAAAATTGGTCAACATTTGAGTGCTTATATGTGCCAGACACTGTGCTAAATGCTTTTCAAACATTATTTAATTTAGTCCTACAATAAAGTAGCTTAATACTATTATTAAGTCCATTTAACAGATTGAAAGCTGAGGCTTGGAGAAGTTAAATGAGCTGACTTTCAGTCCAATAGTTCCATGTTTCAATTCCAGGAGGTACGGCTAGTGTTTACTAGGTTATCCACATGAAACCTGGGGTAGTATCAACTGAACAAAACATTTGTATAAGATCACCTACTCCCTTCTCCTTATTAACATTTATAAATTTGGAAGCTGTTGATTCTCTCCTTATTACAAATACATCCACTGCTACAAAATTATATCTAGTAATTAAAAAATATTTGGGGGTGTAAGAAATAAGTATTGTATAAAACTCTATATGGTTCAAAAAATCTTTTAGTAAGATCATTTTTGCATAAGTTATCAAAATCATCTTTTAGTGATGAAAGCTAGCAAAACATTGTGAAAGTAAAACTTTTTCCTATTATTCTAACATTCTTTCTATGATATAAATTCTCATTTTTAATTCTATCAAAGTCAACTTTCAATATGCGAGTACAAGCTTTATTAACTCATTTGTGATCGGTAACGTGAATTTACGTCATTCCAAATTCTGTTCCTGGTTGCAGCTGATGTGAATCTACGTCTTTGCAAATTCTGTTTCTGAATGCTGCAATGCTGTCATACGTACGTGTTATCAAATTTTGCTAGAAAATGAATAGTGAGGCAAGGAAAGAGAAAGCTAATTGAGATAATTATGTAATATTGACTGTATAATGTTGTTATTGTTTTATGTAGTTGGTAAAAATTGCAAGTCGGTCATTATTTTGTTGCAATTAGTATTGTATACCTGTATTTTGATATTCCAGGGTTTTCATACTTTAACGTCAAAAATAATTTACCGTAATTATGGGAAATGTAGACATATATGCTGATGAGATTTCTGAGGTCAAAGGTGAATCCAATGAACTTATTAGTGATAGTGAAACAGACAGTGATTTAATGATGCAATGTAAACAAAGAAATATATATGTTATATACATATATAATATATATCTGGTTTATATTATGAATAAAAATACAAAGTATGGAGTGCTAGTCAGCGTAGTATCTGAGACAAATACTGGATATGTCTGCAACTTTCAGCTGTATTGTGAAAAAGGTGACAATTTAGAAAAGACCATTTCACTTGTGCTTAATGACAGAAGTTTATAGCAGTTTCAGATTTTTACTTTCACCTGCTCTCAGTATAAGGAAAGTGAAAAATTTGCCGATTGCAAATGTGTTAAGAAAACCTGAAAGCAAGGTATATACATGGTTACTCATTTTAACTTTACAATCACTTGCTAATTCCCATCCCCCGCCTGGCTGCCTCTCTCAAACCTGCAAAGTGTTTGTTTACCTCAGGCTTGCTAAAATCCGCAATAAGGCACTTTGGATGTTTTATTTGTCTCTCCAATGGTTCCTGATGGAAAAAAATTATTATTTCAGAGCAAGTGAGTGCTTACTTGACAAAATATACTGTTAGCTGTTAATGCACTAAAAGCAATAGATCTCTCCCAAAGGTCTGAAATAAGACTATGTTGATAAGTTTTAATTTAAATATCAAATAGTTACCATTCTTCCTTATTTTATACTTTAAAAAAAAAAAGGCTAAAGGCAATAAAACAACCAAGTAGTAAATTTGGGAACAATTTGTGAAAACATCTGCATACACAAATTTGTTTTAAACGAAAAGTTATCACATTTTTCTGATAGTTATTAACATTTGTTATGCTTGCAAGACTTGAATAGATATTTGGAGTTAAAGTCTTCTGTGTGGTACAAAGAACACAAAGGCAAAACAAAACTCCAAAACAACCCCAAAACACCCGGCCAATCTGAAATTATTTAAGGCATAAACTAACCAGTTAAAAATTGGGAATAGGGCACAAGGAAGTATGCCGGAGCAGACCTGACTAGCTATATACCATTTTAATTGATTGTTTCATTCTAATTTTGGCTTGAACAAAGCTTCATAAAGGATTATACTTGTTAAAGTTCTGGAAAAGAAAAGGCAGTCACGTTAAACCTTGATAACTTGCAAGGAAAAACATGTGTTTTACAATTTATGCTGAGAAGTGGCCTAAGAATCTACACAGCAGGAAATCCCTTAGTTCCCTGACACAAGTCGTCTCCACAGTCTCTTCAGTCTGCTACCTTCATTTTTCTTTGAATGCCACAGTTCAGCAGGAAATATTTTACATTTTCAACATACACAGTTTTTTGAAATATATAAAATTAAATTTAAAAAATCTGGATTAACAAGTATGATAAAGAAATCTTTTTATGTTAGAAAATTAAATTGAATCATAAAGCAAAACAGCAGGGCCGGGTGTCTCACACCTGTAATTCTAGCACTTTGGAGGTGGAAGCGAGAGGACTGCCTGAGCCCAGGGGTTCAAGACCACCCTGAGCAACTTGGCAAGACCTCATCTCTACAATATACCAAAAAATTAGCCAGGCGTAGTGGCATTCTCCTGTAGTTCCAGCTACTTGGAAGGCTGAGGTGGAAGGAACCCCTAAGCCAAGCAGGTCGAGGCTGTGGCAGCCGTGAACGTGCCACGGCATCCCAGCCTGGGCAACAGCGAGATTCCAACTCAAATAAATAAAATAATAAAGCAAAACAACTCTTACTAGATCCTCTGAAAATACATTATTTTATCTCATCTTACAAAGTAAATTCTAAAAAAAAAAAAAAACTAAAAACAAAGTAAATTCTAAATAGGGTATATTCACAATATGCATATGGTATTCTAGTTATAGAAGATGCATGTTTCTTTTGTTTCGGTTAATTTAATTTTCCTCAAAGTAAGAATTAAAAAAAAAAGTAAGTATAAAAACATTTGTTCAGTCTTTAAGCTGTTTGGTTAACTGAGTACTTATTTTATTACTTTGTTTTCTTCTGCCATTATGTTCCTGTAAAGAAATACTTTTTTTAAGTAGGAAAAAAACTTACAAAGTAAAATGTTTTAGGAGTCTTAACCTGGACAGCTATGCCTCCATGTAAGTATGGTTCCAGTTCTGTAGTATCACAAATACTAAAAGAAAATGGTGACACCACTAGAAGAAAAAAAAAAAAGAAAACCATCACATAGGGATACAGATTTTAAAATCCAAGACCTTATTATTATAAAAACGTTCATTTTCTCTAATTTGCAAAATTAAGAGGATTCTGGAATAGTTTTGTGTTTTGCTTTGTTTTGCTTTCTAAATGGAATGTGGGAGGAGTATGGGAAGCTAGACAGAGTATTTTTCTCCAATGTGAACTTTCAGACTTAAAAAAACCAACCAAACAAGAAAACTTAGACAGAAAAAAGGTTGAAAGGCCACGCATTATTAATTACTAAAATATATCATAAAGCCTCAATAATACATTTATACTAATAATACATATCATAATAATTTAGTATGGTATTAGCTTATAAATAGACAAATAGGATAGATCACACAATTCAGAAATTGACCTAAGTACATAAGGGACACAAGAAAAGTGACACCTCAAACCAGTGAAGAAAAGATAAGATTATTCAATAATCTTTTAGGAAAAAAGCCATCTGTGAAAAAATATCTATTTCAAATCGATACAAGTTTTAATGTCAAAAGAGATAATTTTATCTAAAACTTTGTAGATAAAAACATGGGAGAACAATTCCTTTAAAACTTTGAGGTTAAGTAAGCCTTTTCTAAGTAACTAAAAAGAAAAAGCCATAATAAAAATCCATTAACAGATAAACGCCAGACTAGAAAAAAATACCTGCAACTCACATTAAAAAACTGGCAAATGCCTTTATATTAGGAGCGCCTGGAAATGGTTAAGAAAATAATCAACAACTTAACAGGAAAATTGGCAAAGGACAGATGATTCACAAAGGAAAATAAATAGCTCTAAAATGTAAAATACTCAACCTCATTCATAATATGGAAAATGCAAATTAAAATTATGTTCTGGTTGGGTATGATGGTATGCACTTATGGTCCCAGCTACCCAGGAGGCCGAGACAGGAAGCTCACTTGAACCTGGGAGTTCAAGGCTGTAGTGAACAATAACTGTTCTTGTGAATAGCCACTCCGGCCTGGGAGAAAAAAATTGAAAAAAATAAAAAATGATCTGATAACATCTTCATCCATGCCATGAAATATTATGTAGCCATAAAATAAAATTTAAAGAAAAAAATGGATGCTTTGCAATTACTAATGTGAAAAGATCACCAAGACACTTTGCTAAAAAGGTAAAAGGCAGTACTATGTATGCTATCTTCTGTGTAAAAAAGAAAAGAAAATCATGGAAAGATACACAATAAACTAAGAACAGTGGTTACCTGTGGTAGTAGATAAAGAACTAAGGAGGTGGACCAAGGATGAGCAGAAAACTTTGCACTATAAATGCTCACCCTTTGTTTATGAACCATTTGCTAATTCAAAAAATTAAATTTAGAAAAACCAAGTAAGCCCTCTCTCTCTAATATTTCTCTTATATGTAAAGTAGGCAGAAAAAGTCATCAGAGTAATAAACACCAAACTTAGCTGCTGTTACCTCTGGAGCAAGGAGGAAGTCTGAAGTATGACTCATTTTTAACTCTATTTAAACACATATATGTATGTATGTATGTATGTATGTATCTATATATGTATATATAGAATAAGCATGTATTATTTTAGCTACTTAACAATGTTTTCCACATTAACAGAAAATTACCTTATAGCTCTAAGTACCAATTATTAAATGTTAAGAAAAAAAGCTTCATAGCCATTTTATTTACCTCCTCCCCAAAGATTTTTTAGTACAAAACATGGTTTTTTCTAATCATTATTTCTTGAAGTCCAGTGGTTACTCTTTACCCAGGTAGCTTCAAGATTCTGACCCATCACAATCCACCACTGTATGAACCCCGAAATAACAAATAATAATCCTTATACAGTCAATTTCATTTAAAAAAATAATTTAACACCAATGATCTAAAGCTGTATTTAAGATATTTAGATGTAGTCGGGAAACAAAATCAAATAGTCGGGAAACAAAATCAAAACCAAAGATACTTAAATATAGATCAAAGTTGTTTATCCATACAGTCTGAGAGACTGATTTTTCCCTCACCTAGAGTCACATCTTGCAGTCATTTAAAAAAGGGGTAATTCAATTTACTAGTCTATACACTAATCATACATAATTCTTACATAATTCTATGTTCTTTTCTTTTTTAAAAAAAATTTGTTTTAATTTTTTGAGTGAAGGTCTCACTTTGTTTCCCAGGCTGGAGTATAGTGACACACACACAGCTCACCACAGCCTTGACCTCCTGGGCTCAAGCAATTCTCCCACCTCAGTTTCCTGAGTAGCTGGGACTACAGACGTGCATCATCACACCTGGCTAATTTTTTAAAAAATCACTTTTTGAGATGGGTCTCACTATGTTGCCCAGGCTGGTCTCAAACTCCTGGGCTCAAGCAATCTTCACATCTCAGCCTCCCAAAGTGCTGGGATTACAGACATGATCATGCCTGGCCTATAATTCTATTTTCCAGTGCCCTAAACATAAAAACGAATCACTCTCCTTAAATAGGCATGTATACATATGCCATATAGCTGAGTTATAGGTTGTCTAGTACTGTATTTAACTCTTTTAAACACGGCTGGAGGAAAAACAAAAACTATGAAGATTAATGCTGCTATATTATCTCCAACTTCAAATGGGCCCTACATGATGTCTGATAATTTTCCCATTTCTAAAATGATTACTTTCCTTAAGCTCCATCCTTGGCACCTTTCATTTCCTTTGGGCAGTGATCTCACCTTAGTCTAATGAAAAAAGAGATTCCTTCAACTTCTTGCCAAAATACCTAGAAACTTGCCTAAAGTCACAACCATTCATGGCTTTTTTTCAAGCCTCTGAACAAGAACATATATCTAATCAACATCTAGATATCTCCATGTGAATACTTAATTGCCAGCTCAATCAACAGGTCTAAACTGTATTCATTGTCTTTGCTCCAAAACCTACTCCCTTTCTTGCACTCCTTAAGTAAATTGACATGTAGGAATCTTCGTCCACCTACAGTTTGTGATAACAAAATTTCCTCCTAAATATCTTAAGGTTAAGCCTCATGATCACAATTCTCATTGTCAGCTCTGCCACATCATATTTGTTATAGTTCCCTGAGCTCTGTCTTGCATCTCAGTCTTTTCTATTTGTCTTTGCATAGAATTCCCTTTTTTTCAACACCTTCCTAAGCCAATTCAGCAGATTATGGTCAAGACACTTGTCCCACTGCTGCTGTCCCCAAACTGGGTAGATTTCCTTGCTTAATATGGAGTTCCCGGAATGCCTGTCCTCTCTTAATATCATTGTTTAACAATGTCTTCACCTGGATCGAATGTTTTGAGGCCAAAAACTACCGATCATGTCTGAGTTGATGTGTTCCTAATACAGAGTACAAGGTCTGAACTATAAATATGCAGAATAATGAATAAATATAAATGAATAAAACACATCAGCTTACCAGTTATTTGCTGTGTAGATCCATTTAAACCTGTCATTCCATTAATTTCTCGAAATGTTAAGAACTGTCCTGTCTCAAGTTTGTGAGGATGATTTTCAAGGCAAGTGACGATGCCAGGATTAGCCTAAAAATAAGAGTAATCTATTAAAAAACGAGTTAATGCATTCATGTATCAGTGTGAACAATTACATAAAAAACGAGAAGTTATCACAAAATTTTAAAACCCAAAATTCCAAGTCATTCCTCTGTTAATAGAAGCCTTTAAAAAACCGCCACAAAATAATGGCCAAATTACTATTAATTTTTTTTTTTCTTTGAGTCAGAGTCTCACTTCGCTGCCCAAGCTGAAGTGCAGTGGTCTGATCACAGCCACAAAACCTTGAACTGCTGGCCTCAGGCATTCCTTCTGCTTCAGCCTTCCAAGTAGATGGGACTAAAGGCACGTGCCACCAATCCTGGTTAATTTTTTGTAGAAACAAGGTCTCGCCATGTTGCTTAAGCTGGTCTCAAACTCCCGGGCTCAGGCAATCCTCTCACCTCAGTTTCCCAGGCATGAGCCACTGCGCCAGGCCTATTATTACTTTTATTTTATTTTATTGTTTTTTGGTTTTTTTTTTTTGATTTGGAGTCTCACTGTGTCACCCAGACTGGAGTGCAGTGACTGCTCCCGGCCACTGCAGTCTCAACCTGTTGGGCTCCGGCGATCCTTCCACTTCAGCCTTCCAAGTCGTTGGAACTACAGGCGCACGCTACCACGCCCGGCTAATTTTTGACTTATTGTAGAGATGGGGGTCTCGCCAAGTTGCCCAGGTGGGTCTTGAACCCGCGGGTACAGGCAATCCACTCACCTCAGCCTCCCAAAGCGCTGGGATTACAGGCTGAGTCACCGAGCCCAGCTTATTATTACTTTTAAAGTAAATACTAAATAATATATACTTTCTATGTTTGGTGGGAGATGTTCAGAGATTCCACAGAGGAGTTCAAATATTTTATAAATTCAAAAATTCTTATGATTTGTACAAAACATTAAGTTATATACTAGTTTTAAAGTCATTTCAGAAAAAACTCTGTATGAATATAAAATGAAAGTCTAACTTCGAAAATCAAAGAAATGTAGAAATGTGAGGAAGCAGGAGAAAAATTTTAACCTTTTGCACTTGGAGACATCTCATGGATTACATACCAGCAACTTGAAAGCACTTTTTTTTACAAAACAGTGAAAAAAATACTACAGGAAAGAAATACTTCATATTAAATAGTACAGTGTCGAAACCAGTTATTTTACTGTAATGAATATTTGGCTTATAATGGAATTGTGGACATTGAGAAACTTACTTATTATAAGAAAATCAAAATTTTATATCTTATATTTTTCTAATTGTGGTAACATGGGAAAAAGTCTCCAACATACATTGTAGGTTCATTGATACATGGTGTGCAATTTGTCTGACGTCTTCTACCTGGTGTTTTTCTATTAGAGCAGATAATGCCATCTTGTTTTCTAACTCCCACACTAATAATATGTAATTTATTGTCCAATCTGTGTATCCTTGTGAAAGCACTCACACATTCACTTTCTACATAACTCCAGCTGAGATATATATATATATACACACACATATATATACATATATTTATTTATTTATTTATTTATGTATAACGCAGTTTATCATCTCTTTATTTGCTTTTTTGTGTAATATAAATGGAAAACTTCAAGGAAACATACATTTCAAAAATAATTGTGCTGGCATAAGTTTGTCCTATATAGTCACCAGCAATCTCTCTATGTCCCATAAGAGACATCCAAATGGTTTGCTAGATTTACAATGTCCCCAGAGAGAACACCCAAGTGCAAAGGGTTAAAGATAGAAATCTGGTAGTTTACAGCTTGCCCAAAACAGGAAAGAAATACTGCATAGCTTATCAGTTTATTTCCTACACTACTCCGTAAAAGAAAATACCAATGCAACAGAAGAATTCATACAGCCTCTTAGAGCTTATTCTAACAGTGTGCTATTCTCAGAGACAAACTAAAACCAACCAGAAAAGGTAAAGGTTGAATAAGCATTAATGTGTCTGGAAGAGTAACTCAGGTAGTATAATAAACCAACCTGTAGCAGAAAGATGCACAGAACGCTTGTTTAATACAGTTTTCTTAAAAAGGCATGAGAAAAACATTATGCTGGGTTTAAAAATAAAGCATGAAGAATACAAATTTCATTATGTCAAAGTACATTATCACTCCCTTATATTTGGCTTCTTTTGGGCTTTAATGTAAATTGATTACAGCAGGGGTCCCCAAACCCTAGGCCCAGGGCCAGTACTGCTGTGTGGCCTGTTAGGAACTGGGCTGCATAGCAGAAGGTGAGTGGCGGCGGGAGAGTGGAGGTCTGCCTCCTGTCAGATCAGTCAAGGCATCAGATTCTTATAGGAGCATGAACCCTAATGTGAACTGCACATGTAAGGGATCTAGGTTGCGCATTCCTTATGAGAATCTAATGCCTGATGACACTGTCTCCACCCCCACATGTGAACACTGTCTTCCACAAAACTGGTCTCCCTGATGCCAAACAGGTTGGGGACTACTGGGTTTCAAAGAGTACAAAATTATTCAGGCTAAAAAGAAAGAGTATCAAGAGGAGATCATAATGATATTTGCAGTGCTTTTATGGAATAGAACACTGAAGTTCTATGACATCAAGAGTGTGATTAGAAAATTCAGACTTTTTGATTTAAAGATTAATTAATTTGTAAACTTTCCCACCTTCTAAATAAGGTTTTAGAAATATAACAAATCAGAAATGCTTTGGTTTAAGGTAATTCAGGGATGGCTCTTCCTATAACCAAAATGTTGGGCCAGGTGACTTACTACATATTTAGTACATCCATGATCTGATAACAGTCAACACTGAATCACAGTTCATGCCCCACTGGAACATGACACAAAACAAAATTAAAAATTTATGACAAGCAAATATTGACCTACTAATTATGAAATAATGCTAGAGAGAACCCAAAATACCCTTATCAATTAATATTCCAATTTCAAGTCACTTTTAATACAATGTAGTCAAACAAAACAACAAAACATTCTCTCAAAAAACACCATAAAACAAATAAAAAACATTGTATTTTTTTGCTAATACCAATATTTGCAATTAAAAAAAAATAGCGTTAACATCCGCTTTTAAAACTTTTTAAAAATTCATTAATATAACCATACTTGCGTTATGTTTGAAATGAAAATTTCTTTTGGTTCTTCTCCTGTTGTATCTAAAACTTCAAATTCATCACCGAAGTCACAAAACAACCGTGACGAAATTCCATGTATGTCTGCACTGATAAACTGTGAAGTGGGGGGGAAAAAAACCTTTAAGTTTATTTATTTATATAAAGAAAAAAAATAAACCAGTTCTACTATTCTTGGGCCCTTTCATGACAATTTCATTTATAATTAAGTGTATCCTTTGAAATACAAAGTGAATCATGATTAGGATAAATTGTTTGCAGGCTAGTTTAGGAATCAAAGATTTTGATATTTGGTAAATATCAAATATTTGGATATTGAGTGTAAGTAAATTAGAAATAATATCAGTGAATCATGATTATAAATTCTTTGATTTTTAAGTAAGAAAAATACTGGCCTTGTCATAAAACTCAAGCACAGTATATAAGAGACATATCTTGGCTTAATGGTCTAGCAGTGAGTTCTTACTTTAGAAAGGAGGACTGGACTATCCATTTGCCAAAGCAGTAGAGTTAATGGAAAATAGAACAGACCTAAAAGGTGAAACAAGACTCTACAAAAAAAAAAAAGGGGCTTAGAAGCTGACAGTACAAATCAAAGCCATGAAAAGTAAAAGTTAAATTCTTCAACACAATTACAATTTTTTTTTTTTTTTTGAGTTGGAGTCTCACTCTGTCGCCCAGGCTGGAGAGCAGTGGCACGCTCCTGGCCACCGCAGCCTCGACCTGCTGGGCTCCGGCAATCCTTCTGCCTCAGCCTTCCAAGTAGCTGGAACTACAGGAGCGCACTACCACGCCCGGCTAATTTTTGATTTATTGTAGAGATGAGGTCTTGCCAAGTTGCCCAGGTGGGTCTCGAACCCACAGGCTCAGGCAATTCACTCACCTCAGTCTCCCAAAGCATGGGATTACAGGCTGAGCCACCAAGCCCAGGTATAAATTTTTTATTAAAACAATTTTTCTCAACATGCATTGTCTCCATTTCAATAACTGGTAAAGAAATTGTTTTTGTGCTTAAAACTATTTTTAGAGCTACCACTAATAAACAGAAATCCTTACTTTACAATGCATTCGATCCTGTAGAAGGTAGTATTTTTCTAACAAAAGTAAATATATTGATATTTTAGTATAAGAACATACCTCATTAAACAGTTTATAGCCCCAATTATACAAAGTAGTGAGATGGCTAATAGAAGACTTCCTTCTACTTGATCACGCATTGCCTTTATGGAACAAAATCGGTATATACATTTTTATATGAGACATAACACTGAACAGAAATTTGGAAGCTTTCCTTAAGTTTAAAAGTTGTAAATTCCAGGATAATTTACTTACTTCTTTCCAAAATAACTCTAATGTATAGCTGCATATACCACTTATATAAATGAATATTTTATCAGCTAGTGCAATTATTTTGTTAAACTTCTGGACCCTGTTGTAAGTTTACTGACTATTCATTCTCATCTCTTCTAAGATACAAACATCTCAGCCAAACTACTGCAGTAGTGCTGAACTGGTCTAATTGCCTCTACTTTGCTCTTATAATCCAAAAGTCCTCTTTCTTTTGGATCTCTTGCATGAATGTATACTCTTAAAATTATGAAGACCCAAAGAGCTTCTGTTTATGTGAGTTATACCTACAGATATTTCCTATGTTAGAAATTAAAACTGAGAAAAATTTAAATCACAAGAACACACACACACACACACACACACACACACACACACACACACACACTCTCTCTCTCTCTCTCTCTCTTAGCTGTGAAAATAGGGACATCATCATCACATCATACAGACTCTGGAAAACTCCCTGTGCCTTGTAAGAGAATGAGAGTGAAAAAGGCAAATAACAAATTACATCTTAGTAATAGGAAAATAGTCTGACTGTGCAGATCCTCTGAAAGGGTCTCAGGAACTCAGTGTCCTTGGGCCACACTTTGAAAACTGTTGCCAAAGTCTACTCTCCACATAGCAAGTCATAGTGATCCTTTAAATATCAGATTAAAACTAAACTCAAAGATTCTATCCTCTAACTACTTCTCCCAACCAAATCTTCTGGTATTTTTTTATTTCTGCTGTCCTCTCCTCCTTATCTAACTCCATTTTTGTCATGTTTGCCTCCTGTTCCTCAAACACACCAAGTTAATTTTTACACTTGCAGGTCTTCACACTTGCCAACCCGCTGCTTTAAATGCTCTTCCTTAGATACAGCTGTTCTTTCTCACTATTCACAGCTCTGTTCTACTGTCATCCTCTCACAGAGGACTTTCCCGACCTTCTAAGCTAAGAGAACCAGAACTAGCCCCTCTCAACACCATGCAGATATTGTTCTCTAGTCTTTACTCAGAATTTTTTCTTCATATGACTTCAAACTATCTGAAAACACACCATTTATCTGTTGTTTACTGTACTCCACTACCAGAAGGCAATTTCCATAAGAATATTTGTCCCGTTCACTAATGTATTCCTAGTGCCTAGAACTGTATTTGGTATATAGATGTTCAATGAATATTTGTTAAAAGAACTTTTTGAAAGCCATCATCATACTATATTTAAAATTAAATGCTGAATTCTTCCTTAGTTTCTTAGTAATTTGTCTATAAACCAAGCTCAGGTCCTAGTTTTAAAAATAAGAAATGAATACCAAAATTAAAGAAAAAAATATTCTTGTGATTGTCCTCATGTAAAAAAAAGTTTCTTATAAACCCACCAAAAAGCTCCAAATTCTAACAGTGAAAGTGTTTTTCCTTGGGTTAACCACATGTCATTTTTAAATGATACTACTACCTTAATTGGAGGGCACTTAGAACGACAAAAGTCATTGATCTTCTTCTGCAATGAAAGCTTCATCTCAGTCAATACTATACACTGTTGAGAATACAAAAATTAAAGACTAATTAATTTTGGTAACACAAAACAATCAGAACATTAAAAAATTACTATCCTGGGGCATAACATTCTAAGGTTCATGCCTTTAGAAGTAGAGAAGAGCAAACGTAAAAATAACACATACAGGGAAAAGCCTGACCATATTATATTCAACATCATCAAAGGCTTCACAATTAGAAGCAACCTTTAATATTCGATGTGGCATTTATAAACTCCAAATGGTCAGAGATTTATCTGTTACTATAGTGAAAATACTAACCTAGCCACCAGAGTATTATTTTCATGCTAACTTTAAAGGGTGACAATTACATTTTTCAGAAATCCAATCATTGGCTACTAGAAGATGTCCAGATGATGACTTAGTTGTATTCATCTAGCTCTGTAATAGAGACATTTTTAAAATTTTTTAATTTTTTGATTAGAAAATACAGTTTATTTAGGAAGCAAATTGGTGAGAGAGAGAGAGAGAGAGAAAGAGAGAGAAAGAAGGGAATCGCCTACCCAAGGGAGGGGAAGGGATCAAGGCCATTTCTAAGCATTATATTTGCTGTGTAAAAACTTGAGGGAAGAAGTAATGGCTTCTCAGAGACAAAGAGAAAACTTACTTAATGCACACTATAAAAAAAAGCAGGTTCCCTAAGCTCAATGTTCGTCTCTAAAGTAGCCCACTACTCTACAGATATCCACTGAGCCCTCTGCATTGCAAAAGTGGGACTTGTGGAGGTAAGAGGAAATACAATATAACGTCCACATTTTTTGCTATACGTTGCACAATGAAGTCCTTAGTATCTGACCTAGGAATTGCATATTTTCTGCATCTGTGAAATAGTAATAGACTAACTTATCAGTTTACAAACAACATAAAATCAAACACTAGACCCAGCATATTGAATTTGACTTGTGTTTTATCAATACTAAAAAAATTCCTAGCTATAGTTTCTTTGAATATGCCTTTTTCTAATGCTCTTGCTCTAGAAATCCAATTTTACAAATGGAACCTTTTCATTCAAGCTCTCATTTCTTTTAAATTTTTCTTCATGTTTTCTCTTATTTCTGCGTGCTATAGTCTCAGCAATTTCCTCCAGATCTTTCAGTTCACTAATGCTTATTCCACTGTGTCTATCCACTGTTTAATCTATGCACTGAATTTTAATTTAAATTATTTCCATAAGTTCTACTTGGTTCTCCATCATACTTGCTTGGTCTTTTTCAATAATGTATTATTTTTACATTGTATATTTAATGACTTCCTTTAAGATTTAGTCACTTTCAACATCTGCATTTTATAGGCTCCTTCCAATAATTCCACTGTGCAAAATTCTTGGGGGTTTAATTCCAGTTGGTTATATCCACTGACTCTTGATCATGCTGAACTGCTTTATCGTGTCTTGTAAATTTTGGGTTGTGACCTCAAGGGGGCTTTGTAATATTGGAATAAATTGTGGCCTAGTTGAGGTTATATTTCCCTAGATTTGCTTAGTTTTGTTGCTATCTGGCACACTCTAGGGTATGGCTACTATAATACTACTTTTTACGTTAAGTTTTCAGCTTGGAAATTTCCAGACCACAAAAGATTATAAAGTTGATCTTCAAAACTGTGCAAGGGCAGGCCAGTGGTTATGAATTCCAGGGAAGACCTTTATTTCTCATCCATAGCTCAAAAGAAAACAGACAAGCTTCTTGTTCCAATGGGTAAAGATTGTTCTAGCCCAGTCTTAGACTGTAGCACTCTGAGATGTAGCTGAGGATTCAGCTTTATGAAGAGGGAGGAGATCTCAATTCCATTTCTCTAGCTTATGTAGTCCTAGGCCTGAATCTTTTGTTTCTGTGTAACCATTAATTCCCAAGAACTTTGATTACTGTGACAGGCAACTGCTGTCCCTGAGAGTGACTATAGCTAACCGTTCACAGGTCTTTTAGCCACCTGTGAGCACTTCCCTTACATTATCTTGAGCTTTCATAGTAATTTAAAAGAAGGTCTGTTTAGCAATTCTAGGTGCTTTGTAGGAGGATGGATTTTAAGTTATCCAGTCCAGAATAGAAGTCTATACTGACTTTTAAGTGGGTAAACAGCATAATCACAGAGAAAAAATCAGTGTCAAATTAGTCACTTTTAGAACATCTGACGCACTGAGAATTTTGTTGTTGTTATTTAAGAAATTGCTGCCATAATAGATTGAACTACTGATTATATTTTACTTCCCTATAATTGTATTGTCTGCCCGCAGTTTTAGAAAGAGCAGAGTACACTTTTTTGCTTCCTGACTTTAAGATTAACAATGTGACTTGTTTTGGCCAAATGGAAGTAACACAAATAAAGGCTTGACATGTGCTTGGGTGGTTGGATTTGCTCATTTGTGTTTCTGCTACTACCATGAGAATATGACCTGGGTAGCCTCCTGGTCCCAGAAGAGAGACATGGGGCAGAAGCCAGACTGCAGTTCAATCCAAGTTGAGTTAGGCCTAGAAACCTCAACTGACATTCAGGTGAATAAGGAAGAAATGAATACATGATGCTACAAGCAATTTAGTTTTGTGTAGTTTTTTATGCATATTACTGTAAAAATAGCCAACTGAAAGAACTACTTTGTCACAGCCCCATTAAAAAGTGGGAAAAAGACATGAATAGACACTTCTCAAAAGAAGACATACAGGCAGCCAACAGACACATGAAAAAGTGCTCAGCCTCACTCATCATCAGAGAAATGCAAATCAAAAATCACACTGCGATACCACCTAACCCCAGTAAGAATGACATTATTAATAAAACAAAAAACAACTGCTAGCAAGGATGCAGAGAAAAACAAACGCTTCTACACTGCTGGTGAGAATGCAAACTAGTACAATCTCTTTGGAAGACAGTATAGAGATTTCTGAAAGAACTAGAAATTAACCTTCCATATGACCCAGCAATTCCTCTATTGGGAAAATACCCCAAGGAACTCAAATCACTCTACAAAAAAGATACCTGCACACATATGTTTGCTACAGCTTTATTCACAATAGCAAAAACATGGAACCAACCATGCTGCCCATCGAAGCTGGACAGGATAAAAAAATGTAATACATATACACAATGGAATATTATGCAGCCATAAAGAAGGACAAACATACGGACTTCGCAGCAACTTGGATGGATTTAGAGTCAATCATACTCAGTGATCTATCACAGAAACAAAAATAATAGTGTACCATATGTTCTCACTCATAAGCGGACCTTGAACATAAGGTCTTGTACATACTATAGGACCTTGAACATACTATAAGAAAGGGATTGGCAGTAGTGGGAAACTGCCAGGGGAGGGGGGGTGGGATTGGCACTTAAGGGAAACTGCCAGGGGAGGGAGGGCACACCTCATCAACAAGGGTACCTGCATAATCAACATTTGTATACCTAACCCTGAATTGTACATCTTTAAAATAAAAAAATTAAAAATTAAAAAAAAGAACTACTTTGATAGTAGTTCTAAGGCCTCAACTCTAAAATGGAGAATTTGAAAGGTATTCTAATAAAAGTCTTCTAACTTGCAATTTTTGTTCTGTTCCTCAACACATTAAATTAGTTATACCATACTAATACTTAACGATTTGTCTTGGAATCTGTCAGTAACATTTAATACAAAATGGAGTACTAACCTGGTATTTATCTAAGAAAGAGAGATCTGTGGTCTCATTGAAAGGAACAGAAGATGATGTGACATGAACATATGGATTTAGTTCTGCAATATGTTGAAGTACAGCTTCAGCCCTAAAATAAAATAAACTTTACTATCTTTTGTTCAATATACTCAATCTCTTAAAGTAGGACACTTTAACAACATCAGAGGAACCTGGCATATTATGAAACTTCAATGGAAACTTAAATTTTAGAAAAAAGATAACAAGATGTATTTATCTTTACATATAACTACACAATATTGAGATGATATACTGTCACATTCCATAGTAAGCCACATAGTCCCAAATTCAGCAATACTAAATATCTCCTTCAATAAATTCAAAGAAATACATTTCTGGTCAGCAGTGTAAATATATCAAAAATGTGATGAAAACATATAATAAAACAAGAATACACCAATACTTATTTATCGACAGTTGTGTGAATTTATGGTGACGAGCTAAACAACTATGACTGACCAGTGCTCTGAATACAGAAAATATTTTAAATAATTGAAAGAGTTAAAAAAAAAAAACTCATGATAATATATCAAAATATCTTCACCTGTTTCTCTTTTAACAATGTCATTTTCACAGAGAAAGAAGTTGGTTCCTAGATCCCATGCTTGGCATTTTTCTGTATCATGAATTGTAAGTGCCTTCAAAAAAGAGTAAAGCATCAGTTGAAGTCAGGAGGAAAGACAAAAATGCTCACTATCTCTACTATTATTTAGAATGTTTTAGAAGTATTATTCTGTGTAATTAGACAACAAAAAGTAATTAAAGGCATAAGAACTGGAAGTGATAAATAACTAGGTATTTATATATACATCTGGAATTCCCAATAAATTGATTGAAAAAAAATCCTTTATATAAAAAGAATTTAAATTTATGGAAGTAGCATGTTACAAAAATCAATATATAAAATCTAGAAAATTCACAGAAACACTTCCCAATAATCCATGTTCCAAGTAAGAAATACAACTAACGAACTAGAAAAATGTAATTTATATCACAAACCATAAACCTTATAGAAAACGGGGTAAGATATATGAATAAGGAGCATACTGAAAGAGAACTCCACATGGCCTTTGAAAATATGTAAAGATGTTAACCCTTGCTTAGGAATGAAATATCTTTCTTTACTCATCAGACTGGCATAAATCCAAAAGTTGGCGAGGGTAAGGTAAATCAGCCACTCTTAGATATCACCAGTGAGACTGGGCAGTGCACAAACTTAATAGAAAGGAATTTGAAAACCTCTCTCAAAAGGACCTATGTATTTATCCTTTGACACAGCAATTCCACTTTTGAGAATCTATCTCAAAGATACACTTGGAAAAAAATACAAAAAAAATGTACAAAGGAATTAAATGTAGCATTATTTGTAATAGCAAAAGACAAACAAACGTCCACCAATGAGGAACTGGGTGTAATACATAATACAACCACACAACGTATAACCATGCAACTATAGAAAAAAGAATGAATGACATATTTATCATTATGGAGTAGTCTCTAGACAATGCTGATAAGTGACAGTAAGGTAGAGGAAAGTAAAGTACTTTATATAAGAAAGGCAAGAGGAGATAAATACATATACACACATAAACAGATATGCATGTATGTGTGTATACACTTAAAAAAATGAAGAATAAACCAAATTTTAAGAGGGGGTAATGGCCAGGCATAAGGGCTCATGCCTGTAATTCCAGCATTTTGGTAGACCACAAGGTGAGAGAATCACTTGAGGCTAGGAGCTGGAGACGAGCCGGGGCAACATGGTGAGATCCTGTCTCTATTAAAAATAAAAAGCAGTTAATTTGCCTGCCAATTCCAGATGTGATTAAAAAAAGATCTTAAATTGTTTTCAATAATATACTGTTATGAATATTATTATTGGCATTCTGAAATCATGTCATATAGATAAAATATATAGCAAATAAGTAATTAAATTGATGTAATTAGGATCAAGACACAGTAAGAGAAAAGAGATACAAATATAAAATCAAAGAAGTAAATATCCTATAATCCAAAATGTGAATTAGAAGTTTCAGTAATGTTTTATAATCCTGCACCTGAAAATCAGAAATTGAAGTGTTTACTTATTATAAATGTTCTAGCTCTGTCTTTGTCTACCAAAAAGACTTCATAAACAGTGACAAAGACTACCAGGGTTGTCTCAAACAGACTCAAAAACTTAAAGAGGATTCCAATAACTAAAAATGAAATAATCTGAGCATCAGTTAAAAGAACAACAGTAATGGATCAAAACACAGCAAATATGCTAAATTCATGAGTTTATCGTGATGAACACACTTATACAAGTCCACTGGTCACTGCTGGGGGATGACAGGAAACTACTGACTTTGAAAACTAAGAAATAAATGGGGGAAAAATTAAGTATCCTGCCTTTCGTACATGTATAACCTACACTTTTGTGAAGCCACATAAGTGATAATTGACAAATTTTCTTTTTAAGATATTATTCCAGCTAATAAACAAGTAAAGGGCCAGATGTGGGTGGTGGCTCACACCTGTAATCCCAGCACTTTGGGAAGCTGAGGCAGGAGAATTGCTTGAGTCCAGGAGTTCAAGACTAGTCTGGACAACATACCAAGACCTCATTTCTGTTAAAAACAAATGAAGAAAAAGATAAAAGAATGATAAAATATCATCACTGTCCCTAATGAAATAATGAATCTAAGCAATGATCATTAATAGCTAATAATAAATAACAAAAAAAGGTCAACAGAATATTATTGTCTCCTGATTGGAGAATAATCTCATCTATGAAGTAGTCTTGCCAAAGAGAATCAAATCTGAATCTGATTCTCTATCTTTAACTACCAGTTTATAGGAAATACAGGAATAGAGCTACATGGACATATGACTGGTTTCTTCAACAAATGATTTGCAAAGAAAATAAAAAAATCATAGAAGGGAAACCTGTAGATGAAAAGAAACCAAGTTAAGAATATGGATTTAGCCGGGCTTGGTGGCTCAGCCTGTAATCCCGCACCTTTGGGAGGCTGAGGTGAGTGGATTGCCTGAGCCCGCGGGTTCAAGACCCGCCTGGGCAGGTGAGACCTCATCTCTACAATAAATCAAAAAATTAGCTGGGCGTGGTAGTGCACGCCTGTAGTTCCAGCTCCTTGGAAGGCTGAGGCGGAAGGACCGCTGGAGCCCAGTAGGTCGAGGCTGCGGTGGCCGGGGCCGGCCACTGCACTCCAGGCTGGGCGACAGAGTGAGACTCCAACTCAAAAAAAATTAAAAAAAAAAAAGAATATGGATTTTACTTGGATCCTCTTTAGAACAATACAAGCTTAAAAAGAAATTTCTTACGACAGTTGGAAAAAGTTGAATTCTAACTAGAGATTTGATGATTGCGGTATGCAGGCTTTAAGATGGTCCCAGGGCTATCTACTTCCTGGTATTCAGGTCTCTGTCATCCCCTCCCTTAAGTGTGGGCTAGACTTATTCTGAGATTAAATTACAAAAGACTATGACTTGTCTTGTTTGCATACTCCTTCTCTGGTCTTCTTGCTTGCTTACTCTAATGAAGCAAGTTGCCGTGTTGGAGAAGGCCACATAGTAAGGACCTGAGGGTACCTCTGTTCAACAGTCAACAAGAAACTGAGGTCCTCAGTCCAACAGCCACATAAGCAAACTTCTTCCCCAGGATGACTTGAGGGCCCTGCTAATAACTTTGACTTCAGCCTTCTAAGAGACTCCCAAACAGAGAAACCAGCTAAGTCATGCCTGAATCCTGACCCAAAGAAACTATGAGATAATAAATGTTGTTGTTTAAGCCACTAAATTTTGGAGTAATTGCTCTACAGTAATAGGTAAACTAGTATTAAGGACTTGTTACTTTTTAGTCGTGAAAATGATATTGCAGTTATAGTCTCAAAAGATACCCCTATCTTTTAAAGTTAATACTAAAATATTTAAGGTTTATATAATACAATATCTAAAATTTACATCAAAATAATTTGACAGTTGGGGTAGTAGAGAATAGGAAGGAGATACATGAAACAAATATGTTCACGAGTTAGTAACTGAAGTTCTGCAACAGATACATATGGTTTTTTTAAACTATTTTTTCTACTTTTTGTGTATTTTTAAAATTTCCATGGTAAGTTTTTTAAAAAGGAAAGTGATGCATTAAAACAATTCTGATAATAAATTAAGACATAAAATTAGACAAAGTAAAAACAATATTACCACTAGAAATGAGCAAAAAAGGACACAAAACCACTTTTTTTCTAAGAACATTTACTTACCTTAATACCTGCAAGAACAAGATTCTTTGCTATTAAAAAAAAAAGAAAAAGAAATAACTTACTATTAAGAATGTATACTGGGTATCTCCTCATGGAGCTTAGTCACATATCTTACGGGATAATTTTAACTTTTTAACTACTCAGAAAACACAAGTTCTTTGTTAAATTTGCAGAATCATATCACCCAGAGATAACCCACCCCTATAGTTTTAGTGTATTCTTCCAGACGTGTTTTTTTTTTGAGTTGGAGTCTCACTCTGTCACCCAGGTTGGAGTGCATGCAGTGGCACACTCACGGCCACCCAAAGTTAACCTGCTAGGCTCAGGCGATCCCTCTGCCTCAGCCTTTCAAAGCTGGAACTATAGGCACATGCTACCAGGTCCAGCTAACTTTTTGATTTACTGTAGAGATGAAGTCTCGCCAAGTTGCCCAGGCTGTTCTCGAACCCGAAAGCTCAAGCAAAGTTGTTAGGATTACGGGTTTGAGCCACAGCGCCCGGCCCAGACATGTTTTTATGAATATAGTACATGTATGTGTGCTAACATAATGAATTAATGGATAGAGATAATCATTAATGGCTATTAACAACACAAAAAGAAGCAATGAGAGAGTTATTATTGGTTCTTTGCGGCAGAATATAACAGTATTATGAAATCATCTTGCCAAAAGAATCCAAAATGAATCTGATTATGGTTCTAAATCTAACTTCTTTTATAAGAAATACAAGAGGGAGGAGCCAAATGCTTTAAATTATCTTATGTTGCTCAATAGTGCCACACAAAATTACAAAAACAAATACTGCTTACCAATTTCCAAGCCAAGACCACCCATACCACTTAGGAAAACGTGGGTCTTGGCCATCTTCTGCATTGCTGTATCTCCAAGAACGTACCTCTGCCGACTGTATACAAAACACAACGAAAAACAAAAAATTGTTTCATCAAAAATTATGCATCTTTTAAAGTTGTTTGCAAATTAACTGCTTGGGAATTCAATCCTGCCCACAGACTTGTTTTGAATGAATTGCATAGTGTTTAAACATTCTGAGTCAATTGCTAAATAGGTGACATATTTTGAAAGATCAGATGATTTGGCACCATGGTCCATATTCCCTCAAGGCAACAGACACATGGAGCTGAGTTGCCCTGTTCAGACAAGAAGGATTATATATGCTCTAGATGTGCCAAAATGCCATGCTTGCCTATTCCTCTAATTTTTCAGTGGCCACTACAGGCATTTAAGTTTGCAATCTCCACTTTAACTACAAACAGGATTTTTAAGGCAAAAAAACAGTTTTTAAATATTATTTCAAACTTAAAAGCTGGTAAGATATAAAATATTTTGTTACATTATGCATCCTAATAGCCAGAAGGTAGTATCAGAATGAGAATTCTAAAAATAGACACAGGCAATTTAAAAGTCAGGTATTTTAATAAAGTCATTCATAAGAGTTTATCTAAAAAACAATGAGAAATGTTATGCCATCCTTGAAGATAACATAAATCTCACTGAATTCTTATGAGAACCATTTGAAAGATTAATTCAGCATAAATAACAAATAATTTCAGAAACCCTTGAGTTACAAGTATTTACTTTTGAAATTAAGACAAGACACACACATACACATTTATGCATGTTTGTTTAAAAAACAAGTATTGCTAGATGTGGTGGCTCACACTTGTAATCCCAGCACTTTGGGAAGCAGAGGCAAGAGGATTGCCTGAGCCCAGGGATTCGACACCAGTTTGGACAACCTAGTGAGACCTCATCTCTACAATAAATCAGAAAAATTAGCAGGGCATGGTGCTGCACACCTGTGGTTCCAGCTACCTGGAAGGCTGAGGGAGAGGCTACAGCAGCCGTGAGCCTGCCACTGCACTCCAGGCTGGGTGACAGAGTGAGACTCCTACTTCAAAAAAACAAAAACAAAAAAACAAGTATCTTTAATTTCTATTATCTCAGCTTTTCATATACAACATAAAGGCCTGAAAAGGGTTTTTTTTTTGGTGTGTGTCTGTTTAAATTTCAAGCTGGAAGGAAGGCAGAAAGGAAGGAAAGAAGTTAGTTAACTAGGGGTTTTTTAGACAAAACTTTATAAACACAAGTTATTTTTGTTATTTCCTTGCTTGCTCCCTACAAAATATAATAAAACCTAAATATTTCTTCTTAAGTCAGTGCTTAAGATTTCTGTTTTAGAAAGTAAAGACTATCTATTTACTCATCACATACTCGTTGAATACCTGCCATGGTGTACACAAAACAGTCTCATAGTCTTATGACCCTTATTTGTGTAGCCATAAACAACAAAGTTCTGCCTGTTTTTAAACTTTATACAGACAGAATCACCTTGAATACCTCTGCCTTGTTCCTTTTCAATGAAATTCTAACTATGAACTTGACATATTAATACATGCAGCTGGTCATTAATTTTCATCTCTGTCATATTCTATTCATTATAATATTCTATTACAATAATACATCACAATTTACCTATTTTACAGCTTTGGACAGTTACAAATAATGGGGCTTTGACCATTCTTATAAATATCTCCCAGTGTACATCTGCCATTGTTTCTTTAATATGTATTTTTAATAGTTGTTAAAGATATAACATATAATGTTCTTTATATGCATTAGGTTAATTTTAATAATTATGTTGATGAAATCTTTTATAACTCTTTTGGTTTTTCAATTACTTGTTCTCTTGATTAATAAAAATCAACACTTCAAAAACCTCCCATTATGACTGTAAATTTGTCTATTGTCCTAGTATCCCAGGTGCCTGAATAGTGCCTGGCATGTAATAACAACGTCTTAAACTTATTGAGTTTTTATTATGCTCTAAATGTTGTTTTAAGTGTTTTACTTGTTTTAACTAATTTAATCCTCATAGAAAGTCTATGAGATTATTTCTATTATAATGCCCATTCTTGTATATAGGAATACTTAAGCACATAGAAATTAAGTAACTTAAAAGTAGTGGAAGTAAGATTCAACTCAGGGAGTCCAGCCTTAGTAGCCACCATACTCTTAACCATTATGCCACAATACATACAGATTAAGAAAGAGACAGAGCCGCGCCTTTGGGAGGCTGAGGTGAGTGGATTGCCTGAGCCCACGGGTTCGAGACCCACCTGGGCAGTGAGACCTCATCTCTACAATAAATCAAAAAATCAGCCGGGCGTGGTGGCGCACGCCTGTAGTTCCGGCTACTTGGAAGGCTGAGGCAGAAGGATTGCCGGAGCCCAGCAGGTCGAGGCTACAGTGGCCGAGAGCGGCCACTGCACTCCAGTCTGGGCGACAGAGTGAGACTCCAACTCAAGAAAAAAAAAAAAAGAAAGAAAGAGACAGAGAAGAACAACAGCAAACAAAAACAACAATCAGTTCCCTGACCTCTTTCCTACGCTGATTCTCACTCACCAAGGACAGCCAGTCTCAACTCTTTTAGTTATTTCTTCTAATATTTATCCCTTCATTTCTAAATAACATGTATATACGTTTATCTCTTGACTTTTTTCAATTCTGTATGCTATTAACTTCCTATTAACAAAGATAAACTTTCTGAAGCACAAATCTAGTTAAATCATTCTCTTGTTTTAAATTAAGCCCCAGTGGTTCCCGACTATCCTTACAATAAAGTCGAAACTCTTTAATATTAGTAACAAGGCCATTCATAATCTAGTACGCGTTAAAAGCTGTCTAGTCTCATCTTTTGTCACTCCTCCATCAAACTCCATTTTCCAGGTATACTAAAAAGGTTTTCAGTTCCCCAAACGCGATATGATGTTGTAGCTGTTTGATGTTTGTCTGGAGTTATTACTCTCCCTCAGTATTCTGCCTGAATAGCTCCTACTCATCTTTTAAATCTCAGCTTATAAATTACTTTCCCCTATGGTGTTTTTCTCCTGATTCCTGTATCCTTTTTCAAGACAGCATTGGACCATCTTTATATGCACTAGTAACACCCTAGAGTCAATCTATTATAATACTTATCACAGTATGTTTTCACTATTTGTTTACTTTTCTTAGGTGATTATAGATTCCTTAAGGTAGGGCCTTCACCTTATGTACCTCTGTATCCCCAGTAACTAATAAGGTCTAGCAACACCACAGATACACCAAAACAATTTGCTGATTTAATGCAGGGATGAATTGGCACACAAGAACAATCCTTTTAAGCTCTACTCAGTAAAAAATTATTTTTCTTTTTTCTGTGTTCAAAATGTTTTTCTTCTTGGTCTTGTCCTTCTCATGAATTAATTTTAACATCATTCAAGCAAACAACAAATAACCATGGCATAAATATGGTTTAAAATGACAAGAACACACACAGATAAAAGAATAAAACTAAGATATATGAATCAAGATGCTATGGCTTGAATGTGTCCACTAAAGGTCATGTATTGGAAACTTAGATCTCCAATGCAACAGTGTAGGGAGGTGAACCAAACAGGTGGTATTTAGATCATGAGGCTCTATTCTCATGAATGAATTAATGTAGTTATCGCTGGAGTAAGTTTAATGCAGAAATGGGTTTCTTATAAAAGCAAGTTTGGCCCCTTTAGCCCTCTGCCATGAAATGACACAAAAGAAGGCCCTCACCAGATATGGCACCTCGATCTTATACTTCCTAGCCTCCAGAATAGTAAGCCAAATAAATTTCTGTTCACTATAAATTACCCCATCTCAGGTGTTCTGTTATAGCAATACAAAACAATCTAAGACAAAATGGCTAATCTCAGATTCTCAACAGTTATCTAATCAACTAAATTTTCAATGTTTAATCACTAAAGCGAACAGTACTAATTAAGTACTTACTTTGTACCCAACAATATATCAGGTACTTTGCAATTAAATGATACTTAAAGTTCATACTGTTCATACTGTTAGTAAGTAGTAAAGACAGACTCTAAAGAGCTGGGAATATAACTTCAAGCTCAGCACTGGTATAGCTGACTCTATTCAGTGGGCACATCACATATCAAAAAATGAACGCAGCAAAAATCCCTTTCTACTAAAAATTCCCCCTTTTATGAAGGAACAACATCTCCCAGTAGTTTTCACCCATTAGTTCTATTTCACCTCCTTGGGATCACTGAGAACTTGTCTAAGCCCTCTTTGAGGTGACAGCCCTCCAGACATTTGAAGATGATATTGAGATTCTAGAGTCTTTCCTCCCCAGGTTGAACAACTCCCATTTCTTTAAATAATTCCAAACACAACATCACTTGAGTTCCCTCAACACTAGTCACTTTCTTCTGGACAGAGTCAATTATCTTCATCATGCATACGTGTATTTATTAAAATACCAATTTTGAGCTAGGCACTGGCTTCAGGTTCATTGTGTAGAGATCATAACAACAACTTCATATGAGCACTATGAGAATTATGTATTAAACAAGATAAAGTACATAAAATAGCAGAATGCCTGTGACACGATTCTGGGAGAGACAGATAGATAACGAAATAACTCTATAATATTAATTACTGTACCAGAAAGCTATGGAAACCTGTAATACAGAAGTGGTAATTAACTCTATCAGTGGAGAGAATGGCAAGTTTTACAAATGAGATTCATCTAAGATGAATTCTAAAGAATTAACATTAATGTAAAGATTAATTAAGAAAGGAAAAACATTCTAGAATTCTAGGCCAGGAAATAGAAAGGCATGAAAAAGGAGAGCTTAGAAAGGATACATATCATATCTATTAAGACTTCTATTGCTAGCCATAGTAAAGTAATAGGAAATAAATTTAGCTCCCACTTTAAACATCTAAAAATGAAACAAAGTAAATGAAACAACAGATTTCAGACACTGTACAACAGGCAATTCAGGACAGTAATCTCTGAGAAGAAAAAACAAATGAGGTAAACTTTATGATCTTAGATACTACCAGCAGAGTTTCCAGGCTGCCGAGCAGGGGTTGTGGGGAGGGGGAATGTAAATAGAACCTGGTGGTCTCTCTGAATTGAGGAGACAGAGCTATAAATTCAACAAGACTACAATTTGCAGAGAACTAGAGAGGAGAGAGATACACAGAGGGAGTGCCAGAAATCTGCAGAGGGTTCTCCTTGAGTGTTCAGCTGAGTACCTAACAGCACACGCATATAAGGAAACAACCTGAAGTTGGGGAAAGAACTACCTGAAAGGACAGGTTAAGTAATCACTCTTGTTTTATTGGGCTGAAAATAGCTGGAGTCCCTGTCCAGTCGAGTAGAAAACCTAATAATATAAATGGCACTGAATAGAATATTCAGAAGGGTATTAAATAAACAGTGGGGGAAAATTAGCCCCAAATTTAAGTTCCCCTTGGTCCTGCCAAGCAAAGCATAAAAGTAAGCCTTGAAAGAGCCACACTGTTCCCAAGCATGTTAACTCTGTGAATAAAGTTTGAGAATACTTAAAGAAAAACAAAATTATTCAGTATTCAAAAAGATAAAAAATCCACAATGTCTGGCACATATTTAGAAAATGATCAGTTATATAAAAAAGTAGAAAAATATAAATAATAATGAACAGGAAAATAAATCAGTAGAAGGAAACTAAGAAACAATATAGATAGAACTTGACAAAACATTAACACAATTATTATAAATATAATCCACATGCTCAAATGTAGAGGAAAACACGAGCAGCAAAACATGTAGAGATGAAAATGACAAAAGATAAAAAAAACAAATTGGATGGAATTTAACAACAGATTTGACACTGCAAAAGAGAACTTGAAAGTACAGCAATACAAGCTTTCCAAAAGAATAAAAAAAATCAACATGGCACAAGTTAGCTATGAACAACTTCACTTGGTCTAATATATGTGACCCCGGAGTCTCTGAAAGAGATTGGGGTGTGGGACGGAGACAGAAAAGAAAATATGTAAAGAACTAATGGCCAAAATGTTTCCAAAAACACTATAAACTTACAGACCACAATGTGGACAAACCCCAAACCAGAAATATAAAAAAATCTTATCAAGGCATAACATAAAACCAGGAATGATGAGAAAATATCAAAAGTAGCTAGAAAAAAACAGAATACATTATGTACAGAGGAAAGAAGATAAGGATGTCAGCTGACTTTCTCCTAGGAAGCAGTGTAAATCAGAATACGTTAAAGTATTATAAGCAAAACAAACAAACAAACAAACATACAAAACACTCTGGGAAGCTGAGGTAGGAGGATTGCTTCAGCCTAGGAGTTTGAGATCAGCTTGGTCAACATAATGAGATCTCGTCTCTTATTTGTATTTTTAGTTATAAAATTTTTAAAAATGTTAAAAAGGTGAGGGCCAGGTGTAGTGGTTTACATTCATAATCCCAGCACCTTGGAAGGCCAAGGCAGGAGGACTGCATGAGCCTTGGAGTTCAAGACCAGACTAGGCAACATATCAAGACCTTGTCTCTACAAAAAAAAAAAAAAAAAAGTAAAAAATTAGCCCAGTGTGGTGGCCTGTGCCTATAGTCCCAGCTACTTGGGGAGACTGAAGCAAAAGGATAGCGTGAGCCCAGAAGGTTGAGGTTGGGGTAAGCCAAGATCCCATCACTGTACTCCAGCCTGAGCAACAGAGCAAAACCTCAACTCAGAAAAGGTAAAATTAAGACAAAAGCCGAAAGAATCTGTTGCTAGCAAATGTTGTTAAAGAATTAAAGAAAATAATTCCAGCAAAAGGAAAATAATTCCAGATGAAAATCTGAATCCACAAAAAAGAACCAGAAGTGATAAATGCATGAATACAAAGACCTTGTTTTTCTCATCTTTAAAATAAGATAAGAAAAGATAATTGTTTTAAAGATAATTTTAAAGATAATTGTTTAAGCCAACAATAATGATGCTTTGGGTATATAAGAAGTAAAATGTAAGACAATAATAAACCCTGGGATAAAAGAAATAAAAGCATATTGTTATAACATACAGAAGTGATATAATATTACTTTAACTTTCACAGTGTATATTCAAGGTGTATATTATAAGCCATAATCACTAAAAAGACCAAAGAAAGAAGTATAGTAATGAATTCACAAAAAGATAAAATAGAATTAAAATGCTCAATTATTAGAAAAGACAAAAATAGAAAAACAGTAATATAGGGCAGATTAGACAAATAGAAAACAAATAGCAGAATGGTATAAATGTTTCACATTTAATGTAAATAGTGTAAACACTCCAATTAAAAGACAGACTGCCAAACTGAATAAAAAGAAAAACTGAACTATATGCTATCTGCAAAGAGTCTAACTTAAATGGATAAATTGCTTAAAAGTAAAAGGATGGAAATAAATAATAAAGTAATCAAGAGAAATCTAGAGTTACTGTATCAATATCAGACAATAGATTTCCGAGCAAAGAAAACTATCTGGATAAATAGGGCCATTTCATAATAATGAAAGGATCAATATATCAAGAGGACATGACAATTCTGTACACTTATGCACTAATAATAGAGCTTCAAACTACATGAAGCACAGTTTGACAGAACTAAGATATAAACATACTTCTAATTAATAACCTTCTCTCAATAATTAGTATAAAGAACAGACAGGAAATCAGTAAGAATACAGAACGTTTGAATAACATCAATTAATTTGACTTGACATTGATAGGACAATGCAAGTAATCACAGGTTATACATTATTTTCAAACGCACATAGAACACTGACCAAGACAGATCATGTTCTGCACAAAATTTTTAAAAACAAAATTCAAGTCATACAAAGTATGCCCACTGATAATGATTAAGTCAGAAATCTCAGTGTTGTTAATAACAATATACTGTGTACTTGAAAATTGTTAAGATTTTATGTATTCTCATTTCAGAAAAATGAAAAGCATGTGAATTAATATATATGCTAATTTAACTTGATTTAGAAATTCCACAATATATACATATATCAAAGCTCCATGTTATATACGATAAATACATACTTTTTTGTCAACTAAAAAAATTTTAACATTTAAAATCAACAATGCAAAAATACATTTTTTAAAAATTCCCTCAACATTTGAAAACCAGATTCTACACCTCTAAATGACTTATTGGTCAAAGAAATCTAAGAAAAAATTATCAAGTCTTCTGACTGAATTACAACAAAAACATAATGTATAAGTGGGATGCAGATAAGACAGTGTTTAGAGGGAAATTTTTAGCATGATATGGATACATTAGTAAAAAAAGTCTCAAAAATCAGTCTTCTCAATGTTTAGCTTAAAAAATTAGAAGAAATGCAAATTAAATCCAAAGAAAGCAGAAGAAAAAACTCAAAGCAGAAATCAATGAAATACAAAACATAAAAACTATATAGAAAAAAACTCAGTGAAACTAAAAGCTGCTTCTTTGGGAAGGCAATAAAACTGATAAACCTCTAGAAGAAAGATCAAGAAAAAGACAGAAAAATTATCATTATCAGGAATGAGACAGCATCATTTCATATCCTATAGACATCAGAGATGATATTCAGGAAATATCACAAGCAACTTTATGCCATAAAATTCAACCACTAAGATAATGGATATATTCCATGTAAGATACAACTATCAAAGTTCACTCAGAAAGAAATATATTTGAATATCTGCATATGTTTTAAAGACACTGGATTTGTAATTATTATAAAAAATTTCCTACAAAGAAAACTCCAAAGACAGATAGATTTAATTGAGTCTTATAAAAATTCAAGGAAAAAATATGCCAATTCTACACAAACTTTCTACAAATTTGAAGATGGAAACTCCCCAACTCATTCTATGAGGTCAGCATTATTCTGATATCCAAACCAGACAAAATCATATTCAAGCAAGGAATATCCCATACCAATATCCCTCACATAAAAAGACTCAAAAATTCTTAACAAAATTCAGATACACACACATGTAAAATCACATTATGACTGCCATGGTCTGAATGTCTGTGTCCCCCCCAAAATTACAAAGTGGGGCCTTTGGTGAAATGATTTTGGAATCGATTTGAACAGAGCCCTCATGGATGGGGTTAAGGTCTTTAATAAAAGAGGCCAGAGAGAAAAAAAAAAAAAGAGGTCAGAGAGAGTTTGTTCCCACCTCCAGAATTGTGAGAAACAAACAAATTTCTACTGATAAAGTCTATCCGCCTAAGGTATTTTGTTGCAGCAGCCTGAATGGAATAAGACAACAACCAAATTGGTTTTATGACAGAGGTGGAATGCACAAGTAGTATAATACTCTATAGTCAACTGTAATTTGCTACATTAGGAGATTAAAAAAGGAAAAATTATATGATCATTTCAGTGAATATAAGTATATGACAAAGCTGGTACCTATTCCTATTAAAAAACAAACAAAAAAACCCATCAAAAACAAATCTCTAAAGCAAATTTGTTCTTTCAGAACACAATAAAGCTTACGGTATTACTAGAAGCAAAATTCCTCAATCTAGTACAGCATCTAGGAAAAACCTACAGCTACCATCATAACTTACTCTGAAAGAATGTTTTCCATCAAAGACTAGCAAAAAGGCGAGGATGTCCACCTTCACCACTTCCATTCCACATTTTACTGAAGGTCCTAGCCAATGTAATGAGGCAAGAGAAAGACACAAAAAGCATCCAGATTGTAAAGAAGGAAGTAAAATTTTATTTTCGGACAACAGGAAGAGGTAGAAAATCCTATAAAACTTATTTTTTAAATTTCTAGAACTTACTTTATGAGTGAGTGTTAGCAAAATTACAGATCCTAAAATCAACACGCAAAAATAGATTGTGCCCTAATTTAACAGTAATAAATAACGGGAAATGTTAAAATATCACTTACAATAGTATAAAAATATAAATTACTTAGTGACAAATTTGACAAAAATTGTGCAAGATCTTTGCACTGAAAATTACACTACTCGAAGAATAAAGAAATAACTGAGGCCGGGCATGATGGCTCAAGCCTATAATCCCAGCACTTTGGGAGGCTGAGGTGAGGGGATTGCCTGAGTCCAAGGGATCGAGAACAGCCTAGGCAACAGCCTAGGCGAGACCTCATCTCTACAATAAATCATTAAAAAAAAAAATTTGGCCGAGTGTGGTAGTGAGCGCATGTAGTTCTGGCTACTTAGAAGGCTGAGGTGGAAGGATCGCCTAAACCCAGCAGGTCGAGGCTGCAGTGGCCATGAGCGTGTCACTGCACTCCAGTCCAGGCGACAAAATGAGACTCCAACTCCAAAAAAAAAAAAAAACCAAAAGAAAGAAAGAAAGAAGCTGAGACATCATGTTAATGGATCTTAAGATCCAATGTTGTTAAAATGTTAATTTTCTTAAAACTGAACTACAGATGGAACATAATCTCAATCAAAATTCCAGGCTTTTTTTTTTTTAAAGATCAAAGTTGGAAAATTAGGTCCCCAGAGTCCACAAATTAAGATTAAAGCCACAATAACCAAGATACTGTGGTACTAGTGTAAAGAAAGACATAAAAATCATTCAAACAGAAGACTACAGATATACAGTAAACTGAATTTTGCCAAAGGTACCCAGGCAATTCTATGCAAACAGATAATTTTCAACAAATGGTGCGGAAACAATTGTACAGCTATACAGAAAAAAATAAACCTTGATCCTTATCTCACACTATATACAGAAATTAACTTGAAATGAGTCATAAGCCTAAATTTAAGAGCTAATATAAAACTTCAAGCAGATAAAAAGAGAACATCTTAATGACCTTGAGTTTCACAATTTTTTTTTAAAAAGGCAAAAAATTAAAAATTTTGCTCTGCAAAAGACACTGTTATTAGAAGAAAAAGACAAACCACAAACCAGAAAATATTTGCAATCACATATGCAAAGGACCTGTATATATAGACTATACGAATAACTCTTACAACTCAGTAAGACAAACAACAACAAAAAAAGAGGCAAAGATTTATAGGGCTATTTCACCAAAAAAGAAATACAGATGGTAAGTAGGTTCATAAGAAGAAAGATCTCATCTCTACAATAAATCAATAAATCAGCCGGGCGTGGTAGTGTGTGCCTGTAATTCCAGCTACTCGGAAGGCTGAGGTGGAAGGATCGCCAGAGCCCAACAGGTCGAGGCTGCGGTGGCTGGGAGCGGCCACTGCACTCCAGTCTGGGCGACAGAGTGAGACTCCAACTCAAAAAAAAAAAAAAAAAAAAAAAAAGAAGAAGATGTTCCAGCCATTAGGGAAACACAAACGGAAACCACTATGAAAGATCACTATACACCCACTAGAATGTATAAAATTAAAAAGGCTGACCACACCAGGCACTAAGTGAACATGTATGGCAATGGAGCACTCACACACTATGGTGGGAACGTAAAATAGTAAAAACACACTGGAAAACATGTTGGCAGTTTCTTAAAAAGTTAAAAATACTCCTACTATAAGATTCAGCCATTCATTTCTAGGCATTTACCCAAGCAAAAGTTGAAGCATATGTCTTTCCTAAAACTTGTATCTAAATTCCCATGTAATCTACAATTAATTGTAATAATTGTAATAATCCAAACCCGACAACAACCACAATGTCCATAAACATTTAACAAAATGGTTAACATAAATTGCAGTATATCCATACAATTGACAACTCAGCAATAAAAAGGAACACATTTGCTGTGTTCTCAAAATCTTTATGCTGAGTGAATGAGGTCAGAACCCCCAAAGGGTACATGCTGTATATTTAAATAAAATTCTAGAAAACATAAATTATTCTATAGATACAAAAAGAAGATCAGTGGTTGCCTGGGGAAATGAGTTGAAGTGAGGAAGAAGGGATTATAAAAGGGCACAAAGAGAATATTTGGGTGTGATGGATAGACTTATCTAAATTATGATGACTATTTCATGAATATATACATACGTCCAAACATAAGCTGTACACTTTAAATATGTACAAGTTATCACCTATCACACCTCAATAAAGCTGTGAAAAACAATATTTATGTTGGGAATTACTCCTCCATGGGCCTGTCCTACTCCCTCCTGTCTCTCCAGATACGCCTAGAAGGCAAAGTCCTGACGGTTTTTTACTTGGGCCATTGCTCAGAGTTGTGTTTGAAGCATTCAACCTCAGAGGGATGACATGAGTCTCCCTCCAAGACAAAGAGCAAATCTGTCATAAAATGAGGGTTCCCCCAAATTCAGTGTTCCTTAGTTGCGATGTAAACTCACTATGTACATGACATCCATCTGGGCTCCTGGCATCACTTCTATGGGACTTAAAAGCAAGGGAAACTGACACCATGTAATGATCTCTACACAGGAACCTATGTGCAAAAAGCAACAGAAAATAGGTCAAAATGCCATTTTATTGTCAGGGAAAATCTTAATGAATCAGCCTTAATGACAAAGAATCCAATGGAAGATTCTTTGATAAAAGCAGAATTTAAAAAACCAAGGATGAAGCCCTAAATTGGTATCTGTTCATATTTTCACATAAATCTTAAGGATCAGCAGGTTCAGCAACATCTTCAGAGGGGGGGGGAAATGGTTATATCTAGACAGTAGGCTCAAGTTTAAAATACCTAACAATTTACAGGCAATGGGAAGGAGAGGGGAGAGTCAGCCACACACAGATATAACTGAGCATGCCACCAGGGGCAGAACAAAATAAAATCCCTTTAGATTCTGAGAAAAAGCTTAGATTCAGTTGATCCGTAACTATGAGGTGACTTAAGACTTAGCAGTAATAAGAAAAAAGATAAAAACTTATTCAGAAAAACACTTTGTTCAACTGGGTATTTAAATTGCTCTAAAATATTTCCTACTTAAATATATACAAATGCTAACACCTTATTAGTTGTTATAAATATACAAATACTAACAACTTATTAGTTGATATTCAAGATTTGTAGATGTTTTAAAGGTTTAGTTTTGTAGGAAAATGTAATTGTTTAGAAGTAATTTTAACCTGATACTCAGTTATTCGTTTCTGGAAAAATCTGTGTGCCTACTGGACATTAAATTTCAATAATAGCATCTAGGAAAAAATAAATAGTGAATATTAACTAAATCTAAATTACAGAGTCTTCAACTTATGATGGTTTGACTTAGGATTTTTCAACTGTATAATGGTGTCAAAGTGATAAACATTCAGTAGAAACCGTACCTCGAGTACATATACAACTGTTCTAATTTCCACTTTCAGTACAGTATTCAATTACACAAGATAGTCAACACTTTATTATACAATAGACTTTGTGTTAGATGATTGTGCTCAATTGTAGGCTAATGTAAGTGTCCAAGAATGTTTAAGGTAGGCTAGGCTAAGCTATAATGCTTGGTGGATTAGGTGTATTAAATGCATTTTTGACTTAAAGTATTTTCAACTTACAATGGGTTTATCAGGACATAAACCCATTGTAAGGTAAGGAGCATCTATATGGTATCTAGGAGAAATAAAACAACAGTTAAAGAACTGATCCTACATATTTCAACATGTAAGATACCAGAAAGATACACTTTTTTAACTTGTAGATAAAATTGAATTATGTGGACCTAGTCGGTTACAAAGACACTCACTTGCTCGAAATGCCCCAATTCCAGAGAAAAAATAAAGTTTTTTCTTTTTCAGCTGTCAGAATTTTCCAGATATAAGACTGTCTTACTGTAGAAGCCTCATGTCAGGATTCAGGAAGCAAAGAATGTTGCAACTTGCCCTGATACTGGTTTTTGCCTCAGGATGAAATGTTAGTATCACTGTCTCTTATTATTAGTACCACATGCACCTTTTTCAGAGTTTTCTGTGATATCCTTTGATTCTTATAGTTTTGGTTCCTGCTCAGCCAGTAAACTAAATGCCAACTATCTACGTAGCATACCTTGTCTTGGGTTCCAGACAAGTCCATTTGAACCTACTGTCTTGGTGACTCATTCAACAATCATTAAATAATAATGTTCTAAGACTCAGACACTGTCCCATAGTGCTTGATCTTGAGAAGCTCACAGTCTGACAGAGTTGACGTGCATGTAAACAAACAGTACAAGATAATGTGATGAATATTACATTATGAATGTGATAACAGTAATAAGAAAAAGGAACTTCAAGGCAGAGAAGAAAGATTAGAAGTAACTCAGGTAATATATCACAGAATAGACATTTAATTGAGTCTTAAGGATAATTAGGAGGCACACTTTTTATTTTTTAATCAGATTCTCACTCTCTCACCCAGGCTGGAGTGCAGTGTAAAATCATGGCTACCTCAGTCTCGACCTGCCAGGCTCAGGTGATCCTTCTGCCTCAGCCTTCCAAGTCTCTGGGACTACAGGTGCGCACCACCATGTCCGGTTTATTTTTCTGATTTACTGTGGAGATGAGGTCTTGCCATGTTGTCCAGGTTAGTCTTGAACTCCTGGGTTCAGGAAATTCTCTTGCCTTGGCCTCCCAAAGTGCTGTGATTACAGGTGTGAGCCACTGCACCCAGCTATCATTTATTATTTTTAATTAGGGTCTCATTCTGCTACCCAGGCTAGAGTGCAGTGGCACAATCATGGCAAACCACAGCCTCGACTTTCTAGGCTCAGGCCATCAGAAGGTCCTTTTGAAGCACAAAGAGCACTCTAGGAAATAAATTGAGTTGTAAAAGTATAAACTGCAATTACTTTATCTTTCTTTTGTTCATTAAGAAAGTGGTCTGCCGGGCTCGGTGGCTCAGCCTGTAATCCCGTGCCTTTGGGAGGCTGAGATGAGTGGACTGCCTGAGCCTGCGGGTTCGAGACCCACCCGGGCAGGCGAGACCTCATCTCTACAATAAATTTAAAAAAAAAAAAATCAGCCGGGTGTGGTAGCGCATGCCTGTAATTCTGGCTACTTGGAAGGCTGAGGCAGAAGGATCGCCGGAGCCCAGCAGGTCGAGGCTGCGGTGGCTAGGAGCGTGCCACTGCACTCCAGTCTGGGCGACAGAGTGAGACTCCAACTAAAAAAAAAAAAAAAAGAAAGTGGTCTGGTATGGACTCTAGTACTCAGAGGAAAAGGTAAGTTGGAACATCAATAAGTGGGACTAGGAAAACTAGACTTCCACAAAGTAATGAAATCAGACCCTTAAACTATATACAAAAATCTGCTCAAAATGGATTAAAGACTTAAATGTAAGATCTGCAACTATAAAACAGGGAAAAGTCTTCATAACATTGGTGTTGGCAATGATTTCCTGGATATGACACCAAAAACACTAGCAACAAAAGCAAAAATTGACAGTTAGACTATATCAAACTAAAAAGCAGAAAGGAAACAATCAACAGAAAGAACAGGCAACCAACGGAATGGGAGAAAGTTTTTGTAAACCAAATAAGTGATAAGGACTTAATATACAAAAGATGCCTTCAAACCAACTCATCTTTGACAAGGCTCCACCATCCATTACTGGGGAGAGGAGAACCTATTCAGTAAATGGTGCTGGGAAAACTGGCTGACCACATGCAGAAGATTGAAACAGGACCCCTACCTCTCCCCATACACAAAAATTAACTCTAAATGGACCACAGACCTCAATGTAAAACCTCAAACTGTAAGAACCTTAGAAAATACAGGAAACACTCTTATGGAAGTTGGAACTGGCAACTGGTTCCTGATCAAAACCCTAAGTGCCCAGGCCATAAGGGAAAAAATAGACAAGTGGACCTCATTAAACTGAAAAACTTCTGCAATGCCAAAGACACCATCAAGAGAGCAGGGAGACAGCCCACAGACTGGGAAAAAATATTTGCAAATTCCATGTCTGACAAAGGCTTAACATCTAAGATCTACAGGGAACTCAAACATGCTGAAAAGAAAAAAACAAACAGCCCCATTACAAAGTGGGCAAAAGATATGAATAGACACTTATCAAAAGAAGATGTACAAGCAGCCAACAGATACATGAAACAATGTTCAGCCTCACTAGTCATCAAGGAGATGCAAATTAAAACTACACTGAGATATCACAAAACTCCAGTCAGAATGGCCATCATCAATAACTCAAAAAATAACAAATGCTGGAGAGGATGTAGTGAAAAGGGAACACTTCTACACTGTTGGTGGGAGTGTAAACTAGTACAGCCTCTGTGGAAATCAGTGTGGCGATTCCTAAAAGTTCTAAAAATTGGCCTTCCATATGACCCCGTGAGCCCCCTACTGAGAATATACCTGGAAAAACTCAAACCACTCTATAAAAAAGATACCTGCACACGTATGTTTATCGCAGCATTGTTCACAATGGTAAGAATGTGGAACCAACCATGCTGCCCATCAAAAGAGGACTGAATAAAAAAAAAATGTGGTACATATAAACAATGGAATATTACACAGTCATAAAGAAGAACAAAATCATGAACTGGATGGAATTAGAGTTTATAATACTGAGTGATCTCTCACAGAAACAAAAAGCTAAGTATCACATGTTCTCACTCATAAGTGGACCTTGAACAACTACTGTAATACCATAAGGATTGACAGCAGTGGGAAATGGGGGTGGGGGGTGGGATTTGACAGTAGTCAATATCTGCCTGGGGAAGGGGGGCACACTTCATCAACAAGGGTACCTGCACAATGAATATTTGTATACCTAACCCTGAATTGTAAAATAAAAATTAAAAGAGGAAAAAAAATAGATGTTTCTTCAAACACATACAGATGACCAGTAGGTTTACAAAAATGGTGCTCAATCATCAGGAAAATGCAAACCCAAACCACAATGAGATATATCACCTCACACCTGTATAAATGACCATTAAAAACCAAAATATAACAAGTGTTGACAAGAACGTTGAACAACTGAACCCTTATGCACTGTTGGTGAGGATGTAAAATGGTGCAGCTGCTATGGAAAACAGTATGAAGTGTCCTCAAAAAATTAAAAATAGAATTACCATATGATCCAGTAATCCAATTTTAAGTATTTATCCAAAAGAACTGGGAACAAAATCTTGAAGAAATGTTTGCACTCTCATGTTCACTGTAGCATTATTCACAACAGTCAAGAGGTAGAAATAATCTTAAATGTCCATTGACAAATGAAAAAAGAAAATGTGGTATATATACCATGGAATATTACTCAGGTTTTTGTTTTTTTTTTGAGTTGGAGCCTCACTCTGTCGCCCAGACTGGAGTGCAGTGGCACGCTCCTAGCCACTGCAGCCTCGACCTGCTGGGCTCCGGCGATCCTTCTGCCTCAGCCTTCCAAGTAGCTGGAACTACAGGCACGCATTACCACGCCCTGCTAATTTTTTGGTTTTACTGTAGAGTTGAGGTCTCGCCAAGTTGCCCAGGCAGGTCTCGAACCCGCGGGCTCAGGCAATCCACTCACCTCAGACTCCCAAAGCACGGGATTACAGGTTGAGCCACCGAGCCCGGCTTATTACTCAGTTTTGAAAAAAAAAGAAGGAAATTTTGTCATAGAACAACACGGATAAACACTGAGGACATGCTAGGTAAAATATGCCAACCACACACAAATACTGCATGATTCCATTTATATGAGGTACCTAGGGTAGTCAAGTTCATGAAAACAGAAAGTAGAATGGTGGCTGCCAGGGGCTGGGGAAAATGGGGAGTTGCTGTGCAATGGGTTACAGTTTTATTCCTCAGGATGAAAAAACTCTAGAGATCTGCTGTACAATAATGTACATAGAGTTAACAATATAGTTGACTCTTTAACAACATAGGTTTAAACTGCATGGGTCCAGTTACACAGATTTTTAAAAATAAAAATACCATGGGACACATACTAAGTGCCACTACTGCTGTTGGAAACGCTCTCAAGAAGCAGAGAATCCCTTTGCTTGATTGGTTCTACTAATGCTTTGTCCCTGAAATCTACAGTACATATCAAGCAACTCAACTTTTTTCAGTAGTTCCGTAAGGCTGTCCATCGTTTGAAGATTAATGAATCTAGGTAAGGATCACAGTAAAAAAAGAAAATTCATTAAGTCATCAGCGTAGCTACAGCAGCAGATAAAAATCCTTGCACTTTTTGCAAAAGACATTTATATCTTGTATTGAAAATGTAGCATTTATGTGGGTGCAGGATTGCTATAAGAAAAGCATACCGATAGATATGTGTTTTTTGGGGGATAACAAGACCAAAAGGATTAAAAGTCCCAACTTAAGGTGACTTCTAAAACATATTTTATAATCAGGAGACCATCTGTAAGATAATTTTCATATACACCAAACTAAGTATTAGTCTTTGATCTCTTTTACCAAGTGTATAGCACGAAGCAGGAAACATACCAGGTGACATGAATTAGTTCCTAAAAGAGTGCTCACAACTGACTGCATTTTTTAATTATTGAAAAAAAAACTTGAGTTCATGAAAAAATGTGATTGAAAAAGTCCCACCAAATTCCATTCAAATCACAACTCTTTAATCATGCAATACTTCTCCACTAACCATAAATTACAAACAGGCAATGTTTTAGCAAGATTATACTGAAGTAGTCATATCTAGATGACATTGTATTACTAAATAAAGTAATTTTCATGAGACTCCTTACACTAGTAAGGAGTGTTAATATGCATTCTTGTCCAAAAACAATAAATATATTTTGTAGAGAACAGCAAAATCCTTGTTAGTCCTATTATCTAAACCTAAAGCAACTGAGATTTAAATATTATTAAAGCTTTCAGACTACAGTAAGAAAAAAATTAGAGAAATCTAATTATAAAGGAACTCAATATATATATACCAAATTCTGCACACGCCTAATGATTTCTTCAAATAGATACTCGATTGCTTGAGAATAATGAATGGGAAAAATAAGTTTCAGTTTCCATGAGGTTCTTACCTGTATAATGCATCATCAATCTCCACAGATTCTGTTGACATGATGGGCAACTTTTTATTTGTACTGAAAAAAAAAAAAACTTGTAAGAGCAAATATGGTTATTAAATACTCATATTCTATAATGTAACATTTGATTATACATGGGATCAGATTCACCAGTTACTAAAAGTTTTTACAAACCAAGTATGTATTTTATCTACCATTCTACTTATATATTTAAAATGTGTTGAAATTAAATTCTGATTGCTTGCTTTGTCCTGTGTATTGTAATATTATACAGTCCATGATTGTTTTATTCTTAGTTTTATCACTGCTACATACATTCTGATGGATGTATATTTTAGCAATTTTATTTCAAGAAATTTCTCTATTTACACACTCTTCAATCATATTAAGTTTACCATGTATTGATGGTATCTAAACTTACTTCTCCACGTCTGATCTTCTCTGACCTCCATATTTTCTACAGCTGCCAAAACAATACCTCTATTCTTATGTCTAACTGGTATCACAAACCTAACAAGTCCCAAACAGATAACAATTATCCCTGCTTAACCAATTCTTTCCGTCTTTCCCAGCTCAGTTTCTAGAACCACCACTTACTCAGCTGGTTCTGAAATTTAGGGATTTTCTTGCTTAATTCCCATCTGTGAGTCCTGTTAGCTTTGCCTTCAAAAGTGACTTCTGATCACTTCTCACTACTTCAATCAGTACACTCTCAAGCCAAAACACCATCACACTTCACCTGAACTACTTGAAAGACCTCCTAGTCAGTCTTATTTCCACTATTGCCCTTTCCCTTTAATTTATCCTCCATATAACACCCTAAATATCTTAAATGTAGCCAGAAATTATTCCTCGATTTTGAACTATACTTCAGCAAATTTCTTCTTCCTCTTAAAATTCAAACACCTTACCATGCTTACCTCTCCAATTTCAACTACCACTGCTCTCTCCTTTCATTATCTTTAAGCCACTCTGGCCTGCTTGCTGTCCCTCAAGAAGCTAAGCTTGTTCTCATTTCATAGTTTTTACACTACTCCCTCTGCTTAGAATTATTCTTCCTTCAGATCTAGGAATAGCTGACTTCATAACACTTAAGCCTCTATTAAAATATAGCCTCAGAAATATTACACAGATCATTCCTGATAACCCTATCAATAAAACGGCTCTCTTTATCCCTAGGTCACCACCTAACTCATTATCCTCTGGTATTTTCTTGAAATCACTTATTATTGACTGATTATCTGCCCTCTCCAGCAAGAGAATGTATGGTCCATCAAAAACTCACTACCATATTTTAAAACAGTATCTGGCATTTAATAATATCTAACTCTGTGCCACATACAATTTTAAGTGCTTTAGATGCACTAACTCATTTAACCCCTATGCTAACCTTCTGTGATAGGCACTATTGCCATCTCCAGTGAACAGAGGAAAAAACCTGAGGGAGAGGTTAACTTAAATAACTTGTCCAAGGTCAGAGCAGGTAATCAATCAGGACCTAGGCAGTCTAGCTTTTGACTACCATGCTATCCTGCCTACTGCCTTTGATAGTAGGCATAAAGGAAGCATTTTAAAAATATCTGTTAAATAAATGAATTTTAGAAATTAAAAAAAATCTAAGCTAAATATACTAATGTGACAAGGTATACTTATTATAGTAATGCATTATTTACAGGAGTGTGTCCCAATTTTTTCACAGCATGGCATACAAAAAAAAAAAAAAAAGATGTTTGTAGGAAAACACTGGGAAGCAACGATGGTTCCCAGTTAGGGAAAATGGGACATCTGGGCCTAAGACACTGTGAGAGCTGAGATTAACATCATCTTGGCAAAAGTGCAAACCATTCCAGGTACTGGGACGCTTTAACAATCAATCACAGGATCCTAAAAATAATATCTGGCATTGATAAGTAAGTCAAAGGACTTGTAAATAAAGAGAATTAAAATGTTATCACTTATCTTACCAAATATTGATTGATATCACCAAATGACATCAGCTGCTATCTAATGAAATGGATACTCCTGACTGCAATTATGAAAGCAAACCAGTGGATAGCTGCATTCTAAGAGATCAAATGTCTAATAAAAACAAACATATACACAATATACCCATGTTTTGGTACTGTGACAAAATATAAAAATAAACAAAATTCTCATACACTTTCCTATCATCTTATCTCTAAGTATACTTTCACTTCCTGTTTTCCCTGCATGGAGAAGCAATAGTCTGTTGAGTAAGGATTTTGAGAAAAAATAATAAGAAATGCATTCTTAACCAGCTCTGCCACTTCATAATATGACTGGCACTTAACTTTTCAGAAAGTTCCGCCTCACCGGAATGTTTCAAGAATATTTTTAAAAATATAAAACTATCAAAAACGCTTCAAATAAGGGGTTGGGGGGTGTGACTTACATAATATTCCTCAAGTAAATCTGGCAGAGTTGACAATGGCAGGCAATACCATGGTACTAAAAGCATCCCCTCCCTCTGAAACTGGTGAAAAAGCTACAGGTTTATGGACAGTCTTACATGAGCTGAGAATAATACATCCGCCACTTCCATCTTTGGCATTGTGTGTTCTGTTAGCGGTGGGCAGAATATAACAACTCGCTTTATTAATTATGAGATAATTGAAAGAACTACTAACCAAGAAAGGCATAAAGTCCTAACACAAACATTTCCCCCCTAATTTTCAAGGGCGGGAAAACCGTAAAGGAGGACTTCAACACCCACTGGGAAATAAGGTAACTTGTGTTATGTCTTTTCCTGGCTTTTTTTTTTCCGCCTGTAATCAACAGAGGCCTCGAAGTGTCCAGGCTACCCCTGATTCATCCGTACCAAGTTCCCTCCGGTAACAGTTTTCAAAGGAGGCTCTCAGGAGAAGATCGCCTCCAGTAGGGCTCCAGCTTCCATTTTACAGAAAAGCGGAGGGAGGATGCCTGGCACGGAGCTGGGACGCTCACCCCGAGCAACCGGGACCAGAACTCCCGCTCTCGGCCGGAGCCCCCCGCGTCCGCTCACCGGCGGGAAAGGAGGAAGCCGGACCCCGACCGTACCTGGAGAAACCAGGAAAGGAGCGAGAAGTGGATTTTCTCCCTAGGGAAGCCCGGGGCGGCCGCGGCCGGAGCCCGGCCGCCACACCCACCCCGCGCGCTCCCCGCGCCTCCTGGGGCCGGTTCTGCTCTGCCCCGCGGCCTCCCGCGCGCTCCCCAGCCCGCCCGAGGGAAAGAAGCCGAAAGCCGGAGCCCGGATCCCACCTGACCCTCGCTGCTCCTCGCCCACCTCGTCCCCTCACCTGCCGGTCCCCCACGAAGAGCAGGACGCGCCTTCCCCGCGAGGGGCGGCCATCAGCCGGGATCCTTCCATCGCCACCTAAGAAGCCGCCGCCGGCTACGGGGAGGCAAGGAAAGGGGCGGGGCCGCGGGGGTCAAGGGGCGGGCGGTGACGTCACCGGGGGCGGGCCTGAGAAGCGAGGACCCGGCCGCGCCTTCCCGTCAACCCCAGGGGCGTTCCGGCTTCCGGTCTGGGTGTGGCCGCGTGGCGGGCTGTGGTGCAGGTGGCCGAAGTGGGCGGTGCTACTGCTGCCGCCGCTGCCGGGATCCCGCTCGTTGTAAACAGAACCCAAATCCAGAAGGGACGGTTCACCTTTGGCTCTACAGGCAGGCATGCAGGACTCTGTTGACCAGCGAAATAATGACATTGCGTGACAAACCTTTAAGAGTCTTTCATGAAGAAGAGGAAACAGCTTTATTTTAAACATAAAAAAACCGAAGACTGGTCATAGCTCCAGATTTCCAGCCTGGGATTGCGTTTAAAGACGTTAAACATTTAACAAATAATTTTGAATGTCCACTGCGTGTGAGGCACTGCCTCCTATTTAATAAATCATGTGATTTTTTTTCTTAAAGCTATAGATGACGTTTGATACTCCAGTTTGGTCCCTTACTGTATGAGTGAGAGAAAGGAACTTCCGGTAAGTGTGACTTAGTCAAGGTCATAGAGCTAATAATCACTGTCAGATTACCAGACCTGTCTAAGGATCACTCATCTAATTCTTTCTGTCGGCTACCATGTCTCCTTTCCTAGAAAACAGCAGTTGGACACAGAAACATTAGAATTTGTCTTTCATTCTAAATAACAGTGTATATTTGAAGAAATGTCTGCAGGACTTCAAAAAGTAGCATATATTTTGGTTTTTGGTAATATATAATTTTCTGTAATGTAGTCATATTTTTACTTCGAATTTTTTCCTCATGTAGCGATGAAGGTCCACACAAAACTGCATTAGCCTTTGTGCTTCTTCATTCTCTTAAAAATTGCACATTTCTAAATACCTGGACACTTCATGTTGCTCACCTATGGCATCATCCATGTTCCTCAGTCCAATTGTGGACCTCTTCCACACCACCATGAAAATGAACTTGATCTATGTCCTGTTCTTTCAAGGTTCTGCTCTAACACTAAGTATATCCCCTGTCATTTCTCTGTATTCTAAAGTTAATAAAAATTGTTATCTTTGGAGGCGTTCTCTCCCTCTAATTTCTCTTTCTTATTTATTTCCTTCCTAAATATTTATTGAATTCGTAGTAAACAGAGCCTAATGACTAGACAGTGATCAGACAATGGAGATACAGTGATCCCTGATTTTATCACTCTCAATGTAAGAAACCAAAAAGAGAAAGTAAATGAAAAAAAATTTTCAGAAAGTGATAAGCATAATAAAGAAAATAAAAGAATAAGGAGATAGAAAGAGACTTTGGGGCAGGAGTGGAGTAGGGAGGCAGTCTCAGAATAGTAAAGGATGGCCTCTAAGGAAGTGATTTGTGAGACAAAACCTAAATGATGAGAGAGAGCCATGTGATGATGTAGATGAAGAGAATGTAGACAGAGCGATAAGCAAGTGTAACCTTTAATTTTCTTTTCGGTATTTTTCACCTTCTGGTATATATTTATTTATTTGTATATTGCCTCTGCCTTTAAAAGAGACTGGGCTTTTCCTGGATAAAGAGGTTCACAGTGTGAGGGGGATTCAATATGACAGAGATTCTCCATTGCTGGCTTTGATGAGTAAATGGGCCACTTAGCAAGGAACTAGAATGGCCTCTAGAAGCTGAAAGTGGCCTCCAGCTAACAGCCAGAAAGGAAATAGGGACTTTGGCTTACAGCAGCAAGGAACTAAATTTCAACAACTTCCATGACCTTGGAAGAAGACTCTGAAGACTTGATTTTAACTTCGTAAGACTCTAGATAGAGAACCCACTTATGCTGTGTCTCAAATTCTTAACTTGAGAACTGTGAGCTAATAAATTCATGTTGTTTTAAGTCATTAATGTTATGATAATTTGTATGCAGAAATAGAAAGTAAATATACAGTTTTTAAGTAAGACCCCTGTCAAAAGAGAAAACTAACAAATTTAGTTTAAAAATCGACTTAGCTTTTATTTGCAATTTTAAAATCAGGCAACTCCTCATTCTGTAAAATAGAATGTGTGCTCCAATAAGCTAAAAAGTTTGATTTTATGGGCAGAAAAGGTCTGAAGAAAGCAGAAACAGAGCAAAAAGCAAATTACTCGTTTCAAGTTTCTTATAAAGGTAAAGCAGAGAGTGCTTCCTTGTTATGCTGACTCTGATTGACTAGCTCATTTTTTTTAGAAATTCAGTTTGATTACATGGCAGTTAGCACAAGTGACCGTTTTGGTTTGTTCTTGTCTAATGGGGCCTAGTGCAGGATGGGGCCCATACTTCATATTGTGACATCCCTGGAAATTAAATATATTTTTTGAAATAAATACAGAAAACAATGGTACATCTTAAAATTGAAGGCAGTTAGATTTGATAAAATATGGTGTGAATTATTTCAAGCATACAATATAACAGTCAAACCCATTTGTCAGATTTTAGTGTTTTGTCACATTTGCAAAATGGGAAAGAAAATTAGGACTGTATTTGTCCAATGTGTTGGTGGAAGCCTCTGGGATCCTCTTGTCTGCCTTTCTGCCATAGGGAGTACCTCATGGTTCCTGGCTAACCCCAGCTGGAGAATGGGGTTGCTAGAGTTCCAATGTTTCCTTCCATTCTCTCTGATTATTCTGAGTTTCTGTGGTCACTAGGGTTTCTGTTATTCCTGTGGTGTACTCTGGCACTCTCCTTTAGTTGTTTTCATTAAAGTGCAGTTGTTTATTTCTTGTTTTGCCTGCCTTTGTGATAGGGATGAGTGCTAAGGGCTTCTAGTCAGCCATCTTGCTCTGTTGTGTGTCCTCCAGTGGCTTGACTTCTGTGATTTCCTTACTCTCTTTCCTTCTCCACTTTGATCTGGACTCTTTCCTTAGTCTCTGTTGTCACTGTGCTATCTGTCGGTATATGCGACGTATGTATTATGCATACATTCTAAAGGCACAGCATAATAATTTTAGTTCAAAATATTTATTATTGAATAAGTTTAGATTTATAGAAAAGTTGCAAAGATGGTTCAGAAAATGTATATCCTTCATCCAGCTCTCGCTAATGATAACATCTTACATCACCGTGGTACATTTGTCAGAACTAAGAAATTTACATCACTGGGACAATACTGTAAACTAACTACACACTTTATTCAGTCATCACCAGTTTTTCTCACTAGTGTCTTTTGTTCTGTTTCAGGATCCAGTCTAAATATACTTAGAATTGCCCCATTTTTATTATATAGGTGTATACTGTAATGCATATCTTCCTGAAAACTAAAGTGCACATTGACTTTCTGTAAATCAAAAAATGGCTTACCTCATAAATTATAAAGAAAACCCACATCTTTACTGTGATTTATAATTACAGAGCATTTTCAATGTATTTTTTCAGGACATACTCCTAAATTACTGAATATTAGCACAGACAGAATGCTTAAGCGTTATCTAAATATACAGCCCCTTGCTTTACAGAGGATGACCCAAAGGGATTAAATGGCTTAAATAAATTTACATCATTGTAGGTTCAGGGTCCTAGTTTTGTTCCTAATCTAGTGTTTTTCTAGTATGTTATGCCCAGATACCAACACCTGGGACACCTGTTTTGTGACCATAAAAAAGAATAGAAAATACTGAGTCCTGAGATCAGGCCTTCATGAACACAGTTGGAATGTAGTTGACCTCTTGCATTCTGACAGGCTTCTTTTCTCAATGTTGTTGCCATAACGTTTTTATTTATTTATTTATTTATTTCAGTACCTTTGAGGGGTACAACTAGATTTTGGTCTGGGCTTTAAGTGCACCCACCACCCCTACCTGTGTACATTGTACCCAGTAGGTGAACTTTTTTTTTTGTCCCCCCATCCTTTCCCTCCACCCCCAAGTCTCCATTGTCCATTATACCATTCTCTATGTCTTTACATATCCTTAGTTTAGCTCCTATTTATAAGTGAGAACATGCAGTGTTTGGTTTTCTCTTCCTGAGTTAGTTTGCTTAGGATGAGATTTGAATGATTGGAAGCTAACTCCTTAGAAGAACCCAGAGAAAATTTCACTGTAAAGAAAATAACCAGAAGGGCATACCTCATCAACAAGGGTATCTGCATGATCAATGTTTGTATACCTAAACCTGAAATGTACTCCCACATCTTTATAAAAATTAAAATAAATTTTAAAAAAACCAAATGGTAGAATTCAACAGTTAAAAAAAAGAGAAAGAAAATAGCCAATGGTCTATAAAATTAGAATATGTGTACTATACACAATGTTTATGTCCTCCCAAAATGCGTGTGTTGAAATCTAATTCCCAATGGGATGATATTTGAAGGTGGGGCTTTTGGGACCTAAGAGTTTAGAAAGCTCCCTTGCTTCTTTAGCCATGTTAGGACACAGTGAGAAGACAGCCAGGAAGTACGCCCTCATCAGACACTAAATATACTGGTGGCTTAATCTTGGACTTCCTAGCTTCTAGAACTGTAAGAAATTTTTATTATTTATAAGCTTCTCAGTCTGTGGTAGTTTGTTATAGCAGCTGAAATGTGAATGTGCATATCACAGTTTCTTCATAAGTTTTTGAAAAATTTCTTATAGAACAATAAAAAGACAAATTATCATAGACTAATAATTGAAATATAATTTTCCAAAACTTTTTAAATAAATATTTTAAAATTTTAGACACCAAGGCATACATACTAATAGTTGATTTTTGGAAAATGTGGCATTTTTTCTCTTTTGTCAACATAAATATTGGCTTATAGTAACAATACCCACTTAAAACAATATCTTTTAGTACTTTGGTGTAGAAAGTGCTAGTAGTAAAATTTTACTTTACTGTTACTTATAGGAGGGCTACCAAAAATATACCTGATTTTTCTATTTTTAACACTGTTAGCATTTCTGACTGAAAAAGTTCTTAGAATGCATATATCCATATAACTTTTTTTTTTTTTTTTTTGAGTTGGAGTCTCACTCTGTTGCCCAGACTGGAGTGCAGTGGCCGCTCCCAGCCACCGCAGCCTCGACCTGCTGGGCTCTAGCGATCCTTCCGCCTCAGCCTTCCAAGTAGCCAGAATTACAGGCATGCGCTACCATGCCCGGCTGATTTTTTGGTTTATTGTAGAGATGAGGTCTCGCTGCCCAGGCGGGTCTCGAACCCGCGGGCTCAGGCAATCCACTCACCTCAGCCTCCCAAAGGCGCGGGATTACATGCTGAGCCACTGAGCCCAGCTTCCATATAACTTTTAAAGTCCATTATTTTTAAAACAAAAAACATTTGTTAAGATTTCAAATTCCTTTTAGTCTGTTCATTGAGATATTAAATTATAGGAGACAGAACCCAAAGAAAGGTGAAATTTCTTTTTAATCATTTTGACTTTTTTTCTTTTTTTGTTACATAGTTAAGAACTTTTTTGCTGGACATTTAAGCAAGATAGAATCAATTATCTACAAACCTCACAGTGCATATGAAGCTTAAGAAGTAATGAGCTGATTTGGCTGTCAGTGTGAGTAGTTGACATTTAGTTTCAATTTCAAATTGAACTTGAGGTAGCTAAAGATTTCTGGGAGAATTCTCAATAAACTGTATAAATAAGATTAAAAAAATATAGAATCACGCAGTGAATGTTATTTCAGAATTTGCTGAGCTTCAAAAATGTTCTTGGGAATAGCAGGTATACTTTTGGGAAAGACATTTTTCTGGCTGTCACAGTCTTGTGTGTGAGCATCCTCGCTGTTAGGATTCCTTTCATTCCAGGCAAGGATTAGGGTTTGGTGTTTGCTTCCTCCTCCAGTCATCACACTGAAGGCCCCAAGCCCAGAACACTGACCATCACATGCCTGGCACAGTCTGCATGTGCTACAGGAGCTGTTCACAGCTGACACGGAGCAGAGCAGTGCTTGTGGATGACAGCCTCTATTTCCCATACTAGGAGCTCTGGGAATAGGATATTGCTCTCTTTGAGGATCTCTAAAACTGTGTCCTAGATGGCACTCTCTGGATCATCAGGGTGAGCAAGGAGTTCTTTATACAGGTATGGAATGCTGTTTTGATAATAAGACTTTCCATGGGTGCTTTGGATGCATTTGAGTCAGGTAGATTAAACTGAGCAATTGCTATCCTTATATTGTTGGAAACGTCATCTAGATGTTTTAAGAGTTCAGGATAAGTCTTGATTAATTTATCTGGATCAACCACATCACCCAGGTTTTTTAAAATGTCAATCATATGGCATGGAATTAATGGAATTATCTGAGGATCTTCCTTCAGAGTGGTCAGAACTTGAGACATCAATGATCCCTACACTTTTTGTGTCTTGTTTGATGGATAGGATCTGACAGCTGGTGAGTACCCAGAGGTAGGAAGTGGTAGCTATATGGATGGCCACAGCTGTTCTCCTGTAAGCCATTGCTGTTTGGTGACCAGGATGTCCTTTTTCACTGTCTTGAGGTAGCTGTGAAACTGCCCTTGAAAGTCAGTGGTGTTCTTTGATCTCAGCAGCACTTTGGAGAGGATGGAGAAAGTTTTAGGAGCATCTGTAGGTCTCTACTGGCTGGAGTATACCATCCAGTGGTGCGATGCAGTCAACTACTCCATGAAAGGGTCCATGTGTTTTCTGTAGAGGTCCTGGCTGTCCTTGTCTTCTCCACTGCAGCCAGTGAATCCATTGTTTCCTGAGCCTTGTCATCAAGGCCTGTGACACCTAAGCTAAGTCAGCCATTATGGTCACCAGCACTTCCATGAGCTACAAATTGGACCCACTGCAGCCCTCCACACACACTGAAACCAGAGCCTGCGCACGGAGCAGCATATGTTTTATATAAAAGTTGTTTTCAGACTCTTGACGCATATGTTCCTGTGCAGCTCTATGATGATGAACTTCAGGTGTGGCTAGAAGGCTGGGCAGGTGGGCAGCCTGAAATGACAGAAACAAGGACCAAGAGGGCCAGAGGAGGATGGTGACTCCCTCAGCATCGTAAGATCAACTTTTGAAATACTTTTGGGGTGATAAATTCCCAACGGCTTCCCTGTCATCTGCACACCTCCGACAAGGGTTCTGAGAACGATTTTGAGATGCTGCGAGTGATGTGGTCCTCAGTGTGGAGCAGGAGCACTTGCAACAGCTACATGGGCTTCACCCTGATCCCCACCACACAGTAAAAGACCTCGTGATGGATAGCAGCAGAAAGGCTCTTGAAAACAAGCCTGACAGCCTAACACTGGGTGATTCTTTTGGGGAGGGTAATGGGGCTATGGGGAGGCAATGAAGCGAAGTCCAGGTTTCCCTTCAAATCCTCCTCTTCCTCCTTTTGCCACTGCAAGTCAGCTTCCTCCCGAAGGCTGGCAGCCAACTGCATGATTTCAGGCATTTGGTCGTTGAAGTTGCTCAGCAACAAAGGGATGAGCTTGTGGGAAAAGAGAGAGAGAGAGAGAGAGTAGCGATCCCGCGGAGTCAGCAGCCAGCCCCTTACCTCAGAGGTCACAGCTTGTCTGGCCTAGGGGATGAGCAAGACGAAAAAGCCTCTGATCCAGGGGCGGGGGACGGGGACAGTGGGTGGGAGGGCGGAGGGAGGAGCGCGAGAATGGCATCTCCCAGGCGAGTCACCCGGCGGGGCAGCCGCCAGAGTGCCAGGCCTTGCAAGAGGTGGGGGTGGGGGACAGGCTCGTGGCCAGGTGGGCCAGCCAGAGCCGCCGGCTGCCGGGCCGGCTGGGGCTGCATCTTCTCCTCCAGGAGCGCAGCGACTGCCCCCTTGCTGTCGGCCTCCACACCCTGCTGCCACGACCTCCGACGCCACCAGCCTCTCTGCCTTCACACTTTATCATTTAGCTACTTACGCAACAGTGCCTAGAGACAAATTATCATAAACTGTCTTTGCAAGTTTAACTTTCCACGAATATAAATAGAAAACATGAAAATCCTTAGGTGGGGCTTTAAGTCCTCGTAGTTTCCAGGCAATGCTGCAAATGCATCAGGATCTGCACTGTTTGGGGTATAGAGGAGAGCACCCGAGCCCCATTCCGGAGATCCAAGTTCCAGTCACCGCCACTGGTACCCCCAGACTTGACTGCCCTCCAAACTTATGCTAGCCCATATTACATCTATTTTCTTGACTGAAACAATGTTCGGATCGCATCCCTTCTCATCCTTGGCGGGTTTTCTCATCATTGCTTGGCTTGATAGCCAGATCTGCTAGGCCTATTGGTTCCAGGTCTACAAACATTCCCGTGAAGCCATGCTTGACCACACTACAGCTATTGAAGAAGACCTTGAATGAGTCATCTTCTCTGAGAATGTTTTTATCACGTGACTTTGGATTGGAGACTGGATTGTATATTTCAGGCAGTAGAGCTCCTAGCAGGTATTTCCAATCTGGACATAACCGGTTAGGGATGCTTTAACGCCTGGGGCCAAGTACAAGAAGTAAAGATGTGAGACTAGACAGTGAGTCCAGGTTATCATCTCTAAGAAGCCAGGGACCAAGGTATTAATTTTAAGTTGTGAAATAACAGTTTTAGTATGCCAAGAGATAAGTGTTACTCAAAGAGTTTTTCGACACATTATTTGTTATCAACTAAAGATGCTGTCAAGTAATTTTTTTTAAATCTGCATAAATTTTTAGCCCTTTGCTGGTGAGATCTCATCTTTATTCCCAAGTCTTAGATAATTCATGATGAAGGAACTAGGTAGGACGTAGATTTTCCACCATTAAGTTTTGTGGATAGATCTGGTGATTCCTTCAAAGAGGACGTTTCCTTTCATTATGTCCACTGGACAGAAATGATGGACATTGATAACACCTAATCACAACTTCTGTTTATTAATTCAAGTTACTGAAAGAAGTTTGACAGACACCATACCTCTTATTTCTAGTTAAGATATCTTCCTTCTTTCTTGCTAACAGGACCCAACTCTCTTCAGATATAGAGCTGTCACAAACTTCATGGGAGGCTGTGTTTCTCCTTAACTGCAGGTACTAAGTTATGATTAGCCTAAAATAGTTATAATTTCGAATGTCCTCGCAGTGGATTGGTTTAGGCATTGGCATGTGAGGCAATTCTGTATAATAAGAACTGAGGGGTGGTTTTACGAATGGACCCCTTTTGATTAGAACTTTGCTTTTGAACTTGTTCTGTGAGGAGGTGATACTTGCAGCTGTTAGAGGTTTCTCCTGAACAGAGTAGAGAAATCTGAGATCAAAAACTGATAGAGTAAATATGCCATAGACCTAATTCACTGGAGTTCTAAATCAACTCTGTATTGTCTGTATTGTTATGTGACATAGTAAATGTCTTCTTGTTTAAGCCATTTCTAGTTATACATGAATTTTCCATAGACCAGCTTCTGTACTTTTTATACCTTATTTCCCCCTCATTACCCACACAATTCTGGTGCCATATGTCTAGACATTTTCCTATATAATATGACCTCTGACCCTATACTTTCCTGTCACTATGCCAAGTCAGTCAGTATGGTGGATTTTTCATTTAGTATTATGCCTAAAAGCTTACTGTAATGGTTAGCAATGACTTAGCTCAACATAAAAGTGATCCAGAATGACATAATAGCTCTCTTGATTTCATCTAAAGATAGCCCTAATTCAACTTCTTCGTGGCTGGATCCCAAAGATATTAATGGTTATCCAACATTGTCTCATCTGAGGGGAAGTATAATAACCAAGGAAAAGTAAGTGTGTAAAGAGATAGTCTTAATCAATTGCAATTAACTTTTTAAATGAATTTTATAAAAATATGTGACCATGTGAAAACATCTTTTCCAGGACCTCAAGAATGGACTGAATAAGTGAGGAACTTTGAAATTAAGTTTCATGAGCTTTATGGGAAATCTACTTCAAGTTACCATTTATTTATTAACTTACTTGACAATTACTTTCTGAATCTGAATTGATGGCCAGAATTTTAAAAACTTACGAACACTTCTTACCCAATGGACTAATTATAAAAACAGACAGACAAATGAAGAAAGAAACAGTAATCAAGAGTTCTGTAATCAGAAGGTCAATAATTAAGCAGAACCTACCCTCTATACATCAGATAAAGATTCTAGCCACTAGAGTTTAAAAGTCGTAGATTTAAATTGTGACAATGAAAATCTGTTCTTTTCCCTTAGGACTACATTTATTGTGCAAGTACTGTGTTCCAAGAACTGCATTTAGTCTTTATGCTTTTTATTTAAATTGTGTGCTATTTAAATTTGTGGTATATGTAGTCTCAAATTTGTTTTGAGAAGTTAATTGGTGACTGTGGCAGGTACTGCTGTGTTCTGGTCCAAAAGGAGTTTCTCTTTCTCTCTCTCTCTCTCTCTCCCCCTCCCCCTTACCTCCCCCATGCCCACCCCACACAAAAGAAACAGAAAAAACTCCTACTTTTTTTTAGTTTTCAGATTGCTAAATGTTCAGGGAAATTGAGCCCTTGTCCCACAAGATGAGTCATGCCCTTTACGGGTTCAGAGTACCTAACGGGTTCAGAGTAATCCTCTTTGTTTTTGTTAGTGATTGCTCTAGGGCTGGTCATGTTCTGGCCATTGGGACCAGTTCTGGCTCATTTAAGAGGAAATGCTGAGGGTTATGAGAAAGAGGAGCCACTGTGAGAAGTCACCCTTTCTTCCTGCCTTCGAGACTTAGAAAGGTGACAACCAACTTCTAGTTGTGAAAGGAAAGCATAGTGGAAGCAGAGGACCTGGCTCAAATCTCTGAGTTAACCAGTTCTGCACATCTACCTCTGTACATTCTGTAACATGCCACTTCTGGTTTGACGTTTCTAATCCTTACAGCAGAAAATATTCTAACAGAAACAGTGATGCATAAAATAAAAGTCATATGAACACACACACATATTATGTTTTTTTCTTATTACAAAAGTAATATATGTTCATTTTGGGAATTTGGAATTATAGGAGTTCACAAGGAAGGAAATTTAAAAATTCAGCCAGAGATAACTATATTAATACTTTTTGCATGCATTTATTTATTGTTCCTGTGCATGCAATTTATACATTATGGACCTTTTACAATTAGACTGTTTTAAACTTGATTTTTGCTCAATAATCATAAAAATGAGAATATTAAATTCAACTTTATTTTTTTCTTATTTCTTTTATTCATATGGACACAATTTATAGTAATTAGAAAAGTCCATAGTAATTAGTAAAATAGATGAAATTCTAAAAATATTTTAACTTCCTAAAAATATTATCTCTCTATGATGACCACATAAGTTCTGAGATGAGGTCACTCTAAAAAAATTTCTAACCCATGTATGCTGATTTATGTTCCTTCTTAGAGAATATTTATAGTACCTCTTCCAGAGTATTTATAAATTTTTTGTTTTTAATTTTTTCAAAGCACACAATATTTTTATTCTCTCAACAGCCAGAGCTACTATATCTCTGTTCCATTTTTAGCTATTATATCTCTGTTTAATAGGCTGAACTTTAACTAATGTAGATTTTGTTCAATTCATTGTCATTAGTTTATGCTGCTTCTTCGCTAAACGGAGTTGACAAAGGAATTCAATTTTTAACTAGTTTTATAAGCTAAATAAAGAGACACCAAGGTAGAATCTTAATTATCTGATGTATTGGATTCAGTCTGTAGTACATTTCCTTTTTTCTTTTTTCCTTTTTAAACAAGAAATCTTCATTTTTTTATTATAATTGGAAATAGAATAAGTGATAGTAATGTCAAATATGAAAAACTATTGGTGGAAGGGTGTAATTTAAAAGCCACATTTACCTCTGGGCTATGAATTTTAACTTAAATCCATATCCATATTATAATTTATGGACTACAATACTCAATAGAATATTTATTTCTGTAAAGTTTTTAATGACATATTGAATCTTAAAAGAGTTTGTCAGTTTGAAAAGAATAATTACGCATATTGAGTCAAACCAGTTTCAATATTAACATTATTATACATATATATAAACAAATGAATGCATTCTGATACAGTTTTATTATAATAAACTTTCTTATAAATATGCTAATCAAGCAATAATTCTTAACCTTTTTTTGTGATATGGGCCTAGAGTATCCCTCTCAGGATTATGTTATTTTAAAAAATTTTTATTGCTTTTAATTTTTCTTTTAAAGATGTGGGGTGCGATTCAGGGTTAGTTATACAAATGATCATTATACAGGTAAAGTTTGGGCTTGACTTTGGTCCCCACTTCACCTGATTTGAGACCAGGTACCCTTATTGATGAAGTGTTCCCCGCTCCCCTGGCAGTTTCCCACTACTGCCAATCCCTTTCTTATAGTATTATGATAATTGTTCAGGGTCTACTTATGAGTGAGAACATGTGGTACTCAATTCTTTGTTTCTGTGATAGATCACTGAGTATTATAGATTCTAAATCCATCCAAGTTGCTGCAAAGTTCATAATTTTGTCCTTCTAGGATTTTTTTTTTTTTTTTTTTTTGAGTTGGAGTCTCACTCTGTCACCCAGACTGGAGTGCAGTGGCTGCTCCCAGCCACTGCAGCCTTCACCAGCTGGGGCTCCAGAGATCCTTCCGCCTCAGCCTTCCAAGTAGCTGGAATTACAGGCGTGCGCTACCACGCCCGGCTAATTTTTTGATTTATTGTAGAGATGAGGTCTCACCAAGTTTCCTAGGTGGGTCTCGAACCCGTGGGCTCAGGCAATCCACTCACCTCAGCCTCCCAAGGCGTGGGATTACAGGCTGAGCCACCGAGCCCAGTTTAGGATTATGTTTTTAAATGCATAAAATAAAACAAATAGTATTAAAGCAAAAACAATTACATTGAAATACAGTTTTGTGCATGAACCATAGGTTAAAAACTCTGCTTCTAGATTTTAAATAGCCCTTCACTTAATGTATAAAAAAATACCTCAGGAAATACCCAAATAGAATATAATTTTTTAATCTATAAGAACAAAGCAGAGATATATTCAGTAAACACATACATAATAAAGCCCTTAGATTGTATTTTTGTGTTATTTTTGTCTTTAAATCTGGAAGTAATAATTATCATCAGTTTAAGAGTAAGTATATGATAGAGACTTGGAGAAGGTTGGTTTTGTTGTGACTTATCTGCATCCCTGTGCCATTTAACAAAACCAAAAAATCTTAGAATGAGTATACATGCCAACTTTGAGCATTTTAGCACGTTGCAAATGTTATCCTTGCCCAATTCAGTTGTAGAGTTGAGCCATGGACTGGTCAATTAAAGCAATGAATTAGTAAGAAAGATGATATGGCTGGGCACAGTGGCTCATGCCTATAATCCCAGCACATTGGGAGGTGCAAGTGAGAGGATTGCCTGAGCGCATGTGTTCAAGACCAGCCTGGGGGGCATGGCAAGATCTGCTCTCTACAATAAATAAAAAAAATTGGCTGGGCATGGTGGCATGTGCCTGTAGTTCCAGCTACTTAGAAGGCTGAGGCAGAAGGATTGCCTGAGCCCAGCAGGTCATGACTGCGGTGGTCTTGAGCTTGCCACTGCACATCAGCCTGGGCGACAGAGTGAGATTCCAACTCAAAAAAAAAAGAAGATATAAATGAAAGAGAGTACAAAAAAGGAGTTCAGTGGAGATAGAATTAGAAAATAAGTTAGGATGTAAAAAAAAACCAACAACACAACACTGCAAAACTAAAAGTTTGAGAGAAAAAAACAAGGAAAGGAAGGAAGGACTGAATTTCTGGAATATTTAGAAATTACATTTCGTTTTTTATGTAACACTGCATAGCTCATATGAACATAATGGAATCTTACCTATTTAAAAATGCTAAATAATGATTGAATTTCTTTTAAGTCCTTTTAAGTCCCTTATGTTTTTCTCATTAAATGGTTATTATACTCCCATTATTTCATTCTCTTTCATTTTTCATGAAAGGGGTAGACACAGGCCTGAATTAAATAAAAGAGGTGTTGTGTAGACATATTTTGGAAACAAGACTATTTAATGTGAATATCAGTGGTGCTAAATTGACATTTACCAAGAGGTTTTCTTTTTCCTCCCCCTTCTCTCAATTCTCTGCTGTCTTCTTTGACCTGTACAGACTGAAACTGTTTAGTTTTCTTTCTAGAGTTCATTTTATGTACCAAACATCATGTTGCTTGTGCATATGCTTGATTTTTTTTGTATTGATTTTTCTCAGTGATTTATGGATTATGAATTTAGTAAGATCAAAAGAGAGACAAAAGATCCTATCCATGTTATTAAAATAGAGGGTATATTATGCATAAAGAATAATCAATGTAAGTATTTTCTTAATTTCATTTAAAAACACTGCATTTATGGTAGTTAAAACCTCTCTAACTCCATAGAACATACAGCCTAGAAGAATGTTCCCAAATCTGTTCAAACCATAGCTCTCACCTGTACAATGTAAATGGAGAACTAGTCATCATCTTGTCAGTGGAATGAATAGTGGGGTTGGTTGCTGAGCTTTGAATGTCAGAATGCTTTTGAAGTCAAAGAGAAAATTACATCCAATTTTTTTTTTAAACCATAGGAGGCAAAAACGGTCTTAAGGGCAGAGGACATATTGTCTATGTGTTCTATGTATTTTTGTAGCATAAGATTGTTAACTGCTGCCAAGTCCTGTTTAAAGAAAAACTCCCCAAAGCATGCTGAGGTTTGGACTGTATTGTGACTTCTCAGCCTTAGTTTTTGTCATCTTTTTGCATTAGGCTGTGACTATTTTAAATACTTATGTATTTGTTATATAAGAAGAAAGTGATAGGAAACCCACATAATTGTTTTGTAATGTCAGGGTAAAGATTAATTCAGAAGCTTATGATTAAGAGAAAATATTTCAGTATTTTTCCTGAAGTTTTTTCCCCTTGTAATTGAGGCTCTGAAAATGTGGCTAAAATAATAAGGAAGATAACTTAAGGTTAAATCCTGCTTGGTTTATATGTAAATATGCCCACAACCTTTGTGCTTATCATTCCCTAATGGAGAAATTCATTACCTTGCCCTTCTTTATATGACTTCCTATGTAGTCTGTCAATTACAGAGAGAAATAGCCATATATGAGTGGATCAAAGCATGGGTTTAAAAGAGCAAAGAGAAAGAAGAAGTGATTTACTGGGTCTGACACCCTGTTTAACATTTCAGGATCAAACCAATACCAAATTCCTAGGACATAGTAGGGAGTCCAGCAGACTGTGAATGAAGTGGCAAATGCCACTGTCATCTTTAGGGTCCTCAGCCGTGCTTTTGGTACATTGCTCTTGGATTGATTCAGTTGTAGTTCTATTAGGCAAAGAAAAAGAGTAAGTGTTTAAAGATCAGTTTTCTCACAAAACCAAAATGACAAAAAGGAACAGAGCATCACTATTTCAACCTAATGAATGGGGAATATTTTATTATTAAAAATTCCAATATTTTTAATACTCATAATTTGTTTGAAAGGCATGTTTTTATACTAAGTTTTTACTATGTCACATAGCAAATTGAAAAGAGTAAAAACAATGCTCTTAATACTAAAATTCCACCAAACTAATCTGGATTTGAAATGTGGGACATTCATATTCTTAAAACATAAATTTAGGAGAGTCGATGAGATTAAGCTGACTTAAAATTCTGATTGCAAAACAGAATTATATTCACTGACTATCTCTGCCATTAAGGATAGTAAGAATCATGTATGAATGAAAGTGTGTTGCCCCAAGATATCTATTCCAACTCTGTGCTTCTTCTTGTCACATTTGATATAACTTCACATTTCATATTAATATGTCCTTTAAGGTTGATAGATTAATCTTCTTGTGAAGAGATTTATTGGAAGTTAACAGAATTGCTGACTACTTACCTGAAATTTAGGGCTTAGTTCTTAAAGGTAAAAAACTGCAATTTTTGAAGTACTCAAAACTTATTCCTGTATTTTATAATCTATAACTGCTATTTTGAAATAAGAAATACTCTTCACATTTATATATAGAGAGAGGGAAACAGGTGATGCTATTTGGAAATAGTCATTTCCCAACTTTTTATTCGTTGGTCACCTAAGAGTAGAAATATGGAGATAAACATTTGCATTAAGATATTTTAATTATAAAATTAAGTTTTGACTAGAAATATTAAAATAAGTAATTAATCAAATACAGATTTGTTATGGATTTTTGATTAGACAAAACTAATTACTATTTACTACTTTCATACACTGTTTCATTCAATCTTCAATATCTATAAACTTTAGTGACATATAAAAATAATCAATTCGAGGAAATGCTTTTTTTAAAAAAAAGCATCTTGGCTTAGCACAGTGGATGAATATGAACATTTTCATATATAAATGTAAAGACATTCACAACATGCTAGTTTACTGTTCTGGCTTTTCTGTTAGACTGTAGACTCTATGCAAGCAAGATACTTATCAGGCTTGTCTTAATTCCTATGGTATTCTCACCTAGCACAGTTTTCAGCAATATTGAGTGCATATTGTTGAATTGTAATAACTGTAATAAATACAAAGTTAAATAAATAAATGTGTTAGTAATATTTAACTGGAACTCTTTGTCTCTGCCTTTTTGTTTTTCTCCTTCAGTTCTGCTCATATTTCTTCAGATTAACTCTTATTTTGGATTTATCACTTATTCTCTCCGTGTCCTTCCTAGATATCTGTTACAGACCTGAATCTCTCTGATAAGATTTTGGAGGCAACTTGTTTTTGCTGTATACTTTTTGGGAAATAACAAATATCATTTTCTGCTAGCAAGTAGAAACTGCCCAAGTACTTATTTTAGAGCATCACCATGATTATTTCTTTTCGAAAACATTTACTGAAAATGTTTATGCCATAATAATTAAGATGATTTCCTCTTAAGTTGTACTAGATATTAACCTATGCACTGTCATTGATAACATGTCTTTTGGATGTCATGCCATGTCATGCTTACTTCACAAATTCATAAATTTCAGTTTTGGCGAATGCACCAAATTACCGAAGCAACAAAAGGCAAAACCACATCTGTGCAGTTTTGGATGAAATGATCAACTGCATATTCAATAATATTTTATGCACCAATACACACACAAATGTGCATAGTTTATATTGTGTAGATACAGGGGATTTGAGTATAAAACAAAACAGCTTAATTTTAACAAGTTTGTTGGCTAGCATTTTACAGGTTGTACTTTGCTATATTCTAGATATCACATGTTTGGTATATTGTTGTTATGACTTAGCAGGAACAGTTTGCCAATGCTTGTCCTGGGTTTTTTTCTGTTTTTGTTTTTGTTTTTGAGTTGGAGTCTCACTCTGTCGCCCAGACTGGAGTGCAGTGGCCGCTCAGCCTTTCCAAGTAGCTGGAACTACAGGCATGCGCTACCATGACCGGCTTATTTTTTGATTGATTGTAGAGATGAGGTCTCGCCAAGTTGCCCAGGCGGGTCTCAAACCCTCGGGCTCAGGCAATCCACTCACCTCAGCCTCCCAAAGGCGTGGGATTACAGGCTGAGCCACCGAGCCCGGCTTGTCCTGGGTTTTAATGGAGAAATGGAAATCTTTCTTCCTTAGTTCCATGGTGCAATTGTTGAGTATCAGGAGTTAATAAATGACCTCATCTGTAAGTTGAGGATGACAAAGTATAATAAAAACATTCCCTTGTGGGGTGATATTAACACTGTGAATATTAAATGAGCTAATATAGGTAGTAAACTGCTTAGAACAGTATTTGACATGTAGTAAGTGCCACACTGTTTTCAGTGTTGCTGTTTAAAAACTGCCCACAATTAACACTAAATCTATGGGATACATACTGTGGGGGTCCTTCCGAAGGACCTGTGTCAGGGTAAAGATGATTTTTGCATTGCAGATCAGCATGATAAGAAGAGGAATGATGAAGAGGCAGCTGAAGGTGAAAAAATTATAAAAGGCTTGTTGCCACCATTGTGGGAAACTGCAGTGTGTTACACATTGAGAGAAAACTGTCTCTCCCGAGCTGTCTGCTAGATGAATCATCGTGAAGATGTATAGCTGTGTGAGAAAATGAAAAAGTCATGTTACTTTTTTTTTCCAAACACTATTTGAAAGTTTTCTCTCTGGTATTCTGCTAAGTCTCCTAACACATTTTTGCCTAAAGCAATTCCTAAGCTCCTTGGTATATTCTTTTATGAAAGGTTATAAGTGGATGTTCACTTAGTATATCTTTGGCAAAGTATGAGATCTTAGATTTTTTAGAAATTATTTCAACCTTGCGGAATGATCATAACTCAAGCTCTTAAACCTTTTAGTATTTTCAATTTCAGGAACAGTTGTGCTGAGTAAACTTATTGTAGGTGATTTTGTCCATAGGTATCTCTGCAGTGCTTAAAATTGTGTTTGGCACTTAGACTGTACCCCCAAAATACAGATTTAAATTTTATTTTGGTGACAGAAACCCTGTTAAAATGACATTCTTAAAAAACGATTAAAACACATAAACAGAGAGTTCACCAAAAAGATATAAAAGTGGCCCTTAAACAAATGAAAAGATGTTTAACTTGGCTCATGATAAGAGAAATGTCAGTTCATGCTATACTGTACATTAATTGATAGTGTCATTTTTCACTATCAGGACTGGCAAAAATTAAAAAGTTCAGAAGCAACACACTGTGTTGGCAAGTCTGTGGGGAAACTTGCACTCTCATACATAGCTATTGGGAATCCAGATTGGGACACCCATTGTAGAGTGGAATTTGACAACAACTAGTATAACTACATATGCATTTACCTTTGACACAGCAATCTCACATTGAAGAACCTACCCTCAATATACACTCATACTCACCTTAAATAAAAATACATATGCACTAGATTATTCATTGATGCATCATTTGTTATTTAGAAACATTGACATTTATCTAAATTCTAATTCATAGACTAGCACTTGAATGAACTGTGGTGTTCCAACAATAAAGTGCTATACGAATGTAAAAAGGATGTGAGGAAATATCCATGTACGTGCAGGTGTGTGTGTGTGTGTGTGTGTGTGTGTGTGTGTGTGTGTGTGTGTGTGTGCCGCTTCTTTGGGAGGCTGAGGTGAGTGGATTGCTTGAGCTCGTGGGTTCGAGACCCGCCTGGGCAACTTGGCGAGACCTCATCTCTACAATAAATAAAAAATTAGCTGGGCGTGGTAGCGCATGCCTGTAATTCCGGCTATTCGGAAGGCTGAGGCAGAAGGATCGCCAGAGCCCAGCAGGTCGAGGCTGCGGTGGCCGGGAGCGGCCACTGCACTCCAGTCTGGGCGACAGAGTGAAACTCCAACTCAAAAAAAAAAAAAAAAAGAAACAATAACCTCTTATTAGCAATGAGCACATTTAGCATCCTAGCCCCCAGATCTTGATTTCTAAATACCATTCTCTAACAAAAGGAACCATAGGTCACTGGAAAAGTAAGTGATTCCAAGGCCAGGACGGACAAAGTATGATATGTGCTTGACAGCTTGTTGAGCCAAAAAGTCAGAATGTACTCAAGGAATGATGGAGAATGTCAGAAAATCCCAACTTTCCAAATCTGGGGCAGGGTTAGCATCAAACAAAAACAAAAGTACAAAAAAAACCTGATCAAAAAGAATAATAAATGATTGAATAAAGAATCCATAAGTGCATACAGATATAAATTACAAAACAACAACAGCAACAACAAAACAGTAAGGAAATCTCTTCCTTACTGTAGAATATCAATTAATAAATATAAAAGGAATAATGCAATTAGTGATTAACATTTGGTAATTGCTATAATAAGTGATTTAAGGCAAGTGTCATCAAAGATAGTAAAAATAGTGGGTAAAAAAATTTGAGAATAGGTTATTTACAAAATCTCCAAGTATCAACCTGTAGCAACTGATTCATTATAAAGAGTAAAATAATAGCTTTACAATAGAGAAATAGCATAATTAAGTTAACATTGCCAGTAATAGGATTAATTGACAGTGTCTGCCTCTTTATGTAATGCATTGAGAACTCAGCATCACTTCTTTGGTATTTCTGCTTAAAGTGTATGATCTGAGTCTAACCTTGAGAAAATATCAGACAAACCCGAATTTGGAGGCAATGTACAAAATGACTGGCCTACAATCTTCAAAAATGTCAATATCACAAAACACAAAAACTAGAGACAGTTCCACTGAAAGGACACTAAAGAGGCGTGTAACCAATTCACCACAAAATCTTGGGTTTTCCTTTGTTAAAAGGACACAAATTTACTGGGACAACTGGTAGTGTCTGAATAGAGTATATAAATTAAGTAATGTTACTGTATCAATTATAATTTTCTGATTTTGCTACTCATACTAAAGCTATGTGTGAGAAGTCTTATATACATATTAAAGAATTGAGGCGTAAAGAAAAACGTCTACAACTTTTTTTTTGAGTTGGAGTCTCACTCTGTTGCCCAGGCTGGAGTGCAGTGGCATGTTCACGGCCACCTCAGCCTCAACCTGCTAAGCTCAGGCGATCCTTTCACCTCAGCCTTCCAAGTTACTGGGACTACAGGCACATGCCACCACGCCAGCTAATTTTTTTTTTTTTTTAATTGAAGAGATGAGGTCTTGCCTTGTTGCCTAGGTTGGTCTTGAACCTGTGGGCTCAGGTAATCCTCTCACCTCAGCCTCTCAAAGTGCTGGGATTACAGGTGTGAGCCACCACACCTGGCTACTTTTAAATGATTAAGACAATATATACAAAATAGAATAAAATAAATAAGCAAATGTAGTAAAATGTAATATTTGAAAAAATTCTGGGTGAAAAGCATCCAATAAATCTTTATGTGATTCTTGTAATCTTTCTCTGAATGTAATATATATATATATATATATATATATATATATACACACACACACGATATACATATATATACACACACATACACACAGAGAGAGAGAGATACCTTTATTCTACAGCCTTTAAAAGTACAAATTGAACCAACAATTAAGAAAATATTGCAAGTAGTTTTCAAAAATAAATTCTGGCAGACATTTATTCATTCTTTTTAATTTATCAACCACACTTCTTGCCTGGTCATTTCCGAGCTTTTCCACTGAGAAGTTTCATTTTACTGTGAAATATTATTAAAATGAAAAGATAAGAGAGCTCAAGAATTTTAAAATTGATAGCAAGTAAATTCAAGCAAAAATGCTACAAGATTTTTAAAATTTTAAGCAAATGAGTGATTGCATTATTTTTTATCTTTATTTTAGATCTGGAGGTACACATGCATGTTCATTACATAGACATATTGTGTAGTGATGGGGATTAGGTCTTAGGAAGTGGCCCATTCCCCAGACAGTGAACATTGTACACTGATTAATTTCTGAACCTTATTCCCCTTCCTACTTCCTCCCTTTTTGGTGTCCCTAATGTCTATTATTTCCATCTTTGTGACCATTTAACTCCCACACATGAGCGAGATCATGTGGTTTTTGGTTTTCTGTTTCAGAATACATTCATTTAGGTTGATGATTCCATGTTACTGCGCATGACATGATTTCATTCTTTTTCATGGCTGAGTAGTATTCCATGGTATATCTATAAATCATTTTCTTTATCTAGTCAATTGTTGGTGGACAGTTAGGTTGGTTCCATGTTTTTTTTTGCTAATGTGAATAGTGTTGCAATGAACATACAAGTACAGGTATCTTTTTTAATACGTTGATTTCTTTTTCTTTGGGTAGCTCCCTGGTAGTGTATTTTTTAAAGTTTTTGATTGAATTGAGAAATGATTAGTAAATGGGTTTTTTATGCTGCCCACCAAAACTGGACTGAATAAAAAATGTGGTACATATACATGATAGAATATTACACAACCATAAAGAAGGACAAACATATGGACTTTGCAGCAACTTGGATGGATTATGAGTCTACAATACTCAGTGATCATAGAAACAAAAAAGTGAGTACCACATGTTGGTACTCATAAGTGGACCCTGAACATTTACCATAATAACACAAGAAAGGGATTGACAGTAGTAGAATACTGCCAAGGTGGGGGTGTGGGGGACACAACATGAATAAGGGTACCTGATCTGAAATCAGGCAAAGTGGAGACCAAAGGGAGGCCCAAACTTTACCTGTACGATGACCACTTGTATACCTAATTGTGAGTTGTACTCCATATCTTTAAAAGATAAAGAAAGAAAGAGACAGGGGTTTTAAAACTCTACAAATAAATATCTTTAATATTTTTAAAAGGCATACTCCATTTCAACTCCTATCATCTCAAAAAGGAAAGAAATCCCAGCCCTGTTAAATAAATTCAAAAGTTGATTTTTAGATCTTGATTTCGTCTTCAAAGGGAAAAGAGAATTTTTAAATTAATCCACTAGATGGCGTTTAATAATCTTATCACTGATCTTAAGAAACCCAAACAAGTGCATGTGACTAATTTTATCTTATGATTCAGATGGCTTTTTTTAATATTACAAAGTAAAACCTTCAGCTTTCTGTAATTCTTGCAACCTGACTTTACTTAAAGTTCGGTTTTGAATTAGCTCTAACAGATGTGAGTTAAAGTCTTGAATTGAAGGGTTACTTCACATTGATCCTGAGGAACCTATTTCTTTAAACTTTTTTTTGAGTTGGAGTCTCACTCTGTCGCCCAGACTGGAGTGCAGTGGCCGCTCCCGGCCACCGCAGCTTCGACCTGCCGGGCTGCGGCGATCCTTCCGCCTCAGGCTTCCAGGTAGCTGGAACTACAGGGGCGCGCTACCACGCCCGGCTAATTTTTTTTTTTTTGATTTATTGTAGCGATGAGGTCTTGCCAAGTTGCCTAGGCGGGTCTCAAACTGACGGCTCTGGCAATCCACTCACCTCAGCCTCCCAAAGGCGCGGGATTACAGGCTGAGCCACCGAGCCCGGCTCAGATAGCTCTTTCTAATAGAGAATTTAATATTTGTTCATGGAGATATAAAATGTGACACCTGTAACACAAGTTGGGCTGATAAATTTTTAAAAAGAGGTATAGCAAAGTGTATGCAAATTCAGAATATTACTTGCCTGTACATTAATTTGCTCTAGTCTTGGTTCAGTTTATTTTATGCTCCAAGGCCATGGTCATTCAAATGATTAATATAAGAATCCACTTTACTTTCAGTGGTTCCTTTGACCTTGTATTACATTTCTTTAATTTCTGTATGTTTCTCCCCTCATATCCCTGGTGCCAGCTAAAAAAAAAAGTTGACTTTATTTTTCCATAAACATGAATATTCTGTTTTCCTTCTTCCCAGTCCATTGCAGATGCCCATTCCTTCTTAGAATATTTTCTTTAACCCTCAACTTCTTCACACTAATTACACCACTACCTCATCTTTTCTGAAGGTAATTAACACATTCACAATCTTCAAATTCTTCACTTTCCTAATGCTGAGAGTGGTGAAAATTTTAAAAAAAATTCTGAAACGGGTTGCCATAATCTTCCATGATTAAGCACAAGTGAAAATGATAATTTCTAAAATGTCACCTTTTTCACAATACAGCTGAAAGTTGCAGACATATCCAGTATTTGCCTCGGATACCACTCTGACTAGCATTCTGTACTTTGTATTTTTATTCAGATTATAAACAGAATATATATTTATATATATTATATACATATATTTATTTGCATTGTATCATTACATCAATAATAAGTTCACTGGATTCACCTTCAACCTCAGAAGTCTCTTAGCAAATATTTCTTCGTTTTCCATAATTATGGTAAATTATTTTATTTATTTATTTATTTTTGAGTCAGAGTCTTACTGTCACCCAAGCTGGAGTGCAATGGCACTCTCATGGCCACCGCAGCCTCAACCTACTGGGCTCAGGTGATCCTTCTGCCTCAGCCTTCCAAGTAGCTAGAACCACAGGCATGCACCACCACACCCAGCTAATTTTTTGATTTGTTGTAGAGACGAGATCTCGCCATGTTGTTCAGGCTGGTCTTGAACCCCTGAGCTGAGGCAATTCTCTTGCCTCCACCTCCCCAAGTGCTGGGATTATAGGCATGAGCCACCGTGCCCGGCCGGTAAATTATTTTTAACATTAAAATAGGAATGCCCTGAAATATCAAAATACAAGTATACAACACAGATTTCAACAAAACAATGACCAACTTGCAATTTTTACCAATGATGTAAATAAATAACAACATTGTGCAGTCAATATCAGATAATTATCTCAATTAACTTTCTCTCTCCTTGTCTCACTATTCATTTTCAAGCACAATGTAATAGCACATAAATATAACAATGTTGCAGCATTCAGAAACTGAATTTACAAAGACATAAATTCACATCAGCAGCAACCAGGAACAGAATTTGGAATGACGTACATTCATGCCAGCAATTGCGAACGAGTTAAGATGGTGCACTTCATCTACCTCTGGGGGCTATCATGACAATTAAAAGACTTAATACATGCAAGCATCTGGAATAGTGCCTGGCACACAGCACTATATTAACCTTAACCATTATTATAATAAAAAATACAGACATAAAGCTTTTAGATGTAGCCATATATATTTATTTACATATTTATGAATGCATAGTACTTATTCTTTTCCTGATGTCTTTTGACCACCTACTCTCACAATCAGCTTTTCCTTCATTTTCCTTCCCAAGCCTCCTACAGAAAAAAAAGGAAATAGCCAATATTGTATTGCATAGCATGGTATAGTAACTAAACGCTCTAGCTATGGATTTAACAGGATATACTAGCATTTTTACTTATTAAACAGCAATCTTTGGTGTGTTATAGGGTAGGCTTAGTTTCTTCTACTATTATTCTTAGTAGAATAAAACATAATTGTGTATAATTTTTAGGATTGCTGGGAGCATTACATGAAATGTTGTATCTAAAAGCTTTTATTATAATTCCTGGCACATATTTATGTCCTCAACTATTATTTATTATCACCATTATTGTTATTATTTCTGCTACCAGCATGCTACTATGTTCTAGCACAATGTTTGACATCCTGTACATGTATAATAAGTATTTATTGAATTTAAACTGCTCGTCAAGCTCAGCAGTGCATTCTACCCCAATAAATTCTCTATATGTCAAGGTAGACCTGCACACAACTTCAGGCTAGCCTGCCTGCCTGCCTGCCTTCCTTCCTTCCTTCCTTCCTTCCTTCCTTCCTTCCTTCCTTCCTTCCCTCCTTCTGCCTTTCTTCTTTTAGAAATGTTGGAGCTCCACATAGGATTTTTATGTGAATTATTATGCTCTGGCATATATAGTTTTCAGAGTGAGTAGGATAGTTTTGTGACCAGGGAACAATTTGACCAAGTTTACTGATCTGTCAGAATGCATGCTCTAATTCTGAAAATTTTGAATAATGTGTTTTATATACAATTTCATACTCATATTTCTGCATTTTTTCTCTCCCAACTTCAAAAACCCTATTATGAAGGAAAGAAGAAAGGGAGAAAGATGAAGAAGAAGGAAACAAACATTAACTGAATGCTTAAAATTAAAGTGTCAAGTTTTATACTAGAGTGTATAATTTATGTAGTATATCAATTATTCTTTACAATTACCCATTTAAACTTAAGTAATTTACTCAGAGTCACGGAGCTGTCACATAGCTGGTACTGAGTTTGAATCCAGCTGTGTTTAAATCCAATACTCATGCCATTTCTACTATCCCATTGGCTTTCCAACCTTGTTGCAAGGAGATCTGAGGTCTTAGGAATTGTGACTGGGAGTTAGTGAGTAACCAAGTGGAGGACCAGTCTTCTCTTATCCCTATTTTCACCAGAGCAGTGTCACTTATATCTGTTTCATTTGTTGGAGCTCCACATAGGATTTTTTTGTACTGTATTTTATCTTTTTAATTTAATAGACATGAAATAATTGTACAGATTTATGGTGTACATAGTGATGCAGGCTTTAAAAAAATTCTATTACCACCAAATGTTTGAAAATTTCTGTGCTACACTATGCTGAAGCCTCTGAAAACACATCCTCAAACCATCACAGACCTTAGTTTCTGAGGTTAATAATCAGGAAGGTGAAAAATCAAGGTGGTCAATTTGAAGTTTGGTCATTCTAAGTTCCAGCAAAATGTCATGGAGTCTCAGATTTCCAGGTATGAGCAGTGACAACTAGTTTGTTAGTTTTTTTTTTTTTTCCAGCTGAGGTATGAATTTCTCAACTAACAGAAACTTAATATGTACACAGAAAGGTGAAGTTTAAAGTTACCCTTTTAATGTAACTTAGCTGCCACAGTATGCATCTTTGCCAATGGGCTTATCCGTAGAGCTTGGAGAAGCAGGAGACACACTCACCATGTGCCACAGTCTAGAAATGAAAAGCCCTTTTGATCTCCTGTCTTCTCCATCAAATATATGTGACGTTAGTCACAGGGTTGACATCTCTTTTATTCAGAGAGATAGCAGAGACCTATAATAAAGGAAAAACTAGAGTCCAATGGGCCAAGTGACATTGGAAATGCCAATGAAGTCCTTTAAAGCAGTGCTTTTTTAACTGCAGGATGTGCCCAAAGTGAGTTGTAATCAACACTAAAAAATGAAGTGGATAGAAGATAATATTTCATGAAAGCCTTTTCTCAGTTATATATGTATGAGAAAAAGAGAGACACAGAAAGATAAACATGGTCTCCGTGTAGTATGGACTCCTTTGGGTTATTGTCAAAAGTTATTTTTGGGTTATAATTTGGGTTATTGAATGCCATTGCTTTCAAAGGTTTAGACCTTGGTTCTCTTATATGTAAGATGGGGATAATAACACAGCTCCTATTTGCCTTACAGAATTAACATAGGTGTCTAATGAAATTACTTATGTGAGGTGTTTCGGGAAACTTTAGTAAAGTGCTTCATGAATTTAAAGTCTTGCCAAAGTAAGGATGAGTCATTTGTTTTAAGGATGAGTCATTTTCTGTGGCTTAGAGTCACATAAATATGTTATTCTTGTAGAATAATGTATTTGGGGTCAGACTATTACATGAAATTCCTAAACAATTCACAGTTAATCTCATATTTTCTTTTTGCTATATCAAGATAGATAAGCAATTGGCATTTTAAAAAACATCATTACTGTGATATACTTACAAAGAATTTAATTAATGCATTGACATTTTATTTATAGCCTCTGGGTCAGAAGAGAATAAAGTTGTGGGTTTGCCCTTCTACTTTTCTTTTTTTTGTTTGGACTTTAATCTACATCAGTGTCTCAAATTACCAATTACTTTTCAGACAGCTGTACTTATACAAGATCTCACATTGCCAACAGTCATGTCTTAAAGCAAATATTTTCACCTCTTCTTATAGCCTGCCTTCTCTCTTCCTTCAAACAAACAGACAAACAAACAAACAAGCAGATAGTCAGACAAACAATGACTATTTTTTTTTTTTTTTTTTGAGTTGGAGTCTCAATCTGTCGCCCAGACTGGAGTGCAGTGGTCGCTCCTGGCTACCGCAGCCTTGACCCGCTGGGCTCCGGCGATCCTTCCGCATCAGCCTTCCGAGTAGCCAGAACTACAGGCGTGCGCTACCACACCCAGCTGATTTTTTGATTTATTGTAGAGATGAGGTCTCGCTGCCCAGGCGGGTCTCGAACCCGCAGGCTCAGGCAATCCACTCAGCCTCCCAAAGGCGCGGGATTACAAGCTGAGCCACTGAGCCCGGCTAACCTGACTATTTCAGTGATTTTAATTATTCAAACCCCTTGGCCAAAAATACTGAAACTTTATTTTCTTCTGCTCTGTTATTAACTCCTTTAATCCAATTTGTTGCCAGACCTTGTTTTTTGTTCAAAATGTTCCTTGTATTATTAATTCTCTCTGATACCACCCTAGTCCTCAATGTAATCACTTAATTGCCAGATGATTTGAAAAGATTCTTTATCTCCCAGCACTTTGTTCTTGCCTATTTTCTTTAAAGAATTTTTTTTTCAGTAGTTAGTAGCTACAAAAAATGTATATATGATTTTATTGTTTGTTCTGGATAATAAAACATCATAAGTATGTCCTGTGCTCCCAAGCATTCTCTTAAAAATGTTTTTGTTTAAAAAGATTATTTAACTTTTTCACAGGACTCACAAAGGCTCCCACATTAATTTCAGAATTTTTCATAGCTATCAATGTTTTTTATAATATAAATCTATTATACTATCCATTCATTCATTTATCTAAACATTTTTAATTTCTATGTTTGCTAGGTATCTTATTATGTACTATGAATATTAATTACGTTGAACACTACAGAGTCTCCACCATTTAGAAATGTATATTCTAATGGCAAAGACAGAAAACAAACATATGACCACAGTTTTACGACAAATGAATAGTATGTTATAAGGTTAAAGAAAAGGAATAATTACCAAATCTAATTTGTCTCTATTTCCAACTCTCAGTCTTTCACTTCAGTCAAACAAGTCTTCAATGAAAATTAGTCACACTTTTCAACTATTACTGAAAAATATATGTGATGCTTGACTTACTTTTCAATTTAAAAACTACCGAGCCTTAAAATCAGCTTGTTCCAGAAAGATTTACTCTAAAATCTTTCTTCATTTCAACCTAAACTAGTGTCTTCTTACACTTAAAAAAATTTTTAGTATCTAGTTGTATTTGTTTTATGTAAGTTTTATCTCCACAACTAAATTACATTTTTTAAGAGGGCTGTTTCTATGTTTCATCAGGTTCAGTGTTAGGAACCTAACTTGTGTTTATCTTCTCTAAGAAAACCAACCAATAGACAACACATAGTTTAAAGAAACAAAGTGAAAAATTTCAAAAGCATAAGCCTTAGCTAAATCACCTCATTTCAAGAGACTTATTTGTAAAACCTACTCTTGTATATTCAGTCACTGCGCGAAAAAATTATAATATGCTTTTATTCAGGGAGAGCAAAACATTTTAGTTTGTATAATTCCTCTTATCATAAAACACCACATTTATCTAATATAGTTATCTAAAAGTGAGGAATTGATGGGATAATTTATACCCAGCTTTTTGGTGTCTTGCACTATACAGTGAGTTTTGCATGGCAGGGTTTTTTTTTTCCAATCATCTGGCCAGGTTAGAATGTCTACATGAATTTCCATTTGTAGAGGCAAGGATCCTAGTTAATTCTGTTTTATTTTTTGATGCATCCTTGTACCCCGGGTTCATCATATAGTACATTTACATGCATGGAGACACTGTGTTCATTTGTTATTAAAGGATCTTTGTTATTTGCAAGATTTCTCCTTCTTTTCTACAGAGATCTGGCTCTTGAAATGGTAGATTCTGTAGGCTGATTAACTAGGTTGTCTCCAAGAAGGCTGTCTGGAAAGATGTCTGTCTTTCATGGGAGAGGGCCTGTGCTAACTTCAGGGAAATATTCAGATTTCTAAATGTCCAAGATTTTCCATTTTTCTTCTTTATTCAATCTCATCCAGCTACAAACTGCAGAATAACATACTAATCAAGATTAATTCTCCCTAAGCTGCAGTGATAGAATGCTTAAAGTTTCCGTTAAAGAAATCCCAAATAAAAAGTGTTATAAATATTTTCTACCTATGCAAATTTTATAGTTCCTAAACATTCTCTCAGATAACCATTAAATAAATCCACAACAAGAAAGAGGTGGGGGGAGGGGAAGAAAATGGAAGAATAGCACAAGAAGTGGTCAATTTTGAGAATAGCTACATTTATCATTAACGAGAGATCATGTCGGCCATTTTAATGCATTAGTCATTTAATCAACACAAAAGCAGCATGAAGTAAGCATTATCCCCTATTTTATCAATAAAGGAACTGAAACCCAGAGAAGTGAAGAAAAAGAAAAAAAAATGGTTAAGGTTTCCTAATTTAACAGAGCAGAGCCAGGAATAAACTTCACTCTCAGGTCTCCAGAGTCCAAGCTCTTAAAGGTAATACAGAACTTCCTTTGATAAGATCATTACTCACATTTAGATAGGAAATCTGTGATTCCTATATCCTAATAAGTTTATAAATAATGGTTTACCTGTGGTCCAGCCAAGACACCGCTGAGGATCCAGGCCAGGCCAATCATGGACTGTCTGAACTTGCTGTTGTTTTTCACAGCTAGAGGCTTCGTGATAGCTAGGGAGCGGTCCAGGCTGATCACGACCGTCATGAAGGCTGGGGCATACATGGAGAAAAGCTTCAGATAACTCAGGACTTTGCAGAGGAACTCTCCAGCATACCATTGGACTGTGATGTTCCACATTCCATCCAGTGGCATAACAATCAGAGTCTCCAGCAGGTTGGCTAAGGTCAGGTGTTTCAAAAGCACCTTCATTCTCGAGAGCTTTTTTCCTTTCTCCTTCTTCTGCGTCCATTTCTGAAGTTTCAGTAAGAAAGAAGCATTAAAGATTGTGGAGAGTAAAAAAAGGAAGAAAGTCACCATCACTCGGATCTTTCCAGAAAAGGTCAGAGTGGGGAGGTTGCCCTGCATCAGCGGGATGCTGCTGTTGATGGCTGGGCAGTGATTTTGGTTCTGTTCGGGAGAGGCCTTGTTTGCCATATTTCCCGGATGAGAGAGCTTCAAGACTTGTTTCTAGTACTTCTGATGTTTTATTGTCATCGAACCCAACGTCCCGTTTTATTTCTGTCTTCTTTAGAGGAAAACGTCACAGGCTTAGATTTATGTCAAGTTTTGACCCTGAGATGTTTAATGAGAAAGATCAAGGTGAGCTTGTTTTGTGTATTTGTAATCCAGCAGAGTGCGAAAACAGAGTAAGCCACACGCCTTCTGAGGGCCACATGTAACTGGACCACCTCAGCAGATGGCCTGGTTTTCACAACATTCTTCCTAAGTAAGGAAGGATGTACAAAGCCTACTTTTGAATTTAAAAGTAGCTCATGATATTGTTAAAATAACTGTAATGAAGAGATTTTCTAAAAACCATTTAGTGTTTGTGTTCTGTTCAACAGACAGATGTAGAATGAAATGATGAAAAATACTAAAAATAACTTGATTCCATTAAAGTCTGTTTTTAAAGAAATTAATACACTCCTCAAAAAAATTTTTATTTTCTTTTTCAAAAACATTGTTAAGCAGTCAAACACTAGACAAGTATGTTAATATAAAACTATCCTACAACAAATTAATACCTTAACAATTAGAATCAATTTGATCTAATACAGATTGGGCTGCGTTCAAATTTATCAGTCTTAATGGTCGGATTATCCGTGCTTAAATTAGAGTAAAAATTATACCTTTCTTATTATTGTCTTGATTTTATAATTGTGTAATATTGTACTTGCTATTATTACACATCATTGCATAAAGGAACTAGATATTAGAGATAATACTGTATAAATGCCATAACTGCATTCAGATATGTTTACATATAGTATGTATATATAATACATAGTATATACATATATGAATATTTATGTCTTTTATATGTTATCTAGTCATTTCAACATTGGGACCACTTAGAAACTTTTTCTGTGTTGTTGCTTTAACTTTCATAGTGAGTGCTTGTTGACGCAACTTGGTTTGTCTTATGTCAACTAGTTTGCTTCTATGGAAGCCAAAGTAGGAACAATGTAAAAGAATAAAAGTAACTTGACAAGACCTCATCTCTACAATAAATCAAAAATTAGCCGGGCGTGGTAGTGTGCACCTGTAGTTCCAGCTACTTGGAAGGCTGAGGCGGAAGTATCGCCGGAGCCCAGCAGGTCGAGGAGCGGCCACTGCACTCCAGTCTGGGTGACAGAGTGAGACTCTAACTCAAAAAAAAAGGGACTTAGATGGTCCCTTCTCATTGGCTCATTTACTGTATTAGTCTATTCTGTCTTGTATTTATTTATTTAACAAATAGTTACTAAATATCTACTATGTATACGCTCATACCCTTTGCTTAGTGATAAGAAATGAACACATCATTCAGTCCCTTAAGGAGCTTATTTGTCTTGCATATATCTTACCTGTCTCCTCATCTTCTCTCTGTACTACCTGTTTCCTGGATCTTGAGCAACTTAGGCAACTTACTTACCTGGACTCACATATGGCTTTCACCATGTGGCCTGAATTACTGGCTTCTCTCGCAACTTCCAGACTTGGACTATTTATGATGGGGGTTCCCCCCGAAAATGGAATTTATTTATAAAAAAGTGTGTACTTATTTTTACATGTTTAAACTTCAGTCACCTTTGAAATATTCTGTTTGATGCAATACACCTATGAAGACACTTTTTCAACTGCTCAAAACAGTTTTTTAACTCATCAGTTTTGATGTCTTTTAGTGTTTTTACCGTTTTTTGTTCCACCTCTTCCACATCAGCAAAATGTTTCCTTTGAAGACCTTTTTCTTCTGGGGAAACAACAACAACAAAAAAGTTGCTTGGGGTGAGATGGAATGAATAGGGAGGGTGGAGCCCAGGGTCATACCATGTTTGGCCAATACCTGCTGAACACTCAGTGCAGTGTGAGCAGGTGCACATGTAAATCACCCATCATAAAATGATCAAACATGTTGAAAGTCTCAAAAAAAAATTAACTGAAGCCAAATTCAGCCTCTCACAACAATGCTAGCTGATACACTGATGCTGATGGGCTCCTGGAACACTTACTAGTGGGGGAAGTCTGTACTGCAAGGGGTTTGTCTCCCCCCCCAAAAAAATGATAATTCAGTTTTTGGGGGATTCCCCCTCATATATTCTATCTACATAGAATATAAAAATGAAATTTTTTATACCTGAGATTTGTGACTACAAAATTTGTACCTACTACATTAGCTTTAATAGGGTCTTTATAACAAAGTCATTCTGATTATGATAGCTTATTTTTCCGAAGAACTCCAGAGGCTTTGCATATACATCCTGTCAGTTAATCTGATCAGGGTCATATGCTTGAAACAAACAAAACAAGATAACCACTGGACAGATATACAGATCTGAAAAACTATCATAAGTGGGCCAGCAACCAAAAGAACAAAGAAAAAAGCATTAATGGTAAGGACTTATTATATATAAGTATATTTTACTTTTTGTCTTTTACATCTAGGACAAGAAAAAAAATACACATAAGCAATATTATTAGCTCCTTTACTTCCCTTCCCTTGTCTTTCCCTCTCCTCTTCCTTTTTTTGTTCTTCCCTCCCTCCCTCCTTTGCTAATGATGGACTGATTTATTTTGGAAGAAGCTGCCATCAAGCTGAATTTTGAAGGGAATATAGGAGATATGCAAACATGTGTTTGGGAATGGGGTGGGTGGACAGGAAGCACACCCTCAGCAGCTGGAGAAGCATGTTCAACTACAATGTTAGACAGTTCAATGTGACTGGAAGAGAGTGTATGAGAGCAGAAGTCACAGAAGATGAGGCAGCCTTCAGGACAGGAGAATCTGTATTCCATGCAAAGGAGTTTACGTGTAAATACTGCCTTGAAAGATGGAATAACATGGAGTGTGTTTGGTCAGATTTATGCTTTAGAAAGCTCATTGTGTAACATATAGAAAATGCATTAAAGAGATTTAGGGAATAGTCGACAATCACACTTCAAGGCAGTTAATCTATTTAGAATTTGCTACCAATACAACATGGAAAATATAAAAACCTAAAGCGACCATGAAAGTGAGTAGCTGAAGTGGAAGGTGAATGAACTTTGATGTATTTGCGGAGCTTAAAGAACACAATCTAAGTCATTGGGTGGGTCAACTATACAGATTTTTGAGGGTGCTTGCTGATTCTGTCAATAATATTACTATTAATAACATTTAATATTTATTGGGTGCTTGATATGTGTCAGGCACTGGTCTAAGCAGGTTACATGCATTAACACATTTAATCCTTACATTTTAACATTTTTTTAAGCAGAAAAATTAAAGAGATTTCCAAGCTTTGATTTTATTCTACTTATATCATAGTAAGGTATAGCAAGATGGCAGAAGTGTCTTATAGCACCACTAAAGTTAGCTAGGAATAATTAGTATAATGGAACAAATATTTAAATATGTAGTATTTTTTTCTGGGAATATGGTAAAGGAATATTTAACAATTTTTTTTTTTAGTTGGACTCTTGCTCTGACACCCAGGCACATTCACGATGCAGTTGCACATTCATGGCCACCTCAGCGTCGACCTGCTGGGCTCCAGCGAACCTGCCTCAATCTTCCAAGTAGCTGGAACTACAAGCACGTGCTACCATGCCCGGCTAATTTTTGATTTATTATAGAGATGAGGTCTCGTCAAGATGCCCGGACTGGTCTTGAACCCACAGGCTTAGGCAGTCCACTAGCCTTGGCCTCCCAAAGTGCTAGGATTACAGGCTGAACCACCAAGCCTGGCCTAAAATTCTTATTTTATAATATATGCTACTTTTAGAGAGAGCATAGGAAATTTCTCTGTATTTGTAAGACTGAACTATTTCCTAATTCTGACTTAGGACAATGATAGAGATAATGTACCATAAACATATACAGAACCTTCCAAAGGGTAAGAATATACTGCCTTAAATAATTCTTATTTTAATATTTTCCCCATTTTTCTAAAATACATTCCTTTAACAAGAGGAAGTAATATAAAATAAATGATTGTCACCATTCTTCAAGTATGTCAAACTGTTGTAAAGATTTTATTTAACAAATATCAATATGAAAATTATTATGTGCCAGAAACTATTCTAAGTGTTTTTTAGATATTTAGTCATTGAATCCTTATAACTACCTTCTGAGGTAAATACTATTATATCTATTCTATAAATGGGGGAACTGGGGCATAGATATGTTATCTGACTTACCCCAAATCACACATCTAGTAATTGGCAGAGTCAGGGTTTGAATTCAGGTAAGTTGGCCCTGTAGATAGTGCTCTGAACTCTGTGCTTTGCCACTTTACACAAAAACCCACTCATCAACCGGATTTTCTTTCCCCATAAAACATAAACTTCATTTCAGCATTAATGGCAACTTATTTTTATGCTTCCTTTTATCTGAAATTTTAAAATTGTTTTACTGGAATGTGTATTTTGGAAATTTGTTAGTATTATTTTTCAAAGATAGAAATGATAATAGGAAGTAGAAGAATAAAACCTCTTTTCCCTCTGCTTATTTCTCCTAGTCTATGATGCAGATATAATATATGCAAAGCCTTTGTTATAAAAAGCAGTTTTATAGATGGGGTCAATATCTATAAAATAGTATTACTTGTATAAAATTTTTCCTTACTTGATCATCACAGCATCCATAGGAACAGAGACAAATCTTTTAAAGCAAAAGTCTTTGAATAGTAAAACTTGATTAACTGGAATTCTATTAACCAGGGTTAGGGTTAGTTACCTGGAAATGTTTTTGCATTGCACTCCCATAAGAAGACAAAGAAAAAGGAAAAAGCAAAAAAGGGGTTTTGTCAAACACAAGAATATGTCCTAAATCAGTATAGTCTTATAAAGGCTTAAACCACCTGCATCTAACTTAACCATGCAATGCAAGGAAACTTCATGTTTGAAATTATGAACTTTGCTTTTTATTTTACTTTAGTCAGGATCTTACTCCATTGCCCATGCTGGAGTGCAGTGCACAATCATGGCTCACCACAGTCTCCACCTCCTGGTCTCAAACCATCTTTTGCCTCAGCCTACAGAGCAGCTGAGATTACAGACATGTACCACCACATCTAGCCTATTTTTTATTTTATTTTTGTAGAGACAAGGTCTCACTATGTTACCCAGGCTGTTCTCAAACTCCTGGGCTCAAGTAATCCTCCTGCCTTGGTCCCCAAAGTGCTGGGATTATAGGCTGGGCCCTAGAATGAAGAACTTTAAGCAAGATATTTTCAAATGGTAAAGATTCAATTGGGTTTACTGTGCTGGATTTATTGCATTAGAAAAATACATTCATATATTTTAGGAAAAATACAGGAAAACTGTTTTCTTTTAACAGTTTAATTAACTTGAAAATTAAATCAACTGGTGTATTAAGTTGAATTCCTTAGATGAGAGCTGGAGACAGGGATTTTGTGCAAGTGACTTGAGGGACTGCTTTAAGGTAAGACTTTTAAGAAAGTGAGAAAAGTAAGATAGGGCAGAGGAAGAATCGAGGCAAGTGTGGGTTCAACTGAGGTCTAGCCTTAGGTCTAGCCCATTCCACACAGAGTACTGGGGTGTAAATGGAACCAAAGAGTTGACTTACCAATTAGGAAGGAGGCTGAACTTTTTTACTCCTATATCAGTTACCCACTGGCTGAGGCCTACTGTTAGGTGGGGAGAGGTCTAACTTCTCTGGTATATGTGGGTGTTGGTTCTCGTAATCTGATGGCATTTCTCAGAAGAGGATAACTGTGAGCCCTTGGCGGCCAACACTCTCAACAACTGATGGAGGAGTGTTGATGTCTGGTAGAGAGACTTGGGTGGGATGCTGCTAGGGTCCACTATAACGCATTCAAAGAATATTCTAGAAAATCAATTTTGTAAGGCAACAGCATTTCTTGTAATGGAATTTAAACTATATATTCATAATCAATATGGTGTAGAAGCAAGTACACTATACTGTGAATCAAGAGATTCCAGTTCTCTTCTGTGATCCTTAAGCCTCCTGGGTCTCCTAGCTATTTCTGTAAATTCCTGAAATAATCTTTAGGTTATTTTTCAGCTTCAGCCATTCTCTCTTATTCTCTGTTATTATGCATGATCATCCACTCATTAAAATGGTCTATTTTTATTTGTTGGATATGTCTTATTGGAGCCATAGAATTATAATTTCCAAATTTTATTTATTCATTTGTTCAACAAATATTTATTATATACCAGACAGAGTTTTAAGCAATAGAATAAGACAGAATGCTCATAATCTTATTAAGTTTACATTTTTTTTAGAAGTAACACCTTTTAAATCCCCAAATTAGTTTACATTTTTTATAAGCACATTTTAAAATAAATGTTATTTGAAGTACTTATATGGAAAGACAAGACATTTTCATCTTACAAAAAGAATTAATTTGAATTTGTACTAAAACCTTTATACTGTTAAGAGTTAAAAGGAAATGTAATGACAATATTCATTTTTTCTGGCATTTGAAAATGTATGTAGCATTTTTCTTTTTATTAAGTGAGAGGTTTCTTGAAAACGTAGGAAGAATAAACTCTCTAGAAAGGTCTTTGTTTTTGTCTTGCATTGTTTACTTGGTGAAAGGTTTTATGGTGAAAATTATTGAGGAAAAGTCATTTTTTCCCCACTTAAACTATGAAATCTTCTGAGAGGAAGTAAACAAGTTATGCCAAAAAAATTCTGAGCAATCATAGAAAATGCATTTTGTGGTGGTATAAACAAAGGCAGTCTGTCAACAAAAGCCCTCAAAAGCAGCAGTCAGTAAAAAAGAGAAATCAGAGGTCAACATGAAAATGTCAGCAATAGTAGGAAATTGTAATAAAACTGGCCTTACCAGATATTGAATTACCTGACATGGAAGTCAATAAACCACAGCTGAGTACAATCCCAGAGACACTGATAGAGATACCAGAGAACTCACCTGTTAGCAGTCACAAATCCATGGGATTTAAAAGGTGAAAGAAGGCCTGGCGCAATGGCTCAAGACTGTAATTCTAGCATTTTGGGAGGCCGAGGTGAAGGAATTGCCCAAGACCATGGGTTCGAGAACAGCCAGGGCAACTTGGTGAGACCTCATCTCTACAATAAAATAAAAAAAATTAGCTGAGTGTGGTAGCGTGTGCCTGTAGTTCTGGCTACTTGGAAGGCTGAGGCAAAAGGATGACCTGAGCCCACCAGGCAGATGCTGGGGTGGTGGTGAGTGTGCCACCGCACTCCAGCCTGGGCGCCGGAGTGAGACTCCAACACACACACACACACACACACAAAAAGTGAAAGAAGAAACCAACTGAGAAGTGAATCTTAAATTTATTAAAATTGTACTAGCATACTAGTCAGGAGGGTCTGATAGACAAATGTAGCACTTGTAGTGACATCTGTATTTTATGTAACTCACTTATTTAATAAACTTGACAATTATTTATATTCAGTGTATTGAATTTTCACTATTTTGAAGTTCTTTTTTATTTTAAAATATGTAATTGACAAATAAGGATTGTCTATATTCAAAGTGTAAAATGGGACCATTTGATATACGTATATATTGTGTCATGATTATTACAGTCAAATTAATGAGCATATCCATGACAACCTGTGCTGTACATTAGATCCCTGGGACATGCACATCTTCTAACTGAAAATTTGTACCCTTTGATCAATATTCCCCTATTTCCTTCAACCTGGGTCCTGGCAACTACTGTTGTATTCTTTGTTTTGATTAGTTTGACTTTTTAATTTTTATTTTATTCTGTTTTTGAGTCTGGAACTCACTCTGTCACCCAAATTGGAGTGAAGTGGCATGATCATGGCTCAGCAAAGTCTTGTACTCTTGGGCTCAAGCAACCTCCCTTCTCAGCCTCCTGAGTAGCTGGAACTATAGGCGCATGCCACAATGCCCAGATAATTTATATATATATATATATATATATATATATATATATATACACACACACACACACACACACACACACACACACATACATATATATGGATTTTACACCCATATATATATGTATGTGTGTGTATATATATATATATATATATATATATATATATATAATTTTTATTTAATGTCATGAGGTCTCCCTATGATGCTCAGGCTGGTCTCGAACCCCAGGGTTCAAGCAATCCTCCTGCCTTGGCCTCCCAAAGTACTGGGATTGCAGGCATAAACCACTATGCATGGCCAAGGCTGACTTTTTTTAAAGATCATGTAGTATTTGTCCTCCTGTGTTTGTCACAAATGGCAGGGTTTCTTTCCATTTTATGACTGAATATTATATATATGTATATATATGTGTGGTGTGTGTGTGTGTGTGTGTGTGTGTGTGTGTGTGTATGCTATTGTGAATAATGATGCAAAGAACATGAGGGTACTGATATCTGATTAAAATATTAGTTTTATCTTCTTTGAATATATGCCCAGAAGAAGGATGCTAGATCATATAGTAGTTCTGGGTTTAATTTTCCATAATGGCTGTACCAATTTACATTCCTACCAACAATATACAAGGGTATCCTTTTTCCCACATTTATATTTATTTATATTTAATAGTATCGAGGTCTCATCATGTTGCCCAGGCTGGGATCAAGCAATCCTCTTGCCTTGGCCTCCCAAGTCTTGAGATCACAGGTATGAGCCACCTCACCTGGCCATTGCTTGTTATCTTGTCTTTTTGATGATAGCCATCCCAACAGCTGTAAGGTGTAAGTTACTGCATCATTTTATCCATAATAGTTATGACAAGCTTACATTTTAGAATACTATGGTAAATAGATCTTTAGTTATAACCATATCACAAAACTTAGTATAGTTGTTAAAAGTATGAGCTCTGGAATTCAATCATCTGATTTTTTTTTTTTTTTGAGTTGGAGTTTTATTCCATCACCCAGGCTAGAGTGCAGTGGCATGCTCACGGCCACCCCAGTGTTGGCCTGCTGGGCTCAGCCGATCCTTCCGCCTCAGCCTTCCAAGTAGCCGGAACTACAGGTGTGTGCTACCATGCCTGGCTAATTTTTTAATTTATTGTAGAGATGAGGTCTCACCAAGTTGCCTGGGCTGTTCTCGAACCCGTGGTCTCAGACAATTCCCTCACCTCAGCCTCCCAAAGGGCTGGGATTACAGGCTTGAGCCACCACGGCCGGCCCATTCATCTGATTTTGATCCCCAGCTCAGTTAATTATACATTCTCTGATTTTCAGCAGGTTACTTGACTTCTCTACGCCTTAGTTTCCTTATAATATTGAGATAATAAGGAAATCATCCTCATATGGTTGCTGGGAAGGTCCAATGTAATAATACACATAAAGTGTACCTGAAACGTAGCAACGAATCAATAAATTAATGTAATTTTGAGGGAGTTTATGAAAAAATATTACATCAAAATGAAGGCAATTAGTGGTATTCGTAGGATTGTCAGTGATGATAAAAAGAAGGATAGACTACTATACAGTCATTGGTGGACTACTATTAGGGAAAGAACACTGTTAAAATAATATTTTAGATAAATGCCAACTGACTTACTTATTTGGTGTATCAGTGCATTTATAGATATCTGTGCCCTCAGCTACAATGTTTCTGTATGAGCAAAAAGAGATTGAAGTGGAAGCAAAATTTCCATATTATTTATTCTGGTTGATAATTTGTATGACTGAGAAATTTTAAGAGGTTGAAGAAATGCAATATGGTGTTATTTGCATAGTCTTTTCAAGCCACATATTGAAACATAGCCCATATATCTCAGGATTATTTTACTATTAAGAGTGTGTATGTTAGCCAGGTGTGGTAGCGCACACCTATAGTTCCAGCGACTTGGAAGACTGAGGCGGAAGGATCGCCGGAGCCCAGCAGGTAGAGGCTGCGGTGGCCGGGAGCGGCCACTGCACTCCAGTCTGGGTGTCAGAGTGAGACTCTAACTCAAAAAAAAAAAAAAAAGTGTGCATGTGAGAACCCATCTTCTGGTCTCACTTTTAAGCCTCAATAAGCATTGTGATCTATTCGGTGTACCCCAGGGGATTTTCCTGTTGCTTTGTGCCACTCAAGGCAAGAAAGCCATAAAGAAGTAAGGGATTAGTGTTTGCACAAGGACCAGCAAGAAAACAGGTAGGTACATTTTCCTGGGTAATTTTTGAAGGCAGTATTATTGCGACTCACTAGACCACAACCTGCCAAAATGTTGATCCCATGGAATCCATGTGTTTATCAGCAGTGGATTATGTGTATACTCAAAAGGGAGTTTATTGCAAATACCTATTCTATGATTCCCCAAGGAATCTGGATCTGCAAATTAGCAGAAAATACTTCCTTAATAAACTATAATCCATATCTACTCATATAATTACCTTTGATCTGGAAAGGGACAAATGGGAGAATTATATGTCTTAGTTCAGTAGCCTCACTAAACCCTTGTCAAATTCAAATAAAAAAGTTTTCATGGTTCTAAAATAGTATATGTTTAAACTTGCAATGTTAAATATGCACAAGGAGAGGTGATAACTAAGCTAAATGTGGTTTGGGAATTATAAACATATAACTAGCATATAACCTTTGAGCTTTAATCTACAGAGGACTTCTGTCCTAGAGACCAGTTTTGGACATGATCAATTCTCGATGTGTGTCATTCGAGTGTGAAAACCAGCCCATTCATCTCTCCAGATGCCCTCAGAATCCTCACCAATCAGGGATCCACACAAGTCACCCTAGAGAGTAAAAGGATATATTCAATTACTATAGCTTACAGATGAATGTTGCATATTTCTCTCTTTTGTAGTAAAGACAGGAAGGGACAGAAGGAATTCCAAAACTAAAATGATTCTTGTCTAAAATATTTTTCTGTTCCATGATCATTTACTTAAATCAAAGATATCAGTATATGTCTTTGGATATAACTATACAATAATGCAAGATGTATAAACAATTTCAACTCAATTATTATCCAAAGGAGGTATTGAAGATATTATTACTTACGCAACCATCAGTATGCTAAGGAACTCTGATGATCTTCCCAAACTCCCCTATTTATAGGCAGATGCTGGGGAAAAGGAAGGTTTGTATTTATCCATCATCCACTATTGCTCTTCCATTCTTGTGTAAGCATTGCTTCCGTTTCCATAATTGTGTAGTTTCGCTATACACCCCGATTTATGTATGTATGTATATATGTATTATGTATGTATGCATGTTGGGATCTCACTCTGTTGCCCAGGCTGGAGTGCACTGGCACAATCATGACGATCATGGCTCATGGTAGCCTTGACCTCCTGGGCTCAGGTGGTCCTTCGACCTCAGCATCCTGAAAAGTTAGGACTACAGATGCACACTACCATGTCCAGTTAATTCTTTGATTTTTTGTAGAGAGGAAGTTTTGCTGTGTTGCCCAGGCTGGTCTCAAACTTCCGGGCTCAATCAATTTTCCTGCCTGAGCCTCCCAAAATTCTGGGATTATAGGCATGAGCCACTGTGCCTAGCCCACCCCTACATTTAGAGCCTTCATCTACTGACTTTTAGACTATTTTTTCAGAATGATGGAACACCTTGGCATCTGGGCTTTCCTTGTTCTGTTCTTTCCATCAACCTGGATAATTTCAACATCTATTGGATAATGCATATAATACATTATCCCGCAATGTCTTGGCTTCCTTGTCTCTCATCATTTTATTCAGCTGTTCTATGGCACTCCTTGTCATCACCTGGAATTGTTCCACCTCTGAAACACCATTATTTAGTACATGCACCTATCCATTAAGTTTATTCCACTTATTCATCTTTTCACTCTGTATCTGCTCGTCAGTCTCACTCAGAATACCAATTCTAGGACTCCTCTACTAGTGTATTAGCTCATTTCCTCCTTCCCATCTTTTTTATGTGGGCTATATTCCATGATACAGCCACACTACTCTGTCAACAGTGTTCTCAGTTCCTTACTTTCCTCCTCACTCAAAGGACAAATGCCAAAATGGAGTGATCTTGGCCATTACGCACAGGCGGCTTGGCATTGGCTCATTCTTTTGTCTTGTTACTGATTAGTGATATGCTATAGCAAATAATGCCTTACTTTCTAATAGGCTCTAAATAGAGTTCATTAGCATTCATATTACTTATGCATGCATATTGCTCTAGTAAGTAAACTCCTGATAACACATGTTCCTATTAACTATTAACTAAGGAAAACTCACACTATTGGAGACATTAGAACAGACAATTGCTGGAATGAGATTTCCTGAGAATTCATTCAAAACAGATTAACATCTTCCTCTCCCATCTCTGTCACTCACACACACTCTATGGCCTCGCTGTGACCTGATATAAGAGGCAGATGGAATTTAGTTTAGAAGACCATAATTGTACAAGTTACTAGGTTGTACAGGAAAATAAATGCTTGTAATTTCAATGAACAGTTGTTGAAGAGTGAGGAGTGCTTTGAGAACAATCATAAGAAAGTGTAAATGAACATGAATGTGAATGAGACACAATACACCATACCTTGTGTTCTGATTCAAGTCACAATACACCGTACCTGGATCACAGGAATAACACATGAAGGTAGTTAACCGATTTCCAAAATTATATGCCTTTCTGAATCAGTACTGTACTTTAGTGTCTATTTAGATCCAGAGAAACTGATAGACAAATCTTTAAAGCAAATCTTCAGTAATAGTAAGATAGATTCCCATAACTATCTTAACTTTACTCCAACTAAAGCACTGACCTTGTCTCTTAATAGTTTATGGTATCTTTTATTAGAGTTTGTCATCTTATTAACAAGTATTTTTGGAGGACAGGAGCCATATCTTAAAAAAAAAAAGTACCTCCAAAACCTAACCTACCACAGAGAACTTGTCACATAAAAGGAACTCAATAAATGTTTATAGAAATGAAGTCTATATAGTGTCATCTATGAAACATCTTAAAGTAAAAATGATACTTGATTGCAAAGCCCTTTTCTATAATGGGTATGCTCCAAAGCATTTGAAGAACGAAAACAAAGAAACAAAAAAGCTTGCCCTAATCAATACATAAGCATAGATTAAAGCAGTGGCACTGAATCAGAAACAATTTTGCACACTGTCTTTCCAGGACATATGTACTTGGCAATGTCTGGAGATATTTTTGGTTGTCACATTTGGGCAAGAGGAAGCTACTTGTGTCTAGTGGGTAAAGGCGAAGGATACTGTGAAATATCCTATAATATACAGGACACCCCTGAGACAAATAATCTGGCCCCACATGTCAATAGTGTTAAAGTTGAAAAACCCTGGATTAGAGGAAGGTATTGGTATGAAGAACGAAAATATTTAAATAAACTGGGAAGCTTAGATGGTCAATGACTTCACAAAGTTTGTTAACTATAGGTGACCAGAAGTACTTTGAGATATTCTTTCCGGAGAGTGGCAAGGCATTAGAAGCACAGAGAGAGTCATGTAGACTTTTTTTATTTAAAAAAATTCTTTTTTCGTGTAGACTTTTTAAAAGACCTAAAACTGGTCCTTTCAATTCCTTGAGTTTGTATAGCTTCTAAGTCTAAGGTAATTCTCTTGTTGCAACCCAAACCTCAGGTGTTGCTAAGGCTTCCTTTTCGTAAAAATCACTTAGCTGAACTGGAGCCTTGTGGTTGCTCTTTCTGAACAAGACAGCTCTTACACTGACTCACTGAATGTAATTCCCTTTTCTTTTCCTCTTTATTTCTACTCCCTTATCGTGGACACCACAGAGGATAAAACAAATAATCCAGAACACAGAGTTTTATGGTTCCTCCCTATCCTCCCTTCTGTCTGGACATCTCCTAAAGGAAGTTTGCTTTTACTCATCGTCCTTCAGAGAAATATAAAAACAAAGATGCTTCTCTGTGGGCTAGTAGAACTCCCTTAGGTGACTCTATTTCCATGTTTCTGCTCTTACTCAGAATTCTAATCTAATTTATAGCCATTTGTCAAGTTCTCATTTCCTCTTATTGTTGTGTCTGTTAAGCTTTCAGCTGCTACCTCTGCAGTTATTACCTTGTTATTATCTCTGTTGAAGTCTTAAGTGGCAGCTTATAGCTTTGTAATGTCAAAAGAGATCATAGGGTACGTTTCAAGGATTTAAGGAATATAATCAGGATTGCTGGCTGATACTTTCACAAACATCAGCAAAGCTACCAAGCTTGTATAGCCTTCCTACCCTTCTAACTTCTCCATCATCTATTACTGCATTTTAATATACTTTATGTCACATACCAAAGCTCTATTCTTTCTTTAACACTGATTCTTTTTTTTTTTTTTTTGCCTTATCCCTCCCTTTTTAATTTAAAGTATGATGAAAATCTTAGATAGGCCAAGTCAAATTCAGACTACAGGTATGGATGGTTATTTAGTATTTCAGTCGGGGGAGAGAGACATTGGCTGATCTTTTTCTTAGCACTGCTTTTATTCTTGTCTTGACTCAAACTGTGGATTTTGATCATATCAGTACTGAAGTGTTGCATTGGAATAATTGACTTTAAGATGACTTATAAGTTGCTTGAGGATTGTGCAGTCAAAATCTGCAAGAGAGAAAAATAATCTAGTGCAGCTTTCGTTTACGTTTTGACCAGGCTTCTCAGAAATCATTATGTTGTGACTGAGGAATGGAAGAGCAGATAGGGTCAGTGTCACCTGGTTCCAGAGGGTGATTCCTCTCATCCAGCTTCCCCAGTCAGTCTCAGTCCCCAGATAAAAGCAGGGCCTCTTCTGACCGCCTGCTCCAGGTTCCAGCAACCCAGGGTATCATATTTCCTAGGGCAGGTGATGGAAGAATGGAAGCAGAGTGCCTTGGCCCGCAAAGAAGACGCGGCTTGCATGTAAGCCAGCTTACTCTGCACAATCAATTTGACTTCTAGGATCAGAATTCCACAGTGAGTTCCTAGGCCTGAAGTTTTCATAAGCAAAATAGAAAATACAAATAGCTGAAATGTACTAAGTGCTTACTATATGAGCTGTGTACTCTTGTAAGTACTTTACTTGTGTTTCCTTATTTTATCATCACAATAATTTGGAATGAGGCACTGAAAAGTTAAATAACCTGTGTAAATTCATCCAGTTAGTAGGTGACAGGTCTGGAACTCAAAACTCATGTGTAGCTGATTTTAGATTCTGTGTTCTTAATTATCGCTGCTTGTTCTTCTATTCTCTCTAATATATGTTATGTGAAAATGTGTTCCTCATTTTAAATTCATTGTATCAGTCCATTTAAGGCCACTTCAGTAAACTTTATACAAATTCCCTATTATATCATTATGATGCCAAAGTGACTCTCAAACAGAGGTTGTTTTTATTTTTTTGGCATTCAGTAAATTAAATTTAATTTAAAAATTACTATTTATTGATAAACTTGCAGGTATTGAAGAGTTTTTTTTTTTTTGCTGCTAGCATTGCAATGTCTAAAAGTCAAGGGAAAAGAAAATGAAAATATTTATATTTTTGAATAAATTTAATTTTAATATTAATTATTTTCTGATTGGAAACACAGTCCCTAGGCATAATCATTTTATTCAATCTTGACTATATTATTTCTATGTTCATAAATTAGTGAAGAAAGCAACAAAATCTTTGTATTTATTCTTCTGTTTCTAAAACGACTTTCAAGTTCCTCATTGAAAGTTATTTGAAAAAGAGGTCTGGGTCCTGAAAAATACTAAAATATATTTTAAAAATTGGGATCTTCCACCATATTCTGAATCAAAATCTTTAGAAAGTTGAATGTATTGGACATCTTCTATGGATCACGTTAAATCCTCTTGGCTCATCTCTTATTCCAGCCACAGTTCTGGTGACCATGTAGATTTGGATCTGCTCTGTTTAGGGGTAACTTCACAGGTGCCTTTCTCAAATCATCCCCTAACACTTCTCACTTTCTGCCAGAAGAAATCTGCAAGTCACTCCCAGTGGACAATAAGAATTTGCAGGAGTTCATGCTAGTAGAGTCACTGACCAATGTAAGATGGAGTCGATAGAAAAGCCTTCCCTTTTTAGTAGAGGGGTACAGTTCTGAAATACAGTTCATTAGGTCCTGTGGGATGGAGCTAGACTTGCCCCTAACGATGGCCAACTCACTCTTTCTCAAATCAACTACCGCATGCAAGCATTTATTTCCAGCTCTGCTTTTTGAAGGACCAAGCTAAAACACACCTTAGCAAACAATGCTAAGAACTAGGAGAGGGTGCATAATTGTTATAGCTTGTATATTTTTTGGTTGAGTATATGTTACAATATTTTAACTCTTTTAAAAATGAATACTCTTTGTGTGGTACGTGTCAATTATTGAAAACATTCCTTTAAGCATGCCATCCAATTTTCCATTCATTTTGGGTCAAAAGAAAATTAATCAATAATGAGGCATGCTTTAGTATTGTCTACTAATACTTGGTAGACAAATAATTTCAAGAGATATTACAGAATGAAATTATTTACTCCAGATGATTTTGCTGAAGACTCCGTATCGATGCAGAATTGCAAACCTTTTCATATGAGAAATGTATGAAGAGTGAGTGAATCAAATGAGTCATACATCATATTTCAGATGCAGAGAACCATAAACCCACTAGCCACTTTTACATAAAAAGTTCCTCTTCAAAAAGGGATCACCAGTTGTGTGGATGAAATACTATGTCAGTGTAGGTTCATTTTTATTATGCTCTTAAATTTCTGTAAATCCAAGGAGTATCCAGTGTTACATGCCAATTACAGTTACACACTCTTGCATTAGGTTGCACAATACATCATGGAGACAAAAGAATACCAAAAAGTCAACCTGTCTGAACAAAAAAGCCAGAGTAATTCAGCAGTCAGGGCTGAGTAGTCAGCAGGGCTGAGTTGATATGAGACATGCCTATTTAAACTGACAGCTGGCATTTTTTTCATCTAATCCTTCACAAGTGCCTTTCAGAGGCTTTTCTTTTTTTTTCAATTTGACATCATCACACCTCTAAACTCAGTTTTGAGTAGTGGCTTGGAAAATTTAGCAAATCAGGATTTTCTGGAAATAAACTTTTTCTAAACTGGAAAAATACTAATAGTTATATAACCTAGAAACTATTTAGAAACTCTATTGTGTGCTCATAGAAATTTCTTCTTTCTTTGAGGTTTTCTTTGTTGATGCATGCCTTACTAAAGGGAAGAAATGTTTTTGGCTTATAATTTACTTGTAATAGTTGTATAATCCCAGAACTTAACAGAACTATTACTTGGGTAGGTGAAAGACAGGTTACAGTGAAGGGAGAAGTGACTTAAGCCATCGCAGCTTTGGTCTGAGTCACTGCTTTGGCTGTTTGTATTTCTTTCCTTTTAAGTCCTTTGGCTTACCCTCTATGCCTCGAACTCCTGTAGAGTTACTTCTGAATCAAGGCATCAACAATGTAACCTAAAATACTCTGTTTACAATGTACCACATAAAGGAAGTGACAAAAAACAATGGTACTTTCCCTGCCTGGAGAAAACTGCATTAAAGTATAATAATACAAAACAGTTTTTTTTGGGTTTGTTTTTTGTTTTGAGTTGGGGTCTCACTCCATTGCCCAGATTGGAGTGCAGTGGCAAGCTCAAGGACACCTCAGCATCGACCTGCTGGGCTCCGGTGATCCTTCTCACCTCAGCCTTCCAAGTAGCTGGAACTACAGGTGCGTGCTACCACCCCCGGCTAATTTTTTTATTTATTGTAGAGACGAGGTCTCACCGTGTTCCCCAGATTTGGAGTCTAGTGGAAGAGATGGACAACTAAGTGAACAATTTAAAATCAATGTGATAAGTGCTAGGGCAGAAGTATGCAAGAAAATGGGAAGCACCAAGAAAAGTCACTGGGTATAGAGGAGTGAGGGGAAGTGGAAACAGCTGAGGACAAAAATTCTTTTGGGAAGGAGTCAGGAACTATATCTTACCAGGGGGCAAATTAGGCATAATTTCTCGACTACTGAGCATTTCATTATAGAGCTTAGATGCTCTCTAAATGGGCTTTTTGGATTTGGGGTATAGCAGGTCCCTGACCATTGTTCATATTTGCCATGGTTAGGAAATAAGAAATGTAAGTTTAGATGCACTGATAAGAATGAGGACTCTCCCAAAAGTCTGATTTCTAGTGAATTTTTTCCTAAAAAGAAGAGATCTGAAACAGATAATGATAATGACAGCTAAACTGTAAGATTTTAAAGTATAAGGAAAAATTTTGCAGTTGCTTACAGATTCATTTATACTATACCCAGACCACTAGCTTTAACTCTACAAGTGTGAATTTATTCCTTCACATGAGTCCTAATGCTAATTAGTTGATGAATTCTACCTTTTAGATAGTTTTCCTATGGTTATAATCAGAAAAATATAGAAGAATTCAGCTGTATTCTATTGTGGAATGTGCTTTATGAGATATTTTTAAATGCTTATGTGGCAGATTTCTGAAAACTTTAAAATGATATGTGTACACGAACTTATTGAGCATGGTAACCACTAGAAAATTGCTTTATGACACAGAAGTCGTCATTTTACACCGTGGAAGTTTATTCATAGTATTTTCACCAAAAGAAAAAACTTTAGTAAGACTGGTCTGCATTAAAAAGCAAAAGAGCAGAGCATGGACCTGGACTTTGGTTGAATAAAATCTTAATCCTTTACTCATAGGTTTTTTTGTTTGTTTGTCTTTTGAGACTTAGTTTTACTCTGTCACCAAGGTTGGAAGACTGGAGTGCAGTGGCACCATCTCGGCTCACTGCAACTTCAAACTCCTGGGCTGAAGCAATCCTCCTGCCTCAACCTTCCAAGTAGCTGGACTACAGATGCACACCACCGTACCTGGATAGTTTTTCTATTTTTTTGTAGAGACAGAGTCTCACTTTGTTGCCCAGGCTGGGTTCCAGCCTTAGCTCCTCAAAGTCCTGGGATTACAGGCATGAGACCCCATGCCTGGTTATACCGCAGGTTTTGATTAGTCACCTGGCTGCATATTTAGCTTGAGTAAATGCTTTTCTTTATATTTCAGTTAGATGGAAAAATATCTCTGTGGTTAGACATACCATTTGTCTTTCCCCCAAGTGATGTAGATTAGTTTTTCAAAGTCCATGCCTTCAGTGTTTAGCATTTTGACTCTGAAAATATAATGTAAAGATTTTATTAAATATGATTAATTAGATATTTGTTAATGAATTAAGTTAATTAATAATGGGTTGTATACACAGGTGGTAGTTTAAAAAGTAGATCTGTGCTACCATTGTGCACATTTTTTTTTTTTTTGAGTTGGAGTCTCACTCTGTCACCCAGACTGGAGTGCAGTGGCCGCTCCCAGCCACTGCAGCCTCCACCTGCTGGGGCTCCAGCGATCCTTCCGCCTCAGCCTTCCAAGTAGCTGGAACTACAGGTGTGCGCTGCCACACCCGGCTAATTTTTTGATTTATTGTAGAGATGAGGGCTCACCAAGTTGCCCAGGCGGGTCTCGAACCCGCGGGCTCAGGCAATCCACTCACCTCAGCCTCCCAAGGCGCGGGATTACAGGCTGAGCCACTGAGCCCAGCTCCATTGTGCACATTTTAAGAAATATGAACAAATAAGAATATTTTTATTTGAATATTATATACAAGGGGAGACCCTAAAAGAACCCAGAATTATCTTTTGAAGGGTAGGCTGTTTGCAGTACACTTGGAATTTTAAAGCTATAAGTGTACATGAACTTATTGAGCAAAGTAACCACTAGAAAATTGTTTTATGACACAAAAGTCATCATCTTACACCATGGAAATTGTCATAATATTTTCACCAAAAGAGAAGCCTCAGGATCAAACAGTCAACCAAAGTTTTTATCTAGAAGTTTTGAGAAGGCTGTGTCATGATTTGTAGAAGAAACATCCAAGAGTTGTGGCAAACAGGTGACTGGTTCTTCCACCATGACAACACACCTGACCACACTGCGCATAAGGCATAAGGTGTTCAGCAGTTTTGACCAAAAACAGCATGACTTCCATGCCCCCACTATCCCTATTCATCTGATCTGGCCCAAGCGACTTTTTTTTTGTTTCCCCAGATGAAAAACATCCTCAAAGGGAAATGCTTTGACATGTAGAAGAGGCGAAACAAACAAAAAGGTAGAAGAAAACGGCAGAAGCAATAAAAAGGCATCAGAATTGATGAGTTCAGAAACTGTTTTGAGCAGTGGAGAAAGCATCTTGATAGGTGTATTTCATCAAACAGAGAGGACTTTGAAGGTGAAGTTTAAACATGTAAAGAATAAATACACACGTTTTAAACAAATTGCGGAGTTTTGGGGGACCCCTTATATGCTTCTCCTATGACATAAACCTTTGTTGATTTTGAGCTTCGGCAGCAGTACAAAAGCTCTTATGATGAAGAAAGAACAGGACATGTACCAAAGTATATTTAGATAGTCATGTTGAAGTAGTGAGGAGTGGATAATGTATAATGATAGCACGTCTTATGCCTTTAATGTGCCATCCTTGTGTTTCTAAGGGGCTCTTAAGAGAACACACATTAAACAGGATGTTAATATTAGCACTTTCTGTCTGGAAAGTTTCTAGATTGGTTCTTCTGGATACCTAGATACCTTGTGAGAGTCTGCATTTGAGTGACATAGTGCTTGTATCTCACTTAGCAGAGAAAATTTCTTTTAGTTTCTTTTAGTTTATGTCCATTGCCTTCTTTAGGAACGATCTTAAAAGCTTAGAAAGGAAAGCTATTATCATTTATCTATCATATTTTAATAGATTTTAATGGGCTCTTTATCCCTACCAAAGCACAAACTGTTTAACCTAAAATATCATTCTTAACTTTGATTATGTTGCAATTCACTCACAGACCTTAATGCTGTGGCTTCAAGGTCTTAGGTTTCTGGGAAATGAAAGGAAGCTGGGAAACAATTGAAAGGAGACAGAATAATTGGTCTAGCAGTATGGACAGGTGGTCTCTTAGGAGTATGTTAAGCAAGTGGCGTTTCTGAAAAGCCATAGCAAATTTGAGCTTGATAGTTATTGGCAGTGTACTCTAGCAGTTTGAATTAGTTGGTGTTCTCTAGAGAAAAGAAACAGTAGAATCCCTCTCTCTCTCTGTACCTATCTACTAGCTATCTTCTATCATCTCTATCTATCCATCTATCTAATCTATCATCATCTACACACACACACACACACACACACACACACACACACACTATTTATTATGAGGAATTGACTCACAGGTTTATGGAGGCTGACAAGTCAAGTTGGAGACCCAGGGAAAGCCAGTGGTGTAGTTAGTGGTGTAGTTCTATGAAGAACTTCAGTTCTATTATTATTATTATTATTATTATTAAGTTGGAGTCTCACTCTGTCACCCAGACTGGAGTGCAGTAGCATGCTCCCGGCCACCACAGCTTAGGTCTGCTGGTCTCCAGCGATCCTTCAGCCTCAGCCTTCCAAGGAGCCGGAACTGCAGGTGAGCGCTACCCAGCTAATTTTTGATTTATTGTAGAGATGAGGTCTCACCAAGTTGCCCGGGTGGGTCTTGAACCTGTGGGCTCAGGCAATTCACTCGCCTCAGCCTCCCAAAGTGCTGGGATTACAGGCTGAGCCACCGAACCTGGCCAGAACTTCAGTTTCAATGGAGGATGAGAACACAAACCTATGAACTAGTGAAAATGAAGATAGTTGTATACAGGTATCTAAAATGGAGAAGCAGATTGGGAATTTATTCAAGGACTGCCAAAGAAAAGATATGATACAGAGAGAACATGATTGAAGTTCAGGACTCATTCCAGGTATATTGGGTCTAAATTGGCAAGGTGAATTTTGAACTCCACTGAATAAAACCTGTTGGAGTTTGGTGTGCTAATAGCATGCTTGCTTTGGTCTGGAGTCTCAAAAACTTTTTCTGTGTTTAAAATGGAGTAATTCCTGATGGACTTACCAAATAGTCCTGGCTATTAACTGAATGTCCAACTAGACAGAGTGCTTTAGTGTTAATCGTTTAAAATTATTCCAAACTGTCAAAAATAACTGTTATAAAATTATAATAATTTTTCCCCTGACAGAACCTAGAGCATAAGAGCAATTAGTTTGGTAGGACATTTTTTTTAGTCTAGGATAGTTTTGTGGAAGTATAGCTCATATACCCTATTGATAGTAAATTTACTTAGTGTTATCACTATCTCATTAATATTTAAACTCTCTTAAAGTATCTAGACAGTGTCTGTTACATAGCTGTATTAATTAATAATAAATATTTTAAACTCCAAGCTTTAGACTGCATTTGAAAAATACTTAGAAACATACTTGTAAGTTTCTGGCTTTATTGAAAGACATTTTGAAATACCAATAGATACAGTGATTCACATCTTTGGGGAGACTTGGCAACATTTTCTTTAAACTCAAGAATCAGAAAACAAGGGTGTCTGAGAAGCTCAAATATATGTTTAAAAAAAATCAATCCACTGAAGCTTATATAATTAAATAAGAAAGGCCAACGCACTCATTTGAAGGCTATTTGTTTTTCTAATTTTTATATATGAACTACGGTAAAATATTTTAAATGAATTGGAAGAAGGTAGAAGAAAGACCATAGGAAAGAACATAGAAAAATGGAAATAATAGCAAGAACTGGTTGATATCAAGGGTTGAAAAATAAACAAAATATAAAGAAAAAATATGAAACCTAAAATATACAAATACTGGGGTCATTTTGGGAAGGTGTCAATAACCCTCCATTTTTCAAAATGCCTGGAAAGCACCACAATATCCACTAAATATTAATGGATAACCATAGTGATGCCTTATTTTGCAAAGAAATGTTATTTGGGATCCTGATTATTTTAATAGTGGTTAAAAGTAACCATCATTGTATATAAAATGATATCTAAAGAGAGAAATATTATTTTTATTTTTTCTAACAAAAATAAGTCAGTGGTAAGTTTGAAACCAATTTTTAAAAAACATAACCTTAAGAAGAACTTTTACACTTTACTTAAAAGATAAAATAGAAACTCTTCAAGGAATTTGCCAATTTAGAAAATACTCATTTTCAGGGATTTGTGGATAAAGCCTTACACTACTTAGAATATTATAAGAAACATTTTGCTAATGTAAAACATATAAAACAGGTTTATAGAGCTGAAGATTGGTTCTTGCTTCAGAAAGCACACTATGGCAATAATACGCTTTTAAAAATGTCTTCTAGAGCCGGGCTCGGTGGCTCAACCTGTAATCCCGCGCCTTTGGGAGGCTGAGGTGAGTGGATTGCCTGAACCCGCGGGTTCGAGACCCACCTGGGCAGCGAGACCTCATCTCTACAATAAATCAAAAAATCAGCTGGGCGTGGTAGCGCATGCCTGAAATTCCGGCTACTTGGAAGGCTGAGGTGGAAGGATCGCCGGAGCCCAGCAGGTCGAGGCTGCAGTGGCCGGGAGCGGCCACTGCACTCCAGTCTGGGCGACAGAGTGAGACTCCAACTAAAAAAAAAAAATGTCTTCTAGGATTTATCAAAGATCTACTGGTTAGTTCAGTTGCTTAAAGCATGACACAAATGACGCCATGAGTTGTCTCAGGATCAAGTCACATAAAAAAGGGTGTGCTCTAAAAATTGGATTGTACATGGGAGTGAGAAAGACAAGGTCCATGAAAAGTGTTTCAAGAAGTAAGTTTGATATTAAAGGGGCTCCAACAATTCTGGAATTTGGAGTCTAGATTCTTGAGCTATCCAGAAGAACTGAGACAAGAGTCATGGCCCACAGAGTAAGCCATAAGGGTTCAAGTCTGTCTTATTTTGCAGAGAAATATTATTTGGGACCCTTATCACTTTAAAAGTGGTTACAAGTAACTATCATTGTATATAAAATGATATTTAGAGACAGATATATTGTTTTTATTTCATCTTTCAAACTAAAAGATGAAAATGACTCTATATCATAAATAAGTAGGCTTATCTAAAAATATAAATGAGGAAGGATCACTATATAAAGACTCAGTTTTACCCTTTATCTTCTGTTGTAAAATGATTTCAATTCTATCCCAATATTTTGCTGCATTATTTTTATAAAGAAATTTAACTTTAGTATAGACTGTATTATCACTTTCCATTGGCTTGGCTGCAAAACATAAACAGACAATAAATTATGCTTTCCCTACTGAGCCTCTATCACTCTTAGTGGAATTATTCCATCCCTTGCTAATGGAGCTCCTGGCAACTATTGTGTACCTCCCGGGGAAGCAGAAATGGCACTTTCTGTACATAGTGGAACAGTGTATTAAGATTCCAGGAAACTGAGTTTGTATTCTATATATACCATTTGCCAGTTCCTTGACTATAGCAAGCTGTTTGCCTTCTCCAAATCTAAGTTTCCTTACCTCTAAAATGAGGTTGATAATCTTATTTACTGTTTTTTTCTAAACATCATAATAGATGGTAACCATTGTATTGATAACAGATATGGAGGTATTTTGAAAATCTCTAAGTGCTGTGCTAAAATTTTTTATAAATATAAATATATCTATTTATTATATATCCACTATGGACTCTGTCGGAAACACCAATGGAAAATAACAAAATGAAAGTAGTTGGTAAAATGAAGGGATAGTTTATTATTGTGGCTTTCTTTTTAAAATGGAAGCAAAATTGGCAACAGTGGGCCAGTTGTCTTTTACCTGTTGGAAATCACAACAGAGAGCAAAATCTCTGGATTGAATTTACTTTATTCATAATTTTGCCTTGAAGATGAAAATATGCAAGTCAGAGATTTATTTATTTTTTTTTAAAATTAAAGTAGTCTTTATTTCAGTAAATGACTAAACAAAAGAATTTCATAGCTCAAGGGAAACTGCATAGGCCAGGAGTGAGGAAGTATTCATTCTGGTTCCTTGTTTCACATGTTGTATAAGCAAGACATTTTAAAAGGGATGCAACTGCTACTGACTTGATGGAATGCGTATTCTGTTATCCTGTTTCTATGCCTTCTCACTTCTTCCTACGCATTTCTTTGTATTTGTATATCTGAAAATCCACAACAACCCCAGAGCCTTATGTAACTCAAGAAACATTCTGAAAACATCCACTTTCAACCCTTTATAACACTCATGAACAAAAGTAGAAACCATGGTCAAAATTCAGGATTTTCTTAGGAACTATGGCATCTCATGATTTTAATTATTTTTTCTAGAATAATTCTAAATAAGTTGATTAACTGAATTTTAATATCAGTTCTCATCACTGTGTTTTCAGGTGTACATGTGTTTTAAGGTATAGCTCCCTTTTGGGGCCATAATTGTATTGTTTTATATCCTTTGCAGAGTATTAAGCCATTAGTAATTGCATGTCAATTTATTAAGTATTCTCACTTCTTCTGCCTCTATGTTTCTCATGGGTGCAATGCTAAATTTTTCTTGTCTCATCTGTAGGCACAAGCCCTTCTTTTTTTAGGGAATGAACAAGGACATATCATATTACTCTGTTTATTTTAAAGATTTTTTTTCAAACCATGGATGTCAGTCTGAACTTTTCTCCTGGGTCAAATAATAATCTAAAACCAAACCTAATATGGACATATGGATTCTTATTCATATGGACTCTCATTCGAGTTGTATGATCCTCATTATCACTGAAAACATGAACTGAAAAAATTATTTTAATTTTACCTTTTCTTGACTCACAAAATAATTTTTAGTTTTCTATGACAAATGTCTGCCAGTCTTTGCCACAAACAGTTTTTCTTTCCATTGCTGAGCCTTTCATTAATTCATTCATTTAGCAAATATGTATTAGTCTAGACAATATGACAAGTTTTAGGTGCATGAGCTGAATCAGCATATATGATACAAGTTTCCTGCTCTCATGCTGTTTATATTCCAGGAGAAGAGACAGAAGAACAAGACATATAAGATAACAAGATAAACTAGAAAACAAAGAAGATAATCTTCAAGGTAAGTGCTCTAGAGAAAATTGAGCAGTGACTGAAGGGTAGAGGTGGGTGAGAACATTATATACAACTTCAGGGAAGTGAGACATTCATGACACGAAGGAGCAAGTTATGGTAAGATGCGGAGGAGGAATGTTCCAGGGAGAAAGAGCTCCAAGGGCAAAGGCCCTGACCAACATGGCCTCCATATTCCCCTCAGCTTTGTCAAACTGTAGACAGGTTTCTTCCTGACTCCTTTTACTTAGAGCCTCTGCTTTAGAAAACTTGGAGATTAAATTCTCACTCTGCCCCTTTGAAGTGTATATAAGTCTTTTAAAGCCTCTTGACAGTTTTATAACTCAAGAATTATCTTTCATGAGAAACTGAAAGCCAAATATTTGAAGTATAACCATCAAAGGAGTCAGCACCTTTATCTCTTTAGTTTCTGTGAAGTTAATTTCTAACTTCACCTTGCTCCAAGTCCTAAACCTACCTCCTGCCATAAAGATATGGGAAGATTCTCTTCTGAGAGGTGTCTATTCATATCTTTTGCCCACTTTTTAATAGGGCTGTTTTGGTTTTTTTTTAATTTTTGGCACATTTGAATTCCTTATAGATCCTAAATATTAGGCTTTTGTCAGATATACAGTTAGCAAATATTTTTACCCAGTCTGTGGGCTGTCACCTCCACAGGGATGATGGTTTATTTTGCTTTGCAGAAGTTTTTTGGTTTGATAAGGTCCCACTTGTCTATTTTATCTCTTATGGCATAGGTACTTGGGGCTTTCATCAGGAATTGGTTGCCAGTTCCATTTTTCTATAAGGGTGTCTCCTGCATTTTCTAATGTTCTTATAGTTGGAGGTTTTACGTTTAGGTCTTTGATTCATTTAGAGTTGATTTTTGTGTATGGTGATAGGTTGGGGTCTTGTTTTAATCTTCTGCATGTGGTCATATGATCAGCCAACAGATACATAGAAATATGCTCAGTCTCACTAATCATAAAAGAAATGCAAATTAAAACCACACTGAGATACCACCTAACTCCAGTCAGGATAGTCATCATTAATAACTCAAAAAACAACAGATGCTGGAGAGGATGTTGGGAAAAAGGAATACTCCTACACTATTCGTGGGAGTGTAAACTAGTATAACCTCTGTGGAAAACAGTGTGGTGATTCTTACAAGATCTAAAAATTGACCTTCCATATGACCCAGCCCATATGGGAATATGCTGGGAGGAACTCAAATAATTCTGCAAAAAAGATACCTGAGCACACATGTTTATTGCAGCATTATTCACAATAGCAAAAACATGGAACCAACCGTGCTGCCCATCAAAAGTAGACTAGATTAAAAGCATGTGGTACATATACATGATGGAATATTATACAGCTATAAAGAAGGACAAAATTATGAACTTCACAGCAATTTGGATGGACTTAGAATCTATAATACTGAGTGATCTATTACAGAAACAAAGAACTGAGTGCCACATGCTCTCACTCGTAAGCGGACCTTGAACAATGATCATAATACTATAGGAAAGTGATTGACAGTAGTGGGACACTGCCAATGGAGGGAGGGGTTGCACTTCATCAATAAGGGTACCTGATCTCAAGAAGTGGGGACCAAAGTCAGGCCCAAACTTTACCCGTACAATGATCATTTGTATGCCTAATCCTGAATGGTACCTCACATTTTTAAGACAAACAAACAAACAAACAAACAAATAAATAAGAAGATTTATTTTTCCTTTGAGAAAAACTAGCTAGCATAGATGGCCTAAGTATTTTCTTTCTCATCACAGCTTTCAAAAACCCTATTGCTCTTTGCTTCAGCAAAGTAGGGTTAAGACTTAGCTTTGGCCTTTCTCCCCTATTGCAAGATCCTTAAACAGAGTCTTTCTTGCCGCTTAATTTTGTTCAGTTGAGTTTTTGCTTTGATAACTCTGGGGTGGAAACAACTTTAGCATGTTTATTGGAAGAATGATAGCGGGTCAGTGTGGATACAAGGTTGTTAGTGACCATGAGGGTGTGAGGTGAAATCAGAGGAAAAGGCAGAGGCCAGATTAGGTGGGGTCATGTATATATAATGATAAGTTTGGGCTTCTACTGAATCTGTCGCCCAAGTGGTGAGTGTGTTACCCAGTGAATAGTTTTTCATCCCTTACCGTCCTCCCTGCTGGCCCTGTGTAAGTGCCTCAGTATCTGTTTGTCCCATCCTTGTGCCTGTGTGTAATACATACTTTTAAAATGGAATTATATTAATTTAACTATAAGCTTATTAAGGGAAGAATCTGGGTAGTATTTCCTGCTAAATTTTCATAATCTAGCACAATGGAGATATATAATAGGTGACAAATAATTATTTAATATTTAATGCAAATAGAGATATAAGATTTTCTCTCGGTCACAAAGAAACAAACGCATTTGTTTCTTTGTGACCGAGAGAAAATCTTATATCTCTGTTTCTCATTGTCTTTCTTTTCTCTCCTTGAAGCCCCTTCTTCCAGAGGCTGGGTTTCAACATGGCACGCATACACTCACACACACACACACACACACACACGCACACACTCTCATGCACACACATTTTCTGATGTAGACTGCCTGCCCACATAAGTTACCCAGGTAGGTAGGAACGAGATTACAGTGGGCCTTATAGGACATGGTAGGGTGTATGGATGTTATTTCTAAATGTAGTGAGTGGAAGGATCCTGAAAAGATGGTAACTAAACTATACCATTTCTTTATTCCATTCCCCACTTTCAATATGTCTGCCTCTTCTTGGGCCACGTGAAATTGGAGTCAAGGAAGTGATAAGGAACTTTGTCTCCCATGGGCCAGGCAAGAACCTAGAACACTCTGAGAGCCCTGTGCAAAGAAAGAATCAGAGCAGGCCCAGGGAAGAGCTTCACCAACAGAGGTTTGTGGACATCTGGGAATAAAGTTGACACTGGTCCAAGGGAGTGACTTTCTGTGGCGATAGACGCGAATAAGCAGCTGCGAAGGGGAGGCTGAAGTCTTCTTGCTTCTGAGGTTAGGCTCATACAGAGAGCAGAAAATGGGGGCTGGAAGACTTCCCTCTAGGGCTTTGGTATGAAGGGGCAGAAACCTGCTGCATTATCTTCAGTCTACAAAACCTAAGAACACCTCACCTTCCATCTTGTGGAACTGCCTCCAATAACAAAACCATGGCTCCAATAAGCCAACAAAGAAAATGATCACACAAACAAGGGAGCCCAGCAGACAGAGAGAAAGTAAAATAGATTATGTGTTCAGCAAAACAGAATTTCTGGAGGAAACAGCAACCTGAAAAATGGTAGAAAAGCGCACGTAAACTATTCGTTTTTATGTATTAGTTTTGTACTTGGCTACCTTATAAAATTCTATTGCTTCTGGTTATTTCTCAGTCAAATTTCTTGACTGTTTTGACTGTATATTACTTCCATTTTTTTCTTATTGCGTTGATGTGAACCTCTAGTAGAATGTTTGATTCAGTCTTTGATTTAATTTATAGGATCTTCTTGCCTGTGGAAATAATGAAGTGCATTAATTAATTAATTACCCACATATGGCTTATATCCTTTACTGACTCTGATTTGGGGTTCATTCAAATTTCTGTTGGGGGAATTTGTTTTTTTAGAAGATCACATTTTATCCCTGAGGTGTAAATTTCTCAGCAACCATGCTGCTGAGATTTTACTCTTAATTAGATCTTTAGTTTTTATCTTCCCAAAACTCCTCACTCTTTTAATCTATTGGTGGCAACATTTCTGTCATTGTAAGGTACATTTCAGTGTGATTTGAGGAGATAGTAAAGGATAAATGTTTGGTTTTAAAAAGTAATCTTAACTTGGAAGTAAGGCTACAAGCACTTTACTAAAATAATTAATACAATTTGGTGACTGATTAGATAATGGAGAAGGAGGGGGGTCAAACATGATTTTAAAATATAATGACTAGGTAATTGAGAAAATGGAACTACCACAAATTGAAACTAGGGGAAGAGACTAGACTGGTGCCCCAAAAAGATCCCTGCTAAATGATGCTGTTACTTTTTATAAATAAGTTTCAATATGAACTTAGACATCTAGCATATAATAGTTGTTTAATAAAGGTATGAATAGATGAATAATATAAAACTGTTACTGATATGGCACTAATCTCTGGATTGAATAATGGCAGAACCTATAATGCTTTTAGTTGTCCTCTTTTCCAAAGACTGGCTGTTTATATTGTGTTCTTATATTCCTAAATTTTTTTGTATCCCTTTCTACATTGTATTAATAGTCTCAAACCTTACAATAGTTTAAAAAATAAACACATACCTTAAATAATACCTACCAAGGCCTGCCATTCTTAGAAAGAATAGTAACTTTATGCTAAGTGTGTTTCAAGATGCTGTAAGATGGAGTTCAGGCATTTTTCCAATAACACTGTTACAGTCACTATTTTTCAAGAAGCTCGGTCTCTTGGTAGACTCTGTAGGTAAAGGTTGTTTGATAGTTGATCTGTAAATTCAATGCTAAGTCTCAGGAACCCACTTACTGAGCAGAGACTTGAGCAAGGATTTGAGACTAATTTCTTTTCCAGAATTAAGGAAGATCAAGATTGAGAATTCAAATGACACACATACCACAGCCCTAAATCTAGCTCTTTAATATCAGATGAACCTCATTTTTCTTTCCCCCAGCTTCCTCATTTCACCCCATTTTCCTTTTTTTCTTCCCCTTGAAGAAAAATTCACAAAATATCACCCAAGTCACCACTAGACAAGTATGTGTAGAGGAGATTCTGGATTATGTTGATGGAAAAATCATGAAAAAAATGAACCCAACATGGGGATGTTACTGTCAAATTATGATCATTTATAATATTAACATCATCTTTATGGGTGGAAATGGGTCATTACAACACAGCAAATGCAGGACACCTAAAGGTACCAATCAATGCAGGTTTTTAATAAGAAAAGTAGTCTTATTAAAGCTCAAATGTATGGTTATATTGAAAAACTACATAAAAAATACAAGATCAGTCATATGTCTGACTGAGAAAAGAAAATAAGAGATTGTCCTTTGAAAAATTTTGGAGTAAAGTACAAGTTCTAAAGACCAACAAAAATAACTATATGAGAGAAGAGGTCCAGAAGTAGTTGGAGTCACTTTTCTCTAGAAGTTCTTATCTCTAAAACACCAAATTTTAGTGTAGTAACACTATAGTATTGTTTAAGGTATTATTTTATAATTAATTTGTATCAAAACAAGCCATGTCTTTAAAATTCCGCCTTCAAATCAGCTTTTCTAATATCCAAAACTTTTTATTCGTGGTGGTGTTATATTGTTAAATTATACCATTAAACATGTGACAAAGGATTATAAATTGATGTATTATTGTAGAAGCAGGAAATACTACCTCCATGACAAATGGCTTACAAGTGGATACAAAGATAGCCACACATGTTTACTAGCTTGGACTTCACAGATAGGGAGTAAAAGTTGGGTCTGTGATCCTTTAGCTATTTCATGGTGACTTCCATGTATGCAGATATCCTGACCATTTAGGATGTATTTCTTCTATCCTTGCTTTCTAACTGTAGTAATCTAGTGATCTAGTCCATTAGTAATTTTTATAAGTTGTTTTCATATCACTTGAAATATAAATAATAACTCTGTAATGTTTGTTGCATTTTTTAAAAACCTTGGATCTTCTTAATTCCTTCATGGCTAGAAACTTGATGCATGATAATTTCCATTTAATATGTCAGCTAAGTATTTTGTTTTAACTGTAGCCTGGATCAGAGAATACAGTAATTGTTTTTAACTTTTGGACTATCTTGGAATTTATATTTGTTTTCTGATTCATTTAGAGCAGCATGAAACTAAACAAACACTAAAATAATTTATATTCAAACTGAAACCCTGCTAAACGTACTAGATGAAACAGGAGACTTGAATATTGTCATTTATTTTATTACCTTCTAACATTCTTTATTTGTAAGTCTGAAGGATTCCATAGATAACCTGTTATCTAATGGGCTGCCCCAAAGAGAGGCATATCCATAAAGATGCATATGCTTTTGTCAGGTTCAGGTTAGCTTAGTGAAACGTTTGACAAATGCCCGTGTTGGACAGAGACCTAAGATGCTTCCTGCTCTTGACACTCTGGTAAGTGGTTTGATTTATAATCTTGGCTGGTATGCTTTATACAGGTAATCTTAAGTGCTTTACATATATCAGGTATCACTCTGGGCATCTATAACCCAATACACATATCTGGAAGCCACAGTGGATTTGATTAATTAAAGATTTTGGAATGTTTGACTGGCCTGTGAAAATTTATGTAATATGAAGAATGCTCAAAATTTTATAATGTCTGTATTGCTTTAATTATAGGACAATAAACCATAAAGAAAAGTGGATGTATACTTGCAGTATGACTTTGGATAATTAACATCTTAGTGCCTCAATTTCCTCATATAAAAAATGAGTACGTGTAAGGATTAATACATAAAGTGCTTAGACCAGTAGGAACAATTAATTATTGTAATTAATGTACTAACATACTTTTTTTTTTTTAGAATTTCTATTTACCTTAATTGGGCACCGTAGCTGCTAGAGAACCCCCCCGAAGTAGGAAACAATATAGAAATTTCTTCTGGAGTTGCTCATTGGAAAATCACATATCTGAAATAGAAAAATGTTCCCTATAAAGGATTATCTCCTGTAATAAAAAAACCTGTCAGAGTAAAGTAGCATCTCTATTTATTCAATTTCTTTTCTGTTTTTAAAGTGAATCAATCACGAGTTACTTCACGAAAATCAGAAGAAAAATAGGCTGTTGGTATAACAATGACTAACAGATCAGCTTGTCTAATGATTCACAGTTCCATTTGGCGGATGTAATTATCACCAGTGGGGTACCAATGCCTGTTGTATTTATGGTAAAAGCTACAATAAATGGAGCATCATTGTATCCAACAAAAATAGAGGGGCAAGTAAAAGCACTCTGAAGCATGTAAGTGGAAACAGTATGAGAAGTATCTGGTGATTGTTTTAATACAGGTGAGTTGGAAACTAGGAATAAGGGCGGTTAAAGGAGTCTTCAGTCAGATGTCAGGACTGGTGACTGATCTATCAGAATGATATGTTAATTGATCAGACTAAGAGGTTTAGACTATTCATTTGTTAAGGAACAAAGGCTAATTGATGTGAATGAATTGGTCTGAATTTATAACAAAAGGAATGCTTTTCTTAGTGTGGGTACACTTTGAACTGTTTTAAAATTATATATTAGCTTTGTTATATACTTACAGTTTATTAAGACATTAATGATGCTCCTATTTTAGGTAATTTTTTTGGACTATCTTTTTTAGGGCCACTTAATAATATAATTTATGCTAAGATCATGACACATTTCATCTTATGGAATGCTTGTAACAATCCTGTGATATAAGTATTTGTCATCTCATTTTTAGGTGGAGAAACTGAGTTATGGAAAAATTAAGTGACTTGAATAAGGTCATACAGTCTGTAAATTAATAAATTTAGAATTAAACAAGGATTTTGAGCCCAAAGTCTATGTATTAACCATTGTGTTATATTTCTTCCTTGTCATGTCTTTTATCATAAAGCTAAACTAAAAGTGGGGATTTTTCTGTCTCCACTTTCTGTGTGCTAACTCTTATTATAGGGATAGTTCTAAAGATGTCCTGTCAGGAAGCTGCTTGGAGGAGTTGAAGGTAATGATGCCATCACTGCTCTTGGCAGGATTTGATTTGGTTGATAGAGTTGCTTGAGGTAATTAGATTGGTATCTGTCATAACGGAGGCTTATGTCAAAAGCACAGTGAAGACTATTAAGGAAGGTAAAGGTTAATTTAACACTTAAGCAAGTGTTTCTCAATCTCTACATTGAGAAGCTGTGAGATCATCTTTATTTGGGGCCATGTTCTCTCTCTTAGATTGACCATTCCTTTTCCTTGAAGGATTGTTGTTTCAGGAGCAGAAACAGCTTGGCCTTAGTCATGTGTCTTGGAGGTTGGATATATATTTTTTCACTTAACTTAACTCATTTGAAATATAATTGACTATCTCTCATATGTCAGTCATTTCTTAGATGTTTTTGAAATGAGTCCCTGTTTTATTTATATATATATATACATATATATATATGTATATATATATATATATATATATTTATGCTGCATATTTTCTAACTAACTTTCTGAAAGGGCTGACTGTTCTAGAATTTAGGTAGTGGTAAGAAATTATTTCCAACTTGGAAGGTGATTTCTAGAAATTTAGCATTTCTAGGAGCATAGCATTTAAAAGACAATGCATAAACAATCAGCTTATCAAAGATACTCTCTTTTTCCTTAGGTCTCTTGTGAATATGGTTTTTCAAACTTGCTGTCGTAGTCAATGTTGTTGACTTTAAAGCTGATAGTAAAAAGATGTCCTTCTTAGAAGAAGACAAAATAAAAAATAGTTATTACTTTGCTCATTATGCAACAACTTTCTTTTTCAAGAAAAAGAGAATACGCTGATAAAACTTCAGGTTACTGATGTTTAAATAGTTTTGATGCAGCTGGGCTGGGTGGCTCAGCCTGTAATCCCAGCGCTTTGGGAAGCTAAGGTGAGTGGATTGCCTCAGCCCGCGGGTTTGAGACCCACCTGGGCAACTTGGCAAGACCTCATCTCTACAATAAATAAAAAACTAGCCGGGCGTGGTACCGCGCGCCTGTAGTTCCAACTACTTGGAAGGCTGAGGCAGAAGGATCACTGGAACCCAGCTGGTCGAGGCTGCGGTGGCTGGGAACAGCCACTGCACTCCAGTCTGGGCGATGGAGTGAGACTCCAAATCAAAAAAAAAAAAAATAGTTTTGATGCTTAGTGATTGTTGAAATAGCTTCAACAGAGGAATGGTAATTAAGTTATATGCTCAAGACTCTTCCTTCCTTCTTTCCTACCTTCCTTCCTTCCTTCCTTTTTTTCTTTTTTTCTTTCTTTTTTTGAGTCAGGATCTCACTCTTCTGCAGTGGCATGGCAATGGCTCACTACAGCCTCCAACTTCTGGGCTCAAGCGATCTACCTGCCTCCACCTACGAGAGTGCTGAGATTACAAGTGTGAGCCACTGTGCCTGGTTTGTATTCAGAATTTTTAATATAACATTTTAATATGCCATGTTTGAACAATCTGGAAAAAGATATGTTACTATGAGAAGAAATTACATTAAAGTACAGATAATTATCTTAGATTTTGTGATCATCACAGATTAGGTTTAGAAAAATAGGAAAATAGGAAATTATCTAGGAAATTAAAATGAATAAAGGAAAAAGTAAAATGCTTGACTTATATGTACTGCACATTAAATAAACAGAACAAATACATGAAACCTATAATGCAAAGGAAAAATAATACAAAAGAAATAACATGAGGGCTAGGTTGGACTGTATTGTTTAAACATATCTCAGGTAGTAGAAAAAAAAATTCTTTCTTGTAAAATTTTCAGGTCCCATTGTATTCTTCCACTCTGTAGGTGAAGAGGGCACAATGAAAGAGGAAGAGAGAAGGGAAAGAATGGCAGTGAGAAAGAGAAGAAAGAAAAAAGAGAGAGAAACATAGGGGAGTAAAAGTGTTTTGTAACATTCTGAAAAAATTATATCAGTGGCTGCAGTTAATTATTTGGAAAATTCTTCCATGTCTACTTACAAATAATCAAAGAAACAAAGTAAAATGTGATCACCGTTTTCTTGAATTAAATGAACGAAGGTGATAAAAATAATATCTGACTACTCTTTTAGTCTTCCAGTGACAATGCTAATTGGCTCCCATTTTTGGAGTACAATTGGTCATGTTATCAAGAGCCTGAAATATATTCTCATCTTTTCATTCCATGATTCCTCTTTTTGTAACTTATTCTCACTATAATGACTTCCACACAAATCTATGTATAAAAATGAACTGTTCTAAATAACATATAAAAGGTAGAAACAACCCTAAGTTAGGAAAGGGCTTAAAGCAGAAAACTAACAAAATAAATTATAGTCTACTCATGAAATGTAATATTACATTATCACTAAACTTGAATATTATATTATCACTAAATTGAATAATAATAATTTTACCAACATTCAATCTATAGATACACAAATATCCATCACTTATTGTTTCACCTTTTTATTTGTCTATAAGGTGATATAAAAGTGATTCTGGTATATAATAATTTGTCTAATAGAAAACATTGTTTGACTTCAAGGTTTTCTCTAACATAAATTTCCTAGAATGGGAGACTTATAGCCTTTAGGAGATGGAAAAGACTTTGCAAATCACTCATGCCAGTTTACTGATTTCAAATAAGGGGAAACTGTAGGACTGTGTTTTCACTTTGGGACATTTCAAATTTAGAGAAGATAGGCATTTAAGATAGAGATTTCTCCCTTCATTAATAGGTTGGGTTTACAGTTAGGATCAATATTCTTCCTTTCTGATCTCCAGAAGGAAAGTTAAACCACATAGGCTACTTTAACTCACAACTATCACCTATCTAACTGTCAAATCAAAGATTACTGCAGTGACCTATTTGGACTCACACATGTGAAATTATGGTTAATGCATAAAAATTAAGCTTAAAGACGAATAAATTGTGTTTATTTTTAAATTCACATTTGAATTTTATAAGATTCAGATGTTCTTTCAGCTTAAAAAATGTTTTATTGATTTGTGTGTATGTGTATGTACATGTGTGTGTGCATGCGAGTGTGTGTATATTCCTAAATTCAAAAGGAAAATTAAACTTTTGTCAACATCTCAGCTTTTTTTCTTTAAAAGTATTCTCTAAAAATAACGTCAGACATTTGAATTCCGTTTTCTCCAAGTGTTATTATGTGGAATGTTAGTTGAAAAATAGACTACTTATCATTCAACAGTAATTGGGTCTTAAGTGGGAGTTAAAGTGAGAAATAGAAAAACCTGCTTTGATTTTAGCAACATGCCTTAATCTTCCATATGTGTTTTGTTTGTTCACCAAATATATGCTGAAGCCATTCAAATGTAAAAATGATTTGGTGCTAATGATCTCAAGGATTATTTAGGGATTTCAGAAACAATGGCTTGCTGGTGAGCTGTACTTTTAAAAATTATTAATTCCTTAAAAGGATGAAACCAGGGTCTGTCTACACACTCTTTCTCATATCTAACTTATAAAGCATAAGAGCAAGTTGATCAGCAGGATATAGAAGCTGTGATGAAACATTTTCACAAGAGTTTTGTTAATTAAATCAAGATAATTATCTGTAACTTAATGTGATGGAAAAGATTTCAGGATTTCTCTTATAGGTAATTAAACTAAATATTAATGTAAGTGTGTAAAGTGAATGACGATTAAAGTTGTGTCTCAGGAAGTTACACTCTTTTCAAGAGTATACTGTTCAGATGAGAATCTAGATGATAACAAGATTCAAAATAAATTAAAAACTGCCTAAAAATTTTAGTAAAAATCTGAGTTAAAAGGTTTATCAAGGCATACATTTTGCTGGAGTGCCAGGAAAGACTGCAATGTGCATGCAAATGTTTATTTTTATGTTAATTTAATTGGCTTAAGAATCAAAACATAAAAATAATTTGTCTATCTGTGTGTGCTGTGGACCAGTGAACACATTTCTTTTATTTTCATGCTAATTGCTATCTAAGCACATGGCATTGCTGATGAGAGTGCTGGGCAGCAGAATCATTCTTCATTTATTTTTATTTTATTTTATTTTATTATTTAAGTTGGAGTCTCACTCTGTCACCCAGACTGGAATGCAGTGGCTGCTCCCGGCCAACGCAGCCTCCACCTGCTGGGGCTCTGGCGATCCTTCCGCCTCAGCCTTCCAAGTAGCTGGAACTACAGGCACGTGCTACCACACCCGGCTAATTTTTTATTTATTGTGGAGATGAAATCTTGCCAAGTTGCCCAGGCGGGTCTCGAACCTGAGGGCTCAGGCAATCCACTCACCTCGGCCTCCCAAAGTGCGGGATTACAGGCTGAGCCACCGAGCCCGGCTGATTCTTCATTTATTTAGCTCATGAGGTTCTGGGACTTTTATTTTACGATAAAGGTGTAGTGAGATTACTTAGCATGTATACAACTCTTCGTCTTCAAAATGCTTTCCAAACATTAACTAATTAATTTCACACTAGTAAAACATGAGTTGTATATATATCACTCCATAAATGATAAATAATCATATGGCCCAAGTGGAAGCAAAATTTAAAACTTAGCTGTTGTGACTACGGAAGCTGCAGAGAGCCACCTGGTTTGAGAAGAACGGTGAGCCTGAAATCAGTTTTGCATATTTTTGAGAAGAGAATCACAGCTCTTCTCATTCCTTAGAATCCAGTTCCAAAAATTATGGCAATTTCTCCTCTTCAGTGAAAAACTGATGGCCCTTAAAGCTCTAATCCTCCATTAGGATGTGAATGCTTTCCAGCTTATAGCTCTTGTCTCTTCAACCATGTATCAGCCTTTCATGAATTCCTCCCTAAAATTTTTACCACCACTACTAGTGCTCATCAAAGAATGTTTGATTCTGTGCCATCCATAGGGTGTTGATTTTTTTATGTTAAAAAATATGGGTTTAGCCAACAATTTTCCAGTTTTGGATAGCATTCTGGTTTTTAGCAGCCAATTTTGATATTGATGTAAAGAATAGATAGGACACACCTTAATGTTTAGCTACATGGAAAGGAATTTTCCAGAGGCCAGAGACCACAGTAAGAAAGAATTCAGTTATTATGGGGGTGAGAAGGCTTCCTTAGGTAACAAACAGTCTTTGTTGAAGACATTCAACCTCCTTCAGTGATTAAGTAGATTCATTGTTGACCTATGGTATCTCCCTTCTTCCCAAAATGCACAGGGAAAAATAATCAGATAAGTCATTATTTGTATAATGACAACACTGATTAATGATTATATAAAAGGACATTTTTGACAAAGGCATCCATGATATCCTGGTGAATATGATAGCAAGAAATGGGTGAGTGATAATGCTATGGTTGCTTCCCAGCTTGTTAAACATCCCTAACCAAGCAGTGTGGATCAGTAATTGGATCTGAAACCTCATGAAGTTTTTGCGTTTGTTTTGATTTTTTTCTTTTTTAAATTTTGTTTTGTTTTTCAGTTGGGATCTCACTCTATAGCCCAGGCTGGAGTTCAGTGGCATGATCACAATGATCATGGCAAACAGCAGCCTCGACCTCCAGGGCTCAGGAGATCCTTCCACCTCAGCATCTCAAGTAGCTAGGAATATAGGGGTGTGCTACCGTGTCAGGCAATTTTTTTTTTTTTTGAGAGAAAAATTTTTGCCATGTTGTCCAGTCTGGTCTTGAATTCCTGGGTTCAAGCAACCCGCTAACATCGGCCTCCGAAAGTGCAGGTATTGCAGGCATAAGCCACCACGCCCAGCTTGAAGTTATTTACCACACACTTTGCCTGGACTTTGCTCTATTCAATATTTTAAGCAACAATTTAGGGAAAAAAAAGAAGAATTTTGTAGGAGTAGGTAATAGGATACACGGTAGGGACTGAAGAGAAACATGATACCTGGATAAAATATTTGGGATCCCACCATGTTGACCTATTTTGTGAGGCTTTTCTTTTTTCAGAAAGCAAACAAATGTTCAGACTAACATTTTGAAATGTTATCAGTTGTGGTTTTTAATTTCTAGCAATTCCATTTGATCCTGTGACTCTTTCCCTCAAAAAAAAAAAAATTGCCGGACATGGTAGCACACCCCTATATTCCTAGCTACTTGAGATGCTGAGGTGGAAGGATCTCCTGAGCCCTGGAGGTCGAGGCTGCTGTTTGCCATGATCATTGTGATCATGCCACTGAACTCCAGCCTGGGCTATAGAGTGAGATCCCAACTGAAAAACAAAACAAAATTTAGGTAAGGTTTGTCATAGCAAAAAATGTAAAGACAATTCCAAATAGGCACTTTAAGCATATGGAAGAACCAAGACATTAAAAGAAAAGTTTGTAGTGCAACCTCTTTGGAAGACAGTGTGGTGGTTTCTGAAAGAACTTGAAATTGATGTTCCATATGACCCAGCAATTCCCCTATGGGGAATATACCCAGAGGAACTCAAATCATTCTACAAAAAAGATACCTGCACAGGTATGCTTGTTGCAGCCCTATTCACAATAGCAAAAACATGGAACCAAACATGTTGCCCATTGAAGCTGGACTGGATTAAAAAAATGTGGTACATATATACGATGGAATATTATGCAGCCACAAAGAAGGACAAACACATGGACTTTGCAGCAACCTGGATGGATTTAGAGACAATCATACTCAGTGATCTATCACAGAAACAAAGAACAGAGTGCCATATGTTTTCACTCATAGGCGGACCTTGAACAATTATACTACTAAAAGAAAGCGATTGGCAGTAGTGGTGAACTGTCAGGGGAGCGGGGGGTGGGATAGGCAGTTGAAGGAAACTGCTAGGGGAGGGAGGGGCATACCTCATCAATAAGCGTACCTGCATAATCAACGTTTGTATACCTAACCCACCTCCCCACCCCCCCACCCCACTCCCACAGTTTCCCACTAACAAGCCTTTTCTTTTCACAATAGTTGTTCAAGGTCCACTTATGAAGGGGAACATGTGATACTCAGTTCTTTGTTTTTGTGAAAGATCACTCAGTATTATAGACTCTAAATCCATCCAGATTGCTGCGAAGTCCATGATGAAAATGTTCTTATTGTAGAATCATTTTTGCTGTTTTAAAAATTGTTCTCTTAACTCTATATCAATATAATACATACTTTCTGAATATTCATTATTTCACATATATAAAATATACTCTTATTTTAAAATCCAAGCTTATACTATAGAATTGAAAAATATGTTGTTGTTCAAAGCAATTTTCCCCACACCTGACCTGACCAGATAAAACTTCAGGGAATGGAAGAGGGAGCAGAGTGTCAGAGAAGAAAGCACTAGAGTGAGAGGTGAGAAAAGGAATAATAAAACTCAGATAAAGGTGGAGGGATATGAAAGTAGAGAGGTCTTCTGTCCCTCTTCTCATTTGGAGCTGAAAAGTGAACCTCAAAGAATTCTTTGTACCCTCACTGGGCTTAAGCCCTTGAGCAGAGAGACCTCTCTGTGTATTGAAGCAGAGGGATCAGACACAGCCTTGGTGAGTATGATGGTGATTGGAGTTATGAAAGTTAGCAGCCCATGTACTCTATGACTCTAAGCAGTGTGCAGAAATGAGTGCACCAGAAAGCTGGCTGACCAGTCTGGGGACTGTGTCAATAGCAGCATGATCAACGAGTTAGAGACAAGATGTGCATGTAGATGTCTGAGAGGTTAAGAATGGAGGGTTGATAATGCCCAGAGACCAGACAACACAACGTGCATCTCAGGAGATGACAGCGCAAAGAGATGATGACTGACAATCAGCCCCTCAGCCCAGTACCTTGGCACTGTAGAAGCTAGGTTACTTGGAACTTAGAGAAGGATAAGCGATATGGTAACTTGACTGAGAAAAATCACTATCTGTCTAACAAAACACTGAATTGGGAAAAATCTACTAAGAAAAGAGTGCATAGTTGCCGTTCTTAGGCAGAATGGTGGCTTGAAAGGGAGATGTAATTAAGAAAACTACTTTTTGAGGGACATACTTGAGATTACGGCAAGAAAATAGCATACTAGCTAGAATAGGAAATGTGAATGCGAGCTTTAAAGGAGGCAGCTTTAAAATTACTTTAAAAAGGAGCTTTCACAAAAGTTTTAGCTTTTGAACAATGAAATGTTTATAAGTATTCAAAAAACCATAGGATGCTACCTTTAAAAGAGAGTATATCAAAGAAGAATGCCATAGAAAGACATTTTATGGAAGTTATGGTTCAGTTTCCTTTTAAATTCCCTAATTTTGTGTTTTGAAAGTGTCTTCTCAGTACATCCAATATTTATGATGATGTATATTAGAACACTTTAAAAAATGAGATGTATTTTTATTCTTTGTTATTTTTTCTTTTTTTCCTTTTTATTACAACTTTTATGTCCACTTTGAAAGCTACAATTAAAAATCAACAAAATAGCCAGCCACTGGATTGAAATTAAAAAGATTAAAAATTATTTTGAAATGAATACTAGCTGAGGCAATATTATATATACAAAATAAAAACTTAAGACATTTTGATAATTATTATGAAGCAGTGTAGAATGATTGTGAAGGTAAAACATGAAGTGAATAAGGCAGAATGCAAAATTTGTTTTTTAGTATGATTTCAAACGGAGTAAGATTATGTATGCGTTTAAATTAGAACTGAAAGAGAATATGGGAAAGTGAAAATTGCTATGATTGATTACTGACAATATCGCTGATTTTAGAAAACAGTTAGTACATAGACCACTTTTGTACCCAATCCTGAATTGTACCCCACATCTTTTAAATAAAATAAAGACGGAAAAATTTAATTTCTTTCCATTATTATCATATTGCTCATATAACACTTTCTTTTCAAATGAAGGAACATTAAAAATATTTTGGCTAATTTATAGTCACTTTTAAATATTCCAGGTGAAGTTTTAAAATAAATCTCTTTTAAAAGTAAGTACAGGATATATTAGTTTTCCTATTCAGCTTTCAAATAAAAAACATTTTATAAATAGAAAGTTTATTAGCAGTAATGAAACTACAAAGAATAAAACATAAAAATATTGCAATGTTTAGAAGGTACTTAGAGAAGAAGACATTGTATTGTTCTTTTAAGCATAATAAGTAAGCCACTTGAGAAAAGATTTTCTATGCAAAAAATTTTAATTAAAATATCGATAAAACAAATTTAAGAGATAATTTTGAAATACAGGCAATTCATAATTTGAGAAATAGTACTTTGGATTTTGTTAATGGTTATGCATGTATATGCTGATTGTTGACAATTCATTTTTTAAAATTAATATTTTTATATTGATAATTCATTTTTAATAAAAGTTGTCTAACACATAAAAACTAATATTAGTCAACTTCTCTATTTTTACCTGAGAACCTGAGAATGCTTTGATGTTTTTGTTAATGTGTGATATAATTGTGTTTCTAGGAATATATGCAATTCCTTTAAGTTTCATAGTTGACTGAATTTATCTATCTACTTAATTTATTTAATATTCCACAGATATCTGCCATAAGTATTTTAACCTTTTATAACTCAGGCTCTATGCTAGGAAAAACTTTCAAAATAATATTTACTGAAGTTTAAAACAAGTACATTCTAGATTTTTTTCCCCCAAATGTACCTTGGTTTCAGAAGCCATAAAAAATGGCTGCACATAAGAAAAACTTCCCTTGGTTACAATCTTCACTAAAAATGAAAATAAGTTAAGATTTTTCTCTAATGCTATTGACTTTTTAAACTCTTCACTCATTTGTCAAGCGTTTGTTGGATATCCATTATCTGTCACGCATTATGACTGGAAATTCAAGATGAACGTCAACTACATTAATTTATTGAAACGTTAAATTATGAAAGATTTTGTGCATGTGTTGTATGATTGTGTAAATTTTATGGGAAAGTTGTTATATAAGTTGGCCATAAGGTTATATTGTTTTATATTTTTATGTCTTTTCAGTCTTAATGATCGAGTCATTCAAAACTATTGAGTTCCAGAAGAAATCTAACCTATGTTCTCTCTCTCTCTCTCTCTCTCTCTCTCTCTCTCTCTCTTCTCAGCCTGTAATCCCAGCACATTGGGAGGCTGAGGTGAATGGATTGCCTGAGCCTGTAGGTTCGACACCTGCCCCAGCAACTTGGTGAGCCCTGTCTCTACAATAAATAGAAAATTAGCTGGGCGTGGTAGCGCGCACCTATAGTTCTGGCTACTTGGAAGGCTGAGGCGAAAGGATTCCCGGAGCCCCAGCAAGTCGATGCTGGGGTGGCCATGAGCGTTGCCACTGCACTCCAGCCTGGGCAACAGAGTGAGACTTCAACTCAAAAAACAATGTTTTTTAACCTAAATAATTAAAATGCAGTATGTTAAAATGTAGAGTCCTATTGACCTTTTAAATATATATATATCAGTAATTTAAAATATTGTATACTCACATATGAGTAAATATTTTCTTTTAATTGATGGGTAACTTCAAATCTGCCCGCGATAGACATTATTTTAAAGAATACCCTCTCCTAAAGGAATTGGCGGTAGTGGGAAACTGGGGTGGTAGGGGAGAAGGGATGGGATGGTAGTTGAGGGAAACTGATAGGGGAGGGAGGAGCACACCTCATCAACAAGGGTATCTACATAGTCAACGTTTGTATACCTAACCCTGAATTGTACCTCACATCTTTAAAAAAAAAAAAAAGAATACCCTCTCCTATTAGATTATGGAACCTCTATTTCTCATTCCTGAATTTTCTTTGCCTAATTTCTTAGCTTTTTTATTTGGTTCACTTTAAAATTATTTAAAATTCTATAAATTTTAGTTTTCAAACTTAAGAACACACATAGGAGGAATATAATAAAAAATCTCTCTTTTTTGAAAGGAGGTAAAAAATCTCAATTAGAAGGCTCTTTCTCATGAGACAGATATTCATGATTCACTTAATGTTTGCTGCTGAGGAAAGTCCTACAATTATATGTCTCAATACTAGTATTTATTCCCCTCCCCCCCACCGAAACTACAAAAAACTACAAAGAACAGAAAGTTACAATCTCCTCTAGGTATCTTGAATGAGAGAAGAAGAAAAGAAAGTCTTCATTTTATTCTCATGCTATGGATAAGTTTTACTGTAAAATAGACAGCATTTCATGCAGCAATTAATGTTTTCTGAGCTAGGAACAGAACAAAAGTGAAGTTACAGGCAATTTAGATAAAACAAACTTGACAAGTCTTCCACACAGAAAAGTTTTAGAGAAAGGATTATAAAAAGTTTCAGAGTTATAGAAGGAAAAATGTCTTCTTGTTCTGGTAAATGCTACAAACCAAATGAGGATTTCTTTTTTTACTAAAATAATATAATTAGATAGACCATGCCATCTGTAGAATACTTTTAAAGTGTATTTTTTTCTAATTGGACATAGTAGGTGGAATAAACATACCTTTGGAGCTGGTGTTGATTTTTTATGATTCTATTGTTATTACTTATGATTTTGACAGGTCATTCAAGCTTATATCTTTCTCATTAAATTGCTCTGACTCTCAAAAGTATAAAGAAAGTGATATCTTTGGGATCGTAAAGAAATAAGATTACATCCTAAGCCTATTTAGGACAAACAAAACGTTAGTGAAATCACACCACAGGATGCATAAATTATCACAAGAAGAGCAAAAGGCAGGATTTTTCAGGTGGCCCATAAGGAGTATGAGTGGCACTGAGTTAGGACAGCATTAGAATATTTAGGAGTTGCAGTGAGTGTTTGATTCAGTTAACCTTGTATGCAGGGGGGAAAAAAACTATAGTAGTTTAAAAACTATACTGGAACATTACTTTTGGCTGATTCACTTAGGTCCAGAAGCTTTGACTATACGCCCATACTTTCATCCTAGTTCCACCTAAGCATCTGTTTTTTATTGCATTGATGCGTATTAAAGCTTTAGTTTTCTTTCCTGGAGAGAAGCAGGGTTTTACTGAAGGCAGTTGCCAGAGGGAGCACAGGGGATGTGTCAAACCCCTGGGACTTAATGTCAGTTCCAGAGTTAGAGGAGTCAAGGTCTAAGACAGATGAATGTTTTCTTTTATGAGGGGTTTGGTGAGATTTTTAAGGAAGAGGTGGTTAGTAAAAGCTTAATGAAATGTTTAAGAGATCTTTCTTGAGACTTTGAGCCACATCAAAATTATTTATTATGAAAAAGAATATCATGAATTTGGAGAAAAGCCAATCTTTTTGTCCCTTCCCACCATCATTTCTGAGGACTGGAAGCTCAGGAAACTGCTAGAGATAGCATTTCTAGCTTGGATGTTGAAAGATAGGTGGTCACAGTGGTGAGGCTCATGTGAATGTCTTTCATGGGCACAAGCTGTGGGCATGTGTGAGCCCAGGAAAGAAAGGAAAACAAACCAGAATGGTACAAAAAGGAGGCATATATAGTGCATCATCATCACACTGGGGGTAAGAAATAGGTCTAGCCGGTCATGACGAAGAGCTTATAGAAACTCAAAACCCATCTGATCGTCATAATTCTAAGGTTCCAACTTGAATTAGAGCCAGTGTATATTTGGTGATACAGGACATGAATACAGTGGTGCTTGAAAATCTATCAATATAATGTAGAGAAAATTATATTTAGTCTGATTCTTAGGTTGAAAACTCAGAGTTTGGAAGATAAAAATAGCATTTATATGTGAAAAAGTAAAATAATGTCAGCAATTAGTTTGGAAAGGATAAGTACACAGGCTTTAGAATCTGAGAACCTGGCTTCAAATTCAAACTTGGCAATTTACTGGCTCTGTTATCTTAGACATCTTAACTTCTCTGAACATTAGATTCTTCCTCTTAAAGTTAATAGTAACAATACCTCTTTTGAGTTTTTATGTGGGAGGTCTGATAGCTAGCAAAATGCTTCACCATATCATCTATCATAACTATCATTATTATCATTGCTTTTATTATTTCAGATCATACTTTCAATGATTATGTACTTTTTCTATAAGAAAACACTTTTCTATATATGAAATTTTACTTATTTTTTTGCTAATGAGAATTCTCTGATAATGAGAATTTTTCTCACATAGTTTTGTACCTTATTCCTTAACATGTAAGGCATATATAGTGTGCTGGGCATCTGAACAGATGGTCTCTTAAGGGAGAAGTAACAAACAGCAAGTCATGGCTCTGTAAAAATGATCTTAGGAGTTAAACAGTCAACAACATGAAGCAGATACACCTTGTATATGTGTGTGTGCACCCATTGACAAAGCAGTTGATTGAAAATAGATAAATCAATGGTTCTTTACAGTGTGAAAACAAAATCTGGGCCGCCTGATGTGGGAACCAATCTGACTAACTTGCTCAAATACATGAGTATTGTGTAGACGGCATCTCTAAAGAACATCAGGGTATTAGTCACCTTTGTTTAGTCCACTGTCACATTATTCTCTTAAATAATAGATAGTGAGAGAAGAGGGAATTTTAACTCCTGTGGTTTCTATTTTGCAAAGACAATGAAGCAGAACAATTAGCAAGGAAACGTGTAGGTTCTGAATTAAAATACACTGTATTAGCTGAAGCAAAAGTTCAAGATTGGTTAAAAAGACTAAAAACAGTGTACCCTGGAGTAATCCAGCAAATCAGCTTCCATGGGAGTATGTTAACATCACCACTACCAATAAAAATATAAATATCCTTATAAAGCTTTTTTTATCTAAAGTAAACTTCAACAGATAGATTAAATAAGTTTTGGATAATCTGTAGACTTTAATAGTAAGGTAGGTCTGAAAATGTTAATTGGCGCACTTTCGATATATTAATGTTAATGTTTAGAGAACTTATGTCTCCTTCATGAGTTCTACTCAGATGAGTTCTGTAATCATGTGACAAATCTCACCTCATAATATTGTAGGTATACTTCATTCTTACTAAAGAAAATGATCTGGAAAGCATTTTTTCCAATAAAGAAAAGCCCATTACCAGGTCTGTGTGTGCAAAAAGAGATGTTTAATGTTAACTTTATTTAATGAGAAAATGGAAATGTTGGTAACAAGAGAGTGTGAACTTTGAAACTTTCACACTTTAATTTTTTTCTGATCATGTTTTGTTTGGCACAAATTATGAAAAAGAGCTCAATACAATTTACTTATAAAAAATAGATGACCTTTATATAACTATCCAAATTTTTAGGAAAAGATGTGTCATGCTAATTATCACTAAAATTAATAGACATGTAAAGCAGGTTTTTTGAATGTATACTGTTTGTGAAATATATTACTAATTATATATTTTCTTTTTTTTTTTGAATTGCAGTCTCACTCTGTTGCCCAGACTGGAGTACAGCCGCTCCCGGCGACCGCAGCCTCGACCCGCTGGGCTCTGGCAATCCTTCCGCCTCAGCCTTCCAAGTAGCCGGAATTACAGGCGTGCGCTACCACGCCCAGCTGATTTTTTGACTTATTGTAGAGATGAGGTCTCGCTACCCAGGCGGGTCTCGAACCCGCGGGCTCAGGCAATCCACTCATCTCAGCCTCCCAAAGGCGCGGGATTACAGGCTGAGCCACCGAGCCCAGATAATTATATATTTTCAAAGCATACATTTCTACCTTCTTGAATTTTAATTTTTATCTTTTTTCTTAATCCCAAAGTTGCATGTCTTCTCTTTTGTACAATTTATTAAGATACATTTTTCTCATTTTACCCAAAGTATAAGCCTGAGAAGTAGGGAAACTTATTGCTCAAGGTTTTTGGATAAGAAAATGGAAATACCATCTGTGGCCTACATGGTCCTTCAGTAGACCAGTGAGAATGGATGAATAGTACAAATGACAGGCAAGAGATGGTGGTGATGAAAAGAGATTTGGTCTGAGTCAGAGAACCAGAAACTGAGCTGTCCTCTGCAACTTCCTACTGTGTGAGCCTGGCTGCTTTAGTGAATCTCTCTGGTCTTTAGCATAGAGTTTTTAATAATTCTTTTAAGGAAAATAGCTACTTCTTCCAGCAAGTGTGACCACTACAACATATTATGAGTTGTTGAGTTTGTTTCTTTATCTCTTCTTTTTCTAAATATGATGATATTTAAGAGTCTAGTCACTCAAGTGGTCAAAAAATATATAGAAAAAAGGCTCATCACTAATCATCAGAAAAATGAAATTTAAAGCCACAATGAGATATCATCTTACACTAGTCAGAATGGCTATTATTAAAAAGTCAAAGAACAACAGACATTAGTGTGATGTGGACAAAAGGGAACACTCATACACTATTAGTGGGATTATAAACTGATTCAACTTTCTATGGAAAATGGTATGGAGATTTCTCAAAGAACTAAAAGAACTACCATTGGACTCAGCAATCCCATTATTAGGTATCTACCCAAGGGAAAATAAATAAATATATAAAACAGATACCTGTATTTGTATGTTCTTTGTAACACTATTCACAATAGAAAAATCATGGAAACAACCTAAGTGTTCATCAATAGTTGGATAAAAGAACATATTTGTGGTACCATGGAATAGTATGCATCATTCTAAGTGAACTAACTCAGAAACAGAAAACCAAACACCACATGTTCTAATTTATATGTGGCTAAATAGCCACAAAGATGGAAATAATAGACACTTAGGACACCAAAAGGGAGCAGGCAGGGTGGGAGGAGATTAGGATTCAGAAGCTATTTGCTTATTATGGTTAGCATCTTAGACTGGGGTGGGACCTTTAAAATGACCTGATTTTAAGTCCATCAAATTGCAGACATCTTCCAAAACATTGATGTAGGTGATTATCCAGCTTCTGCTTTAAAATCTTCCATGATTGAACAAAAATTTCCCATAATAAGGAATCTCTTCCTTCAAAATACAGCTGCTTCTTATAGAAATAAACCACTAAACTCGGTGCCTGACACATGCCTGTAGTCCCACTACTTGGGAGGTTGAGGCAGGAGGATTCCTTGAGCCTGGGAGTTTAAGGCAACAGTGCACTATGATCTTGCAATAGACACTGAGCTCCGGTCTGAGCAGCATAGCAAGACTCTGTCTCTAAATTAAGAAGAAGAAGGAGGAGGAGGAAGAGGAGGAGAGGAAGAAAAAAATGAACCACCAGAAATATAAAGTGGGGGATGACTTATTTTCTCTATAGGAGATTAGTCAAATTGATTGTTCTGAAATGAAAATAACTTTTTTTTGAAAGCAGAATTTATTAAGAGGGCAGAAAAGCTCCCACAGTGGGAGGGGACCTAAATATAAACTTTTTTTTTTTTTTGAGTTGGAGTCTCACTCTGTCACCCAGACTGGAGTGCAGTGGCCGCTCCCAGCCACCGCAGCCTCGACCTGCTGGCCTCCGGCGATCCTTCCGCCTCAGACTTCCAAGTAGCTGGAACTACAGGCGCGCGCTACCATGCCCCGCTAATTTTTTTGATTTATTGTAGAGATGAGGTCTCGCCAAGTTGCCCAGGCGGGTCTCAACCCGCGGGCTCAGGCAATTCACTCACCTCTGCCTCCCAAGGCGCGGGATTACAGGCTGAGTCACCAAGCCTGGCGATAACATTTTTTTTTTTTAAAGTTTGGGGTCTCGCTCTGTTGTCCAGGCTGGAGTGCAGTGGCATGATCATGCCTCACTGCAGCCTTGACCTCCTGGGCTTATGTGATCCTTTGGCCTTTAGCCTCTAGAGCAGCTGGAACTATAAGTGTGCAACACCATGCCCAGCTAATTTTTTTTTTTTTTTTTTAATTTTTGGTAGAGTTGAGGTCTTGCTATATTGCCTAGGATGGTCTTGAACTCCTGGGCTCAATCAGTCCTCCCGCTTCAGCTTCCTAAACTGCTAAGATTACATGCATGAGCCATTGTGTGCATCCAGGACTAGGTTTTGATGTTTGGATTAAGTAGACATGTCACAAATATAAAGAGAAAAATCTATTTGGGGTCTCTCTGAACTGTTTCATCTTTAGTAAATTGGAAAAAAAAATGAAGTGAATGTATAAATTAGATCCTGTGATAGACTTAGATTCATCATCTGAAAACTTCTTAACTCCCCTTTTCCTAACCTCAGGATAATTATTACAGTTCATGACAAATGGATGCTCTGGTTGACTCATGTTTTATTTTACTGTAAAACAATATATTTTCATTAGTCTTCTAATACCTTCTCCTTTTTTTATTGTCCTGTAGTAAATGTAGTACTCTTTATCATTTCATTACATAACATGTTTTTCTTTCTTTCTTTTTTTTTTTTTTTTTTTTGAGTTGGAGTCTCACTCTGTTGCCCAGACTGGAGTGCAGTGGCCGCTCCCGGCCACCACAGCCTCGACCTGCTGGGCTCCGGCAATCCTTCCGCCTCAGCCTTCCAAGTAGCCAGAATTATAGGCATGTGCTACCACGCCTGGCTGATTTTTTGATTTATTGTAGAGATGAGGTCTCGCCTGCCCAGGCGGGTCTCGAACCCGCGGGCTCAGGCAATCCACTCACCTCAGCCTCCCAAAGGCGCGGGATTACAGGCTGAGCCACTGAGCCCGGCTACATAACATGTTTTTCAACACCACTGAGTTTCTTAAGGACAAGTACTATGTCTTATTTATCTTTGTTTCATCAGTGTCTGATGGAGAGACTGGAACATATTAGGACTCAATAAATTAATTAAATAAATAGTTTACATCTGTAGTTAAGACTGCCAATTAGTCCATAAGTAGCCAATTGTTTGTCTAAACGTTCATGGATAATTCTCCTTTCAATAGTTCTGTTCACTATTTTAAATTCAGGAGAATTCAGTGTTACTATCAAATATTCACTTTGTTTGCCATACTTTTTAAAGTTAATTAGTATGTACGCTTTAAAAGAAATTGATTAGTGTGTGTACCAAACAGGATTTTCCCTGGTACTAATAACTCTTTCTACCACTGAATTAAGGGCGCTAGAAAGTTTCCAGAATGATTTTTTTAAGGACTGAAAGTATTTATAAATCACCACTCCTCCATAAATATTCAAAATTAAAAGTTACTTAAGAGTTAGGAAAATGGAACCCACCAGGACATTAAAGAGAGAGAGAGAGAGAGAGAGAGAGAGAATCTTTTAAAATAGGTGATCTGTTTTTCAAATGTCTTTTCATAAAATATGCGTATTTTTCTAAATAACTTTTTATTGTTTTCAATAAACAATTGAATTTGTTCTGTTTCCTGCTAAATAAATACCTTCTTTTATACAGTTTTCAATATACAGGAATAAACACAAATATGTTGATGATTATTTGAGGACACACACACATAGAAATATACAAACCCATGCACAGAGACACACTGTTCTTGAGGTGCCCTCTAAATGATCAGTTTAATGCTGTCCTTACAGAGTACAGTGAGGGAGTGTCAAGCTGGATGCTTGCCCCAGTTGTAGAGCTTGATTACCAGGCAGCAGAAGGTGCCAGGCCTTTAGAGTCTAGTTGGCAGTTCTCTCTTTGCAGAACCAATTAAATAAATTGTTTGGGATTGTTCTTTAGAAATCATAACTTCCATAAATAATTAGGCAGGGAAACGATTTTAAGGGAGTTTATTTGAAACAAATGTAGCAAAGATTTATTTGTACTTTTCATCCAGAGTTGGTTACATTTTCAACTTTTTCCCTAAAAGGAAATACTTTTAATGCAAGTATGTTCACAATTTGACATCAAGAAATACAAGAAGTTTTCAGCACAATGCACAAAGTGGTTTTGATATCCAAGTGCAGGGAGTTAGCTTTTAGAAGGAGAAAGTCCTGACACATAGAGGATCATGAATAAGCAAGCTTTAGGAACAGTAGGAGCTCATAACAACTCAGTAACATTCATGACTTTATAGATTGTTGTGCCATTAAATTTTAATGGATTTTATTTAACTATATTCTCTGAAAGGGTGTGTATACGAGAGAGAGAAGAGAGGAAGAGAAAAAAATTTCCATCTCCATTTCACAATAGTTTTATTGACTTTAGGCTATTTAACCTTTCTCTTTGCAAATCAACTCTTCCTTCCTTTTTCTGACTTCCAGTTCATTCATTACTTATATTTATCTATTAAGGATCCTTGTACCCTCAGAAATAACTGCCAGTAGCAGGAAGTTGGTAGTGGAAATTCTTCATGATGATCAAATCTTCGGTTCTTAAAATTATTATCTAGTTGCTAAAAAGCTACTATGTAGTTGTAAGATACCCGAGAAGTTTGTGCCAGTGCAGATCTCAGATTTCTATGGTGTAGAGTATTTCTGTTATGTAGATGAAGAATATTTTTAATAAAAGTCATCATGGAAATAATTTATAATTCTTTTGGTCTCAGTTGAGGAGTGAGCTTTGAACTTAAATACCTACAGTTTATCAGTTAGTTCCTATGGGAGAGTTTTCTTACAGGATAATGAAGATTAGGCTATAAGACTGTAAAATGGTTTCACATTTTAAATTTTAGGACTCCACCTATAAAATATTGAGTAACCAGAAGTTTTTGTTTTTGTTTTTGTTTTGAGTTGGAGTCTCACTCTGTCGCCCAGACTGGAGTGCAGTGGCCGCTCCCGGCCACCGCAGGCTCGACCTGCTGGGCTCCAGCGATCCTTCCGCCTTAGCCTTCCAAGTAGCTGGAACTACAGGCGCGCGCTACCATGCCTGGCTAATTTTTAAAAAATTATTGTAGAGATGAGGTCTCGCCTGCCCAGGCGGGTCAGAAGTTTTAAATAAACATCTTTTTCTTGCCTCACATTGTTCTTTCCATCTTGACTGTTATTTTACCACTTCTTCCTTCACAAGTTTTTACACTTTGCTCATTTATCAGCTTCAATAAGATTTTTTTCAGAGAAGACCCCCGTGACCCCTCAGATTTGTCCAGTTTCCTCTAGCATGCACTCTCGAAGTGCCTGTTTTTCTCACTACCAGTACTTATCACAACCGAAATAAAATTGCTAACTCTGTAATTAGTGTAATGTGCTGCTTGTTTACACAGTCACAGTGCTGTGCAACATTCATTTTTTCTCTATCGAGAAAATAGAAAACCTGTAGTTATAAAGAAAGATTAAATAGTAATTGTCAAACCACAGTTAGGCAATAGGATGTTAAAATAGGACATTTCCAATTTCTTATTTCAGCTGAAAAGTAAAGCTCTGGGATTTCAGACAGGCATAACTGCATACAGATTTTGCAACAGAGATGCATTTATTGCACTAGATTCCAGTTTGTTGGGTAATCCAGTTACGGTAGGCTGTCACTCGAGTGTATACTCCTGGCTTAAATGGAAGGCCACACTGGTCTCCCCAGCTCACTATCCCCACAAGGTACCAAATCCGCCGTGAGTCTTCCTGTACCAGAGGGCCACCAGAGTCACCCTGAGGGAAACAAGATGATTGGTTACGTTATTGCAAAGCCAAGCCCATAATATTAAGGAGTTTATTTCTATGGCAGTCAGTCACGGAAGAAGTCACTTCCATTAAATCAATAAAGTCAGTCTATTTCCTTTCAAAATATTATAGCAAGTCATGGAAAAATTATTGAAATGCAAGTTGTTCCTTCAGCAAGTCTGAGAAGAAGATGAGAAGCACATTTTCCAAATTTCCCTCAGTCACTACCTAGTTGCCTCCTACTCATTTAGGCTTTGCTTCCTTCAGGAAACCTCTGACCTCCTGCTTTCTGCCTCACTTTCACCCCTTCTAGCTTTGTGCTTGATTAGTTCTTCATTGTGTCCCCATCATTGTGCCCCACACCCTGTGTGTGTCCCTGTCACTGTTTCTTTATTAGTTTATAAAAGCACATCTGTGTGCTTATTTGAGCATACTCCCACTGGTCAGCTCTTTTGGAAGCAGCCACTCCCTGTCTCTGCAACACCGAATTTATTTATGTCTCTTGTTGAGTATGTTTTTCCAGCTCTCCTGAAAGGTCCAAAAAGAGAGGGAGTATAAACCGGGCTCGGTGGCTCAGCCTGTAATCCCGCGCCTTTGGGAGGCTGAGGTGAGTGGATTGCCCGCGGGTTCGAGACCCGCCTTGGCAGGCGAGACCTCATCTCTACAATAAATCAAAAAATTAGCTGGGCGTGGTAGCGCATGCCTGTAATTCCGGCTACTTGGAAGGCTGAGGCGGAAAGATGGCCGGAGCCCAGCAGGTCGAGGCTGCGGTGGCTGGGAGCGGCCACTGCACTCCAGTCTGGGCGACAGAGTGAGACTCCATCTTAAAAAAAAAAAAAAAAAAAAAAAAAAAAGAAAGGGAGTATACTTATTCTGGATGCTGCTACACCATAAGCTTCTAGCCCACAGGAGATATTTGTTTAATGAATGAATTTCTAGAAGTTTCTCTTATCTTCCTGTGCTTGGCACCCTGCATGATGTCTGATACATAGTATATCATCCAAAAGTATTCTTTTGGTGAATACATTTATATGGCATTAAGTAAAACACTCTTTATGAGATTCCATCCAATCATAATAAGAACCAATCAATCAAAAAATGTTTATGCATATAAATAATAGGCTGAGTGCCGTGGCTCACACCTGTAATCCCAACATTTTGGGAGGCAGAGGTGAGAGGATTGCCTGAGCTCACGGGTTCGAGATCAGCCTGGGCAACATGGTGAGACCTCATCTCTACGGTAAATAATAATAAAAATAAATTAGCTGGAATTGGTGGTGTGTACCTGTAATTCCAGCTACTTGGAAGGCTGAGGCAGAAAGATCCCCTGAACCCAGCTGGTCAAGGCTGTGGTGGCCATGAGTGTGCCACTGCACTCCAGCCTGGGTGACAGAGTGAGACGCTGAATCAAAAAATAAAAAGTAAAACAAAATAAATTTGGGGAGACAAATTTAGTGTGTCTTACATACTGCATAATGCAGTCTGTGAGTTCCAAAACTAAATAGTTAGAGTTTGAATCTTCCACTTACCAACTCTGAGACCTTTTGTAAGATCACTAATAGCTCGCTGCACCTGTTTTCTCATGTGTAAATCATGTTTTTATGGGTTTAAATGGGTTTAACACATAAAGCCTGGTGTATCGTCCGTACTAGTTCAAGTCAGCTACTATTATCAAGTGTGCTTCTATAATAGTTAGCTATTTTTTGACTGCTCTTGATAGCTAGCTCTTCCATACCTGTTGAATGACAGTTCTAGATGGGGAGAAGAGTCAGTGTGTGAATCACCAATTTGCATGCCAAGTAGTGCATGGAGCTGGCCCGCACCTCCCTCTTTTAGATGACTCTTGCAAACTTCAGTTAGCCTGTTCTCAAAACTTCCTTATGATTGTGTTTTTCTGAGATTTTTTTTTAATAATGAGAAATTATTTTGCATGTTGTCTTTTCAAGAGTGGGCAAGAAAATGTTAAACCAAGAGGGACACATAATTTTTCCTTATCTTTCTGTATCTGATCGGTTTCACTGCCTGACTGCAGACATTTGAACTTCTGTCCTCTCTTCTAGACAATAGACTTGCTGAGTGCAGGGAATGTATTGTTGTGCTAACATAGTGTCTGGTGCACAGAAAATAATAAAATTTCTTTGCGTGAACGAATGTATTAATAAACAAAAGTATAAACAGAAATAAATAGGATGTCACAAGCTCTTAGGTAAAGTGCTATTTTGTTTGTTTGTTTTTTGAGGCACAAACTATGCCTCACAGTATTTCAACTGAAAATCAGTGAGGTCTAAAGTGGAACAAACAGGGAAGATATCATGATGAGTTATGGATTGTCCTGAGCTACAAGGAAGAGGAGAATTTGTTTATGTAGAAGGCAAGGGAAACTGTAAAAGAACAAAGCAAGATTAATACTTTTAACTCTCATGTAAAATTTTAAGTTCTATTAATGCTCTTAGTAGGTCTGGAATTGTCATTGTGGGGGTGTGTTGTTTATTGATTGGTGAATTCTTTGGAAAACGATTATGAAAACTGAGAATCTGTTGTGACAGGAATAGCAGTAAAAGAGAAACAAGGAGAGGAGCAATAAACCTTCACAGAGATGTCTCCACTGAAAGGAAATGAAGGATCACATAATTAACAGTATTTTGAAAATTGAAAAAAAGTCACCTACACACTTCTTGCAGTTGATAAAAAAGTTTCATTTTGGGAAGAGTGCTCATGAATTGAGGTCTTTGCATAAGCATTACTTCTTGTCCAAGTTTTAGAGACTGTAAGTGCTAAATATGAAAGTCAATAACATTTGATGCAAAATCATAAGCCTTGTCTTTATGTATACAATTTACCCAGGAAAACAGCAGCAAATTTTTCAAGAAAACAAATTTTTAAAAATGCCAGGCTAAAAAATCTTTAATTTCTAACTCTAAGTAACTATTTCTGTTAGTATATGGGTTTGGATTTAAGACATATGAATTAAATCTATTAAAAGATATAATAACTACATCAATTAAGTTTTTTTGGTTTTTTTTTTTTGAGTTGGAGTCTCATTCTGTCGCCCAGACTGGAGTGCAGTGGCTGCCCCGGCCACCGTAGCCTCGACCTGCTGGGCTCCGGCTATCCTTCGGCTCAGCCTTCCAAGTAGCCGGAATTACAGGTATGTACTACCACGCCCGGCTGATTTTTTGATTTATTGTAGAGATGAGTTCTTGCTGCCTAGGTGGGTCTCAGACCCACGGGCTCAGGCAATCCAGTCACCTCAACCTCCCAAAGGCATGGGATTACAGACTGAGCCACCAAGCCCGGCTGTATCAATTAAGTTTAGATAACTTAATTTAAAATTTTGGCATTAAAATTTTAATCTAACAGCTTTAAGTTTTGAATTTCATATTTATTAGTTGTTTTTGTATATTTGGTTAAAAATTAGGAGCTAGATCCAAATATTTCTTTTTCTTTTTTATTTGTATTGTTTCATTATTGTGAGAGGTATTGTGACCAAATAACTAGGCTTTTTGTATAAACTTTTTATCTTCAAGGGGTTCCAAATATTATTTGCATCATCAAATTAAATTATAGTCTATGACTTAAGTGAGTGATTGAGCTTTTAAAACTTAACACTGAATAGAAGTTGAAAGGTTGAGATTAAAGTTATTAACACAACTGACCATGGTTTATATTAATATTAATAGTAAAACAGATTTTATTATTACTATTATATTAATAGTAAAACAGGATGTCTTTGTTTAGCATATGCCTGATATATTTATTTTTCATTTAATTTTTAGTAGCACTTTAAAAGTTAGATAATACTATTATTATCCCCAGTTTGTAGATAAAGAGACTTGATTATAGAGCTTAAGAAATTTAAACCTAGGTCTTTCTGATTCTTGAGTTTTGGGTGGTTAACTACTCTGCAATGTGGCCTCCAACATTGTGAAAGATAAGATTATAATAATTTTATTTCTCAAATCTAGACCATAAGTTTTTACAGGATCAAGGCTGGGTATTTTTAACTGCCACCTTTATGCCTATCACAGTATCACATGCTAGTAAGTGCTTGTAAACTTCTTGGATAACAACATGAATGAGATTGTCTTGAGCTTACCTGGCATGCATCCACTCTGCCTTGAGGTAGTCCAGCACACAGCATTCCAGGCAAGACGGCTCCGTTATAACTAATTGGGGCATTACATTCATTATTACTTATTATTCTGACCTGCGCTTGCCTTAGATCTGGAACTGTGCTGCCTGTTTAGTATAAAAGTAGAAAAAGGGCTTCAGGATACATACATGATGAATTTGAGAAGAAATAGTTGTACTCTGATTCACTAATAAAAGATTCTAAAGATGTACTTGAGTTTCTTCCCAAGAAAAATTCCCATAATAAAGATAATCCCTTTATACAAAACTTTTTTTTCTTTAGTGTCCCTTAGACCTTTAGGGACAATCAATATATTTTCTATTTTAAAAAGGACTGATAGCATTTAAACTATCCACTGATGGATTTTGAATTGGAAGATTACATATTGAATAACTTTTAATTCAGCAGCAAAAGAAAAACCAGTCTGATTTCAAGGCTAAAGAACGAATCTATTTTATATTGATGCAGGTTCAGAATGACACTGCCCTAGTTTTTCATGACTGGCACAAATTTTTATCTATAACACCAAATTACTTTGGGCCACAAGAACACAATGAGACACTTTCTAGGACAATTAAGGCTTTATATGATTCCTTGAAAACACAGTCTACAACATGCTTAAAAGCCCATGGAAATCATCGATGCTCCCACTTCACTCTGCGGTAGAGACTTGTATTTTCCCCTTGGTTCTATTTGCTCTTACATGTTGTCCTCATTTTAATTTCCATATTATTCATTCAATAAACAATATGAGTAATGCTCATATGCACATGGAGTTTCTTGCCATAGAGACAGGATTTATTTCATCCCAGAATACCATAAAGGACAGTTAATGCCTTATGGGCTTTAAAACCCTTACAGAATTTATATTTAATTTCTCCCAGCAATTTGGGAGGCCAATGCAGGAGTACTGCTTGAGGTCAGAAGTTTGAGGTCAGCTTGGGCAATATAGTAAGGTTCCATTTCTAAAAAAAATTGGAAATAATTAGCCAGATAAGATGGCATGAGCCCATGGTCCTAACTACGTGGAATGCTGAAGTAGGAGGATAACTTGAGCCCAGGAGTTCAAGGTTACAATGAGCTATGAAACCACCAATATACTCCAGTCTGAGTTACAGAGTGAGCCCATCTCTAAGAAGAAAAAAAATAATTATTATTTTGTTTAAAAGGGAAGCCATTTGAATCTCATTGAATCTCTGGATTATTAAATAACTCATGTATCTTCTCTATTTTTTTTAAACATTTTCCTATTACTATATTTCAAAATCCCTTAGTTTCTGGGGCATTACTTTGCTCTGCTCAGGAAACTCAAAGGTAGTCAGAGCTTAGACTGACCAGAATATGGGATAATTCTTTCTATAGAACCTGGCCTCCAGGTGTTTCTAATTGTAAAAAAATTGCATAATAGTAAATAAATGGTGTTTTTTATTGTTAAATTGTTTTGTTTTTTTCTGAGACACTTACCACCATATTCTAGGGATCCCCATCCTGTTACATAAGCAATGGAACCAGGTGGAATATTCTGTGTAGCCTCTGGTAGACACACTCTACGGATATTTCTGGTAAAGGTGACACTGTTGCCAAGTAGCACAAGTGCAATATCATTTTCATGAGTTGCAGGTATATAATTGTTGTGGATTATAATACTTCTCACTCTTTTACTCAGTGTAGGAAATGTTGTGGAAATACCAAAGGTGACAGTCCATTGACGAGGATCAGAGGTGCTAAAGAATATAAAAACATGCCATTTACATAGGAAATCTGAGAGCATTTCAGATATTTAGATTTATGTGCCATCCCATACCACCACCTAGGAACTACTGGGCCCATGTCATGTCTCTTTGCTGTATATTCCTGCATTGCAAGCTTTTAAATGGGTTTTAACTTATCACTGGAAGAATGAATGGTCACTTGTCTAAAGAAACAGAAAGATTTTAGAAAATGTATATTGGGGTGATGAACATCTTCCTGTTTTTCTGTTTCTGTGAAGATATTATGATACTTTGGTGATAAGTAACATAACACAAATCTCTTGGTTTCTTCCTTTTCTATACTCTCCAATTAAGAAATCTGAAATAATGAATATTTTAGCTTTAACTTATTTTTTTCAATCCTTATTTTTTTTCCTTTATACAAAAACTCCATTTAAAAATAGGGCCATTCTTTTCTTATTAACAGATGAATACTTTTTCTGGATTAAGTGTGATAATTATTGAATATTGGGAGTCCTTAAAAGTTCATGAAAAATAGGTATTATGAACAAACTATGAAAGGATTTCAAAGTTTTTTTGCACTAAAATTGAACTCATACTAATTCTTTATAACATGTCTGAACAGAATCTAGCTTAAGCACTAAGAAGGATGAAGCATCAGTTTGAAAAGAGTCCTTATCAGAGCAAAATGAATTCTGCTAAAATTGAAGGAAAACAAACATCAAATTCATGATGAAACATTGGTGGAAGAATGGTGAAATCATTGATGCTTTATAAAAAGTTAATGGGACAATGTCTCCTCAAATAAACAGCTTATAAATGTATAACTTGTTTTTTAAAGGAAAGAGATGATATTGAAGATGAAGCCTGCAGTGGCAGATCATCCACATCAATTTGCAAGAAGACCAGGCTTGATGGCTCAGCCTGTAATTCCAGCACTTTGGGAGGCTGAGGTGAGAGAATTGCCTGAGTCGGGGGTTTGAGACCAGCCTGGGCAACTTGGTGAGACCTCATCTCTACAATAAATCACAAAAACTAGCTGAGCGTGGTGGCGTATGTCTGTAGTTCCAGCTATGTGGAAGGCTGAGGTGGAAGGATCACCTAAACTCAGCAGGTTGAGGCTGCAGTGGCCGGGAGTGTGCCACTGCACTCCAGCCTGTACAATAAGAGTGAGACTCCAACTCAAAAAAAAAAAAATTTTTTTAAGGAATAAATTTATCTTGTTCCGGCCCTAATTGAAGAGTACCAATGATTAATGACAGAAACAATAGCCAACACCACAGATATATCAACTGGTTCAGTGTACACAATTCTCACTCAAATTTTAAGTTGAGCAAACTTTCCTCTCAATGTATGCCAAAACTTTTGCTCCCAGGTCAGCTGCAAACAAGAGCAGAGCTTTCAATGAAAATATTAAACAAGTGGGATTAAGATCCTGAAGCATTTCTTTGAAGATTTGTAAATGGAGATAAGATATGGCTTTACCAGTATAATCCTGAAGACAAAGCACAATCAAAGCAATGGCTACTGAGAGCCGGAAGTGGTCCAGTCAAAGCAAAAGCAGATTGGTCAAGGGCAAAGGTAATGGAAAAACTTGGGTGGAAGAATGGTGATATCACTGATACTTTATAAAAAGTTTCTGGGGCCAATGACCCAAAGAAATCAGCAGTTTACAAATGGATAACTTGTTTTAAAAAGGAAAGTACTTTTTGTGGTGCTCAAGGTATTTTGCTTATTGACTTTCTGGAGAGTCAATGAACAATGACATCTTATTATTATGAAAGTGTTTTGAAAAACTTAGCCAAAGCTTTAGCAGAAAAATGTCCAGAAAATCGTCACCAGAGAGTCCTTCTCCACAAGACCACACTCTTGATCATTCCTCTCTTCAAACAAGGGCAGTTTTGCAAGGGTGTCAGTGAGCAATCATTAGGCATCCACTTTACAGTCCTGATATAGCTCCTTCTGGCTTCTTTTTGTTTCTTAATCTTAAAAACCTTTTAAGAATACCTATTTTTCTTTACACGTTAATAATGTGAAAAAAACTACATTGATATAGTTAAATTTTGGGGACTCAGTTCTTTAGAATAAATGACTGGTATCATTGCTTACAAAGGTGTATTGAACTTGATGGAGTGTATGTTGAGAAATAAAGTTCATATTTTTTATTATTTTTATTTTATTACATTTTTCCATGAACTTATTGAAGTCCCCTCTTGTGTGTGTGTATGCAAGTGTGTGTGTGTGGTGTGTGTGTGTGTGTGTGTGTGTGTGTGTGTGTGTGTGTGTATGGTTGGGGGGGAAGAGAGAGAGAGAAAGAGAGAATGAGCACTAACATTAAAAAAAAGTCGGACATATCTTTGCCACCTAAGAATTGAAAACTTTTTGACTAAACAACCAAAATACAAGTCATATGGTAAAAATGAATGAATGCCATTAAATCAAAATTAAGCATACTATAGATGTATTTACCAGATGAGAAAGAAACCATGGGAAAATACTGACAATATTTAATACCTAACATTTTTATAGAATATATTTTAAAAGTCTGTAACCAATAATAAATGAATAAGAACGCCATTATAAAATGGACAAAGAATATTCATGGCAATTTATAGAAAAGGAAATCCTAGACATGTGAAATGGATACTCAAATTATACTAAATCACCAGTAATCTGAAAAATGGAAATTACAAAAATGAGCATCTAATATGTATTAGAAAGAAAGACAAAAATTAAACAAGAAAATAATACCAAATACTGGTGTGGAGAAAAAAATGCAACTCTTTTGCATTATTGGTAAAGACGTAAGCTTCTGGTAAGCATTCTGATATATTTATCAGAGTACATATGCACTTCTGGGTACATATCTCAAATACATCCCTGAAGGTTTTTAGAAAGACAGAAATGGAGATTTGTGTGTATGTGTGCTTTTTTGTGGCAGTGGGAAGTTAGAACAACCTGGCTGGATGAAGGAAGTATGGTGGATGCATACTGTGGAATGCCATGCAGCAGTAGACCAGATGAGAATTCCTGGGATTGAGTGAAAATAATAAGAAACAGTATGAGACTTATACACGATGCTACTTACAGTAATTAGAGACATCATACAAAGACAGCCCTACAGGTGTTGCAGGTACACTGAAAGGCATATTTATTTTTATTTTTACATATTTTAAATATATTTGTAAGAGGCCTATGGGAGAGGGCAGTGGAAGTAAAATTTGGGAATGATAGGAGAAAAAATATAAAATGAGAGAAAGGCCCTGTACATACTGATGAAAGTAAACATCTCTGAACTGGAGGGCTGATGAACTTAACATTGCTTTTAAGTGTTGAATAAAAACAAAATGTAACCAGATAATACTAATGCAAGAGTTTTGTGGAGTTCCACTAGTGGAGTTAATACAGAAAATAAACATTGTATATCTAGGAAATACTTTTATAAGTTTCAGTAGCTTGTGTGAGAGTGAACACTAGTTAAAGTTTTTGAAGAAAACAATTTAAAAAAAAGCAAATCCGTGATTTTTACACATTCAGCTTTTGTTCAAGATCGTTATAGTGAGGATTCTCAAGAGACCCCTTCTTTCTCTCTTTTCCTCTCTCCCTTCCCTCCCTCTCTCCTTACCTCCCTTCTTTCTTTTCTTCCAGTAAATAAATAAGAGAATGGTTTTTGAACCAGACTATATTTACATCTTAGCTATGTTACATATGAGCAGTTTATTTATGGCAAGTTAATTAATATTTCTGGTTTTCTATTTATATGCAGGATGTGATTGATGATGCCCTCTTACACAGCTATTAAGTATTAATGAAACAAATGCATTATGTCAAGTACAATGCTTGGCACGAAGTAAGCACTCAACGAAGGTAGCAATCATTTTCATTAATTGTAAGACTTTGCTAAGTGTCCACTTTGTATAAGAAGTAGTATGAGTCTTTGGGATTAAACATATACATCATCATGGTCTCTTTCTTGAGGCGCTCCATGTCCCAATGGAAGAGCCTGACAGAGATAAGGAAACTATCATATAAATTGGGAGTTTCCTAAAACTTTAGTTCAGAAAGTATACCCTACCTGGTTAGCCTTTATTCCTTCTTAATTTAATAAACAACTTTTGTGACGGTCACTGTTTTATAAGGTAGTGCTCTCAGTTCTAAAAAGGACTTCTTGAAACTGTAAAGATTTCACAGAATTCAAACAGTAAGAAATGGAGATTTTGAAATGACATTAACATTTCAGGGAGAAGAAGCAGATTGAGCAAATGCTCGTAGGTATAGAAATATAGACAGAGTTCTGGGGAAGAGAATAAATGTTGTTTTTCTGAAGTTCAAGGTACATACTTTGAGAAATAAGTCTGGATTGACCTGGCGATGGAAGGCATTGCATGTGTGATAGGAGGTTGAATTTAGACAGTGATAGATTATTTGGAAAGTCTGTGAAAGGAATAGGTAAGGTTAGGGCACACCTGAGATCATCATGTTTTTGAGTTTAGCTCCCATCAACTGTTGTGGTCTAAGAAGTCCTAGTAACAAGGCAAGTATAAAACAAGTTTTAGCTATGCCAACATCTAAAATCCTTCTATTATGAGCAGTGTGGCCTTCACCTTATACCAAAAGGGTAAGATTATACAACCTACTCTCGACTGGCAGGTTATTACCCTAGTGTTAGCAACAGTCTTTAGTCACCTTGATTAAAAATTCTTGTAAATTGTCTAAATTAACTTAATCTATGCTACTCACTATAATCGATCATTGCTTTTGTGCATTCTAATTGTAACATTAGAATATAATGAGGGCAGAAGCAGTGTATTGTTTATATTAGTAGCTTCTACAATATATTACTGTGCTCATACTAGTTACTTAGTTTTTATGAATGAATAAATCAATGGCATGGGGCAGTCTCTAAAAGTCATTTAGCTAACTTTTAACATATGCTTGCATTACTATAGTCAATCCTACCAATAACACTAAGGCATCATGTCCCTAACTTGAAAAAAAAAACAAAACGAGGCTTATGGAGGTTTAGTAAATTTCCTAGACTATCATAGCTAATATTTAATTGAAATATTCTGACATAAATATCTGTTCTTGACTACGAAGCTATACTATTAACTGAAACAGAGAAATCACAGCAAATTAGCAAGCTAAAGAAGAAAAAACAGTTTTGCTCCTATAAATAGGAAGAAAAGGCGTATTAATTCTTTTGCATTGAATTATTTCTGGCTCAATTCAATCCTGGGGGTAGGGTAGAGTCTTCATGTACCTGTCTATCCTAATTGTTCCCAGATGGGTAGGTAGCAGCAGCCTCACCTTCTGAAGCAGTGCGCGGCTGTTAGGATCCATACGTCACTGATCAGGACGCCTCCACAGTGGTGGGCATTGTTGGTCTGTAGACTGACCTGCCATGGCCAGCCTCCCTCCTCAGCCTGAGCGCCTCCAATGATTCTCTCCTCAGACAATGTTATTAAGTCTGAACGGGCCCCACATTCTAGTGAGAAAAAAGCACTCACTTACTGAGAAGATCATGATTCATTTACGTTTGAGAAAGGTTGCAGAACTTCTCCATGTGTTATAACTTTTATGTCTCCTATACATTCTTCCCCAGGACATGCTAGACTTTCCAAAAAGCTTGAATGATATATTTTGAGACTACATGTGTGCCCGCTATTGCCTGTAGACTGCATTTTAGGGAACATTTCTGAACTTAATGGGCGTATGGGCTTCAGATTCTGGAGCAGCTTCCGAGTTCTTGGAATTTCTCATCAGTGGGGTTTAAGACTGGTCTGTGCCAGCTTGGGTCACAGACGCCTGGGAATTGTCCTTTTTCTTGATTCCCCTGCTGCTCACTGTGTGGTCTCCCCTGGGAGATTCTTAGAAATGCTGACTCTCAGACTCACTCCAGAGGACACATGGGAAGCTACGTCTGGATGAGAACCTCACATCCATATTGAAGTTGGAGGAAAGCTGGTCTTATCTGAAGACTTCTTAGTGGATCGCAATTCATCATGGAGGTTCTAATCTGCTTCCAGAAACTGCTTCTCTATTAACAAATGTGCCCTTAAAAAAAAAAAAAGAGTATCCGTAGGCCCACAGAATAGTCTTGTGGGTGAAGGAGAGTTTCTAGTATCTAGATGAGGTTTATTGAAATGTTTTCCAAGAGCCCGTGAGCATTCCACTGGCCAGAGCTGAAATGGGCTGGAATAAGATGGTCAGTCAATTCCTTTAAGCCTCCATTTCCATGATATTTTTTTCTTGTTTATTTTACTAAGAAATTAGAGGTAAATTTCTATTACTGAACTGGCTCTCGAGTTGTGCCCTGTTTCAACAGGACAACCACCCAAAGGCTTTTTTTTTTCACTAGTAAATTTCCCAGAAAAAAGAGAATCAGACTTCCATTAAGAATATACATGGAAGTAGATTCCTTTGCTGCATTCCCCCAACAAATTCCCTAGTAAATTACTAAAGCACTGAGACTGGGCAACATACTGTGAACCTGTCTCTACAAAAAATAAGAAAAATTAGAGGAGTACGGTGATATGCACCTGTAGTTCCAGCTACTCAGAAGGCTGAGGCAGAAGGATTGCCTGAGTCCAGGAGGTCAAGGCTGTAGTGAGCTGCGATCATGCCCCTGCCCTCCAGCTTGAGTGACAGAGTGAGACAGTGACTAAAAAAAAAAAATTACTGAAGCACACTTTCTCTAAAAGTAAGTATGAAATAAATATATAATGAAGCTGAAAAACACCCATAGGGTGAGCATTGCCATGTAGAACTGCTCAAGCTGAGACAGATCAGTTATCTAGGTACATTGAACTAGTTTCTAATAACTTTTTTTTTGGTCAGAGAAATAAACTGCAGTTGTCTAGGGGTTGTACTTCTGCTATCTAACCTGAGCATATATAGGGCAATTTTGGAGAGTAGTGACTTTTCCTTCAGGTTATAGAGAAGGCTTTTTGTAATTCTTTTTATTATACCTTACAGTTAATTTGAATCCACAATAAAGCAAGCTATTCTGGTGGTTAGAAGAAGCCACATAAAAGGTGTCATCAAACATAATTTGCAAGTCTATAGAAATGCCACCATAGAACCAGGGCAATACAAGTTTCCCAAAGCTGCCAAGAACATTTTTACGAGGTTGAGCTTAAGTACAGAGTGGAAAGTACTGCAATGTTCTTCTTCCTTTTCTAAAAGGACAGGGAAAACCTCTTACTCCATGGGCCAGTGAAATCAGCTGTGTCTTTTTTTAACAACTTATCTGAGTGAACTAAGAATAAAGGCACCAACTTCATAGTCACTGCCTTGGCAAAGAACACAAAAGGCTTTCACTTTGACTTTGTATATTTTGGCAAAACATATTTACAAAATAATTTGAAAACTTACCATTAGTGAACATATTTACGGTATCCTGGTCAGTGATTGCTAACATTAAAAAAAAAAGAGTGAGATTAAGATAAACACAATAAGGACTATACAGCATTTTACCCTAATTTCTTGAAGAAACCAGAATCAGAATCACTTGGAGAGTTTGCTAAAATGCAAATTCCTAAGCTCCATCCCAGACCTGCTGAAACATTCAATCCCTAAATCACAGGCTCCAGAAATTTCTGTGTTTACAACCTTTCTCCAATTTATTATTATGCACACAAGTTTGTATTTTAATTTCTCATCAAGTCATAGATATTCCTGCTAAGTTACTCAGTTTAGTTGGGAAAAACAGAAACATAAGGAAACCATTGAGACACAGTGCGATAAATGCTATGAGAAGTTAAATTTCATGTATTCAAATATATACCTATATATACCTTTAAGTATATATCTATATACCTCTACATACTCCAAGTATATAGAGATAGAGTAATAAGCATACCTGTATTACACATATAGAGGTATATAGGTATGTATATGTATCTTACTCTACTGATGTTACTCTATTTTTTTTTTTTTGAGTTGGAGTCTCACTCTGTCGCCCAGACTGGAGGGCAGTGGCCGCTCCCGGCCACCGCAGCCTCGACCTGCTGGGCTCCGGCGATCCTTCCGCCTCAGCCTTCCAAGTAGCTGGAATTACAGGCATGCGCAACCACGCCCGGCTGATTTATTTATTTATTTATTGTAGAGATGAGGTCTCGCTGCCCAGGCGGGTCTCGAACCCGCGGGCTCAGGCAATCCACTCACTTCAGCCTCCCAAAGGCGCGGGATTACAGGCTGAGCCACCGAACCCGGCTTGATGTTACTCTTAAGTGCTGCAGATTTAACCATGAGCAAAATACAGGAGCTTTGTCCTCACTAATAGGGTCCTCAGTAAGGGCTCTTCTTATGTTATTTGCAAATAAAAATTAATCAAGAAATCATTCAAATAAATTTAAGTGCAAAGTAGAGAGAAGAAAGTAGAGAGTAATTAATGCTACTTCAAGAATCATAGAAGTTATCGTGGAGGAAATAACGTTTGAGCTGGAGGAAATAATATTTGCCTGTATTTTGAAGATCTAAAAGGAATGTTTTTCAGAAAGACAAGAGAAGAAAAGACATTCCACATGAGAAGGTGTAGTGGGCACAAATGCGTGGAGGTGTAAGATGTTTGTGGAGCTATATAGTCAGGATAGCTAGTGTATGAATTGCATGTAGGGACATGGTCGGGAGCCTGGAAAGGAAAACATGTTGGTTCCAGATAGTGAAGATCTGCCTATTTCAGTTTAAGGTTTGTGTACAAGACAATTTCCTCGGCATGTCCAATAGCCATCTCAAATGCATTGTGACCCAAATTTATCCAAAATTTGCTACTAATGTTAAATTTCTTCCTTTACTAAATGACACTACTTCTACTGGTAGCTAGAAATCTGTCATTGTCTCACATTCCTCCTTCCTCATCATTCCCATATCTTATTGGCATCCTGATTCTATATTTTCTACCCCCTAACTATCTTTTGAATTAGCCCTATCCTTCCTATTCCTTTTGCTTATTTTAGTTCATGCTTTCATCATTTGATTCCAGTAATATTACAATAACCTTTAAACCGAATTTTCTGCCACCACTTTTGCACTTTTTCAACTTATCCATCTCTATTTTACCAGACTGATTTTTCTAAAAATGTATATTAGATCATATGATTTCCCGCTTGAAATTTTTTAAATTGAATTTTCTTATTTCCTATAAGATAAATTCAAACTTCTCAAGACAAGTTTCCATGCTCTCTAAAATCAATTTAGGCAAAGTCGTTTCCCATTAGAGGTTTCACACCATCTGCTTTGCCAACTTCAATGGAGCCAAATTATCCTTTTGGAGACAGAAAACTTGAAAAAGCTGGACACTCTGCATTTTTTGAACAAGAGTGACTTAAAGTTTGAATCCTGACCTTCCTACATGTTGATTGTATGAGCTTGGTCAATCGATCTTTTCTAAGGGAGCACAATAAGAGTACCCATGAGACATGGTTGTTATAAAAATTAATGAAGAAAAAATGTGTAGGAAGTACTAAAACTATACCTGAAAAACAGTACTCATCTTTCCTTAGCATATCAATAACTAGACAGCTATATTTAACTTTTAGTTGGGAATAAAAATTGTAATAAATGTTACAAAGGAAAAAATAAAAAAGTTGGTGAAGTGGATCATTAAGTAGTTCTCTGACCCTGAGCATCTATTTACCTTTTCCACAGCATATTTACAATTGAACACCTGACTATAACATCCTTCCTAAGAGTGTTGGAGGGATAATTAATAATAATCTTTAGCCAATAAAATTCACTATATAAATGCCAAATGAGTCTTTAAATCTTAGGATGTTTTATATTATAGAGTTATATGTTATATTTAGCTTTTTACTGTATTGTTTTTATAAAGCTTAATTCTAAAAAAAGTCAGTATCTCAATTAAAATGTGAATGAGACTTGGTAAGCTTGAGGGATATATTAAAATAATATGGCTTATGAAAAACGGTACTTGCAAGTTATTTCAGTCGAAGGGTTTATTTCCAAGTTTCCAGAGTTATTCCGCATTTGTCGTAAAACAGACTCAATTCTGCTTTTCATTGATCCTCCATTGTTATTTCTAGTGAATCGAAATTTCATGACAACATCTGCTATCACACCACCACCATATTGCCTGTAAATCATAAAGATATTTTTTAAAATGGATAATTATATTTTCCTATTTCTTTTTAATACATTCTTTCTCATGAAATCTTTTAAAAATAATATATTTAAGGCATTCAACTTTAGAATAGATTCATGTACCAGTGATTGCATGCATGTTATATCACAAATACAGTTCCGCAAACTTGATTTCAATGCAAAGTTCACTGTACCTACCACAGTAAAACCACTTTGAAGTTAGAATACATGATTTTTACTGTGTGATTTTGGGTAAGTTATTTAAGTTTCCTGGTCTCTCTGTATCTAAGTCTCCTCATCTGTAAAATGGGTTGTTATAAAGACTGTATGAAAAAATATACATAAAACTTAAAGGAAGTTTTATAGTAAAACAGTGCCGTAAGTATTATTATGTCACCAATCTTAAATTTAAAAAACTCATCTTTTCATACAAACTTACAAAATGATGAGGTTCCAAATATGTGTGCATTAGAGGCTCAATTTACTGGTATCTAGACCCATTCATCTGGTCACAATAGCAAACTTTAACTTTCATAGTTATATGTTACGATTCCCTCTCTCATTTCAATTAACCATAGACGTTCCTCAAAATAAAACTTGGACTTGATGAAATATTCTAAATATCTAAAACTTAGGTAAATTCCACTTTTTTTTCATGAAACTTGTCACATAAACCACTCCATCCACTTCATATTGGCTATCTTCTTTTCTGAAAAGTGCATTAAATGAATTTGGTTTTGAAGCTTTCATATTCACTCTTGGGCTTCTCCTTTCATCTCAATTGCCAGTTCTGACTTCATATTTCTTTCAGATACTAACATAATATTTATTTAACAAGTACCAAATAAGCACTTTCTTGTGCTGGGCACTATTCTAAGCTTCAGAAATTAACTGTGATCAAGATTTACAGTTGCCATTCTTATGGATATTGCCATCTAGACGGAGAAGCAGACACTGAACAAATAATTACCACTTTCATGTCTATCAGCACGGAAACCTAAAAAATGAAAAAAAAAAAACTTTCCGTATAAAAAAGCAGAAATGCTAGATAAAATATAAAAATTCTATTTCAAATGCAAAGTTGAGCTCACATAAAAGTAAAGAAATTCCTGAAGACCAAAAATAAAGAAGAATGTAAATACTATGTGGTAAGACTGGAATATTCAACAAGTTTGTGTTTAACATTTGCATAGAGACTGGAGATGGGACCTTGGGTTAAGTGCAAAATGGGGTGTTGGACTTGAGATTTCAGAATAAGCCCAGGAGTCTCAAAGAACTAAATCCCTCAGAGAAAGCATGGATTAGGATGAAAAAAAAAATCTGTTCATTATCTCATAAAATATAGAAGTTAACTTGAGCAGCATAACGAGACCTTATCTCTACAAAAAAAATCAAAAAATTATCTGGGAGTGGTGGCATGCTCCTGTAGTCCCCGCTACTTGAGAGGCTGAGTGTTGGGAGCTGGCCACGGAGGCCCACTGAGCATTAGGGATCAGGAAGGGCCGTAGACCCCGAGACCGCTAAGATGTGTTCGGGAGCCGTTGACCCATTCCCTCCTTCCTTTTCCATTTGGCACAAACTACCAAGAAAAGCTCCAGCTGGCTCTAACAGAAAACTCTGAGACTAGAACGTACACAGCTAACCTAGGAGTCTATTGTTCCCATTCCCCATGGCTTATGGTTTTTTGCTTTATCACACTTTAAATTTGGCTTTGAGTCACATTGAGGAGCCTTAGTACAGGTCACAGGTTCTCTTGATGCGACCTTTAGAAATTTATAGATATAGGTTTTAGAAAATAGTTTATATAGCTTAAGAAAATTTAAGTAACCATTTTATTATAGAAGTATGGTTAGTTCAGTTTTATTTAGGGGGGCTAGTGAAGTTTGAATTAGGCCAGCTGGTACTAGGAGAGTGTAACCATAGCAGCAATTGTTTTAATAAAAACTAGTTTGAATTAGTACATAATAGTGGAGTTAATAATTCACTATGGTGGTTTGGGGTTTAGACACTGAGTGATGTTAATTCAAGATGATGTAGTTGTAATACAATTAAGGGCACATAAGAAACTGACTTGGGGAACATTAAGTTAGCATAAGATACAAAAAGACAATTTGTGATTGTTCTTCCTCATGTTCTTCCTTACGTATGAAAGAACATTTGCTTGAGAGTGGGGGGTGTCCTTTGTGCACCTGGACCTGTTCATGTGAAAGGCACATGCTACCTTTGTTTCCTGTGATGATGACTTTGCAGAGTTTGGGGATAAAAGCCCTGAGATTACACCCATTAAACGGCTTCCGGTCATTTGAGCAGGAGTCCAGTCTCTTTCTTTCTCCCCTCTCCTCTTTCTGTCTTTCCAGAATAATCGCCGACATGCCCCACCTTCCAAGAGACCCCCTAAATCTCTCTGTGGGGGCTGGCCCCCTGCAGCTGAGGTGGATTGCTTGAGCTCAGGAAGTTAAGGCTGTGGTATATCATGATTATGCCACTGCACTCAAGCCTGGATGGCAGAATGAGACTTCGATTAAAAAAAAAAAAGTTTATCTGTCTTTATTATCCAGTTTTAGATAGAAAAAAGAAGTTTCTCTTAGAATTCATAATGATGTTTGAATCTGCATTGATACTGCCTATATAGTCCCAGAATCTTTAAGTTAAGAAATTGATAACAACAGCAAAAATTCATGTGTTCCTGATTCTGACAGAGGTAAATGCTCTAAAGATATAGGTGTTAAATCCAGGTTGCATACACTCCCATTTTGAAAGTAGGATTAAATAAATGCATAAAATTCCAGTGATAGACAATACTTCATAAGCCAGAGCCAAAAAGACCGAGAAGAGCATCCTCAAAAGCTTCACATAATAAAATTCAAAGATAGTTAAGTATATCTGAAATGATTAATGACACAAAAGAAGGAATCATAAATATGAGATAGATAGAAGACATTATTTTTAAAACCAGGCAGATTCTCAAAAGAAACAAATAGAGCTTGTAGGCAGAAAAACATAGTCACTGAAACAGAAAACTCAGTAAATGGATCATACAGAACACTAATTGAAGCTGAAGAGAAATCAGTTAACTAAAGGATAAAGACGAAGTAATTACACAGAATCTAACACAGATAAAGAAATAAAAATATCAAATAAAAGTTAAGAGGCATGAGACACCTCAAAGCATATCTAAAACATGATAACGAAGAGCACAGAAATAATAAAGGCACAGCAATACTAGACGAGATAATGAGAATTATCTACGTGATGATGTCAAGTAGGTGGCTGTGCATATTCATGTCTAGAGATGGAAGAGGATTGGCCTAAGTACATCTTTGAGACTAGTCAGATGGGTGGTAATGAAGTCAATGAAAGGAGAGAATGTGATTGCTTTAGCCCATGGGTTCAAGAACAGCCTGGGGAGCTTGGTGAGACCTCATCTCTACAATAAATCAAAAATCAGCTGAACTTGCAGGTAGTGCATGCCTGTAGTTCCAGCTACTTGGTAGGCTGAGGCAGAAGGATCGTCAGAGCCCAGCCGGTCGACACTGGGGTGACCGTGAGCGTGCCACTGCCCTCCATCCTGGGTGGCGGAGTAAGACTCCAACTAAAAAAAAAAAAAAAAAAAAAGGGAACAAAAAGAAAAAGAAAGGAGAGAATGTGAACTGAGAAGATGAAAGACTTACAGTAAAACCTGGCATTGAGCCACATTTAAGGCATGTATGGAGAAGGACTGAGTTAGCAAAGGAAACTGAGCAGGAGTAGCTGGAGAGGTAAGATGAAAATCAGGAGTGTGTGGGATAAAAGAAGCCAAGGGACAGTCCTATTTTAAGGAGTGGCAGGTCAACAGTGCCAAATACTCCAAGAAGAGGACTGATGTGGTTTTTTGGATTTTGTGATATTTATGTCATTGCTGAACTTGGCAAGAGAAATTTATATTTTGTGGTGGGGTTGGAGCCCAAGGTTGAGGGGTAAGTGGAAAGTGAACTAAAGGAGAGAAAAATGTGGATGACTCATTTAGTCCTACAAGTTTTCAGGGCTTATTATTTGCCTTTAAGTGTTAGTGGCTAGTACAGACACCCTCACAAGAGAGTACTAAGTGAATGTGCACTACATCGACGGAAATGTGTTTTGGAAAATACCCTTCTCATGGACTCTTTTTCTTCCTCTAACTCCTCATCAACACTTACCTGACCAGAGTTCTGTGACTTGGGTACTTACTGGGCGACTCTTCAGAGAATAAGAATGATTTTTCTTGTGATGCTAGTATTTGAGAAAGAATGAGTATACTTCACTCTACCAAAGAACTTTTGCATATTTGAAGGACAGAGCATTTGCGGGAGGGTCAGGAAAGGTGACTATTTCAGTTGGAAGAACCTATTCATCACATCACACGGACAGGTGCCTATTTAACTAAGACAAGAAGGGCAAATAACTGGCACGCATGCTGTTGCTTTTCCTATTATTAATCCATGACAGACACGTCTTGGATTTGGTCACAACACCCTTTTATGCGTTCCAGGCAGAAAAAAACAAAAAACACTTCTGATGTTGGTTATGGTGTCCTGATCTTAGATGAATACACCTGAACCACAGCATTGTACAACTCCCAGAGGAGATGTTTACACAAACTGGATGGGAATGACGTCCACTGGATTTCATAGAATGGCATGGCCCTGTTTCTGTTCCTTTATTCCAACTCTTTCTTCATCCTTTCCTCCTTCTCCCAGTAAGAACTCAAGTACTATGGCTATTTACATTAGTAGCTAAATGGATCATACATGACTTTAGTTTTGTTGGCATTGTTTTTTAAGCTGCTTAGAATACGATTGTCACAATATTGCAACAAATTGTGTGATTATGTCATTCATTACCCATTCTGCGAAAAAGTCAAACGTACCAAATTGCATTTATATTTAAATATTTTTTGATATAGTTCCACTCACCTCAGTTTGACAACATGAGCTCTGACAAACTGATTTCTTAAATTTGATTCTTGAAATGTTCTAGTGATCTGTTAAGAAAGAAAAAAAAATCTGTCTATAGTTACAGTTTTTCTTCTCTTTCCTCTCAACCTTGCAGTGTGGGACTTAAGTTAATGAGGATTAAGGAACTGAGTTCAGTTCAGTGGGATTGATTAGGCAACTTCTGCAATCTTTTGATGCAGTGCCTATTTCTTTATCTATTACACAGCAATGATACTGGACAGGAGGCATCTTCATTAGAAAACATTCTAGACACATCAGATGCTATGCTCAGTGAGAGTTTATGCTATGTGACTTTGTGGCTATTACTAAGGGATTGGAGCAGGAGTTGGGCCAACTCTTGGGAAGTCCACTGATATAATTCACAAAGTGTGATCCTCAAACTGCTTTTTTAAATGAATGAAACTGGATTAAAATAAGTAGCAACAGAAAGCTTGAAGAAAAGCTGAAAAACAAGAAAAGGGCAGGTTTTTTTTCATTTCTGATTTATGCTGAAGCATCAGAGGTTACTTTTTGGCATCAGTTGGTCATTTCTTTTTTTAATTATTATTAAAATAATTTTTTTAAAGAGATGGAGTTTCCAGGCTCTCCTCAGACTCCTTGGCTCAAGTAATCCTCCAACCTCAGCCTCTTGAGTAGCTGGGTCTACCAGTGTGCACCACCATGCCCAGATCATTTGGGAATTTCCTGACCTAACCATAACTATTTCCTTGAATCATTGCTCATCCCCAACAAGGATGGTTCTCTTGAGATGTGAAGTTTAACTTTACAGTCAACTAGAAGGACTTTTGTGACTGACACGGTTTTGAGATGCTGGCTTGGATGTACTGTGGCGTCCTACAGAGAGAGGATTATGTTGGTTTATACTGTGAGGTAGGACCCAGGTAGTTGTGGATATGAAAAGATGTGAAGATGGAGGAATTAAGCAGTATGCTGAACTTTACATTAAGTCAGGATCTAAAGCCAATTCTTCTTGAGACGGGGATGTTTATGCAATCCCTATTGTAGTATTTTACTTTTTCAATATCCATTTGTATAGGCTAGTTGATATAAGACCAACTTGTTTGACAAAACGATATTTTTCTTTTTTTCCAGAGAGGGAAGACTTGAACAATTTCAAAAACAACGAATCTGTTGGTTTTTATTAAAATAATTTGTTTCTTTTTTTAAAATGGAAATACCAGTAAGTATTAAGAAGAAAGCAAAAAGTTGCTCTAAATTCTATGATCTAGAATTGACCATTGCTATCATTTGGTGAACTATATTACAGTTATCTACTTAAAAGGATGAGTTTTAATACATTTATTAATGTGGTATATTAGACGAGGTATTTTTAAGAAGGAATTTAACCTTAATTGTATTTGACTTTAACAGAAGTAAAAGAAATTGACAAAAAGCAGAAGGAATTGCTAAAATTTGGATGTGTTTCTTGTAATTAAGTTGTAACTCACAATTTGACACAGGCTAAACTGGACCCATGTGTTAAAGATCCATTTTAATTTTAACTTTTCTGTTATGTGGAAAACATTAAGAAGAAATTTTGTGAGGACTAAGATAATGAGCAACATAAAGAAAACAAGTTGATTAATTAGTTGATATGCATGCACAAGCATAAAAGAAGAGGCTCATGTATAAGATTTCATATTTCTCAGTGTGTTAAAAATGTTTCTATGAACTTTTCCATTAGAACTTATCAAATGCTTGGTAGAAAATCAGTGAGCAGATGCTTGAAGAGTATATCAGTAAGATAGTATAACGGGCAGCAGATGGAGAATGGAGATAGTTTAGTTCAGCTTGCTTTGAAAACTTTAATGAACTACTAAAATAATTTATCTGTACACAGTTTACAACTACAACTCAGAGAGACTATGCATCCACTTTTCGTGAGTTTATCATTCAACCTTTTGGTCTTTTTCCTTACTCCAAAATTATTAACCAGTTAATGACTTTTTCACACCCATTTTATTTTGTATTCTGTACTGTAGACATTTTTATTACATTGGCCTAAAACCAAATAATAAAAAGAGCACAATTTAATATTTTCCTCCTGATTGAGGATGACAATACTATTTTAGTGTTCTAGTAATCTGGAATCCTCAATCTCCATAATATTCATAATCAATATGAACTGAAATGAGTTATAGATTGTTTAAGTAAATTCTAACAATGTGAACATCATTAAATCTGTTAGTAGAACAGGTGGCACAAATGTTAAAACATTACATATAGAATGTCTCTAATTGTCACCTATTTTTTATCTCTAGAGGAGAACGATCTTATTAGTTGTCTATGAATGTGTCAGATAAATCACCTTCTCCAGTGCTTTATTACTTGATAGCTATAGTTTTGTTCATATTACTCATAAGTGAAATAATAGGAATAATTGTGATTTTAATTACTTTCTAGTTACAACTTTCTCTTCTGTTTACTCAAACCAGAAGATCTGAAAAATGCAGTTTTCAAGGAAAAGATAAAAGAACTTATGTGATAATATCTTAGATAGATAGTGGATCTATCTATTATTACAATGGTCTTAAAATATTTTTGATTACATACTCTTATGGAGGAAACATTTTATGCACAAGTGGCCAAAACAGGTATATTTACTTATAAATTATATATACATAGCTGGGCTCAGTGGCTCAGCCTGTAATCCCGCGCCTTTGGGAGGCTGAGGTGAATGAATTGCCTGAGCCCACGGGTTCGAGAGCCACCTGGGCAGCGAGACCTCATCTCTACAATAAATCAAAAAATCAGCCGGGCGTGATAGCGCATGCCTGTAATTCCGCTACTTGGAAGGCTGAGGCGGAAGGATCGCCGGAGCCCAGCAGGTCGAGGCTGCGGTGATCAGGAGCGGTTACTGCACTCCAGTCTGGGCAACAGAGTGAGACTCCAACTCAAAAAAAAAAAAATTATATATACATAATAATACTGTACTACTAACGATGTACATTATAAAACATTTACAAAAATAAAAATGAAAAAGGCTGAATTAGGTATTTTATTCCATTTTAAAATAATATTTTCAGTGTTACAATATGACTGAATAGAATTTATAATTTTGAAACACTGTGATAAAATGATGCAAAAGTCTAATTCTAATTTCAGTACTTGGTTTTAAGCACCAACAAGGTTTCCACAAAATTATGTGGCCCCACATGAATAAATTTATCATTGTCTGAACTTAATAAATTATGAAACTGAATTGTCAGACTCGCTCATCATGCAAATATTTTGTTGATTTACTGGCTCATACCACACAACAGCCAGTAAGTCAAGAGACAAGGTGCTGGAGCAAGGAAGGTGACTATTTGGAGAACTGGCAAATTGAGAAGGTGGCAGACTAGTGTTCTCAAGAACCATCTAAAGTTAGTATAAATTTTATGTTAACAGAAGAGGGAAGAGGAGAAGGTTGAGATCGAGAGAGGTAACTGATGACTGCAGACATCTGGGTACCAGTGAGGGTCCAAGGAGGTTGGGAAACTGTTTTGGTCAGGTCAGAATATTCTTATAAATCTTTCATATAGCTTTGTTACTTGTGTGTACCCTCTCCTTATCTCCTTGGGGGCTAGTTTTGAAAAGGGACTGCTATCATTTTTTTTTCCTGAATTTTCTCCCATAATTAACTGGTCTACAGCTAAAAGCTATTGCTGTGTTGAGGGAGGGCAGGGGTAAAATGAAATCAGTCATGTTAAGCCTCCATCCACTGTTACACAAATGACTTTCCACCATTTTCCCTGATGGCAATTGGTTATCCTTGCAAACCAAATAAAAGGTGTTGCATTTTATGTATCTTTAAGGAAATGTGTTCAAAATCTACCAGACATGATTGTTAATTATTTCCCTCACTTTTTTTTATTTGTGCATGTCTGATCACCCTTATAGGCAACATACTTTACATTATTTTCAGTAAAACAGAACAAAAGAAAACCTAATCATTTAATGGTGGACACATTACTAAACACATATTTCAAAGTCTTCTCTCCACAGCATGTTATTTCAAAAATGATTAATTTCTCACATGCCACTGACTAGTATTGCTTTACCTGGCAATGTGGCTTTAATAGAGCAGGAGAGGTGTCAGTTCTGATATTACCTTACTGTTCATCTTACTATCTTACTTTTTCATTACCATGATTACATACTAGAATTATCTTCAAATTGCAGGTTTGGCACTTGTATTTGGACTCAGGAGACCTTGGTTTGAATTCTGGTTCTACCACTTTCCAGTGAAATGGCCTTTGACATGTTTCTTAATTTCACAAGCTTTACTTTCTCATCTATACAAATAATTTATTGATTCATATGGTTGTGAAATTAAGGTTACTTAATATATGTGAAAAGCTTTTGTAAACTATAAAGTACTATATTAGAGTATTATTCACTTATCATTTTTAATGTTCAAAGTGCTTTTTATCAAAGGATACATATGTAAGATTAAATAGGGAAATTATACATCAGAAGAATTTCAAGGGAAATCTCGAAATATTAAGTATATTATTGAGTCACAGTGCTCTAAATATTGTGGTATGGTGCAGTCAAAGATTAATCAGTGAAAGAGAGTGGAGTACATACAAAAGAAAATGAGAAATTTAGTGTATGATAAAGGTGACATGACAAATAAATCAATTGTGCTATTTAATACACTGTTTGGGGACCTCCATCTAGCTATTTGGGTGGGGGGGGGAGTAAAAGCTGGATTTCTACCTCAGTAACAAAACTTCCGATGAATCAAAAATAAAATTATGACCAAAGTGCGATTTTGTTTAAGCTATGTTATTACTGAAATGGTAAAAATATCTTTTAACATCGACTGACTTGCATGGTTAGTTGGATAAGAAAAGAAGGAAAAATGCAAAATGAAAAAACTTTAAAAGACGATTGCAATGCTTAATTATACAAACAGTGGACTTCTGGTCTTTGAAGTCATCATCAAATAAAATGCATATTTACTCATAGTCCTTCTAACACTTTTTATTCATGACTTAAGAAGATGTGAATAAGAACCAGTATACTAGTGAACTAACTTGGGGAAAGCACAGTGAAATTCAGCATTCAGCACTTAAGGAAGGAAAAATGTGTAGAGCATGTAGCAATTAAAAATATATGACAAAATATTAAGTTTATTGTCATATCCATTTTATAATGGAATAAAGGCAAAGACTTACCAGAGATTCAATTCTTCCACTCAAAGTCCTGTATTCCTGGGTAGCTGGAGAATTTAATTGATTATTATATTCAACATTTAGGAGTTGAAAGCTACTTCTGTAAAAGTAAGATTTTTGATCTGGAAAATAATTAAAAGGCGGAGTCAGTCTTGCTTTACTAAGCAGTTAAGTATTTAATTTATTCAAGATTATGAGAGACTATAAATAATTTAAAAACTTGCTTTCCTTAAAAGAAAGAAGAAACTCTATTCTCAATGTAAGTGAACTACAATAAAATTACTATTTATTTTAGTTGTAATTTTAATTTTTAAATTTTTTATTTTTATAGAGATGGAGTCTTGCTATGTTGCCTAGGCTGGTCTTGAACTCCTGGGCTCAAGCAATCCTCTTGCCTCAGCCTCCAAAGAGCTGGGGTATTACAGGCATGACCATTATACTTGGCCATTTAAAAAAGACTGGCAAAGCAAGAGTGTTATAAATGTATGAAAATCAGAGTAGAATTATTATTTGATAAATTAAAAATGTATTAAATAAATTAAAAATTAAAAATAAAAATTGTTCAGAAATACCATAATTTTTATTCTTGCTATATTTTAGGAGAGATTTGTGGTTTATTCATTCAAGAAATGTTAATGAATGCCTATGATTTGCTATTATGAATTTATACGTATGAAAGGCCCCAAAGTAATTCTGAATAATTTTAAAATTTTTTTCTTTTTTCTTTTTTTTTGAGTTGGAGTCTCGCTCTGTTGCCCAGGCTGGAGTGTAGTGGCACACTCCTGGCCACCACAGCCTTAACCTGCTGGGCTCCGTTGATCCTTCTGCCTCAGCCTTCCAAGTAGCCAGAACTACAGGTGCGTGCTACCATGCTCCACTAATTTTTGATTTATTGTAGAGACAAGATCTCGCCAAATTTCCCAGGTGGGTCTCGAACCCGCAGGCTCAGGCAATTCACTTGCCTCCACCTCCCAAAATGTGGGGTTACAGGCTGAGCCTCAAACCCGGCCAAAAATTATTTTAAATACTATTTTTTATGGAGGAGTTAGTGATTTGCCATTAGTCTTTCTGAAATAAGCTAGAAAATAAACCTTCTGACAAGATACCAAATCCAGTTGTATAATGTGAATTATTTTTTATCAAAAGAGGTCTTCCAAAAAAAAAAAAACTTGAACAGACCAATAACACATAATGAGATTGAATTAGTAATACAAAGTCTCCCAATAAAGAAAAGTCTCCCAATAAAGAAAATAGGACCAGATGGCTTTACTGCCAAATTGTACCAAATCTTCAAAAGAGAACTAATACTAATTCTCCTCAAACAGTAAAAAAAGAAAAAAAGAGAGAATTCCCTCCTAATTCTATCTATGAGGCCAGCATTACTCTGACACCAAAACCAGACAAGAACATAACAAAAAAAGAAAATTACAGGTCAATTTCCTTGGTGAATAAAGACACACAAATCCTCAAGAAAATATTAGCAAACTGAATTCAAGAGCACATCAAAAAGAGAATACACCACAATCAAGTGAGATTTACTGCAGAGATGCAAGAATAGTTCAACATAGGCAAATCAATAAACGTAATACATTACATCAACTGAATGGAAGATTAAACCATACAATTATCTCAATAGATGCAGAAAATGGATTTGATAAAATTCAGCAACTCTTTAATATAAAAAGGTTCCACAAGCTAGGCATAGAAGAATGTACCTCAGCATAATAAAGACTTACAAAACCATAGCTAACATTTTACTGAATGGGGAAACGTCAAAAGTTTTTCCTCTAAGAACTGGAACAAGACAAGGATGCTCAATTTCATCATTTCTATTTAACATAGTAACAGAAGTCATAGACAGAACAATAAGGCAAGAGAAAGAAATAAAAGGCATCCAAATTGGAAAAGAAGAAATCAGATTTTCCCTTTTTAAAGACCATAGAATCTTATATCTAGAAAAACCTAAAGACTGTGCCAAACATTCTTAGATCTCATAAATAAATTCAGCAAAGTTGCAGGATATAAAATCAACACATAAAAAATCTGTAGCATTTCTTTTAAAAATGTTTTTATTTTATTTTCGATTTAGGGGTAACAGGTACATATTTGTTACCTAGGCATATTGCATATTGGTGAGGATTGGGCTTCAGATGACCCACTCCCCAGATAGTGAACACAGTACCCAGTAGGTAACTTCTGAGATCTAACCCTTCTCCCTACCCCGCCCCTTGTAGTTTCCCAGTGCCAATATTTTCATCTTTGTGATGATTTAGCTCCCACATATAAATGAGAATGTTTGGTGTTTGGTTTTCTGTTTCTGAATTACTTCAATTATAATGATGGTCTCCTGCTGTATTTCTATACACCAACAGTGAAATAACTGAGAAAGAAATTTAAAAAAGGTAATTCTATGCCTACAAGGAAAACTACAAAACATCAATGGAAGAGACTGAAGAGGACACAAACAAATAGAAAGATGTCCCATGATTATGGGTCAGAAGAATTTAGTATCAGACCAATAACACTCCAGGAAATTGACTATGTCATAAGAGAACTGAACTACCTCCAAAAAAAAAAAAAAAATCCCTGGACCAGATGGCTTTCCAGAAGATTTCTACAAAACATACAAGGAGGAACTTATACCAATCCTATTGAAAGTATTCCAGGTGATTGAGAAAGATGGAACTCTCCCCAAATCATTTTATAAAGCTAACATCACATTAATATCCCAACCATGTAGAGATCAAACTAAGAAAGAGAACTAAGACCAATATCCCTGATGTACATAGATGCTAAAATTCTCAGCAAAAGTCCAGCAAACCGGATCCAACAATACATCTCAAAAATCATCCACCATGATCAGGTAGGCTTCATCCCAGGGATGCAGGACTGGCTCAACATTTACAAGACCATAAATGTAATTAAACATATCAACAGATGTAAAAAAAATACATGATTATATCATTAGATACAGAAAAAGCTTTTGATAAAATCCAGCACCGCTTCTTGATAAAAACCTTTGAACATCTAGGCATGGATGAAACATATCTCAAAGTAGTTAGAGGCATCTATGAGAAACCCACAGCCAGTATACTACTAAACAGACAGAAATTGGAACTATTTCCCCTGAAAATCAGAATAAGACAAGAATACCCTCTCTTACCCCTCCTTTTCAACATAGTTTTGGAAGTCCTAGCTAGAGGAATCAGGCAAGAGAAGGAGATCAGGGTATCCAAATAGGAAAAGAGGAAGTCAAGTTATTCCTCTTGCAGATGACATGATTCTATACCCTGAAAGCCCAAGAGAATCTGTCAAAAACTTCCTTGTGCTGATAAAGGACTTTGGAAAAGTCGCAGGGTATAAAATAAATGTGCAAAAGACAGTCGCATTTCTATACACCAATAATAAGCAAACAGAAATCCAAATAAAAAGCACAATTCCATTCACAATAGCCAAAAAAAGAAAGAAAGAAAGAAAGAAAGAAAGAAAGAAAGAAAGAAAGAAAGAAAGAAAAATGACTTGGCATCTTCCTAACCAGATATGTGAAAGACTTTTACAACGATAACTACAAAACACTGCTCAAAGAAATCAAAGATGATGCAAACATATGGAAAAATATTTCATGCTCAAGGATTAGAAGAATCAACATTGTTAAGATGTCCATTCTACCCAAGGCAATCTACAGATTTGACGCAATACCCATTAAATTACCAGCAGCATTCTTCTCAGACCTGGAAATGACAATACAGGAATTCATATGGAAACATAAATGACCACAAATAGCCAAAACAATCCTCAGGAAACAAACAAACAAAAAACATAGCAAGTAGTATCACACTCCCAGACTTTAAACTTTATTATAAAGCTACGTTAGTCAAAACAGCCTGGTATTGGTACAAGAACAGGCATATAGAGATTTCAGAAGCAAAACTTCAATTTCTCAACCAAGTCATCTTCAACAAATCCTCTACCACCAACCACTGGGGAGAGGAGAACCTATTGAGTAAATGGTGCTGACCACACGCAGAAGATTAAAACAGGACCCCTACCTATCACTGTACACAAAATCAACTCTAAATGGATCAAAGACCTAAATGTAAAACCTCAAACTATAAGAACATTAGAAAATGCAGGCGACACCCTTATGGAATTTGGAATTGGAACTGGCAACCAATTCCTGATCAAAACCCCAATTGCCCAAACTATAAGAGATAAGATAGACAAGTAGGACATTATCAAACTGACAAACTTCTGCAAAGCCACAGAAACCCCTCAGAGAGCAGGGAGATAGCCCACAGACTGGGAAAAAATATTTGCCAACTATATGTCTGACAATGGCCTAACATCTAGGATCTACAAGGAACTCAAATATACAGAAAAGGAAAAAACATACAGCCCCATTACAAAGTGAGCAAAAGATATGAATAGATACATCTCAAAAGAAGACATATGAGCAGCCAACAGATACATGAAAAAATGCTCAGCCTCACTAGTCATCAGAGGAATGCAAATTAAAACCACACTGAGATACCACCTAACTCCAGTCAGGATGGCCATCATCAATGACTCAAAAAACAACAGACGCTGGAGAGAATGTGGTGAAAAAGGAACATTTCTGCACTGTTGATGAGAGAAAAGATTGGGGAGAGCCAAAGAGGATCCCAATGCCCAGTGAAGAAACACTGGCCACAGCCATTTTCTTTGTCCTAGGACCAGATAGAGACCTGCATTGCCTGTACAGCTCCACCCAGCCCTGCCCAGCCCCCAACTTGGGACCTAAGGTAATCTCACCAAACTGGGAGAGACAGAAGCCCCTCCTCCATGCTGGATCAGACACAGACAGGTAAGATCTGAGTGGCACACTTGACAGGCAGCAAGCTGGGTGAGTCCAGATCTGATCCACCCTCCTTCCACAATAGGCCTGGGACATCTGACTCAAGCTGTGAGCAACCCTATCAGCCTGCCCTGAGAGCTAGAGATCAGAACTGAAAGGATGTTGGACTTACAGGAGTGGCTTCAAAGTAAGTTTGGGTCCTTGTTTTTATTTTTTGTCTGTTTTGCTCATTTTTGGTTTTTTTTTAAAGTTTTGTTCTGTTTTTTAATAATGCTTTCATTCTGGCTTTGTTTCTGATATTTTACTGATTTTTTTTCTTTAGACTTCCTGTTTGTATATGGGAAGAATACATCACTAGGGAGATTTTTGCTGGTTTGTGTGTTTGTATGATTGTCTGTATGTTTTAGGTTTTTTTTTTAACTCTTTTCTGTATTTGTGTCTCTTTTTATTTGTTAGTTGGCATGTCTGTCTGTTTTCCCTCTTACTCTCCTCTCTCTCCACCTTCCTCTTGTGCCCCCCTTCCTTTTTCCATTCTTTTCCTTTTTCTTACCTCAATTTGCTTTCAGGGAGCAAACGTGTATCCCCACTGCATGGACAGATTGTAAGGCAGTGGGAAGTGGGTTTCAGGGGTGCCCATACAACTGTTTATGGATACTGTGATCTGCAGATAGATTTTTGAATCACAGCTTCCCCCTCAATTAAATCTCAAAACTGCAAAAAGTACAGCCCCAAACTACAGTCCAGCTTCAGAATTGAACAAAGCCAGAAGATCCACATAAAGAATAATAGGAGATTGAGCAAACAGAAGTAAAAGCAACTCCACCATCCCTGAACAGCAGAATTAAAGAAGAGGAAAAAAAGTGTGTGTGGGGGGGGATCTACACAAATGAAGAAAAACCAAAAGAGGAATATGGGTCTCACACAGACCCTTGGAAGGTCAGACACTGAGAAAACAGACATTGGAACACAAACAATGAAGAGCCCCAGAATGACTTGTCTCAAACAAAAACCCAGAAATCAAGACATTAATAGAGAGAATAAATAGAATTAAGGAGAGACAAGAGGAAAATATGAAGGAGTTGATAACTGAGAAAACAGCAGTAAAGAATATTGTGAATGAAGTAAATAACAAACTGATAAGGAAGGAAAGCAGAATTAGCCAAGTAGAAGAAAGAATCTCAGAGCTTGCGGACCAAAATATAGAACTAACCCAACCTGTCAAAAATATAGAAAAGAAGCTTAAAAAGACAGAACAAAACCTTCAAGAGATGAGTAATTATTCCAAGAGACTGAATTGAAGAGTAATTGGATTTCCTGAGGCAGAAAGAGAGACAAAGACCACCCTGGAACAAACATCCTATGAAATTATTCAAGAAAAGTTCCCTCATCTCATCATTGATGTGAAAATTCAAACACAAGAGATTCAGAGAACAAAGTAAGAGAAACAAATAATACAAGAACATGGTCTTTTAAAAAGTTTGGTTTTATCTCTTTTTATTTTTCAACAGCAAATTTATCTCCTGACCACCATAAATGTTAACCATCATAACTGATTGTAAGATTGCTTTTAGGAAACAGAACATGAATTAATAAATACTTAGGTACATCCAGATTTTATGTGCTAAAACTTAAGGTACTTTGCAATATTTCACTTTTATGATTTTATCAGTTTATTAAATGAAGAAGAAAATAATGGTGTTTATGAAAGACAAAATGAGTAATTTTTGGCATCAGAAAAATACCAGCTTTTTGGACAAGATGGCAACTGGACAGGTCAGACTGTGAGTCTCTGCAAAAGCAAGTGTCCATAAAGACTCTCTGAGTGAGTAGGAGTGTGCTGGTGGGAGAGTGAAAGTCCATCTGAGGGGAGACTCAAGTTCATGTACCCGGGGCCCCCCTCTGAAGTGATTGCAAGCCCAAACCACCCTGAGATTGGAACTGCAGGTGCACAAGATCGTCTGCTGTTCATGGGACTCTCCTAAGAAGAGCCTGCTGAATCCAGCTGATTCTCATCACCTGGAACCTGTCCACATAATCATCTGTTACAGCAAATCAGCTGGAACCCCACATTTGGAGGTAAAAGAAATCACAGGCTCAGTGGATTTGGCCAGGAGTCTCCAAATACAAGTATTTGATCATCATTGATGTGAAAATTCAAACACAAGAGATTCAGAGAACCCCTGCAAGACAATAAATGAGAAGGCCAACTCCTAGATACATAGTAATTCACTTAAATAAAGTAGGTATTAAAGAAAAAGTCCTAAAGGCAGCAAGGGAAAAGGATCAGACTACCTACCAGGGAAGACCAATTAGAATAGCAGCAGACTTATCTACAGAAAAACTTCAGGCTAGGAGAGCTTGGAGCCCAATCTTCAAAGTTCTCAAAAATAAACAATTTCAACCAAGAATAACTTACCCAGCTAAGATAAGCTTCATCAGTAAGGGACAATTAAAATCTTTCCCAGACATTCAATCCCTAAGAACTTATGCTGTCTCTACACCAGCACTACAAGAAATACTTAAGAAAGGATTAAACATAGAAGAAAGGGAAAAAAGAATGACAACGTTCTTCACAAGAGTGCAGGAAAAAAATTGAAAACAAACTTGAATCAACCCCAAAATCAAAAGAAAGACAATAAACAGTAACAACAACTCATAAGAACCTTATGACAAGGATAAACTCTGACATTTCAATAATTAGCCTGAATGTGAATGGACTAAATGCACCACTGAAAAGACATAGAATAGCAAAATGGATAAAATATCATGAGGCAACAATATATTGTCTTTAAGAGACTCATCTCACCAGAAAGGATACTCACAAACTCAAAGTAAGAGGATAGGAAGCCAAATTTCAGGTGAATAGAACACAAAAGAAAGCAAGAGTTGCGATCTTAATATCAGACAAAATACCCTTTAAGGTATCAAACATTAAAAAGAGAGAGAAGGTCACTACATATATAATGATAAAAGGTTCAATCCATCAACAAGAAATATCCATCCTAAACATATATGAACCCAACATAGGAGCACCAACTTTCATAAAGCAGCTTCTAGGCAAGTTTAGAAAAGATACTGACTCTAACACTATCTTAACTGGAGACTTCAATATTCCACTCACAACCCTAGACAGTTGATCGAGACAAAAAATCAGCAAGAAGATCTGGAACTTCAAGGTGACTCTTGACCAAATGGACTTAATTGATACCTATAAAACACTCCACCCAACGACTACAGAATATACATTCTACTCATCACCACATGGAATATACTTTAAGATCGACCACATCCTTGGCCATAAATCAAGCATAAACACATTTCATAAGATTGAAATTTTGTCATGCACCTTCTCAGACCACAGTGGAATAAAAATAAATATCCACAACAACAAAGTTCCCCAAAATCCACAAAGACATGGACACTAAACATGTAGTGACCTTCTGTCTCTTTTTAATTTTTGATACCTTAAAGGGAATTTTGTCTGATATTAAGGTCACAACTCCTGCTTTCTTTTGTGTTCTATTCACCATTTCAGTGGTGCATTTAGTCCATTCACATTCAGGCAAATAATTGAAATGTCAGAGTTTATCCTTGTCATGAGGTTCTTATAGTGTTTTTGCTGTTCTTGTTGTCTTTCTTTTGATTTTTGGTTGATTCATGTTTGTTTTCAATTTTTTTCCTGCACGCTTGTGAAGAATGTCGTCATTCTTTTTTCCCTTTCTTTTATGTTTAACTCCTGGGTCAACATGGAAATCAAACAGAGATTAAAAGTTACCTGGAAACAAATGAAAATGAAGAAACATTTTACCAAAACCTCTGGGATACCATGAAAGCAGTAGTAAGAGGGGAATTCATATCTCTACAGACACACATGAAGAAAATGGAAATATCACAATTTAACAGCCTAACAAGTCACCTAAGGAAGCTAGAAATGCAAGACCACCAAAATCCTAACTTCAACAGAAGAATACAGATCACCAAAATAAAAGCCCAAATAAACACAATCAAAAACACAAAAGATGAAGTCACAACTGACCCTGAAGAAATACAGAGACTACTATGTACACTTGTGTGGAAACAAACTTGAAACCCTAAAGGAAATGGAGGACTTTCTGACATCATACAACCACCCAAGGCTGAAGCAAGAAGAAACCGAGACCCTAAATAGAGCAATAACAACCCAGGAAATTGACTATGTCATAAGAAAACTACCTACAAAAAAAGCCCTGGACCAAATGGCTTTCCAGCAGAATTCTACAAACCACACAAGGAGGAACTGATACCAATACTATTGAAAGTATTCCAGGTGACTGAGGAAAATGGAACTCTCCCCAAATCATTTTATGAAGCTAACATCACATTGATACCCAAGCCAGGTAAAGATCCAACAAAGAAAGAGAACTACAGGCCAATATCCTTGATGAACATAGATGCTAAAATTCTCAACAAGATCCTAGCAAATCAGATTCAACAACACATCTCAAAAATCATCCACCACGACCAAGCAGGCTTCATCCCTGGGATGCAGGGCTGGTTCAACATTCGTAAGACCATAAAGGTAATTAAATACATCAACATACATAAAAACAAAAACTACATGATTATATCATTAGATGCAGAAAAGGCTTTTGATAAAATCCAGCATCCTTTCTTGATAAAAACTCTCAAACATCTAGGCATAGATGCAACATACCTCAAAATAGTAAGAGTAATCTATGAGAAACCCACAGCCAGCATACTGCTAAACAGACAGAAATTGGAACCATTTTTCCTGAAAGCTGAAACAAGACAAGGATGCCCACTATCACCCCTCCTGTTCAACATAGTTTTGGAAGTCTTAGCTAGAGCAATCAGAGAGGAGAAGGTGATCAGGTGTATCCAAATAGGAAAAGAGGAAATCAAGTCATCCCTCTTTGCAGACGACATGACTCTATATCTCCAAAACCCAAGAGAATCTGTTAAAAACCTCCTTGCACTGATAAAGGACTTTGGCAAAGTCTCAGGGTATAAATTAAATGTGCAAAAGACAATAGTATTTCCACATACCAATAATAAACAGAAACCCAAATAAAAAGCACAATCCCATTAATAATAGTCACAAAAAAATGAAATACCTTGGTATCTTCCTAACCAGAGATGTGAAAGACCTTTACAATGAAAACTACAAAACACTGCTCAGAGAAATCAAATATGATGCAAGCAAGTGGAAAAATAGTTCATGCTCATGGATTGGAAGAATCAACATTGTTAAGATGTCCATTCTACCTAAGGCAATCTACAGATCTAATGCAATACCCATCAAATTACCAGCAATGTTCTTCTCAGACCTAGAAACAACAATGCAAGAATTCATATGGAAACATAAATAACCACGTATAGCCAAAACAATCCTTAGCAAAACAAACAAACACACAAACAAATAACAAAACAAAAACCAAAGCAGGATGTATCACATTCCCAGGCTTTAAACTTCATTATAAAGCCACAACAATCAAAGCAACTTGATATTGGTACAAGAACAGGCATACAGACCAATGAATTGAGATACAGAATTGAATTGAGATTCCAGAAGCAAAACCTCAGTTTTTATCAACCAACTCATCTTTGACAAAGCCTCCACCACCAACCACTGGGGAGACGAGAACCGATTCAGTGAATGGTGCTGGGAAAGCTGACTGACCACATGCAGAAGATTGAAACAGGACCCCTACCTATCCCCATACACAAAAATCAACTCTAAATGGATCAGAGGCCTAAACATAAAACCTCAAACTATTGGAAACTTAGAAAGTGCAGGAGACACTCTTATGAAAATTGGAACTGGCAAATAATTCCTGATCAAAACCCCAAGTGTGCCCATGCCATAAGAGATAAGATAAACAAGTGGAACCTCATCAAACTGACAAGCTTCTGCAAAGCCAAAGAAACCATCAAGAGAGCATGGAAACAGCCCACATACTGTGAAAAAATATTTGTTCACTGTATGTCTGACAAAGGCCTAACATCTAGGATCTATAAGGAACTAAAACATGATGAAAAGAAAAAACAAACAACCCCATTACAAAGTGGGCAAAAGATATGAATAGATAATTCTCAAAAGGAGATGTATGAGCAGCCAACAGATACGTGAAAAAATGTTCAGCCTCACTAGTCATCAAAGAAATGCAAATTAAAACTATACTGAGATATATATAGTTAGATACTACCTAACTCCAGTCAGAATGGTCATCATCCATAACTTAAAAAATAACAGATGCTGGAGTTATGTGGCGAAAAGGGAACACTTCTACACTGCTGATGGAAATGTAAATTAGTACAGCCTTTGTGGAAAATAGTGTGGCAATTCCTAAAAGTTCTAAAAATCAACCTTCTATATGACCCCGCAATCCCCCTACTGGGAATATACCTGGAAGAACTCAAATCACTTTATAAAAAAGATACCTGCACACGTATATTTATCGCAGCATTGTTCACAACAGCAAGAACATGGAACCAACTGTACTGCCCATCAAAAGAGGACTGGATAAAAAAATGTGGCACATATACACAATGGAATATTACGTAGCCATAAAGAAGAACAAAATCATGAACTTCTCAGCAACCTGGATGGACTTAGAGCCTATAATACTGAGTGATCTTTTACAGAAACAAAGAACTGAGTATCACATGTTCTCACTCATAAGTGGACCCTGAACAACTGTTATAATACTATAAGAAAAGGATTGACAGTAATGGAAAACTAAAGGGGGTTGGGGGTGTGGGGAGGTGGGATTGGCAGTAGTGGGAATCTGCCTGGGAAAGGGGGAGCACACCTCATCAACAAGGGTAACTGCATAATGAATATTTGTATACCTAACCCTGAATTGTACCCCATAATTTTAAAATAAAAAACTTAAAAGTTAAAAAAAGAGAGACACTTGAAAACTATAGCAGAGGAACACAGATCACTTTATAAAAAAGATACCTGTGAATGCATGTTTACTGCAGTACTATTCACAATAGCAAAAACACAGAACAAACCCTGCTGCCCATTGAATGTAGACTGGATTAAAAAAAGTGGTATATATACATGATGGAAAATCATGCAGCCATCAAGAAGGACAAAATTATGAACGTCACAGAAACTTGGGTGCATTTAGAGTCTGTAATACTCAGTGATTTGTCACAGAAGCAAATAACTGAGTACCACATGCTGTTGCTCATAAGCGGACCCAGAACAATTATAATACTAAAAGAAACGGATTGGCAGTATGGGAAACTGTCAGAGGAGGTGGGGGCGCAGTTCATCGATAAGGGTACCTAGTCTCAAATCAGTAGATGTGGGGGCCAAAGTGAGGCCCAAATTGACCTGTGCAATGACCATTTGTATATCTAACCCAGAATTTTACCCTACATCTTTAAAAGAAAAAAAAAAGTACCAAGAGATTTTTTTCTTTAGATAGAATAATTTTTGGCTGACTAATAATGTTTGGTATACTAAAAAAACTATGTTTGGAATACCAAAAATGGTCAAAAAAGAGAAGACAAAAATACTGATTGAGGAAAAATACAGGGAAGACTTATAAGATATGTAATCATGTTATATAATAATATGTAATAAAAGTAGCAACAAAAAAAGAGAGAATAAACATTTAAGCTGAAATAGTATGTAGTTATTACATCTAAAAAGTAATAATCTTCTGATACTTACCAAAAGCTAAAAAGTAAACAAGTAGAGCTATGGTCACTGCCAGGATCACCACCCCTGCGACGACAATGAAACATACTACGTATGGATTCAGAAATCTTGAATTCGTTGGCCCTCGTGCTGGCCTTAGAAACAAGAGAAAAAGATCAAAGAAAAAGTTATTCATTTCACTCAGAGAAGCCATCCTTTCAATGCTCATGATTGTCTTCTGTCTTTTTCCTTTATCTTGTGCATGACTCTTCATAGAAATATGATCCTGGAAAAGAAACTGAATTCCATAAGGCTGTTTTTAAAAGTACCACCCCAAAGGTTTGTTTTGTTTTGTTTTTTTCCCAGCACAAAACAATTGGCAGTTAAGTAGTTTGATGAAAAATCTTCATACTGTTTTTCATAGAAGTTGGACTAACTTGCATTTTCCACCAAAAGTGTATAAGTGTTCCCTTTCACCACATCTGCAGCAACATGTATTGTTCATTGATTTTTTAAAAATGGTCATTCTGATGGGGGTAAAGTGGTATCTCATGGTGGTTTTAATTTACATTTTCCTGATTCTGGAGTATGTTTTAAGCATTTATTCATATGTTTGTTAGCCACTTATATATCTTCTTTTGAGAAATGTCTGCTCATGTCATTTGCCCAATTTTTAATTAGGTTATTTGGTTTTTTTTTTTTTTATTGCTGGTGTGTTTGAATTCCCTGTAGATTCTGGATGTTAGACTTTTGTCAAATGTGTAGTTTGTGAATATCTTCTCCCATTCTGTAGGTTGCCTGTTTGCTCTGTTTATTATTTCTTTTGCTGTGTAGAAGATTTTTGGTTTAATTAAATCTCACTTATTTATTTTTGTTTTTGTTACATTTGCTTTGGGGGTTTTAGACATAAATTCTTTGCTTAGGACAATGTCCAGAAGTGTTTTTCCTAGATTTTCTTGTAGAATTTTTATGATTTCAGGTCTTATTCATCTTGAGTTAACTTTTGTATATGGAAAGAGATAGAGATCCAATTTTATTTTTCTGCATGTGGACATCCAATTTTCTCAGTATTGTTGATCGACTAGGATGTCCTTTCTCTAGTATACATTTTTGTCTACCTGTCAAAGATCTCTATTCTGTTCTGCTGGTCTACTTCTATGTTTTTACCAGCACCAAGCTGTTTTTGTCACTATAGCCTTATGGTATAGTTTGAAGTCAGGTAATGTGATATCTCAAGCTTTGTTCTTTTTGCTTAGGATTGCTTTGGTTATCTGGGCTCCTTTATGGTCTAAATTGTCTAAAAGACAATTTTAGAATTGTCTTTTCCACTAATTCTGTGAAAAATAGCATGGTAATTTGATAGGGATTGCATTCCACCATTCGATCCAGCAATCCCACACTGGGTGTCTACCCAAAGCAAAAGAAGCCATTATACAAAGAAGACACCAGCACTTACATGTTTATTGCAGCATAATTCACAATTGCAAAGATGTGGAATCAACCAAAGCACCCCATCAACCGATGAGTGGATAAAGAAAATGTGTATGTGTATATATATATATATACACACACACACACACCCTCCCACACCATGGAATACCATTTAGTCATAAAAAGAATAAAATAATGTTTCTCACAGCAACTTGGATCGAATTAGTGGCCATTTTCCTAAGTAAAATAATGCAGGAATGGAAAGCCAAATACTTCATGTTCTCACTTATAAGTTGGAGCTAAGCTATAAGTCTGCAAAGGCATACGAAGTGGTATAATGGACATCGAAGACTCAGACGCGGGGAGAGGAGAAGGAAGTGAGGGATGAAGTATCAGAAACAATGTATGCCTTTTGTGTAATGGGCACACTAAAAGCTCAGCCTTCACCATCTTACAATTCATCCATGTAACCAAAAATCACTTGTACCCCTAAAACTATTAAAAAAAACATAAAAATAAGTAGATTGATGGAAGAATAAGGAAATATGACCTATGATTTAGAATTGCTTTATCATCTTCCAATTGTTAAAGTCATAAAGAATAACAATGCATTAATCTCTGTTTTTCTGTGGTTTCTTCCAAGATCCTATCCTTAATGCTACTGTAGTAACCAAAACAAACCAGAGGCTAGAATCAACATATGCTTTAGCTTGGATGAGCTTCTCATGGGAATGACATTACAAAGAATTTTGCTTTCAGTTCATGGAAAAGATCTTAAACTCAACAACTGAAAAGCACCGTGAGACATATGACCCAATAAAAAAGGGGGTGGAGCCCAAACTACCTTAATCTCACAAGCCATAATTAATTACAACAGAATGCATTGTTTCACCCTGTAGAAACAGCCGAAAAATGTCTGCTCTCTCTTTAGTAGTGAGACTTGTAGTTGAACCTCTGAATGTTGCTGATTATAAGAACTATGCTAACACAAAATAAATCGTGTGCAACATTGACCTTGTAAACTATTGCAGAAAATATGTTTGTAAACAGGGTTTGCATTTGACTCATAATGCAATGGAAATCTGAGCAAGAAAATATTTTTCTTTTCAAGTGGGGTCCTGATCAGTGAGATTTTTTTTACTGCTTGCATTTGAATGGCAAAGCAAATATTCAGCTGTGACCCTTTAACCAGTTTCTCTCACTCTCTTTCTCTTTTTTATTGACTTGGAAAAAATAGCATGAAGGTTGAAGAATTTATCTTTCTACACTTTTATTATGAGAGCCTGTATGTCAGTCATTGTAAATGTACATAGTCAATCTTCATGACAGCCTTGTGAAGTCTGTATTATAATCCCATTTTAAAGATAGGGAAGGTTAGGCATAGAGTAAATAACTCATGATTGTTCAGGAGTGATAAAGCTGGGAAAAAATATAGGTAGGTTTAAATCAAAGAACACACATTTCCTCCTACATACACGTCTTCCTTGAGTATGTTGCTTCACCTTACAGGGAACTGGAAGGCTTTAGGGTTTCGGTTTCTCCTGCTCTCACTTGGGGGGAAGCAAAAGGAATCAACATCTGTTAATAATATTTTCTAAGATATATCTTCAGGCAGACTTCTTTTCTTGAGTTTCACATCATAATTTTCCATTATTAATTAGACATCTGATGTATACTTTACATTCACCTTAAATAAACAAGTCCAAAACCGAACTTGGTATTTTTTCCTCCATTAGACTCTAGCGTTTGAGGATATACCTTAGGCTGTATTAAACAATTTTAAAACAAAACATTCACTTTTTCCAATTAAAACATAATCATTATTTTCTTTTGGAAATTTCTTTTGTCCTAATATCGGTCATGACTTTAAAATGAAGAACCTGAGATCTGAAAGATTTCTTTAGTTGACTTTTAATTTCTGAGCACAATGTTTAACTCTGGCATTGTAGAAGACTTCCAAGGGGATGTGAAGAGAGAACTAGGGTTAGGATGTGTGAACTCCAGTCCTCTGTCTAATGCAAGCGATGAGATCTTGCATAAATTATAACTATTTCAAGCTGTAGATTTTTTATTTTTTAAAATGAGTAAGACAATATCTTTCCCATCATGATTCTTTTTATCAAATAAAACAGTATATATGACAATGATTTATAAACTTAAGTTCACTAGGATTTAAGGCATTATTATAGGGGCAACTGAAGTATAACAGTCAGATCTGTAGCAGTGAAGATTTTTCTACCAGTAGCTGTTGAGTGATCTTGGATGAGTCCTTTTAAAATTTTGGAGTCTTAGTCCCCCCACTATATATGTTGATAACACCCACTGCACAGAACTTTTTTTGTGAGAATTACAACATATGACACGCTATAAAGGGCTATCAAAGCACAAAGGAATATTGAGTAAAATAATTTTAAAAATTAACTAGCTTAATCTTATTTATTACTGTTTATATTTTAATTTATACTATTAAGAGAAAAAACTGCATTTCCTTTAAGATATTCAATTTTACCTATGTACCAATTTACCTGTTTTACTTTATGTGTTTTATCTTGCTCCACATACATTCTTTTTCAGAGAAGACTTCTAAATTTATACTTTTATTTGTAACATTTCCCATGAACTCCAATATCTTCCAACGGACTCCTGGATTTTATCACACAGACAACTTTATATTAAAGAAAAAGAATGTGTCTACAACCTCCTCCATAGAGATACTTTTGGAATAAGATATATCAATACTAGTTTTCTATCTTCTCTGTAGCCATTAATTCTAAGACTAATAAATGCTCAAAAAAGTTCTAAACATGGAAATGAAAGGGCAATACTCAACATCATAAAACACACAAAAGTACAAAACTCCCAGGTCTTATAAAACAATTACACAGATGAAAAAGAGAAAGAAATTAAATGGAAACATGGCAGAACTCCACCAAACTACAAAGAGAAAAAAAGAAACAAAGAATCTACAAACAACTAGATAATGATTAACATTATGATAGGAATAAAGTCTCACATATTAATATTAACGTTAAACATACATGAATTAAATGCTCCATATAAGAGAAACAGATTGGTGAACATATAAAAAAAACTCAGCTATATGTTGCCTAAAAGAGACTCACTTTACTGGTAAAGACACTTATAGATGGAGAGTAAAGGAATGGAAAAAAATATTTCATGCAAACAGAAAACAAAAATGAGCAGGGGAAGCTACAGTTATATATTTTTTTAAAAGACTTTAAATAAACAGCAATAAAAAAAGACAAAAGCTGTCATTATATAACGATAAAATGATCAATCAAACATGAAGATATAACAATCCTATGTGTGTGTGTGTGTGTGTGTGTGTGTGTATGTGCACGCGCACGCAACACCTGAGCATCCATATACTTAGAACAAATATTACTAGACTTAGGAAAATAGATAGGCAGCAAGACAATAGTAGTGGGAGACTCCAGCACCCCACTGACAGCACTGGACATTGAGACAGAAAATCAATAAAAAACACTGGACTTAAATTGATCTGTAGACCCTGAGGCCATGAGCCAATATTGTGACCTGTTAGAAACTGGGCTACAGCAGGAGGTGAGCAGCAGGTAAGCAAGCAAAGCTTCATCTGTTTATAACTTCTCCCCGTCACCCACTTGACCTCCTAAGCTCTGTTTCCTGTCAGATCAGCTGCAACATTAGTTTCTCATAGGAGCACAAATGCTATTGTGAATTGCCCATGTGTGGGATCTAGGTTGCTTGCAATCCTTATAAAAATCTAATGCCTGATGATCTGAGGTGGAGTTGAGGTGGTGATGTTAGTGCTGGGGAGTGGCTGTAAATGCAGATTAACATTAGCAGTGAGGTTTGACTACACAGAGACCATTATAAATTAATTACTTGCAGACTCACATCAAAACCGTATCAGTGAGTGGCAAGTGAATTGATGAACTTCAATTGTACAATTGCACCTGGTGGCAAGCTTTAAGTCAGAATTTGACACTTATTTTAGTCTGTGCATGGCCTGTCCATTATTTTATTTACTACTTCCACCCATGCTTCTTTTTTTTAAAAAATAGTGAGTTGTATAATTGTTTCATTATGCATTAAAATGTAACAATACTAGAAATGAAGTACAGTAAATGTTATGTGCTTGAGTCATCCTCAAACCGTCACCCATCCCCTGCTCCAGTCCATGGAAAAATTGTCTTCTGAAACTGGTTCCTGACAAAAAGGTTGGAGATGCTGCTTTAGACCAAATTGACTTACAAACATTTACAAAGTATTCTACTGAAAAACTACAAAATACACATTCTTTTCATTGATGCATGGAACATTCTCCATGTTAGAGTATATAACAAGTCTTGATAAATTGTAAAAACCCCAAATCACATCAAATATCAACAGTAAAATTAAGATAGAAATTAAAAAGCTTTTTGAAATGGATGAAAATGAAGACACACCTTGCAAAACCTCTGGCATACAGCAAAATCAATGCTAAGAGGAAATTTTATTAAACTAAATGCCTACATTTGGGAAATAGAAAAAACACAAACTAGCAATCTAACAACACACCTCAAGAAACTAGAAAAATAAGGACAAACAAGACCTAAGGCTAGTAGAAGAAAATAAATAACTAAGGCCAAAGTAGAACTAAGTGAAACCAAGAACAGCAACAACAACAAACACCCAAAAACAAACAAACAAAAAGGATCAACAAGACAATAGTCAAAAGTTGTTTCTTCGAAAAGATAAACAAAATTGATAGACCACTAACTAAACTGACAGAGAAGAGAAGTGATTCAAATAAAAACAATCAAAGATGAAAAAGAAAACATTACAACTGATACTACAGAAATACAAAAGATCATCAGAGACGACTATGAATAATTATGCTTGAAGACTAGAAACCTAGAGGAAATGGATACATTTGTGGAAACATGCAATCTTCCAATACTAAACCAGGTGCAAATAGAAATCCTGAACAAGTCAATAATGAGTAGTGAGATTGAGTCAGTAATAATAATGATAAATCTCCCCACAAAATAAGCCTAGGACCAGATGGATTCATAGTCAAATTCTACCAAATGTACAAAGAATTGGTACCCATACTACTGAAACTTTTTTAAAAACTTGAAGACAAATCATCCTTAACTCATTCCATGAAGCCAGTATCACCCTGATACCAAAGCCAGAGAAGGACACAACAAAAACTATAAGCCAATATCCTTGATGAGCATAGATGCAAAAATCTTCAATAAAATACTAGCAAACTGATTCCAACAGCACATCAAGAAGATAATATACAGTGATTAAGTGAGCTTTATTCCACATATGAAAGGATGGTTCAATAGATGCAAATCAATAAATGTAGTTCACTACATAAACAAAATTAAAAACAAAAACTCTACCCTCATCTCAATAGATTTAGAAGAAACATCTTATAAAAGTCAGCATACATTCATGAAAAAATTGTCAACAAACTAAGCATAGAAGAAGCATATCTCAACATAATAAAATACATATACAACAAGCCCATTACTAATATCATTCTGAACAGATCCCCATAAGAACTGGAACACGACAAGGATGCTCACTTTCACCATTCCTATTCAACAAAGTACTGGTCGTCCTAGCCAGAGCAATCAGGCAAAAGAAAGAAACAAAAGGTGTCCAATAGTAAAAAAAAGAAGCCAAATTATCTGTTTGCTAGTGTTGTGATTTAACACCTAGAAAACCCTGAAGATTCCTCCAAAAGACTCCTAAATTTGATAAATAAATGCAGTAAAGTGTCAGGATACACAATCAATTACAAAAATCAGTAACATTTTGACACACATATAAACATTAGGCTGAGGATCAAATCAAGAATTCTATTTATAATAGCTATTTTTATTTATTTATTTATTTATGTATTTATTTATTTTGTGAGGAGTCTCACTCTGTCACCCAGGCTGAAGTGCAGTGGCACACTCACAGCCACCCCAACATCGACCTGCTAGGTTCCAGCAGTCCTTCCACCTCAGCCCTCCGAGTAGCTGGAACTACAGATGTGCACTAGCACACCCAGCTAATTTTTGATTTATTGTAGAGACGAGGTCTCGCCAAGTTGCTTGGGCTGGTCTTGAACACATGGGCTTAGGCAGTCCACTCGCCTTGGCCTCCGTAGTGCTGGAATTACAGGCTGAGCCACAGAACCCGACCTATAATAGCTATTTAAAATAACAAAATACCTAGCAACACATTTAACAAAAGAGGTGAAAGATCTCTACAAGGAAACTACAAAAGACTGATGAAAGAAATTGTAGATGGCACAAACAAATGAAAAACATCCCATGCTCATGGATCGGAAGAATGAATGTTATTAAAATGACTATATGGCCCAAAGCAATCTGCAGATTTAATGCAATTCCTATCAAAATAACAATGTCATTTTTTTTTTACAGAATTAGAAAAAATAATCCTAAAATTTATATAGTGCCCAAAGAGCCAAAATAACCAAAACGTCCTAAGCAAAAAGAACAAAGCTGAAGATGTCACATTACCTGACTTCAAATTATACTACAAGACAATAGTAACTAAAATAACATGGTACTGATATAAAAATAGATATACAGAACAATGGAATAGAATATAGAACTCAACAATAAGGCCATATACCTACAGCCAACTGATCTTTGACAAAGTTGACAAAAACATACACTGAGAAAAGGGCACCCTTTCAATATACTGTGCTGGAAAAACTGGAGGGGTATATGTAAAAGAATGAAACTGGACCTCAATTTCCCATCATATACATAAATTAACTCAAGGAAAAATTCTTCTGGACATTGACCTAAGCACACAATTCATGACTAAGACCTCAAAAACAAATGCAACAAAATCAAAAATAGACAAACAGGACTTAATTAAACTAAAAAGCTTCTGCATAGCGAAAGAAATAATTAGCAGAGGGAAAAGACAGTCTAAAGAATGAGAGACAATATTTTTAAACTATGCACCAGAGAAAGGACTAATATACAGAATCAAGAAAGAACTTAAACAATTGAACAATAAAAAACATGCAAATAACCCCATTAAACAGTGGGTGAAAGACATAATCTGCAAAAGACACGAACAGACACTGTTCCAGAAAAGATACACAAATCTTTGTTTCTACGATAAATCACTGAGTATTATAGACTAAATCCATCTAAAATGCTGCAAAGTCCATAACTTTGTTTTTCTTTATGGCTGCATAAGCAGACCCTGAACATTTATCATAATACTATAAGAAAGGAATTGGCAGTAGTGGGGCTCTGCTGGGGGGTGGGGCATAACATCAGTAAGGGTACCCAGTCTCTAACCAGGCTAAGTGGGGGGCCAAAGAGAGGCCCAAACTTCACCTGTACAATGATGACTTATGTACCTAACCCTGAATTGTACCCTGTATCTTTAAAATACAAATAATTTTAAAAACATAAAAAGACATACAAATGGTCGAGTCATATGAAAAAATGGTCATTACTAATCATCTTAGAAATGCAAATTAAAGCCACAATAACATAACATCTCACACCAGTCAGAATAGCTATTATTTTAAAAAGTGCACACTTTTACAGTGTTGTTGGTAGGAACATAAATTAGTACAATCTTTATGGAAAATAGCATGTAGATTACTGAAAGAACGAATAATATAACTATCATTCAATTCAGCAACCCCACTACTGGGTATCTACTCAAAGGGAAATAAATAATTATATCAAAAAGATACCTGTGCCAGGCGTGGTGGCTCACACCTGTAATCCCAGCACTTTAGGAGGCGAAGGCAAGAAGATTGCCTGAGTCCAGAGGTTTGAGATTAGCCTGGGCAACTTGGCAAGACCTCATCTCTATAATAAATCAAAAAATTAGCCGGGCATGGTGGTCCATGCCTGTAGTTCCAGCACTTGGAAGGCTGAAGAGGATCACCTGAACCCAGCAGGTCAAGGCTGTGGTGGTTGTGAGTGTGCCACTGCACTCCAGCCTGAGCAATACAGTGAGACTCCTACTCAAAAAAAAAAAAAAAAAAAGATACCTGTACCTGTGTGTGTCTGTCTGTGTGTGTGTGTGTGTGTATACATGCACACGCACATGTACACACTCACACAGAATGGAATCTTACATAGCCATCAAAGAATGAAGTCATGTCTTTTGCAGCAACATGAATGGAACTGGAGACCATTACTTTAAGGAAAACAACTCAGAAACAGATAAAAGTGGAAGCTAAATATTATATATGCATGGACATGAGTGTCAAATAATAAACATTGGAGACTTGCAAGGGCGGGGGAGGGAGGTTGGTGTAAAGGATGAAAAGTTACTTAATGGGTACAGTGTACACTCTTTGGATGATGGCTACATTAAAAACCCAGAGTTCACCATTGCACAATGTATCCATGTAACAAAACTGCACTTATACTCTCTTAATCTATTTTTAAAAATCTTCTATCAGACATATTTATAGAGCTTTTGCATGTGTTTTGCCTGACATGCAAAATTAAATAAGATATGGTTACTTAAGTATTTCAAAGTAATACGTGAAAAGTGCCATATGAGTACTCCAAGTACTATAGAAAACGAGAGGTCAGAGAAATAACTTTTGATTAAAAGGAAAAGAAACTGTTGCTAATCTTTGTGGAATGTGACGTGAAAGATGAGTAGGCATTCTGAGTAAATGAAGAGACAGAAACAGAAGAGGAAGACAGTGCAAAGTACTTTTGGAGCCCAGTGTGGTGTTTGTAGACAAGAAATGGAAAATAATCTGGGGGAAAAAAGTTGGTCAAGACTATAGAAGACTTTAAGAGTGGTAGGTTTTTGTTGTTTTGTTGTGGTTTTTTTGCTTTAGGGCATCACTGAGCTTTTTGAAATAAGGACTGATAGGAAAACAGCAGGATTCTAGAAAGGCAACCTGGTATCTTGTGACCTGATTGGGCTGCAATGGGAAAGGGTGTGAGGCAGGAGATCTCAGTGTGAAGATGAATTTATTAATCCATTAATGAGGTGGAGGGTCCTGTGACCATTAGGGGCTATGTAAGTGGAAAAGCAAAGGTTGAGGAAGACATGAAAGATAGAAGATTGGGACCATTTCCTGGTAGAGAATTTAGTGCAGGGACAAAAGTAGCAGACCGAGATGACTTTGAGGATTGAGCTTGAATGACTGCGGATTCGTTATATTAATCATGTGACTAGGCAATTTGAGTTTTTTTTTTTGAGATGTTTTAATAATATTTACTTTTAGTAACTAGTAGTATTTTTGTGTTTATTTCCAGGAATCAGTAGGAGGGAGGGTCTAGGCTAAGCAAAGATCTTTGGACTGGAGTTATTCTTTTTGAAGTCATTATCCTCAAGGTAGCATTTAAAGCTCTAAAAAAAAAAAGAGTAGGTGAAACTAACTCATTTCACTGTATTTAGATTGTTCACTATTTGAATGATGGATACACTAAAAGCCCAAACTTCACTACACTTGTACTCCCTAAATCTATGTATCTATGCATTTATCTATCATATAAATCTCTAGGTATATATGTAGACACACATAAATTTGATATCATAAAGAATTTTTCATTATCATATCCTTAGATATCTAGTGATAAGTAAAAGCACTTGACAATTATGATAACATATATATAACATATATAATTTAAGCAGCTCTCAATTAATATTTATAAACATGATCACACTATTATCTTAAGTGAAATCATTTTACATATGAGACTAAAATTGCGGTAAGTGATTCATGACTCAGAGAAAGTGCAAAGTACTTTTGGAGAGAGTACTTTGGAGAAAATGAAAATTCATGGTGGCTTAAAAATAGTAAAGAAAGAAATATGAAATTTGATCTGTACTGCTTTTACTAGCCTATGCTAATTCTTTTTTCTCCCCATTTTTATTATAGGCTCATCAGGTACAAGTGCAGTTGGTTACATGGCCATATTGTGTAGTGGTGGAGACTGGGTTCCAGGTGACCCATTCCCCTGATAGTGAAATTGTACTCAACAGGTAATTTCTGAACCTTAATCTCTGTTCCTACTTCCTCTCCTTATTAGTGTCCCCAGTGTCTATTATTTCATCTTCGTGCCTATGCTAATTCTTAAAGAGGCACTGGTAGTCAAATTAATGAAAACAATTTGAATAATTACTCATGCTGGGTGCTTGAGAGTGTGGTTGTTTAAACAGTTAATGGAAGGACCACACCTACTGCATTAAACCATTAATCAGTTGCTGGTTATTTCAGGTACTTAGAGGATGGTATAACGAGACAAAGGTCAAAAGTTTAATTTAATTAATTAATTAATTTTGAGGTGTCAGTCTGTCACCCAGACTGTCACCCATGGCAGGATCGTAGCTCACTGCAGCTTCAACCTCCTGGGCTCAAGTGATCCTCCCGCCTCAACCTTTGGAGTAGCTGGGACTACAGATGCACACCACCATGCCTGGCTAAATTTTTTTATTTTTGCTGGAGATGAGGTCTCACTATGTTGCCTAGGGTGGTCTCGAACTCCTGTGCTCAAGCGATCCTCCCACCTTGGCTTCTCAAAGTTCTGGGATTATAGGTATGAGCCACCACGCTCTGCCCAAAGTTTCAATTTTGGGTAGATTTTCCTCATTAGTTCACAGCTTCAGGCTGAATTCCTTATTCTTATTTGCTATTTTGGAAAGGTGTGTTCCTTTCGTAATGACTCCCTCCCCAAACCAAAAAGAGAAAAGAATCAAATTAAGCAAACTATACCACCTGGGGTGCACCACCTTCTAAGCACTTCATACTGAGTGCCATTTGCTTTCCTTATATGCAGCAACTTCTTTTTTTGTATTTCTAGAATTTTCAAGATAAAATTGCCAGTGTGGACATGTTGATCTGACATCCAGGATCAATATTTATCTTGTAATATTTGACCTCTTAATTTCTTGGTGCTGCATGGAGGAAAACACTATTTCCAGGAATGACTAATGTGGTTCCACGTATCCTTAAGTCTTTGACGCTATTTCCAACTTCATTCCACCTCCATATTCTGCACCAGACATCCTGGCCTCCCTGCTGCTCCTCAAGCTTGATAAGCCCTCTCTACCTTGAGGATTCGGTGCTTGCCGTTCCCTCTGCTGGCGATCTTTTTTTTTTTTTGAGTTGGAATTTTACTCTGTTGCACAGTCTGGAGTGCAGTGGCGTGCTCTTGGTCACTGCAACCTCAACCTGCTGGGCTCAGGCAATCCTTCCACCTCAGTCTTCCAAATAACTGGAACTACAGGCACGTGCCACCATGCCCAGTTACTTTTTTTTATTTATTGTAGAGATGAGGTCTGGCCAAGTTGCCCAGGCTGGTCTTGAACCCGTGGGCTCAGGCAATCCTCTCAGCTCAGCCTCCTAAAGTGCTGGGATTATAGGCATGACCACAAGGCTTGCTGCCTTACCTCCTGCTCAGTTGGCATCTTCTTTTTTTTTTTTTGAGTTGGAGTCTCACTCTGTCACCCAGACTGGAGTGCAGTGACTGCTCCCAGCCACTGCAGCCTCCACCTGCTGGCCTCCGGCGATCCTTCCGCCTCAGCCTTCCAAGTAGCTGGAACTACAGACGTGCGCTACCACGCTCGGCTAATTTTTGATTTATTATAGAGATGAGGTCTCGCCAAGTTGCCCAGGCGGATCTTGAACACGTGACCTCAGGCAATTCACTCACCTCGGCCTCCCAAAGCTCTGGGATTACAGGCTGAGCCACCGCGAGCCCGGCCAGTTGGCATCTTCTTGATGAGACTTTTCTGACTACTGTATTTAAAATTTCACCACCTCTCCTTGCTTTATTATTATTGTTATCAGCATTACTATTTTGCACCACATTTGCAGCTTTCTAATATATTACACAATTTACTTATTTTGCTTTTTTGTTCATCTCCCTCACTGGTTTAGAAGCTCCATGAGGGTGAAAACTTTTGTTTTCCTTTCTTTTTTTCTCATAAATGCCTTTATTTTTAGAAGACAGTGGTCCCATTACTCTAATTTCTGTACATTCAATATAGTAAAAACTATTCCTAACAGGCATTAGCAAGAAGCAGACATTGTTTCTGATATTGAAAATAATAGAAAGGAGTGTGACATATGTTGAAGTTTCAGTCTTTATTCATGAGTCAGGCTAGTTTCATAGCCTTTTCAGGGGAAGAACTTCTTAACTGTGGAAGACATTTAAATACACTCAAAAGTGCTTCCTTTTCAAATCAGAGCTCTGATACAGCTCTGCACCCGTTATTTGTAAGGCAATAACTTTCAGATGCTATTTCTGGTCCTCATTTGATAGACATCTTATTTTAAACTGATGAAGTATATCTGTGCTGTCACACTCATGCCTCATCTACCTCTAGGAAATGATGTGGCTGGGAGGATGGTGTAGACGCCTGAGTAGGGTTTGAAGAATGCTACTTACAGGTCAGTAATGCTTGCCAGGTTTTCCTTCACTAAGCATATGCTCCTATAGTTAATTATTGAGTCAGCTTTGTGTAATTATTCATAGAAAATGTCTGAAGAGTAGTTGACATTTCTGTGGAGAGTCAAATTCTTAAAGGCATATTCTGGTTACTGCTCTCCTACACTTAATAAACATTTGCTTTTCTAAGAAAAGTCATCTTTGCTAGCACTGTACAATTTCCCAATGGGTGGGTTCTTCCATAAATGAGATTATAGAGCGTTTATGTGTGCAAAGGGGCATGGTGGCATTGTGGTAGAAGGTGGCACCAACTACAAAGGTGACTTGAAAACAACAGACCAAATAAAAGTATTTCTTTTGGAACTTTATGATGCTAAGATTTTAAGTATATTTTTTGAGGAGTCATCAAATTCACAGTACTTTATTGGTTTTACTATTGTCAAAGATCATGTACCTAGTGTTGGTAACCTGTTACCAACAATTGTGGTGAAGAAAGCCCTGACACATGTTAGCAATCTCCCTCCTGATTAATAATGTTAGTTACAGATTGCCTAATATGTACTCTAGAGGGCACTGCTGTTCAATGTTAGTATTTTTTTTCCCTGAGTTCTGGAAAGTATAGCTATTGACAGATCCATGGAGCCCACACTAGTTTCAAAGCAGGAGATGATATTTAGTTGACAACTGGTTTGCTTCCTTGTCTATTCCCCCCCAAAATAGCCAAAATAGTGTATTTTTTTCTACCTAAATTTAGTTTTCAAATAGATGTTTCCCCCTTTCCCTTCCCTTCCCTTTATTTTTTCTCTTCATTTCTTTTCCTTTCTTTTCTTTCCTCTTTCTTTTTTTTTTCTTTTGAGTCAGAGTCTCACTCTGTCACCCAAGCTGGAGTGCAGTGGCATGATTCTGGTTCACTGCAGCCTTGACCTCCTGTGCTCAGGCAATCCTTCTGCCTCAGCCTCCTGTGTAGCTGGGGCTACAGGCATGTGCCACCTTGCCCTGATAATTTTTAATTTTTTTGTAGGGACAAGGTCTGATTTTGTTGCCTGGGCTGGCATTGAACTCCTGGGCTCAAGCAATCCTCCCACCTCAGCATCCCAAAATTCTAGGATTACAGATGTGAGACACCACACCACCTCTTCATTTTTTAACTAAAGATGTTCTTTACGGGACCAACATTGTTTTGCCAAATATTTGCAAATTACAAAGAAATGTTAATGATAGTAGAAATATGTCATTAATATGATATTTATTGCCAAAATGTACTTTGGAAAATGAGTGCTTGGATATCCTGAGTCCTTGGGTATTTTGGGGGATGATGAAAATGTTCTGAAATTGGAATTTGGTAATGGTTGAACATCTCTGTAAAACATATTAGAAATCACTGATGTGCATCTTAAACAGGTGAACTTTGTAATATGTAATTATATTTCAATTAATCTGTCAAAATTTTAATTTATCTTTTAATCATCGTTAACTTACTAGAATAGCAAAATTATCAAAAATTCCTGTGAGTAATTGACACTGAGGGTGGACCTTAACTTCCAGAAACAGAAAAAGACCCACAGCCTCTTTTGTTCAGGTTTCAAAGCCTTTTCTTAGGCAGTTGTTGTTAGTGAGATATTGGAATATGGGGCATGCTTACTATTAATGGCAAGCAATTTTTTACACATAATGGTTAAATTGTCAAAGTTTTGGAATGATTTACTTCTTACACAATTTAAAGAATTAATTCTAGAATAACATTCCTCCTACTCACTTTCATTTTCTTGTTTTCTGGGTGGAGTAACAAATAGTGCATTGGGAATTCCTTATACACCCAATTAGATCCAAGGAGATGTGGCACACAGATTTTCATCACCCGCTATGTATCAGAATGAAAAAAAGACTGAGAAGTCCTAGAGAAAAATTCATTTTTAAACCCAATATGCCAAGCGACAAAAAGCCAGTCATTCTTTGCACATTCCCAATTCTCCTACTTCTTCCTTCCCTTCTGCAGGCTCAACTAATGAGACAGCAGTGTTTCCCAAACTTATCTGAGCACAGAAACATTTATTTTTGAAATACCCAGCAGTTTGAAGAACACAGTGTCCTTGGAACTCAGGAAAATACTGCTCTGTGAGTTTTAACTTACCCAAGATGCTGAGGGGCTCTGCAGGAGAAGAATGGGGAAATCTATTGCACATCCAGCTCAGAGGGCATGTTTTTTCATATTTGTATACACAAGGAAGCTTCTTGCTGTACTCCATTCTTTTCCATTTTGGACATTTTTTTTTTTTTTTTTTTTTTTTGAGTTGGAGTCTCACTCTGTCACCTAGACTGGAGTGCAAGGGCATGTTCCTGGCCATTGCAGCCTTGACCTGCTGGGCTCAGGCGATCCTTCCAACTCAGCCTTCCAAGTAACTGGAACTACAGGCACGCGCTACCACAGCCGGCTAATTTTTTTGATTTATTGTAGACCCAAGGTCTCACCAAGTTGTCCGGGTGTGTCTCGAACCCGCAGGCTCAAGCAGTTCACTCGTCTTGGCCTCCCAAAGTGCTGGTATTACAGGCTGAGCCACCGAACTGGGCCAATTCTGCATTTCTAACAACTTCCTAAGTGATGTCAATGACACTGGTTTAAAGATTACGCTTTAGGTAGCAAGAGTCTTAGGTACTTAGATTAGAGTAGCTTGGAGACAAATCAAAGTGATTTTATTGAAGGCATAATAGATCCTTCTCTGTTTCCTAAAGCCCAATTATATAGACATCACTCTTTTGTTATAGGATCATTATGAAATGTTCAAAACCTTAACTTATAACTTCACCAAAATACACTGACCTTTTATAGAACTACAGTCATGTGACACATAATGGCATTTTGGTCAATTACAGACCATATATATGATGATTATATTATATCATCATATATAAAAGATTATAATGTCATGTTTTTACTGTACCTTTTCTATCTTTAGATACACAAATATTTACCACAGTGCTACAATTCCTACAGTATTCAGTACAGTAACTTGCTGTATAGGTCTGTAGCCCAGGATAAATAGGTTACACAGTACAGCCCAGGTATGTCATAGGCTATACCACCTAGGTTTGTCTAAGTACACTCTACAATGTTCACACTCTATGAAGAAATTACCTAATGATGCATCTGTCAGAATGTATCCTCGTCAAGTGATGCATGACTTGTAGATACATGTTTGCTTTCTACAGAAAAATAAATGAGTGAAGTACTTAGGAGCTCCTATACCCAGCTCAGTGTGACCTTATTTGTAATGCTTAATAGAAAGTGTCAAAATATTCTCCACCTACTGTCTCTACAAAATGTCTTCCAAAGAGGTGAGAAATTTGGTACGCCCTACTCTGGAGGAGCACATGGCAGTGATTTTTGCTCCAAATGTGTGCATCACCAATGTTTGACTGGATTGTTATAGATAGACCTAAATAAATACAAAATGATTCTAACAAATCAAGGAGAAAGTCCTGTTTAATTTGCCAGGTTTTTAATGTTAACTACAATGCTAAAAATTGGGGGGAGGGAAGTGGGGAGGTGAGAAAGAGAAGGTGCTATGAATGATGGAGTAGAAGAAATTTTTTAAAAATCATTAAATGAACAGGTTAAATAAGTCAAAATCTATTAATAAAGACCTATAGGAAGAAAGACATTTCAGCATATATTGGATGAGATAGGTCAGAAGAGATAATAGAATAAAGAATCAAAAATATGTACTGCATTGATTCTCCCAAAGCAACTGGTTGAAGTTGCCCGTGATTTGGCAAAATGGAGAGGATACTGGAATTGGAGCCCCATTTGTATTCATCATGGTTCATTCTATTTAACTATATCTAGTAAATGATAATTGTTCTTACAGAAAAAAATGTGGCTTTTAGTGATTCATGGACCAAACCCAGGATTAGTTGTTTCAAATGCTCTTGAGTAATATTTTGTTGCATCAATGTAATTTTAAAAACAACATTTTGTATTCAGTCTCTTCTGGATTTAATCCTAGTGGCTTCTTGCCCAGATTGTTCTCAGAAGCAGAAGAACAAATTGATCTTCTCAGTGTCATTTTCCCAGGATGATTTTGAGTCAATGAACAGAGTTCTAAGGTTCATAAAATGAATATTTTTGAGGTCTGTGTGATTTATTCCTCAGAGCTCATGAAACATGCTACTGCTGTATTCTCTTATCCTGGGAGGCAAAGTGTATAGTGGGGGCAGGGGACATTGTTGTCATCAGAAAAATTTGCTTTACAGGAGACAATTTCCTTCTCTGGACTCCAGTTTTCTTCTTTGTCATTCAGCAAAGAAATGAGTGTGTTTCCTCATTACCCTTCACTCCTCTTTGCCTTCTCCCTCCTTCCATGGATGACTCCTTCTCACTGTCGTGACCTGTCTATGAGACAGATCCTCCCACCTCTCCGGCACACTCTCAGTCTTTATCAGAACCATTCCCTTAAGAGGGTCTGTCTGTCGTGTACTCATGTATTAATTGCCTGTCTCCCCATCTGCCCCTCTTCCCCCCATAGATGTCAGCTCATGAGAGAGGCAACAAAGAACAGCAGTTGAGGACAAAGACCCTGAAGCGGAGCTAACGCGGTTCAGATTCCACTTCTACCATTTACTTGTTGTATGAACCTAGGAAGCCACCTAACTCCTTAATTTCCTTATCTGCAAAATGGAGGTAAAAATAAGTTCCTACCTCCAGGCTGTTGTGAAGATAAATGAGTTAAAAATTTCTTAACACAGCTAGAGCAATGTTCAGCACTTGGCCCTTAGTGCTTGGTAAATCAAACAAATGAAAGCAGGCACTGATTGTGGTTTGTTTTTCACCGTGTCTCCTAAAGTTTTCAATGATCTTTTCATTAAGTGAATCTATACAGTAAGAAGATAGATTAGATGAAGGAAGTGAGGCCCTGTCTACTCTGTAAACATTATCATTGCTTCCAACATCAGTACAAAGTACCACATACAAAAGGGATTTCTTTCTTTCGCCTGAACAAATGTACTTGTTTACTCAGTTTCTTCTTCTTCTTCTTTTTTTTTTTTTTTAATAAAAATTCCTATGAAACACTAGTCCTGCTCAGAGACCTGGTGTTTTTTTTAATTTTAACTAACAGATAATACAGAAAGGTAATATAGTACTATAGTGATAACCATGAGTTTTTTAATCAGATAGATTCATACGACCACTTCTCTGAGACTTAGTCATGTATAAGATGGGGATAATAAATGGTGATAATATCAGGCCTTAGAGGGTGTGAAAATTACATGAGATGCTGTTTATAAAGTACTTAGAACTCTGGCGTATGTTCAATAAATTGTAAATTCTGTGTTCTCTTGTGTAGAACCTTCAGCTTGGGCTGAAAAGACTTTTTAAATATGTGATGGAACTTATGCACATTTCATTTTTTATTTCAACATATTTAATTGGCAAATAAGAACTGTATGTATTCAAGGTGCACAACATGATCCAATTTTTTATAACAACATTTTGTAAGATTGTTAGATTTCTGCACAATCCTAGAGTATTAGTAATGGAAGAGAACTTCAGAAATATCCACTCAAACTTCCATCTTATGCAGATAAACAAACTGATCTGAAAAGGGATTAAGAGGTGCCACAGAAAGGCCAACATTTATACCTCTAAATTTTTTTTGACTGTGTTCTTTCTCTGAGACTTTATTTTTTATTTTTTACAAGCTGAGACATGGTAGATGCTCTATAAATACAGTAACTATTGAAGGAATTTTGAAAAGTAACAACTACTAAGTACCTCTTGCAACATTCTGCTAGGCACTGAGGAAATTTTTTTTAAAAAATGGCCACAGAATTATTCTTGCCTTAAAGTATTCATGTCTTACTGAGGGAGGATAGGACATAGCCTCTTAGCAGCATTTCCCACCCCCGAATATTTCTTTTTATTGAAATACTCTTGAATCCCTGGTCTATAATACTGAGTGAACTATTGCAGAAATAAAGAACGAGTATCACATGTTCTCATTCATAAGCAGAACTCGAACAATTATAATACTGTAAGAAAGGGATTGGCAGTAGTGGGAAACACGGGTACTTGCATAATGAACATTTGTATGCCTAGCCCTGAATTGTTCCCCCATCTTTAAAATTAAAAAAAAAAATTTAAAAAGAAATACTCTTACTCTTTTGATTTTCATGATTCCACACCCTTCTTATCTTTCTGGCCTCACCCCCACTTTAAATATCTTTTGCTAGTTGCTTTCCCTCCATTCAACCTAAGTGTCTTCTGTTGCTCCATGCTCTGTCCTGGGTGTCCTCTTTTCCCTCAAGTTGATCTCATTTCATCAGTTTCAACTACCATCTAAGCCAATAGTTCTCAAGTTTTTGCGTGTATAAGAATTACTTGAAAGTTTAGAAAAGTGCAAATTCCTGTACTAAGTTCAGTACCCACCTAGACAGACTATTTTGGCAGGTCTGGTCTTGCTGCTCAGAAATCTGAATTTTTAGCCGGGCTTGGTGGCTCTGCCTGTAATCCCACACCTTTGGGAGGCTGAGGTGAGTGAATTGCCTGAGCCTGCAGGTTCAAGACCCGCCTGGGCAACTTGGCGAGATCTCATCTCCACAATAAATCAAAAAAATTAGCCAGGCGTGGTAGCGCGTGCCTGTAGTTCCAGCTACTTGGAAGGCTGAGGCAGAAGGATCGCCGGAGCCCAGCACTCCAATCTGGGTGACAGAGTGAGACTCCAACTCAAAAAAAAAAAAAAAGAAAGAAAGAAATCTGAATTTTTAACATGTACCCTGTGGGATTCATAAAGATAGAGATAAACCAAAGATTACATAGTGGGAAACACTGATTGAGACATGATTTCCAGATTGCAATATTCAACTGTGTCCTTTACATAACCCTTCTCGGAGCTTAGAACTCAACATTTCCAATCCTCTTTTCTAACTCTCACAACCTTCCCCGTTCCATCAAATAGGCTCTTTTTCTGACATTTTCTTTCTTTGTCAATGACACCAGAACACACCACATGAGTTCATGTGTAGAATCTGAAAATCATACTTGACATCTCCCTTATCCCTCACATCTGACCAAATGCCAAGTCCAGTCCCTTCTATGTATCAAGTTTTATCACCACTACCACAGCTTTTGTCCAAGCCACCTTCACCTTTTTTCTGAAATACTGAACTAGTCACAAACTGATCTCTCTTCAACAAAAGAAATCACTAGTCTTCACAGGGAAATCCTATTATAATACTGTCTCTGCTCTTCTCAATCCTTTAATAGTTTTGTGTTTCTCTGAGACTGCTGTCCCCAATTGTTAATATGGTCTTCAAAGACCAGCATGATCTGTTTCCTGCCTGCCTGCAGTAAAGTTTCTGTTTAAATAATACTTCCCCAGAAAAGCCTTCCTCGAATTTCCAGATTAATTTAGTCCCCACTATTATAATACTTATTTCAGTGTCATCTTATTAAGGAAATAAAAATAAAATCATATAGTCTCATGTTAATCACTAATAGAGTCATCTTTTGGCCAGGAAGATTGTGGTTTCAGTAAAGATGTCTTTTTTCACTCTACTGAGATTTCCACAGAATACATGGTTCCAATTACAATTTTTTTCATGTATTTAATTAACCAAAGCCATTAAGCTTTTCTTCATAGCACTTACCACAGCTATAATTATATAGGCATGTGCTTGTTTTATTTGTTTAGGTCTGTTTTTCCAGTAAGCACCATGAGAATAGGGTCTGAGCCTTTCTGTTCCAGTTCTATATCTCTAGCACCTGACACAGGTCCTCACACAAATTGACTCAATCAGTGACTAAATAATGAATGAATGAAGAATAAAATATAATGTAAGAATAAGATAAATACCATAAAAGGGGTATAAATAAGGCACCTGAGTGTGTAGGATTCAAAATGGTTTATTTTGCCATATGATATTCAAAGTCACTTTCAAGTAAGAGCATTTGGGTTTTCCAAATAATTGTGGACATGTAGGACTATTATCTGTCCTATTATCTGGGGAACCATTAGCTTATATAGTATTGAAAACAATGAGACTGGATGGAATCCCAGAGGATGTAAGTGGAGCTACAGAAGAGAAGAGGTTGTACTTAAAAGCACCCATCAAATTACCAGCAACATTTCTTCTCAGAGCTAGAAAAAACAATACAGGAATTCATATGGAAACATAAACGACTGAGAATAGACAGAACAATCTTCAGCAAAAAAAAAAAAACAAAGCAGGTGATATCACACTACCAGACTTCAAACTTTACTATAGAGTTACAATAATCAAAACAGCTTGGTACTGGTACAGGAACAGGCATATAGACCAATGGAATAGAATTGAGATTCCAGAAGCAAAACCTCAATTTCTCAACCAACTCATCTCCGACAAAGCCTCCACCACCCCCCACTGGGGAGAGGAGAACCTATTCAGTAAATGGTGCTGGGAAAACTGGCTGACCACTTGCAGAAGACTCAAACAAGACCCCTATCTATCCCCATACACAAAAATTAACTCTAAATGGATCAGAGACCTAAATGTAAAACCTGAAACCATAAGAACCTTAGAAAATGCAGGACACACCCTTATGGAAATTGGAACTGGCATCCAATTCCTGAACAAAACCCAAAACCCACAGGTCATAAGAGATAAGATAGACAAGTGGGACCTCATTAAACTGACAAGCTTCTGCAAAGCCAAAGAAACCATCAAGAGAGCAGGGAGACAGCCCACAGACTGGGAAAAAGTATTTGCCAATTCCAGGTCCGACAAAGGCTTAACATCTTGGATCTACAAGGAACTCAAACGTGCTGAAAAGAAAAAAACAAACCCCATTATAAAGTGGGCAAAAGATATGAACAGACGCTTCTCAAAGGAAGACATCTGAGCAGCCAACAGACACATGAAGAAATGATCAACCTCACTAATCATCAAGGAGATGCAAATCAAAACCACACTGAGATACCACCTAACTCCAGTCAGAATGGCAATTATCAATAACTCAAAAAATAACAGTTGCTGGAGAGGATGTGGCGAAAAGAGAACACTCCTAACTGTTGGTGGAAGTGCAAACTAGTGCAACCTCTGTGGAAAACAGTGTGGCAATTCCTAAAAGCTCTAAATATCGACCTCCCATATGACCCTGCAATCCCCCTACTGTGAATATACCCTGAAGAACTCAAATCACTCTATCAAAAAGATACCTGCACATGTATGTTTATCGCAGCATTGTTCACAACAGCAAGAACCTAGAACCAACCATGCTGTCCATCAAAAGAGGACTGGATTTAAAAAATGTGGTACATATACATGATGGAATACTACGCAGCCATAAAAAAGAACAAAATCATGAATTTCACAGCAACCTGGATGGAACTAGAGTCTATAATACTGAGTGACCTCTCACAGAAACAAAGATCTGAGTATCACATGTTCTCACTCATATAGTGGACCTTGAACATCTATCGTAATACTATAAGAAAAGGACTGACAGTGGTGGGAAACTATGGGGGGGAAGGGATGTGGGATTAACGATAGTCAATACGTATCTGTGGATGGGGAGACACCCCTTATCAACAAGGCTGCCTGAGCGAAGCATATTTGTATACCTAACCCTTAACTGTACCCCACAATATTAAAATAAAAAATATTGATTAAAAATAAAAAGCACTCAAAATTTAGGGGACAGGAAAATAAGAAGGATCTAGAAACAGAAACAGAAAGTTTGACCAGTGGGGTAGGGGAAGCACCAGCAGGAATGGTGTTTTGAAGTCTTTGTAAAGTTCATGTTTCAAGGAAAAAGTAGTCTGCTATGGAGTGGTGACATAAACTCATTGAGTCCTGAACACTGAATTTTGCAATGTGGAACAAGACAAGAGCTATTTCAGAGCTGTGAAGATTAGCACCTGTTTGATTTGGGAAACGAGAGAAGAGGTTAAAGACAAAAATGCATGCACTATGTGATCCAGAAAATTCATTCACAGCAAATACCCAAGAGAAACTCTTGCACATTTATACTATTGGACCTGTTCAAGACTGTTCAGAGCTACATTATTGTAATGGCAAAATACCAGAAGAGTGGCTATTTTAAGTTATAGGATCCTTTTACAATTAAATATCATATAGCTGTGAACATGAATAAGTTATTACACACCTTATAAGACATAATTTTGATCTCATTTATATTAATTTCAAAGGTAAGTAGAACTACATCAGATGTTTTTTGAGAGATATGCCCATGAGTGGTAAAACCATGAAGAAAATGAAGGGAATTAAGGTACCATGCCAGATAACAGTTACATTGTGCAAGGAGGAAAAAGGTCAGTTAGTGGGTGGTATATAATCATGGAAGTCCCTATAGGTCTTATTAGCTACTGGTGATGCTATTTTTCTTAATATATATGTGGGGTACCTAGAGACTCATCTTCTCATTAGACTATGCATGTGATGTGTTTCATAATAAAACATTTAAAAAGCAGAAGGAGATGGTGGGAAGAGAACATAGAAACAGAGGCAGTGAGTCTAGAAAAATCTTTAAAATAATTTTACTGTGAAGGGGAAGAGATTTGAGAAATAATGCTGTAGCCGAAAGTGGGATGTTGGTTAAGGGAGGAATTCTTTTTAATTAGAAGTGTATGGCATGTTTTTATGCTGATGGGAAGATTCAGCAGAGAGGAAAACTCTTGTGTCTTAACTTATTCCCTGAGATTTTAAACTCAGGTAGGTATCCTGGCTAAAAAGTAAGCTTGTCAGATTAAAAACTTGTCTAGGTTAGAAAAAAAATTTTTTTTTTTTGAGTTGAAGTCTCACTCTTGTCTCCCAGGCTGGAGTGCAGTGGCATGCTCACGGTCACTGCAGCCTCAACCTGCTGGGCTCAGGTGATTTTTCTGCCTCAGCCTTCCAAGTAGCTGGGAACTACAGACGCATGACTGTTTTTTGTGATTTATTGTAGATACGAAGTCTCACCAAGTTGGCCAGGCTGATTTCAAATCCCCGGGTTCAGGCAATCCTCTCGCCTTGGCCTCCCAATGTGCTGGGATTACAGGCTGAATCACCGCACCCAGTCTAGAAAAAATTTACAGCCAATGGCCTTTTACTTATTTATTTTAACTTTTAAATTTAAAAATTGTTTTTAGAGATGGGGTTTTGCGTTTTGCTCTGTTGTCCAGGCCAGAGTGTAAAGGCACGATTATGTAGTTATTGTAGCCTCAAAATCTTATGTTGGAGTGATTCTCCTGCTTCAATCTCCTGGATAGCTGGGACTACAGTCATGCACCACTACACTTGTCAATGACTTTTTGATCCACTGACCTGAACACTGAGCTCCTTTTTAAATTATGATTAATTGTCAATATCTCTGGCAAGTGGATATTGTAAATATTCTATAGAATCTGCTTTTCCAATATTCCATGCTCATGATTTGGAAGAATCAACATAGTTAAGATGTCCATCCTACCCAAGGCAATCTACAGATTTAACACAATACCCATTAAATTACCAGCAGCATTCTTCTCAGAACTGGAAACAACAATACAGGAAGTCATATGGAAACATAAATGACCACAAATAGCTAAAACAATCCTCAGCAAACAAAACAAAACAAAAAAAAAAAGCAGGAGGCATCATGCTCCCAGACTTTATGCTTTATTATAAAGCTACAATAATCAAAACAGCCTGATATCGGTACAAGAACGGGCATATAGATCAGTGGAACAGGATAGAGATTCCAGAAGCAAAACATCAATTTCTCAACCAACCCATCTTCAACAAAGCCTCCATCAAACCACAGGGGAGAGGAGAACCTATTCAGCAAACGGCGCTGGGAAAATTGACCACGTGCAAAAGATTAAAACAAGACCCCACTGGATGTATGGCTCAAGCCTGTAATCCCAGCTTTTTGGGAACCTGAGGTAAGGGGATTGCTTGAGCCCATGGATTTGAAAACAGCCTGAGCAACTTGGTGAAACCTCATCTCTACAATAAATCAAAAAATTAGCCAGGTGTGGTAGTGCACACCTGTAGCTCCAACTACTTGGAAGGCTTAGATGGAAGGATTGCCTGAGCCCAGCAGGTTGATGCTGGGGTGGACGCTGTGGGGGCCGTGAGCATGCCACTACACTCCAGCCTGGGTGATGGAGTGAGACTCCAATTCAAAAAACCAAAAAACCAAAACAAGACCCCTACCCATCCCCATGCACAAAAATCAACTCTCAATGGATCAAAGATCTAAACGGAAAACCTCAAACTATAAGAACCTTAGGAAATTCAGGGGACATCCTTATGGAAATTGTAACTGGCAACCAATTCCTGATCAAAACTCCAAGTGCCTAGGCCATAAGAGATAAGATAGATAAATGGGACCTCATCAAACTGACAAGCTTCTGCAAAGCCACAGATCATTGAGAGAGTTGCGGGGGGTGGGGGAGGAAACAGCCCACAGACTGGGAAAAAGTATTTGCCAACTGTATACCTGACAAAGGCCTGACATCTAGGATTTTAAAGGAACTCAAACATGCCAAAAAGAAAAAAACAAACAGCCCCATTACAAAGTGGGCAAAAGATATGAATAGGCACTTCTCAAAAGAAGACATACGAGCAGCCAACAGATACATGAAAAAAACACTCAGCCTCACTAGCCATCAAAGAAATGCAAATTAAAATTCCACTGAGGAGATACCACCTAACTCCAGTCAGGATGGCCATTGTCAATAACTCAAAAAACAACAGATGCTAGAGACGATGCAGTGAAAAGGGAACACTTCCACACTGTTGGTGGGAGTGTAAACTGGTATAGCCTCTGGGGAAAACAATACCCGGAGGAACTCAAATCACTCTACGGAAAAGATACCTGCACGTGTGTTGCAGCATTATTCACAACAGCAAAAACATGGAACCAACAGTGTTGCTCATAGAAAGAGGACTGGGTAAAAAAATATGTGGAACATATACACGATGGAATACTATGCAGCCATAATGAAAGACAAAATTATGAACTTCGCAGCAACTTGGATGGACTTAGAGACTTAGAGTCTATAATACTGAGTGATCTATCTCAGAAATAAAGAACTGAGTATCACATGTTCTCACTCATAAGTGGACCTTGAACAACTATCTTAATACTTTAAGAAAGGAGCTGGGCTCGGTGGTTCAGCCTGTAACCCCGTGCCTTTGGGAAGCTGAGGTGAGTGGATTGCCTGAGCCCGCGGGTTCAAGACCCGCCTGGGCAGGCAAGACCTCATCTCTACAATAAAATCAAAAAATTAGCTGGGCGTGGTAGCACGCACCTGTAATTCCAGCTACTCGGAAGGCTGAGGTGGAAGGATCGCGGGAGCCCAGCAGGTCGAGGTTGCAGTGGCCAGGAGCGGCCACTGCACTCCAGTCTGGGCGACAGAGTGAGACTCCAACTCAAAAAAAAAAAAAAAAAAAAAACTATAAGAAAGGGATTAGCAGTAGTGGGAAACTGCCAGGAGAGGGAGAGTGGGATTGGCAGTTGAGGGAAACTGCTGGGGGAGGGGGGCGCACTTTATCAACAAAGGTACCTACATAATGAACATTTGTGTACCTAACCCTGAATTGTACCCCACATATTTAAAATAAAAAACATTTTTTTAAAGAATTTGTTTTTCCTTATAGATGAATTACTCATCAGTGTAAATTTTTCTAAAGTCACTTTTGTTTTCAGACATCTTAGGCACTGATCCAATAAATGACTTTAGATTTGGGATGGTGCTTTTATTTCATACATCAGGAGTATGTACTAAAGTTAGACTTTAAAACACTCTCAAAAACTGTGAAGTCATGCCAAGTCTTTTTGGCTCAAAAAAATGGCATTCTTCAAGTTGAGGAAATACCTTTTAAGGAATTGGATTGGATGACTTAAGGTTCCCTTGATACCAATTCTCTCCCTCATGGCTTATTTTAGGGTTGTCATTCTCAGTTGGAGCAGCAGCAGAGTCAGGTAAGTAACACATTTCTGAGACTATAGCTCGGGAGTCCCTTCTGGCAGACAAATTCGCAGTGGATATGGAAGAATTTGCTAGAAAATATGTATTCCCAGACGACAGACTGCAACTGATCTTCCTTTGTACCATGATGTGGGCCCATGTCACACCAACATTAGGGAGACATTCTGGCCAAATGTGGCAACCGATTAAGCACATGGCGCAAGGTTTTTGTTGCCAAAAACTTGTACTTTAAATGCACTATTAGGGGGTCCCACAACTGTAAGAAGTTGGTGCCCACCTACCTAATTTCTTCATTTTATTTTATTTTTTTAACATATGGAACACTTCCACCTACCTAATTTCTATGAAAAAAATGTATCCTTTGCCTAATATCTTACAATTTTAAGCATACTTTTTTTGAAAGTTAAAATGGCAATTCAGAATTGAAACAACAGGCAGAATTTGGAATGCATTTTTGACAGAAATTGCTTTTTCTTCCCCCTACTTTTATCTGATGTTCTTTTGGGCTGTTGGAAGGCAGGACATCTGATTGTCTTTGGCATGTTTCTGTAGTTAGTTATTCATATTATGAGCACAGACAAAAGGGAAGAAAATGGAAATAAGATTTGTTATGGTGGGAGGAGTCCTGCTAAGACTTGTCTGTTCCTGAACTGAGATATGCTCACTTACCTTAAATTTTTTCTTAAACCACATTCTGAATTCCAGTTTGTAAATCTCTACCTTATTTCCCAAGCTTCAGCTCATACTTATAGTGTAATCTGGTGGATATAGATAACTATCTTGGCGGACTTGAGAAAATCTGGAGTGTCTAAGGATCTGAAATGAGTAGCATGAGTGCCCAGGTACCTGAATCCTGTGGTAGTATTTCTTTTTTCAGAGAAAGAGAGAATAAGATGGATAAAAAAAGAAACACTCCATCTTTGCAGACTTCAGGAGAGGACAACTTGAAAGAGATTTGGGAGTTTAATTTTTATATAAAAGCAATCAAACCGCCCAAGAAAGCCTATTCTCAACCAAAGGTATTTCAGAATTACCTGAAAATGTATCTAAAATTATGTAAAAATTATCTAGAATTATCTTGGCCCTATCTGGTATGCATACCCTGCTACTAATTGCTAGTAGCAGATACTACTTGTTTAAGAGATAAAATATTTCAAAAAATGTGGTCCCTAGAAATCAAAGTTCCACAGAAGAATATTTTGTATTTGTCAAGTTTGGTTCTGATTGGATGTCAAATTTCCTGTACACAATGGATTAATTTAGAAATTAGTTGACTCAGGCATTCTCAAGATGTACACCTCTTATTATTTGCATTATTTGTGTGCTTTCTTTTATTTTCCTTTGAATGATGCCTTGATATATATTTAGCTGCTTATAAGAATCAATATTTTAAAAATCAGATAAGTTTCTTTAAAATTAAAAAATTTCAGCAAAATACATTTTAAAATGTATTGTGATTATTAAAACCATATTACATCACTATAGAACATTTAAGATAATGGAAAAATATAATTTATAAATTCACCACTTTAGTCCAACAAACCTGATTAGTGTTTGATATTCTTTATTAGATTTTTCACATGTATACCTATATAAAGTAATAGTCGATGAGTAAATATAATTCTGTGCTTTTGTTACATAAAATGAGAGAAAACTCAGACTGTAAATTGTTCATAGATTTTCTATTTTAATGAATTTCTCATATCTATTATATGAATCCAAAATAGTCTATTTCTTCTATCATTGGGAACTTAGACTACTACCCATTTTTCACTCATATGTATATTCAAATGCACATGAATATATACATATTTTTATTATTTAAGATGGTTTCACTTTTAATTAAGTTTTGCCATGCTCAAAAGATTTAAATTAAATTCAACTGCACTTATCATAGCCAACATGCTGTCTGTGCTTTCCTTGAACCACCTTTCAACACTATTTATCAGTATCATGTTTTCCTGTGTTCCTAGAAAAACAATATGCACAAATATACACTCAAATGCACATGTAAACACATCAGGTTATGTAATGATTTTTCATTGTTTTAATGGAGATTGCAATATCTGACTGTAGATTATGCCACTTGTTGCTTCTTATGTGAAAATGTGTGAAAATAATTATTTGTTAGCTAAAAAGAGAACCAGACAGATACTTTTCTTAAATATTAGCAACAATTTTCATGAAAATAACAATTCCACAGCTATATAAAACGTAGAGAAATATTGTCTTTACTTTCTTAAAAAGGAATTTAGGATTCATGGCATATTTGTTTAATAGCTAGTAATGATCTCTGATGAAAATCAAAATAAAAACTGCTCAAAAAGTTCTAAAACAAGAGAGGGATTGTCTGCTGATTATGTTTAAAAAAATCAGCATATCACTTTTTGAAAAATTAGACATGAGAAACAAAAACACTTCCTTATTTAAAGTTATACTGTCATAATGCTAAGCTATCTTTTTAAGCTTATTTGTTTTTGCAAAAAATTCTGTCAAACAACCAAGCATCTTATCTAAACAAGATAAAACATATTATCTAAATAATATCCAAAAGTTTCAATCAAGTGTTCAGAGAAAGCTAGAAGATCGCTAGACACAGCCAAAATTTCTTAAGCTTTTCTGCATATTTTTTACACACTCTAAGATACAGTGAAACTTTTAAAGCTACAAAGGCAAAAACAGGACTTACCTATACATTTTAATCCTTAATGAAGAGGTCCTTTTTTCTGCCTACCCAACAGCTGTGAGATTCCCACTCAAATGAATGACTTTCATGTGTTACCTGTGATCTATGACTGAAGACAAAGGAGGAAATCCTATGTAATTAAAAAAACTAACAAGTTAAACAAGTCTGAAGGCATCAACCTGAACCAATAGTATGATTTATGGAGCAGAATCACAAACAGGGCATTTCACAAATTGGTAAGAATTTCATTTGTTCTGGTAAATTGAGATGAAACACAATTATAGGTGACAGGTATTTTGTGAAAGCCCGAGACTACTTGACATGTCATAGAGTCATTTTTAATGTAAGAGGATATGATACTTTTGTTCATGTTTTTATATTGTCATACACCTCATTCCTTGTCACAACAAGCCAAGAACTTTCAAAATATACTTTGCACACATTAATGGGCACTACCTATGAATTCCTTCATTTCTGTGATTAAATACTGTTTTTTTTTTTCATAATATATGAAACAGATACAGAGAAGTACCTGAGTAGGTGCATACATTTGTGAGACAAGTAAATAGAATCATTGGAACTAAAATTCACTTTATCTTTTTCCAAATATTCTTTTTGGACAAAAGAATTCTAACACACTACAACTAGAAGATGATCCGCAGAAGAAGGTACTATGAGTGTCTGTGAAGTTTGGGTAGGAGTTGGAGATACATTTAGAAGGTAACACTGAAGTTAACTTGTGAGAAAGAATGAATGCTAAAGAATTGGAACTTGTAATAAAATTAGATTGGGTTTTTCACCAGTAAATTGTGTAATTTAAGGGGGGAAAAATGACGTATTCCTCCATGAGTCTCATGCATCTACCGAGAATATGGGAAGTTGAATCAGTAGGTCTTAGAAAACTCTTTCAACTCTAGAATTTTATAACATTGTCGTGTAAATCACTGATAGGTAATAGTTAATAAATTTGCTCTAGTACTGAGCTTGAGAAATGATCAATTACTTATACATTTTTTCATGTAATGTGCAAGCCAGACAACGTGGATAGGAATAAGTGGCTATTCTCTACTCTCCCCAAATATATATATTTCATTTTTAAATTTTAGATTCAGAGGTACATACGTATTCATTATCCAGACATATGTGTAATGGTGGGGATTGGGTGTCAGGTGGCCCATTCCCCAGCTAGTGAACATTGTGCCCTACAGGTAGTTCTGAACCCTAACCACTCCCCCCTTTCTCCCTCCCCCTTGATGGTGTCCCCAGTGTCTTTTATTTCCATCTTTGTGACTGTTTAGCTTCCACATATGAGTGAGAACATGTGGTTTGGTTTCCTGCTTCTGAGTCAGCTTACTTAGGATGATGGTCTCCAGCTCCATCCATGTTGCTGCAAAGGCCATGATTTCATTGTTTCATATGACTGTGTAGTAGTCAATGATGTGTGTATTCCACATTTTCATTATCCATTGATCAGTTGATGGGTATGTAGGTTGATTCCACATCTTTGTGAACTATGTTGTGATAAACATGAGGGTGCAGTTATCTTTTTTATATAATGACCTCTGTTTCTTAGGGTAAATATCCTGTTGTGAGATTGCTGGATTGAATGGTAAATCTACTTTTAGTTCTTTGAGTCATCTCCATACCACTTTCCATAGAGGTTGTACTAATTCACACTTCTACCAACTGTGTATGTGTTCCCTTTTCTCTGCATCCACGTCAGCATCTATGGTCTTTTGATTCTTTATTAATGGCCATTCTGAATGGTATAAGGTGGCATCTCATTGTAGTCTCAATTTGCATTTCTTAAATGATGAGTGATGTTGTACATTTTTTCATATGTTTGTTGGCCATTTGTATATCTTCTTTTGAGAGATAGCTATTCATGTCGTTTGCCCACATTTTTATGGGGTGTTTGATTTTTTCTTGCTGATTTGCTTGAGTTATTAATAGATTCTGGACATTAATCCTTTGTCAGATGTATTGTTTATAAATATCTTCTCCCATGGTGTAGATTGGCTGTTTGCTCTGTTGATTACCAAATGTAGTTTTCAATCCTGTATCTCATGCCTGATATTCTGCCATTGGTCTCTTTAGCAAAAAAAAAAAAAAAAAAAAAAAAAAAAAAATTTACAAAGTTGTTTAAAAATAAAGTTACCTAAATAAACCATTTTAAATGTTTATTTCAGGTACTTTTGCACAATTATATCATAGTATATAACTTTGTATTATGCTTTTTATACTTAATGTTATTTCATAAGCATATTGCTATTATTAATTTGCATTTTAGTAACTATTTTTATAACTTTTTATTTTAATATATAATTTCAAGCACATTCACAAATATAGTAACTAGATTTAGCAATTATTAACAGTTTTAATGCCTGTATTTTAAAGAGTGAGTCATATTACACTAAATGCACTTATTATAGAATAATGGAACTATCTTCTAATGTGAAGTATTTAGATATTTTCTTTTTTATTGTAGACGATTATTTAATTATTATTATTGTAGACGATTATCACCATTTTCACAATCATAGTTTTCCTTTTTCACTCTACTGCTAAATTTTTCCTCAGAATAAATTGAACAGTCTTATTGGGCTAAATAATTTTAACATTTTGATAGCTTTTAAAAATTTACCTTTGTTTTCATAATTTTTTCTAGGATTTGAGGTGTTATCTTCTACTCTAGTTTACAGCACTTTCCCCTAACTGTGCATGTTCTTTTTCTTATTTCTTTGCATTTCCTGGAAGACTTAGAAAAGGTCTTTTTACCAAGTAGATACTTGGTCAACATATGCATTGTTTGAATGTCTAATAATTAATGTATTAGTGCAGATCCTGGTGCCCTATTACTATTCACAACAGAACTTGGGGATGAGTCAGGGGAGTGGCATGGGGAAAAATGAAGTCTGAAAGTGACTTCCTGACTTCCTGCATGTTTGTGATGAGCTCAACACAGAAAGGGAGGTGGGGCAGGAAATTATGGTCTGTGAGGCAAAGGAATTGCTCATAACAGGGGCCAGTTAAAAAGGTGTTGACTCAATCTTCAGATCCTCAGGGAGTGGCAGAATAGGACTTTGCCTATTCTATTCTTAAGGGACAGCCATTGCAAGAATAAGGAATGTAGAATCACATTATACAAAAAATATGAGAATCCTCTTTCTCCCTGTTACAGGCTTGGTTTTATTCTTCCAGTTGAAAAGTCACAAAAGCAAGACAACCAGACTGAAGGAGACTGATAGGAACAGTCTTCAGAGAGATAGTAGAGATCATTTTTTTCTATGGAAGATGAATTATGCATTGTAAGAATGATTAAGTTGTTCTTTTGTCTGCTTTGAGAGGGAAAGATCATGGTGAAGAGAATATCTCTAAATTATTCAATCTTAAACTCTGGACTTATGTTTCTATTTATCTTTAGATATTTATCTGCAAGTATCTTTTAATATAACTAGTTTTGAAGGAAGTATGAATCATTCAGTGGAACTCGTCACAACAATATGAAAAACAACCAAAAAACAGATGATCTAAGAAGGTGTGGGCTAGGAGTGTTTTCTTTGAATGTGGCATTTGTTTAGTCATCACATCAGGACAGCACAGTCATATGGCTATGGTAGGTAATACATTTGTCATAACCTCTCTTGCAGAATTAGTATAAAGATAGAAAAGAAAAAATAATAGATGCATCCACCATTTGAAAGTTACTTAAATACAAATATTTGTATTCATTGAATATGTGTATTTAAAAATTGGATAACAATTGGATTTTGCAAGTGTGACTAAATTTAATTTTGTGTATTATGACTAGTAAGTAGTTAGAGGTAAGGGGACAAGTAGATTCTATCATATTTCAAAGTCTTCTGTCTATTCAGAAGGTAAGATGTAGTAGAAAGAGTATGCTCTTTGGAGTTAGACTATACCATGAATAAAATCTTGACTGTTCTATTTACTACCCAGCAGGCTTCAGCTAGCCCAGCAGGGTTAACTCAATAAAAATCTGGTTAAAATATCATTCTCATGGAGTTGTGAAACTGAAATTAGTCAAATCAAACCAAATGAACTAATGAATGGTCAAGCACCTGGCAAGTTCAGAAGTTGACAGAAGCTGACTTATTCTCAGGATGTGTGTGTGTGTGTGTGTGTGTGTGTGTGTGTGTGTGTGTGTGTGTGTGCAGGGATTACAATCGCTAAGGGACAGAGAGCTCATACAGTTTGAGAATGGTTTTGGATGTTTCTAAAATGACCCCCTTCCTAGATTCACATGTTATTTTGCTTTTTCAAATCAATCTTATTTAGGAAAAGCATTCATACAAACAGGGTTTAAGAAGTCTAGTGCTTATTACAAACTGTGATGGCTTTTCGTGTTGCCAGTCAGTTATTTTCTTGTGCTTTGCAGTGTAATTTTTTTAAACCTTGTTTTAATAGTAGGAGGTCAAAGAAGCATCTTTGTTACAGATACCTTTGTATCTTGTTAAAGGAAGAAGTGTGTATCCTTTACGTCTCCCTAAGTTCTCTGCATCAGTCTCCCTTGAGCTACACAGAGTCATTTTCTTCTATTGAGGATAATTTCCACTGTCCTGCAGACATGCACGAGTTTTACACTCGTACTTTTTCTCCACATTCAAAGGAGCAATCAGAGCAAGTAAATGTGATACATTTAATAATACTGTAACCATTTTACCTACTGGCTCATAAACATAACTATTGAAATTATTCAGTATATTCACAGAAAGCTTTTAAGTGATCCTTTATTTGGTCAGTAACCAGAACAGTACAAACACAGATGACAGTCATAAGTAGTATCTATTTTAAGATTGGTTGCATTATGAATATATGACTGTTAGTCTTAGCTGGCCCTTCAAGGATGCCCAGCAATAGAGGTAGGTTTCTCTGGTCAGTGTCTAGTTTAGTGTTTATAAAAAACATTCCAAATCTTTTCTACTCTTCCTCAAACATTTGTTTTCCATTCCTTATTCCCTGTCTTTGCTTTCAACAGATGACTTACCTTTCTACTACTGGAGAAAAAAAATAGAAGCCTTCAGATGGACACTCCTGCAACTCCCTGTTGTCATAACTACAGGTCTGTGCTCATCTGCCCATACTCTTCCTGTTATAGCGGAAGAGGTTGCCATCTCCCTTGGGAGGCGAATCTTTTCACCTGTGCACTGTATCCACATCTTTCCTCTTCCTAAACCTGCTTCTCCAGTATTCCCTACCTCTACCAGTCCCTTCCCACTCATCCAGTTTTGAACCAGAAACCTGAGTGTCTTCCTTGACGCCATCTCTTGTCTCAATGCTCTACGTGTGTAAATATTTATTGAATGTGTTTCTTTCCTTCTCCTTCTCCACCCCATAGCCACCACATGACTCCCAGCCACTGTCATTTCTCAGTGGAATTACTGCCACAGACCTCTGATTAGCTCCTCTGTCTCTACTCTCTTGTCTGCTCCGGTCCATTCTTCATATCTACAAGAATGGTCATTACAACTTGAGTGATGTTTCTATTCTTTTAAAAACTTTCCAATAGCTTCCTGTGCACTTAAGATAGAATCTGTTTTTCTTTTCTTTTTTTTTTTTGAGTTGGAGTCTCACTCTGTCGCCCAGACTGGAGTGCAGTGGCCGCTTTCGGCCACCGCAGCCTCGCCTGCTGGGCTCCGGCGATCCTTCCGCCTCAGCCTTCCAAGTAGCCGGAATTACAGGCGCACGCTACCACGCCCGGCTGATTTTTTGATTTATTGTAGAGATGAGGTCTCGCTGCCCAGTCGGGTCTCGAACCCGCGGGCTCAGGCAATCCACTCACCTCAGCCTCCCAAAGGCGCGGGATTACAGGCTGAGCCACCGAGCCCGGCTTAGAGTGATTTTTTTAACAGTTGAAACACAGTTGCAGTATTGCAGAAAGCAGAGTTTTATTCACTCACTCATTCAATAACTCAAAAGAATATAATTATTTATGTAAACTCTTGAAATTACTGAATGAATACTTAATATCCACATGACAGATAGAAATGACAGGCTCTGAGAATATAGCTTTTTCCCTCAATGGACCCCATGGCCTACTGTGTAATAATTTTTAAAAAGTGTGCTGAGTGTTGTAATGAGTATGAGAAGAGAAGTAAATTGATGTGGGATCATGTTTCCAAAAAAACCAATCTACCCAAACAGTTAAGAAGCCCCTCACAGGACATGAAGCTTATAAGCAGAACTTCACAATGATTCTGATTGGGGAACTAAAAAGAAATTGATTGAAAGAGGTAGGAAAAGATGACCCAAGCTGACGAAACAGAACTGGAAGAAATAGAGAGCTAGCATATTCAAGTAACTAAACACAATTCAACAGATAGGGCTCTGTGTGAGAGACAGGGTGAGAAGGTGGGTGAAAGGTCAGCAAGGACTAGCTACCACAGGGCTTTATCACCCATGTTAAGAAAAACAGATTCTGAGCCGGGCTCGGTGGCTCAGCCTGTAATCCCGCGCCTTTGGAAGGCTGAGGTGAGTGGATTGCCTGAGCCCGCGGGTTCGAGACCCGACTGGGCAGCGAGACCTCATCTCTACAATAAATCAAAAAATCAGCCGGGCGTGGTAGCGTGCGCCTGTAATTCCGGCTACTTGGAAGGCTGAGGCGGAAGGATCGCCGGAACCCAGCAGGTCGAGGCTGCGGTGGCCGGGAGCAGCCACTGCACTCCAGTCTGGGCGACAGAGTGAGACTCCAACTCAAAAAAAAAAACAAAAATCACTCTAATAGCAGACATGGAGATATCCTTCTGATCCATCTTCAGGGCAAAGCGTGCTGCTTCCCTGCAGAAAGCATAAGAATCTGTCTTTTAAATGCAGATTTTATTTTTATTTAGGTGTGGTGAAGGCAACAGACCAGGAGAAAATTGCCATTGAAGAGAGAGTTTCTTTTCTTTTCTTTTTTTTTTAACTGAGTGAACCAAATACTTTATTTTTTAAAGGTAGATAACACCGAAGTACTATGTGGTATTTATATTTATTGGAAAAAAAAAAATCACTGAAATTTTCTGAACACCAAATTAATAAAGTCAATCAATGGTTACGACTATAATTTTCAACCAATATACAGATTTTTGTTCAAGGTCTAGGTTTTATTTTTATACAATATTATTCACATGAGTCCCTGGTGCCCATTTATTGTCAAAACAGGAACTCTTGATAGTTGAGCCCAGCTTTGTCTTGATCTCAAAGAAGACACAGCAGTCAACCCAGAACTCTCTCTGGTTTGCAGCCTGAGTTCTAGAGATGTCTTCTGTTGTGGTAAAACAGATTATGTCTTTGAAAAATAAAATTGGACTTTAAATTCCTTTGAAAAAGTTCTGGTGCCCAAGCCTTCCAGCACTATGGTGCCCAGACATACACAGATGGATATTTCCAAGCCTACCACTGGGACCCCCAAAAAGGCCCCACTTTGAGAGTTCCATGTTGGAGGTTTTTAAGAACCACACTAACCCCAAGCAAAGGCAGTGGAGGAAACAATCCATTTCTTTTTCTGCTTAAAAAATAAAAGTGAAAGTGCACTGGCAAATGGGAAAATGACACCAATCACAGAGTTACAGAAAATGGTTTTACAAATCCCCTGTTCAAAATTATATTTGAAGGAGTTTAAGACCAGAAAGAGGTTATAAAAATGGTGACTACAATTACCCTACACGAAAAAAGGCCTACTGTCTTACTCACCTGTCCTCACCCCCCATGACAAAAATCTTGCCCTATAGATTTCACAGGCTTGGCTTCTCGACTCTGTCACTGCAGACTTGCTTAGCACATATGCCCGTTTTAATTCCTTAGTTTTTTCTTAAGTACAAGGAGGGGCTATGAACAGTCACAGACACACATCCCTGAACATGCCAGAGGAGTCGAGCAGGCTTTGCTCTGGCTTACCTCCACCTGTTTCTTTGTGCCGAAGAGATAGTTTCTTACTCACTGTTCCCAAGAGGATGGTGCGTACCATGCCACACAAGGCCACATGGGGAAGCATCAGGGTTATTCAGGAGGAAAGGGGAGAAGAAAAACCTAGGGGCAAGAGCCTTTATTATGGTTTCTGTGGGAAGGAACAGGTGAGACAGGGTAAGCGGGCTTATTGGCTAGGTTGAATAATTTCAGGGGCTCTTGGGTGTAGGGGCTGTCATTAGCAGCTCAATACTTCACCTTGGGACAGTTGGGGTTGGACCCTGATAGTGGCCTGGAGTGTATGCACTCTGAATTGGTTGGTTTGCATATGAAAGGCACACTTTTAGGAAGTAATTTGGGGTAGTTCTTCCAGGGTTAACAAGCCTCATCACTAAAGTATCAGAAAAAAAGAACTCCTCCCACCCCCCCATACCAATTTTATTGTTGCCTTCTCAGAATGCCCAACCTGCCATCAACAGAGATAAACACTGTACATACTGGATAGAGCTATTCCTCAAGGAGACCAACTGGTTAGTTGGTGGCAAGTTGAATGCATGCGATGCCTTCCACCTTGGAAGGACCAGTCATTATTTCCCACAGGAATAGGCATTTATTCAGCTATAGGTTTGTCTCGTTTGCCCAGAGGGCCTTAGCCAACAGCATTATTTTGGTTGCTCTGAACAGTATAACTGGATAGATTCTTTATAATCAGAGGTAGCTCCTCCTGCACCCCAGAGATGCTTCTTTAAGAACTAATTTAATTTGTGATTGTTATAAGTCATTAACACTAGGAGAAACTGAATATTCAATACAGAATTGGATACAGTGTCTAAACTCCAATGGTGGTTGAATGCCCAACTAAGACAGGTTTGTTATTATTAAGTCAAGGTTCTAGTTGAGAAAACCTGGGCCCTGGCACATGGGATGTGGACATTGGGCTCGATCCTTGAAAGTTTTGACTCTGCAGACTAATTCTGAAGCATCTGATCTTGTAGAGGTGGTCTCACTCTCTACCACCTTGTGCCAGAGGCCTCAAGCATGACAACTGCCACCAAGTCCTCCTTACCAACTGGGCAGTGAATGATCCAGTCACCAAACCTCAATTCAATGCCTGTTTTCTTGGAGTTGGGTTTTCTGCATAGCAAACTCTGGTAGAAACCCTGCAATTTTCCTGTTATTGTTCTACTCATTTGGAAGTGGAATGACAATGCCTGGCAATACCACCTCTCATTTATTTCACTTTTTTGGTGTGTAAAGACAACAGTCCAGATAATTCAGCTATTGTTGTTGCTATGAAGTATTTTATTTTCAGGTTATGACAAAGTAATTTAAGTGTGACATGGGGTTGACTTGTTTTTTTTTGGTGTCATGCCTTTTGTATTTATCTCTTCATATTAAAGGAATTCTTGAGCAGTAATAACCTTATAAGTTGTTATTTTAAAAGGATATTATAGTGGGAACACAGAGAGGCCATAATACTAAGGCTGTTTTAGGAAGTAGCAGATTAATTTTAGTGTCAGCACAACTCGGCAGGCTAATGCTCCCAGGCCGAGCACCCTGGAAAGGGAGGAGAGGGGTCTTATACCTTTGTTTAGGTAAGGGAGGGAGGGGGTTGGGTTGAACAATTACATATTCTCTTTGGAATTTACAAGGTTATACTCAGTAAAATTAGATTTTCTTTTTTTTTTTTTTGAGTTGGAATCTCACTCTGTTGCCCAGACTGGAGTGCAGTGGCTGCTCCCAACCACCACAGCCTCGACCTGCTGGGCTCCGGCGATCCTTCTGCCTCAGCCTTCCAAGTAGCTGGAACTACAGGTGCGCGCTACCACATCTGGCGAATTTTTTATTTATTGTAGAGATGAGGTCTTGCCAAGTTGCCCAGGCGGGTCTTGAACCCACAGGCTCAGGCAATCCACTCACCTTAGCCTCCCAAAGTGCTGGGATTACAGGCTGAGCCACGATTTTCAAAGAACAATGGTCTCCAGGAAATGCAGAGTGAGCAGGATTGTAACTGATAACTTCAAAAAGAGAGGATTTGGTTGAGTCTCTTTTGCATTTCCAGGAGAGCCGCCAGTCTTTGGCTATTTGGTTTTCTCAAACAAAACTGGTCTGGTAGGTTTTCAGAACTTGCCGATTGATTTTTTTTTTAAAGGAATACTTTTAACTGCTACCAGCACCCTCTCTGCTACAATATGAATTGTATTAAAGGCAATATAAAAATCCCACATATAAAAATACTTGGACATGATTTTCACTCAGTATTAAGAAAGCACTTGTTTGAAGAGTCCTTCTAACTTCATTAATGGCATAGATGATAGCAAAGATGATATAGGAGAAGATATTTACTTATAATTTTCTTAAAGTCAGAGACAGACCCTTATCATATATTGACATAAATATATGGTAATATTTTAAAGTAGCTATTTATGAAAAATATTTCTATAATTATTCAGTGTTGCAATTTAAGGGCCTTATAACCCATGGCATGAATTCTCATGATGAGTACTCTTTTACAACATGGATCTGTTTAAAATAAAACGATTATAGCCGGGCGTGGTAGCGCGCGTCTGTAGTTCCAGCTACTTGGAAGGCTGAGGCGGAAGGATCGCTGGAGCCCAGCAGGTTGAGGCTATGGTGGCCGGGAGCAGCCACTGCACTCCAGTCTGGGCGACAGAGTGAGACTCCAACTCAAAAAACAAACAAACGATTAAACCAATACAAATAAAATGTAGCAAACTTTCTACCAAGCAAGGAAAGTACTTGGAAATATTTAAGGTCTCATTTGTTCTGAGAATGGGTGTGTGTTTGGAGAATTAAAATATAGATAATTAAGATGTTAGCAAGAAAACACAAGAAACAAATGGTAGAAAGAAAGGTGACAGAAATTATACTATGGAAACGTAATTTTTATTATGTCAATATATATGAATGGCTTCAACAAAAATAGTAAAAGACACACACTCTTTTAATGGTTTTACAGAGAAAATCCAATTGTCAGATATCTATGCATTAGCAGATATGTAACTAAACCAAAACCAAGTTAAGGAATAAGAAGAAGAACAAAGATTACAGGTTAATGTGCAGACATAGTACAGGTAGAAGTCTAAAGCAACAACATTAATAGGACAAAGACTACAATTTGTATTATTGAAAAGTATAATAATATGTAACATTTTAAAAGATGAAAAAATAATAACAATGGATGCCGAAGAAATAAGAAATCATAACATTATGTGAAACTAAAATAAAAATATTTAACCTTAAGAAGTGAAATGACCAAAAAAATGCCAAAATGGGGTTACCTCAGTCATTGCAGGCAGCTGGGCGTTGGCTTATATTTTTGTTTTGTTGTAACTACCAATTGGTGGTATACTTTAGTAAATAATATTTTATTGTATAATTGACTCTGCTCTCTTGCTCTGAAGTAAGTTTAATTAACTCCGCTGTTTAAAATCACGCAGGAGTAAAACGATTAAAACTGTAACCTCCCCCCAGTAACGGGCATTAGGATTTTATAATTAACATCTTGCTCCAAAGATGAGTTTCTAGTAACTTTGCATGACAAACTGTCTGGGTAACAAGATAAAAGAAACAAACCAGCCTCCCTACAATTTTTGCATGAGCAACACACTCCTAGCTAAATGCCTTTTTGTTCCCTAAATCCAACGACATTCGAATCTTCACATTTATGTTTTGAAACTTTGTTTTTCAGACTTTGGGCTGCTCTCTCTGCCCACGTAGTCATCAGCTATCTGGCTGCTTCCCTCCTGAACAGTTAATTGCCACGACAACAACCACCCCCAGCCCACTGGTACTAAAGGAAGCCTCAAGCACCCAGCTTCAAATGTTCAGTGCCAAAATGCTTCTTCAGCATCAAGTCCCGCTCTTCAATCTTGAGAGGTGGATCGACCCTTTTCCTCTAATTTACCTTCTAAATCAGTTTTTTCTAACCTACTCCTTGTGCAATTCTTTGCATCTTTTCTACGACCCTGGCACATTTACCCAAAAAGAAGATAAACAATTTTATGAAAAATACAGATTATCCAAATTGTTTAAAGAAGTAGAAAACTTGAACAGAATAACAATGGAAGAAATGGAAAACATTATATACACACACTTTTTTCCTAAAAGCCACCTGAACTCATAGTGTTTCAAGAATCAATCATTTCCTGTTATCTTAACTATTCCTAAATTTAAAACATGCTGAAACCTTTTCAGTTAGTTTTATAATGCTGACATTATCTTGGTTAGTAAAAATCTAAATGGAACATTAGGAAATAGACTACTGGCTCTGAGGAATTATTAGCTGTATTTTTATAAATACAATCCTGCATCTATCTTTTCTGGATTAAGTTACATAGGGGCTGCTTAAGACAGCTACAAAACAAACACAGTTTAAAGTGTTTGTCCTAGCTGAGCTCGGTGGCTCAACCTATAATCCCGCGCCTTTGGGAGGCTGAGGTGAGTGGATTGCCTGAGCCCGTGGGTTCCAGATCTGCCTGAGCCCGCAGATTTGAGACCCACCTGGGCAGCAAGACCTCATCTCTACAATAAATCAAAAAAATCAGCCGGGCGTGGTAGCGCATGCCTGTAGTTCCAGCTACTTGGAAGACTGAGGCGGAAGGATCGCCGGAACCCAGCAGGTCGAGGCTGCGGTGGCCGGGAGCAGCCACTGCACTCCAGTCTGGGCGACAGAGTGAGACTCCAACTCAAAATAAATAAATAAATAAATAAATAAATAAATAAATAAATAAAGTGTTTGTCCTTATGATCTTCAATTTAGGGTTTGTATTTGAAAATACTGCATTTGTTTTTGTTTTACTTTTAACAAACATAAAACATTCTACTACATTGAACTTGGGTTTGTCCTGCTTTGGCCCTGGGATCCTCAAAGTACATTTCATTCAGCATGTTAAGGCAGACCATTGCAACAGCACCTTTCAAAGTTGGTGAAAATTTGCTTAGTACTCTGTTTTTAAGGATTCATATTATTACATTGGTCCCACTCAGATTATTTAGAATGATCTTAACTACATGTTAATATTTAGTCATCTTTTTTTTGTTTTGCTTTGTTTTTGAGTTGGAGTCTCATGTTATTGCCCAGACTGGAGTGCAGTGGCCGCTCCCGGTCACCACAGCCTCGACCTGCTGGGCTCCGGCGATCCTTCCGCCTCAGCTTCCGAGTAGCCGGAATTACAGGCACGCGCTACCATACCCGGCTGATTTTTTGATTTATTGTAGAGATGAGGTCTTAATTACATCTGCAAAGTTCCTTTTGTCATGCAACTTAACATGTTCATAGACATAACATTGGTGATGGAGAGCCATGGATCCAAAATTCTGCTTCCCACAGATGGCAGTAATTTTTTTTTTTTTTGAGTTGGAGTCTCACTCTGTCGCCCAGACTGGAGTGCAGTGGCCGCTCCCGGCCACCGCAGCCTCGATCCGCTGGGCTCCGGCGATCCCTCCACCTCAGCCTTCCGAGTAGTCGAAATTACAGGCATGCGCTACCACGCCCAGCTGATTTTTTGATTTATTGTAGAGATGAGGTCTCGCTGCCCAGGCGGGTCTCGAACCCGCGGGCTCAGGCAATCCGCTCATCTCAGCCTCCCAAAGGCGCGGGATTACAGGCTGAGCCACCGAGCCCAGCTTGCAATAATTTTTTTTAAGGAAAATAAGACATGGAAGGGAATAGGGTTTTACAATTTTAGATAGTGTGGTTAAAGGAGTCTTCGCTGAGAAAGTGACTTTTGACAAAAGACCTGAAAAAGGTGAGAGAAAAGCACTGGATATCTAGAAGTAGATTGTTCTAGAGAGAAGAAACAGCAAGCCCAAAAGTTTCAGTAATACTGTACATTCAAAGAGGATTCAGGAGGCAGGAGTTCTGGAGCACAGTGTGAATGGCAGAGAGGAGAAAGAGAGGAGGTAAAGACCACCATGGAAACTGGATCTTACAGGACAGCAAGGATTTTGGACTTTGGATAAGTTGTCACTGGAGTTTTCTGCAAAGAGGAGAGACAAGTTATGATATGTTTAACATGGTGCCTATGGCTGTTTTGAAGGGGACAGAAAATGCAGAGAGAACCTTCAGAAGACTAACAGTCTTTTTTTTTTTTTGAGTTGGAGGCTCACTCTGTCGCCCAGACTGTAGTGCAGTGGCCGCTCCCGGCCACCGCAGCCTCGCCTGCTGGGCTCCGGCGATCCTTCCACCTCAGCCTTCCAAGAAGCCGGAATTACAGGCGCGCGCTATCACGCCCGGCTGATTTTTTGATTTATTGTAGAGATGAGGTCTCGCTGCCCAGGCGGGTCTCTAACCCGCGGGCTCAGGCAATCCACTCACTCACCTCAGCCTCCCAAAGGCGTGGGATTATAGGCTGAGCCACCAAGCCCGGCTGACTAACAGTCTTTTTTTGTCTCATATCCTGCAGGCGACCCATGATCAGGTCCTCTCAACTCTAGCTATAGAAAATATCTAGAAGGACTTCTTTTCACCTCTTCACTGCCTCTGCCCTGCTCCAAGCCATCGTCTTGCACTTGGACTACTGAAACGACGGCTGACTGGGCTCCTTTTTTCTCCTCCTGCTCCCTCTGTCCAGGCTTATTTGTTTTCTGTTTCTTCTCCCTGAAATATGGTGAGGAAGTGAGCCAGGCAGATATCTGGGGGAACGGTGCTCCAAGGAGAGAAATAACAAAAAATGAATGAAGTTATGAATTTTCAGCAGAAACTTAAAACATTCTCTTGCTAGTGTTAAGCGACTACCCTATTTTCCCAGGATTTTGGTTTTGACAAGTTTTCATTTATATTGCTATACAAATACTATTCATAATATATTACATGTATTATCCTTGCCTCTATATGAAGTAGATATATTTGTTGTTAGTGTTAAGGAGATTAAGACTTAAAGAGTTGTAGTTCTCAAAGTTCTCTAGAGAAACAGAATGGATAAGATACATACATACATAGAAAAAGATTTATTTTTAAGTAATTGGCTCATGCAATTATGGAAGCTACCAAGTTCTAAAACCACAGGGTGGGTTTTAGAACCAAAGACCAGGGAAAAGCCAATACTGCAGTTCAAGTCTGAAGACCACGTGATGGCGAGTTTTTCTTGCTTGGAAGAGGCCAGTATTTGTTCTATTCAGGCCTTCAAATTATTAGATGAGGCTCACCCACATTATGCAGGGCAATCTGCTTTATCCAAAATCCATCAATGTATGCATAAATCTCATCTAAACTCTCATCTTCACAGAAACATCCAGAATAATTTCTGACCCTTTATCTGGGTATCATGGCCAGCCAAGTTGACACATGACGTTAACAGACTCAGAATTCAAATAATAGGCCAATAATCACTCAACTGGTATGCCATGGAGCTGGGATTCAAATCAATTTTGTCTAACTTCATATTGTTTATCTCTAAGTTACTCTACCCACATCCAACGAATGCGTAATTTGGTGAGGTCACCCTTTACAAATATTTTACAAGATTATTTGAACCAATAAATTCAATTGGTTTAAATGAGGAGCATCTGTGACCAGGTTTTTTGTTAGTGCTTTACTCTTTCACTAAACTATGGAACATATGACTGTTGAGAGGTACTTGAACAGGATTTGAGGTCATTTGTAACCATAAGGGTATATAACAATATCTTTCCCACGTGAAGATAACAGCCCTTTACTTTGGAAGAGCAAGTACTTGAGTTGTTTTTGTAGTAATATTGATGCATTTCCACTGATTCATCCTTATTTGTTTTCCAAGCCTTTTGAACAAGAACATTTAATACTATGCTAGTTGTCTGGGATTAAGGAACAATTTGTAGTCATGGAACAGGAAGAACTATCCAGTTTGCCCTGGAGTCCTGTCTGGTGTTTTTGTATTATTTGTTCTGAGCTGTAATCTGTTGACATGGTTTTTTAGAAAAGATTATAAATAAGAAGTAAGTAAGGAATTTGAATCAGATAGAAGGTGGTATAAGCAGGAGGTGGTCTACAGAGTATGACCAAGCAAAAGACAATGGGAGGGCCAGGAAATAGCGATTTAAATTCCCAGCTCATATATAATGCTCAATTACATTTATTTATTTGTTTGAGTTGGGACTTCCCAGGCTGGAGGGCAGTGACACCATGATGGCTCACTGCAGCCTTGATCTCCTGAACTTAGGTGATTCTTCTGCCTCAGCCTTCGAGTAACTGGGGCTACAAATGCAAGCCACCACGCTTATCTAATTTTTTTTTTTGATATTTTGTAGAGATGAGGTCTTGCTGTGTTGCCTAGGCTGATCTCGAACTCCTGAACTCAAGCAGTCCTCCTGCCTCAGCCTCCCAAAGTACTGGAATTACAGGTTCAAGCCCCCATGCCCGGCCTTGCACAGGAGAATGTTTGAGTTGCTGAATGTTTATTTAAGCTGGGACTCTCTAGGTACCTACTTGCATGGAAAATATTAAGACTCTCTTGCTTATTTTTAATTTATTTATTTTACTGTTTTTTTTTAAAGGTATTAGGCCACAAGCCCCAGATTTGTATACTTTTTGGATTGTGGTGTGACATTTAGAATTTTCCTCCTTCATTTAATTTAGCAACTTGTGGTGTGGGAGGAGTTTTCTGTTCTTAGAACACATGAAAACATTTAAAAAGTCTAGTTTACCAGCTACATATTAGTTACTAATGGAAATGAAAGAATAGTGTTATACAGATAACTAAAATCCACGGACAAAATATTATTATTATTATTATTGAGTTGGAATCTCACTCTGTCACCCAGAATGGAGGGCAGTGGCTGCCCCGGGCCACTGCAGCCTCGACCTGCTGGGCTCCAGCGATCCTTCCGCCTCAGCCTTCCGAGTAGCTGGAACTACAGGCGCATGCTACCACACCCGGATAATTTTTGATTTACTGTAGAGACAAGGTCTCACCAAGTTCCCCAGGCGGGTCTTGAATCCGTGGGCTCAGGCAATCCACTTACCTCGGCCTCCCAAAGCACTGGAATTACAGGCTGAGCCACCGAATCCGGCCAAAGTATTATTTTTAAATGAATTTCATATCCCCTTATTTCTATGGGCATTTCAAAAGTAGATATTGCTTGTGGTTTTTCATTTTATCTGCGGTTTCCCTTTAGACAAATTCAACAAGTAAGGGCCTCAGTCAGAGGAACATAATCATGGATATCTAACATGGCCATTTGGAAGTACCCAGATTTGTGAGGTCAACAGGAGAAAGCAGAAGAAAAAACAATACTGGCAGATCAAATAAAAATAAAAAAGGGAATTTGAAATGCTGTACGGCCGAGGTTTGCTTTTTGGCCTTATTTCCAAACATTCCTACAGATTTGGGATGTGCTTATTTAAATATGCTCCTTTTGAGTTAGAGGGCCTCTTGTGAGGTGACTGTCATGCGTGAAGGGCCTGTCTGTATTTGCCTTCTGGTGTAGGCAGAGAAAAGAGACTTTAAGGAACACTTAAGAATTTGCAAAGTGGGACCATCCAGGTTGGAGAGCAGAGTGAAGGAAAGTGATGTGGGGAAGCAGCTGACAACTATGAACTGAAGTCTCTTGACCACATAAGCATCATACTTGGCTCTGTGAATTTATTCTTTCAGCAGACATTTATCTAACATACAATATATACAAAAGATTGTTCTAAAAACTGTGGAGGATACAAAATGAATAAAGCAGTCCCTTAGCCTAATGGAATTTAAGATTTTTTAAAAAAATATTTTTCTTTTTTCCCTGTATCACCACAGCTTTTTGTTTGTTTGTTTTGATACAGGGTCTTGCTCAGTCACCCATGTTGAAGTGCAGTGGCGCTATCATAGTTCTTTGCCACCTCAAATTCCTGGGTTCAAGTGAGTATCCCAACTCAGCCTCTTGAGCAGCTGAGATTACAGGCATACACCACCACACCAAACTAATTTGAAAAAAGTTTTTGTAGAGATGGAGTTTCACTCTTTTACCCAGGCTAGTCCTGAACTCCTGACCTCAAGTTACCCTCCCATCTCAGCCTTCCAAAGTGCTGGGATTACAGAGGTGCGCCATCATACCTCATATCTGGCTAGAATTTAAGAATATTTCCAGATATAATGCATGCACATAAAAACCATAATACACAGTAAAGTAGCAGAAGTGCTTTAGAGGAGGAACAAGAAAGTTCAAAGAGGCTTGGACGAAGAGTAATTTTGTCTGGGATAAGAAGAAAAGCATTCTCAGCAGAGGCAATATTTGAGCTTGAACTTGTAGAGTGAAGAGTACTGGGTGACCAAAGGGGAGGATGTGTTCAGGAAATAGAGAGTGACATCCAGCGTTACAGAGCACTGAGGACAAGCAAAAGAAATATGCTATGGGTTATTGACATATTGTAAAGTACTTTGGTGACATGGACTTAGGCTCTACTTTTCAGGAAAATGGGAAATAAAGTAGGAGTTAGGAGTATGGAAACAAAATTACCGGGTAGCATTATAATCTGACTATAATTGTATTTTGTCTTTTTTTTTTTTTGAGTCGGAATCTCACTCTGTCATCCAGGCTGGAGTGCAGTGGCACGCTCACGGCCACTGAAGCCTCGACCTGCTGGATTCAGACGATCCTTCTGCCTCAGCCTTCCAAGTAGCTGCAATTACAGGTGCACACCACCATGCATGGCTAATTTTTTTATTTACTGTAGAGATGAGGTCTTGAATCTCTGGACCCAGACAATCCTCTCACCTTGGCTTCCCAAAGTGCTGAAATTACAGGTATGAGCCATTGTGCCAGGCTTGCAATTGTATTTTGAATATAATAGGGAGAGGTTGAAAGTGATGAGAGTGGTACCAGAAGATGAGATAATAACAAATGAATGCTAATAAGGATGAATGATTATTCCAGAATGTTTTATAGGCACTATAAGTCATGATCCATTAGACTGTTTAGTTGGTAGAACAAGCATTTTTTTAAAAAGTGGAATAGAATTGAATAGGATAGAGTAGAATAAAATAGAAAACATTAGACTATTTTGTATTTTGTAAGAATAAACACTGCTTTATGAAACTTCTATTTCAATTTGTGTATGCATTCCATTGCTTGGATATGGAGCTGTTATGTAAATGTATTTCCTAATGGGGATTGTAGTCAAGGAAGAGAAACTCTGCTAGAGGATGTTTTTCACAAAATGCTATCTGCGTGGCAAAATTTAATGGTACTCTCTGACTAGGGCAGAAGCATGAGAGAAATTCTCTGAGCACATTTTCTAGCTATTTGAAATAGCCATTCACTGAAGAATCACCAGTCATGTAATCTGCTATTTCTCTTAGGAACATGGTAGTGAATGTTCATCTTCATCAGTAAGCTACAGTTTTTGGATATTCAATGTAATAATTTTGAGGAGTCTCTCACATTTCTAAAAATGATGAAATGACTTCAGAATAGTGGTTCTCAACAGGGGACAATTTTATACCTTAGGAGCTATGTGCCAATGTTTATAAAAATATTTTTGGTTTTCATAATTTGCTACAGACATCTAGTGGGATGATGCTAAATATTGTACAATGGGCAAGACCACACCTTACAAAAAAATTATTCAGACCAAGATGTCAACAGCACCAAGGCTGAGAACTCTATTTCAGAGAGACCCAAATTAGTTATTTAAAAGAAATGTGACTCTTAACAACAGTCAAAAGATTCATGCTATCAGTCTAACACAAACTCAGTGATAAAGTTTGTAGAATGCCCTGATCACCAACTTTATTAGATTTAAAATGATATATCAATATTTGCTTACATGTGACGCAAAATGAAATGCTGCATAAAACCGTTTAGCAATACAAAGTTTACAATTCTAAGATCATTTCCTGAATTTTAACATTAAAAGTCAGAATTATATTTTACCACCATAGTATAGAATAATTTATATGCCTATATAGTCTTATATATGAAGAAGCAACTTTTGTCTTGAAGTGAGTTCAGAGAATTGGCAGCCAGCTGCCTAAGTGAATCTCATTATCTAAAATTCTTAAGAATTACCTAATTTAAAACAAATTCCTTAGTGCTCACTGAAAATTTGTATAGAACTATGATTCAATAAGTATAGGCAATAATAAAGACAATAAGAAAAAGGGAAGCCAGGCTCGGTGGCTCAGCCTATAATCCCGCGTTTTGGGAGACTGAAGTGAGTGGACTGCCTGAGCCCGTGGGTTCGAGACCCGCCTGGGTAACTTGGCGAGACTTCATCTCTACAACAAATCAAAAAATTAGCCGGGCTTGGTAGCATGCACCTGCAGTTCCAGCTACTTGGAAGGATCGCTGGAGCCCAGCAGGTCGAGGCTGGGAGGCCGGGAGTGGCCACTGCACTCTAGTCTGGGTGACAGAGTGAGACTCCAACTCAAAAAAAAAGGGAATGTGAAATTGATATCTGGATTTTAGGCCCATTAAGGATGCAAATTATCTCTAGCTAAATCAAGTCATTTATGTTTTTCGGCTTCAATTCTCTTAACCATAACATGTTGGCCAATATGATATGCAATTTCTTCTAAACTTTAAGATTCTGTGATGGTAAATGATGACTTGAGATTTTTGTAAATGAATTGCAAATTTCTGTATTATTTCCATGCCTTCTCAGTAGCACATGGAGAAAATTGCTGTGAAGTTGGTCTATTGTTCTAATGGTTTGTCTTATATTTGGACTACATGGGTAAATGTCTTTCCAGCCTGAAAACCTTAATACTTCATGGACATTGCCAGAGTAATCCCTTCCACCAAGCCTTCATGTAATTGTATTACAAAATACGCAAGCCTCGGTCTTCTAAAGACTTCATGAGACATTTTACTTAGAAAGTGTGTTTTTTCTCTCAGACCATTTTTTTAATGTGTTCTATGTGGTAGGTGCTCAAAATTTATATTTATTTCTAAATTTCTCTTTAAAACTAGGATTTCATGGTTGTGATAGGCCACGCCACAGGGATTAGGGGATAATTAGCTGTAGCAATACGAGGGAATAGAATTTTTCTTTCTATGAAGACAATATTATTTGATACTTCAAGATATTAGTTTGCCTTTACAATAATATTTAACATTGCAATAATAATATTTTGCTTTTACAATAGAATTTAACCTTACAATCATAATGTACAAAATCTCTCCCCGGTGATCAAAATATATAAGTGCATTGATGAAATGCCAGATTCTTGTGCCTGTGTTTTGGGGCAATTTATTAAGTTACCATCACCTTCCCCCAAATTTTCACAACAAAACTACATTTTTTGATTAACTAGTTACTATCTATATCATTCATTAATCAAAATTTCTCGGATATGTCTGTAAGGTAGAAACTTCTGTATGGTGTGTGTGTGTGTGTGTGTGTGTGTGTGTGTGTGTGTGTAAAAAATCATCAAAAAAATTAGAGAAATTTTACAACTAAAAAAAGGTTAGAAAATTTCTAGCTGGATTTACTCCCAGGTTTTATCTTCTACATATGACTTTATTTTATGAATGTCCCTCAAATGGGTTTTAGAAGTAGCAAGTTTCTTTCCTATAGTGGAAAACCTCTTTTAAAAACCTGGATGAGTTTTTTTTATAAAAGAAAAATGTTTTTGAGCTTTGGAGTAATGAAAGGAAATTATATAAAGGTTTCCCAAACTCTTTGAAAGTTAAAAAATGTTCTCACTTAAGAAAACATCCCTGACAAGGACACTCAAAATCTCAAGGACTAGCTTCAAAAATTTGTATTGAGTCGCATTTACAATCCAACATTCATGATTTAAAGAGCTAAGTATCTCTGTTATATGTTTCAAGGCAGATTAAACTTTACAAATAAAGGTCCCTTATAAATTGGTTAAGATTATTAGTTGATTAAAGTGATTCTAAAATCAATCATGTTATGTGTCTCATGTTGCCAGGTCCAGTCATTTAATCTTACTTCATTGTACTATACCACTGAATATTTGGATCATTGTGTGTGTATGACCTGCATACAACTCTCTGTTTAACTTTTACAATGAATTAGAGGCCTGTTTTTGAAGTAATCCAGTTTCGGTAATAAGTCACTTGTGTGTAGACTCCAGGTTTGTTCTTTTGACCACAGTTATCTCCCCAGCTCACAATTCCCATGAGATACCAAGTATCTTTTCGGTCCTTCACAACTAAAGGTCCCCCAGAATCACCCTGAAGATAAAAAATGAAAGAAAAGAGAAAGATAATTAGCAAAACTTAAAGCTTATTTTAAAAGACATTTTGATGAGCTGCATATTTATTACTAAACAGTATATGTATAGATAACCAAATACAATAATTAATTGAACATGAATTTCAAATTAAATTTTATCTTTGTTAGAGTGAAAGCTCTTAGTTAAAAAAAGGAAAAGAATATAAAGAGACTTAAAAGCTTAAAAAGCAATCACATGTTCCACTTTTCCTTGTCTAGTCAGTTCCCCAGAGATAACCACTTGTTTAGTAATTTCTTTTTTTTTTTTTTTTTTTTTAGGGACAGAGTCTCACTGTGCTGCCCAGGCTAGTCACCAACTCCTGATCTCAAGCCATCCTCTAAAGTGCTGGGATTACAGGTGCAAGCCACTGTGCCTGGCCAATGATTTCTTACATTATCTAACTCTTTATCACTAAGTAATTCTTTTAATTGCTGTATATATTGATGATCTGTTATGTAGGTAGGAATTTAGCTCTATTACAAACTCTTTGCAATTTTCCCTCATCACATCTTTATATTATAGCATCTTTATTTTTGGTTACTCTAACAGCCAATGCTATTTACCAATGAGTCAAGTCACATATCTTGATTACGTTACTTTTCTTTGGCAGACTTTGCTCCCTAGAATTAGTAACATACTCTTTTTAAAATTTGTCTAGTTTGCTATATATCTGTGGCAAATGTTGAATGCTCCAAAAGATTTACCAAGATCTAACAATAATTGTTACTAACGTTCAAGGGCATCAGATAACTTGTTAGTTTCTTTACTCTGAAGACATTCTGCCATCTAAACGCACACACACACACACACACACACACACACACACACACACACACACACACACCCCTTTACATCTTTCCTTTCTTCTACTCTAACTTTCTAACTTGGACCGGTTATTTTAAGCCTGGTGCAGAGCTATGGTCCTGAGACTAAATGCCACCACTTTTTTGGGTTGATTCACAGTGTTTTGAGTCTCGTGTCTTCCACTTTCCTGATATACTCCTTCCTTTTGTTGAGGTGCCCTCTCAGATCATCTCCTAAGGAGAGTATTGGAGACGTATATATATGTAGTCACTCACTGCTTGTCTAAATTTCTTAATTCTACTCTCACAGTGGAAAATTAGTTTGCATGTGCAGCAATCTAGGTTGAAATAATGTTCCCTTCTGAAATTTGAATATATTTTCCACTGTCTTCTATTTTCTGGTGTTTCTGTAGAAAAGCTCTATGTGTGTCGAATGCTTCTTCCTTCAAGCATTAAGTTTGTTCTTATTTCTGGGGTTCTGACACTGCACAATGGTATGCTTTGGGAAGAAACTCGTTATTTATTATTTCCAACACTAGTTGGGTCTTTTTTCAATAGAAGGCACATAGGCTTCAAAACGTCTTTATTATTTATGAGATAATGTTTTCTGATTTCAGAGCTCCTATTCATTTGATCCTCTGCTTTTCTTAACTTCTCTTGTTATTTTCCTTCTCTTTGTCATTTTGCTCTTTTGCAGAGATTTCCTTGATTTTATCTTTCAATCCTTCCACTGGATTTTAAAAATTATGATATTATTGCTACATTCCCAGAGCCGATTCTTGATCTTTGGGTCTAGAGGAAGGTGCTAGAAACCAGACTGAAAGCTCTGTGCTTGTGTGTTGGATGCTGCCATGGTTTGAATGGTTCCCCCAAAGTTAATGTGTTGGGAAATGAATCCCCAGTATGACTGTGTTGAGAGGTGGGACCTTTAAAAAGTAATTAGGTCATGAGGGTTCTGCTCTTATGAATGAACTAATTACACTGTTGTGGGAGTGGATTAGTTATCACAGGAGTGGGTTCCTGATAAAAGGAGGAGTTTGGCTTCCTGCATCCCTGCATTCCCCCTTGTGTACTCTCTGTCCTTCTACCTTTCTCCATGGGATGGTGAAGATCAGGGTCCTTGACCTCGAACTGTCTAGCCTCCAGAACTGTAAGAAATAAATCTCTGTTCTTCACGCATTACCAGGTTCAGGCATTCTATTACAGCATCACAAAACGGACTAAGACTCAGAGGTAGGAGGGCTTCTTGGCTGATGCTCTTCGTTCTGGTAAGGGCCTTTCAAATATCAGTATATGGAGATTTTTTTTTTCTCTAGACTCTGGGTTTTTCTAGAGAAGAATCCTGCAATCTCTTGCACCGTGAAAAAGTTGGAGGAGTAGTATACACCTGATAGCAGCATTTTGGGCAAACCATGAGAACATGTCGAGGGCTGCTTTCACATATGCCCCTATGCGCTCTTCTATGTCTGGTGTCACCGAACCCAAAGGGCCTGCTATAGGGAACACACTTCCTGTCTGTGGAGTTTATATGTTTGGAGGGAGGGGGTGAAGCTGGGGAAAGCAGTGGTCACCAGGTTCCTTAGTATAGAGAGGATTGGTGGAGAGGGGGGAGGTACTCTTTGAGACGTCTTTAACTACCCCCTACCCATTTTCTAGTTCATGTCTGACCTCAAATGTCAGATTACCTTATTTTTCAAAATGTCAGTCTTTACTTAAAATTAGCAATCCACAAACCCTCTTTATCTAAGACATTTATGTTTCAACCCTTCCTCTGCTAAGTCAATTAAAACTACTCCACCTTTTCTTTGTCTTTAAAAATTGTGTTGGAGGCAACCCCTTTGCATCTCCTCCCACTGTGCCCTCTCAATAAGTCCTGCTTTCTCAAAAAAAATTACATTGGGGTATTTTTTCATCTTTCTCTCTTTTGTTCTTATTGATCAATACCTTAAAAAAATCATTAAGTGCAATTTGTAGTTATGTGGAAAAGTATGTTTTGTAGATGATACCAAACCTTTTTAAAAAATGAGTGCTATGTCATAAGTGACTCCTGATCACTGATGACACTAGCACAAGGGTGGGATTCGCAGATACTGGACGCTGCTAGGAGAGGAAGGGGGAGAGGAGGGAGGGAGCATGTGGCATCACACTGGACACCTGGTCCACTTAGGGAAAAGAAGGGCCAGCAAGAGGTTCAAACTCCTCCTGCATGCAACCTACTTATGTAGTAAATCCCTACTTGTACCCTACAACTGTTAAAAAAAATGAGTGTTATACTTTTATCATCTTTTATGGTAATTTTGATGAGCTTTGGGGAAGAGCAGGGATGAGCCTGAACGTAAAATTTCCATGCAAAGTCAGATGTTTCAATCTACACACGTTAAAGACGGGTAAAGAAGAAACCTAGAACAGCTGATTAATTAAAAAAATCATAACTAAGGTGATGGTGTAATAGAGAAAAGAAGACAAGAATTCTGACTCTTTGTCCAGTATCAAAATGAGAACACACTAAAAGCCACCTGAGAGCTATGCAATGCCAAACATAATTCAATCTTTCTTTACCAATTCCAATGTTCCTTTGAGCTTTCAGCATGAGCACCCATGATTACTGCACTGTACCTGAACATTTTTTGAGACCATTATGGACCTGGTTTATGCTCTGGAAACTGATGTTTTTAAAAGTGTCTTCTAACAGCAGCATGGTTTCTTGACATTCCTGAATGGTCATCTTTCTCCCCTCAGAGTGCTGTTTAATAGAGTTTTTCAGTAGACATGCTGCCAGTTAGATCATCTTTAAAAAAACCAGGATTATAATATCTCCATTTTCTTCAGTTAGAAACTAGAGGGTTTGAAAAACCCTCAAGGATGGACATGGTGGCTCACACCTATAATTCCAGCACTTTGGGAGACCAAGGTGAGAGGATTCCTTAAGTCTAGGAGTTCAAGACAAGTCTAGACAGCATAGTTAGACCTCATCTCTACAAACAAACAAGCCCCCCAAATAAAACAGAAACAAATTAGCTGGAAATGGTGCTATGCACCTGTAGTCCCAGTTACTCAGGAGACTGAGGTGGGAGGATTATCTGAGTCCAGGCTGTGATGAGATGTGATTGTGCCACTGCACTCTAACCTAAGTGACAGAATGAGATTCCAACTCAAAAAAAAAAAATCCGCTCCAAATGAATATTAACTGAAATAATATGTATGTTGTATGTATTACATCTAACAAGGAACATTCTATACAATATGAAAGATAAGGAAAGAGAGGTAGAATTATTCAAAATCCCATACAGAGCATTAAAAGAATGCATTGAGTGATCTGCAGATGAGAAAAGGTGGTTAGAGTCCCGTGTGCATTTTGGGATTTTTCACTGACATCAGTTTAGCAGTGTTTCTCAAACTTCACTGAGAATGAAAATCACATGGGAAGTTTCTTATAAGCAGTTCTCTAGTGCTCACCTCTAAAGATACTGCAGGCCCAGGGTGGGTTCCAAGATCTGCATTTTCTTTCTTTCTTTTTTTTTGTGTCAGAGTCTCACTCTGTGGCCTAGGCTAGAGCACAGTGTCATACTCACAGCCACCACAGTCTCCACCTGCTGGGCTCAGGAGAACCTTCTGACTCAACCTTCCAAGTACCTGGAACTACGTGTGTGCCACCACACCTGGCTAATTTTTCGATTTATTGTAGAGAGGAGGTCTTGCCAAGTTGCCCAGGCTGGTCTCGAACCCCTGGGCTCGGGCAATCCTCTTATCTCCGCTTCCCCAAATGCTGGGATTACAGGTGTGAGGCACCGCGCCTGGCCAGGACCTGTATTTTCAACAAGTGCCCCTATTCATTCTGTTGTAGGCCAGCTGCTGGATACTTTTCAATTATGAGTTTAGATAGATGGCAGCTCAAAGACTATTGCTTTTTTCCGTCTCTCTTTCTTTCCACTTATTCCCATTTTCTCTTCATTAAATAATCAATCACCCAAGAAAAATCCAGTGAGCAAAAAGCCTCTGAGGTCCTTACTTTCTATCTGAAGAGACAGGAAGTAGCCCTGTCGAAGACCAAGTGAAGGCCTCTCAGCTAATAACACAAGAGAGGCCGGACATGTTGGCTCACACCTATAATCCCAGCACTTTGGAAGGTCGAGGTGAGAGAATTGCCTGAGCCCATGAGTTCGAGATCAGCCTGGACAACTTGGCGAGATCTCATCTCTACAATAAATAAAAAAATTAGCCGTGTGTGATGGCGCATGCCTGTAGTTCTAGCTACTTGGAAGGCTGAGGTGGAAGGATCGCCTGAACCCAGCAGGTCGGGGCAGCGGGTGACCATGAGCGTGCCACTGCCCTCCAGCCTGGGCAACAGACTGACTCAAAAAAATAAAAAAGAACACGAGAGGACAGAGGCAGGAGATATAGCAGGGACAGGCTTAGAAGCTTTCACGAAAAAGAAATTAAGCCAAAACTTGGACTGCAAGTAGGCAGGATGACAGATGGCATTCTGCGTGGGGGAGTGGTGTGGGTAGAGGTCCAGCAGTGTCCTTACATGCTGCCCACAAAGCACCTCAAACTTCCTGTGGCTGACACCGCACCCCTGCTCTCTCCCTAGCTTACATTTGATCTGTCTCCCTAATGCAACTCCCTACAGTTGCTCAAAACAGACAATTATTTTATTTTTGTGCCAGAAATTTAGATACCATGTTTTGCCTTCCCCCGCTCCCCAACCCTACGAAATTCACCACTTCATCTGCCAAGTTGACCTCTAAATACTCCATCTTAGTCTCTATGCCAGCTTCTTAGTCCAGATTGCCACATTTCACCTAGATTTTTGCAGTGCATACTGACTGATCCACTGTGGCCCTTCGCCAAATTTTCTCCTTACTGTGACCAGAATGATTTTCACACTATTCAAATGTGATTGCACCACACTCTCAATTGAATATACACTTACACAGTACTTGGGAAGAGTCAGGCAGTGTTTTGGGAGCTTTACACCCATGAGCCAATTTAATATAAATCTTGATTAAAACTTTTTAGTGACTTTCCATTGCCCTCAGTGGGAAAGGCAAAATACTTAAGGTGGCTTACAAGGCCCTGCACAGTCTGCCTTCAAACCAGCCCTCCTGCCTTATCCTGTACCTTTGGGTCCCATGCGTCCTGCATCCTGTGTTCCATCACAGGAAGTCTTTCAGTTCCTAGAGTTCTCCTGTCCCCATCATCACTTGCCATCTTCTCAGTTGACTCCCATGCTTCACTGTACTCGCTCAACTCTGTTGACCCCTAAGCTCCGCCCCTGCTAGTCACGTTCATTTCTCATACATACTCATAAAACCATGACCTTGTCCTTCCAAGCTTTCTTTATTCAGTGGTCTTTCTCTCATGGGTATAATTTTTCTATTCATGCACATCTGGTCCACCAGACAGTGTGTGTCTCTAGTACCTGCAAGGTGTGTGGCTTATAGGAAACTACTCAAACATTTCTTTCATTCATTTTCTTCTTTTTTTTTTTTTTTTTTTTTTTTTTTGAGTTGGAGTCTCCCTCTGTCACCCAGACTGGAGTGCAGTGGCCGCTTCCGGCCACCGCAACCTCGACCTGCTGGGCTCCGGTGATCCTTCCGCCTCAGCCTTCCAAGTAGCTGGAATTACAGGCATGCGCTACCACGCCCGGCTGATTTTTTATTTATTGTAGAGATGAGGTCTCGCTGCCCAGGCGGGTCTCGAACCCGCGGGCTCAGGCAATCCACTCACCTCAGCCTCCCAAAGGCGCGGGATTACAGGCTGAGCCACCGAGCCCGGCTTCATTTTCTTCTTAAAATAAATACGTGAAGAGACGTAGAATGAATGGAACAATGACCAGGGACAATTCTGGACTAATTTTCCTATACAAGTTCCCAACGACCCGAATTTAAATTATAGGTCCTCTAGAAAACCGTTGTCAACCCTCACCTACCATTTTCTGGCGTGATTTCAAATGCCATTGTAGGAGAGCAGGGGTGGCAGCTGCTGGTATGGTAGTAACAACTAGGGATCTTTCTATTTGTAAACTCTTGACTGAACTAGAAACAACAATGGAATCACAAATCTGGATCGAATTGTCACAGCCTTTCATTTCTGGCTTTCATATCAGTAATTCTGGTCCTTTTGTCATTTGTGTTTGGGTCTTGCCTGGCTAGACCCCTCATAGAGAAAATAGGGTCTCTCTTGCTGGGAACGGATGTGATGTGGGGAACAGATGAGCACTGTCACTGTAGCAGGCCTTGAGTAAAGGCACCAAGCAAAGGCAAGGTCTCACTTCATGGCCCTAAGCTCATAGGCAAGGTATCGCTGGGTAGCTCTGCATTTTAGCCAAAGGCAGGGGATACAGCCTGCTACACTAAATGGTGTCTTCGATGCCCACACATCCAGGTGTACATAGTACAGATAAAGCCTTAGCTACAACAAGATGACCATGGAACAGGTCACCTTTAGGTAGCAACAAAATTCCTCTATAGCTCCCACACAGACCTTGAATCCCTTCCAACTTCCTTTGTGCTTGATCATAAAATAAACATGCTGAGCTAGTTTGGGGCCACTTGTCCTCCATCAGAGGAAAGCGTCCCACCTGGCCCCAATTTTTCTTTGTGTCTTTGTGTCTGTGGTTCTTAATCTCTCCCATTCTCTCTTGGGACCCTCAAGGCAGCCACACAGGCCGCAGCACACTCTCACGCCCTTTCACTCTCCCTCCCAACTTCTCCTTTCCTCCCAAAGGCTTTGGGACCCATCTTGTATATAGGGGAGAGGGTTTATTGTGTTCTAGATCATCATTTGATAAGTTTGAGAAAACAAGCTGATGCTTTATGGGACTCCTGTTTTATGGGACAGATGGAGCCCCTCACCGTGTACCCCTGACAACCACTGCGTTCCTGTTTTGGATCCTTGTGCCTGAATCGCTTCCCTGATAATTTCTCCAGTTTTTCGATTACTGGAGCTCGTTACTCGCTTGCACAGTCAGGCAGCAATCTTACCGCAGCTCCCCAATCCAGTGACTCCCCCCCGCCCAGTCCCTCCTGAAGCATATCCCTGTTTGTCTGGATCCCCTCTCCTCAATGCTCCAAGACTCCCACTGCCACCTTCCACTTGTTTTCCATGGCATGGATCTCTCTCTGGAGCCCCTGAATGTGGCTGCCTCCCTTTGTATTCTTGGCAATGGAGGCCGACTGTGGACCTCAATGTTGCAAAACTCCTTGCTCCTTTTCTGATAGAGGTGCCCATGTTGTGCAATTCGTGGACTCTGGGCAGAGCTTTCTGCCACTTGGCATCAATATCATTCCATCATTTCACCGTACGGAGTTGCCTCCTTGGAGATTTTAAGTATCTCAGGTTAAAAAGCAAGTGCCTCTAAGGAGAAGCACTCATTCCTTTGCTGGAAAATATACATGCCAGAGACTCACAACATGGCCTCATCCACCTTCTCATTGTCAACTTGTTTTCTCACCTCTCATGGTCCTTATGAGAAGACATGACAGATTACTTGAGATCCCCTCAATATGAACTGTCATTTCACACCTTCCTAATTCTCACTAAGCTCTTTTTCTTTTTCTATAATATTCTTTTCTTATTCTGAAATTGAGTCAGAGTTATATCTTCTTCAGGCCTTATTGAAATCTCATCTGATACTTGTTCCAAAAATTTTCCCTTCAAGGAAAAAACACTTGCCATCCATTGTATCATTCATAACATCACAGCACACTTCATGGTTTAGAATTATTTCCTTTCCAGAAAGTGAGCCCTTGGAGAAAAGAAACTTTGTTTTATTAACTCTTGGACTTCTGATTATTAAGAAAGTTTAATTTTGTTGGTTAGTTTGTTTATTTGATAACATCAGAGAAACGCTTATTTCATTTTGCTTAATAAGACATATTTAAAAATATGTGTGTACTGTGAAATTTGCATTTAGAACTTCTTTGAGCTGACATGATAGCTACATTTTCTATCAATTTAAACCACATAGACTATTTCCTGGGCCAGATAAAAAATTTTGAGTTAGTTATATCAAAATAATCTCTTCAACCTACCCTGCAGGCATCATAAATTCCTTCCAGATATCCAGCACAAAACATTCCAAATTTTATGTCTTTGCCATACACCTGTGGTTGCTTGCACACGTCGTTACTGATGATTTTCAGTCTGGCTTCTCGGAGACAGTTTTGGGATTTCCCTTAAGGAAAAACAAAGTGATTTTAGTATTTACAATCAGCATCCTTAGAGTGAAGTGAGCAGACTTTTTCTAATCTTTTTCGTACTAAAATAGTCAATGCAGAGTGAGGTTAATATAAGCAGTTTCTAGATAATTTTTGGTTAAAATCTGGTACAGTTAATGACCATTATTGTCCTATCACATTTTTATAAATATCTCTACAAGCAAGAAAATCATCTGACATATTTTTCTGGAAAATCTTTTTACAGTTATTTTAAAAACAATCAGTTTGGATATTTATTTATGAAGTTCTTTCATTTTTTATAAACTTTGTATTTGTGGATTATTCAGATTGCTCCTGGAAACTTTGTCTCCCTAAATAGTTTTCTCTGTCAGCTTGATAAAATGACTATAATATCATGCACATTTATTTTTTTCTTTAGAATTTATGAAGAGCTTTCACATACACAGTGGCATTAAATGGCAACGATTTCACGTATGTATTACAAGTTGGTGGCTCCAGTTTGTAAACTCCCGAGTTATAAAAATCAAGACTGTGGCAGGTGGGGTAGGTAGGAAACTGTGAATAGTGTAGGCATCCAGGGTTTCTTTATAGCAAATCACACTGGTCAGGAAACTATGACATCATGGTAAGCAGAATTCTAGGACGGCACCCAAGATTCCTGTGTGGCTCTCCTTCCTCTAAGATGGGTGGAATCTGTGAATTCCATGGATGTCATTCTCAAGATTAAGTCATGTTATATGACAAGGGTGAGGGAGCTTTGCAGATGTCATTAAGATTCCTAATCAGTTTGACTTTGAATTAGTTAATAGAGAGATTATCCAAGGTGGGCCTGTCCTAATCAGGTGAACCCCTACAAAAAGGACTTCAGCCTTCCCTGAGGGCTTTCCTAAGGGCATTAAAGCAGCAAGCTATCACAAGCCCTACAGCTGCCAGAAATGGAATTCTGTCAACAACCTGTGAGGAAACCCGCAAGTCACACAATGTGTGCCTATGGTACCACAAGCCCGGCTGTCACCTATCAAGGTGTCAGTTTTGTGAGATGCAGAGAAGAGGACCCAGCTAAACTGTCTGAAGTTCTGACCCATGACTGTGAGATAATAATAAATGAGTGCCATTTTAAGCTAAGTTTGTGGCAATTTGTTACACAATAATAGAAAACTAAGATAAAAATACAATAAATCATCATTAACTATAGTCACCATGCTGTACCATAGATCTCTTGGACTTATTCTTCCTATCTAACTATAAGTATGAATTTATTGACTAACATCTCTCCAATCCCTGCCCCCCTCCACCAATTCAGCCTTCAGTATCACCATTGATGGTATAGTGTATTCTTTTATAAAAAAATTTTTTTTAAAAATAAAGATGTGCAGTACAATTCAGGGTTAGGTATACAAATGTTCATTACAGTATAGTGTATTCTTGAGAACGGTTGTGTTCGCATCACAAATATGATAACTAGGTGAGGCAATGCATTTGTTAATTATCTAGATTTAACATTCCAAAATTTGTATATACTTTAAAACATCGTGTTGCATACAATTTTATGTCTTTCTTTTTTTTGAGTTGACATCTCACACTTTCTCCCAGACTGGAGTGCCTCGGCCAGCTGGGCTCAGGCAATCCTTCTGCCTCAGCCTTCTAACTACAGGCACATGCCACCATGCCCAACTAATTCACTTTTTTTTTTGGATTTATTGTAGAGACAAGGTCTCGCCATGTTGCTAAGGCTGGGCTCAAACTCCTGAGCTCAGGTAATCCTCTTGCCTCAGCCTCCCAAAGTGCCGGGATTACAGGTTTGAACCACTGTGCCTGGCTGTATCATTTTTGAAAAAATAAGTAAATTTGAAAAAAAATTCTAATACAGACACCAATTTCTTTAGAAGATCATTTCAAGATTTATTTCTGGAGAAATGTTTGCAAACACATTTTTAGAAGTGCTCAGAAGATTTAAGGGTGTAATTCAGAAATATGCCAGAGGATTTTAAAAGTTATTCCATTATTTGGATTAATAGAGAGATTATCCAATGGGTGAATTTTTTCCTACTAGATGATTAATTTTTTAAAAAATTCATTTTCGGCATTAAGAAGGGTAAGGTAAAACTGACAATCTTTTTTGAGTCAGAGTCTCACTCTTTTGCCCACGCTGAAGTGTAGTGGCATGCTTGACCTGCTGGGCTCAGGCGATCCTTCTACCTCAGCCTTCCAAGTAACTCTAACTACAGGCACGTGCCACCATGCCCTGCTAATTCACTCTTTTTTATTTTTTTATTTTTTAACTGCCATGTTGCCCAGGCTGGTCTCGAACCCCTGAGCTCAGGTAATCCTCTTTCCTCTGTCTCCCAAAGTGCTGGGATTACAGGTATGAGCCACCGCGCTCAGCAAACTGACAATCTATATGTTGTAGGTGATAGCGCAAATTCATAACTTTTTCGGCACACTAGTTGGTAAAATGCATTCCAAGTCATGAAAAGCATAGAACATAAATTCTGTACATCTGTGAACTACAGCTCATCTACTATAGGAAGGCTTAATGACATTTCTCACAAAGTATTGATTGTATCAAAGAAAGGACTTTTTATTTGTTAACTTTATCCATTGTTTCCTTGTTTTCAATTTCACTCATTTCTACTCGTATCTTTATTGTTACCTTCCTTCTGCATATTTTAGGTTTATTTTTCCTCTTATTTTCTAATTTCTTGAGATGAGAACTTAGATCATTGATTTGAGATGTTTTCCAATGTACACATTTGCTATAAATTTCCCTATTTATGTGATTTTAGCTGTATCTTGCATATATTTCTATATTTTTTTGTATTCATTGAGTTCCATGTAGTTTTAAATTTTTCTTTGAGATTTTCTTTTTATTTACATGGATGTTGTTTAATTTCCAAGCATTCGGAGATTCTTCTGTTACTGATTTCTAGTTTGATTCCCTTATGATCAGAGAATATACTTTGTAAGACTTCAGTTTTAAAACACTTGTTACAAAGGTTTGTTTCATGGACTTGAACACAACTTGTCTTGGCAAGTGAGCCACGGGTGCTTGTAATGGGTGCATGGACTGCTGTTAGGTAGCGTGCTCTCTAAGTGCCAGATTCCATTGCTACTCACAAAGTATTATGACAGATACATTTCTGTGCCAGTCTCAAACTCCTGGAAGAAACTCCCCACCAAGCCAGAGGGGATCTGTGGTGTGCCTCCCATCATTCTGAAGAAGAGACTCAAAACCCTGTTTTAAAGGAAAGCCCATCAGAGAGAGTGCAGAGAAAGGTGTCAGACTTGCAGCTCTGTGATTGTCATATGACCTTAAAGGAAGTAATGCATATCTCAGCCTGTGTAAGACAGAGAAAAACCACATGAAACATCTGGAAAACAATCTGGAGAGGCTAAAGCCTATTCTTGCCTAAGTGAGTGAAAGGTTATTTCTACTTCATTAGTGGAGACTGTGAATCAAAGGTGTATTCTTTATAGTTTCTTGTATATGAATAAACCATATGGGATTCTGTGAATAGATGTTGTCATTCTCAGGAAGCCCTTTCTCATCTTCTCTAGCTTAGCATTAAATACATTTTCTAATAATAATAAAAAATACATTCTCCAGGTGCCGTTCCATAGTGTGTCTGAACCACGTGAAAGAATCCAGAGGGCATGCCTCACTGAGAATGCCTAAACACTCAGTAACTAAATAATTATTATTTCCTAGGAGATTATGCTATTATGTCAAGTTTAATCATTTTAAAGAGGGCAAAACATTTTGACAATTCACCTCTACACTGTTCTTATTCACCGTCATGTTTAAATTAGCTTTTTAGAATGAAGCAAATTTTGCTGCATAGGCATAAGAGTATTTGAGTCGGTCAGTCTGAGTACCCTGGGACACAAGCTGGAGTGATGAGAGGCCTTTTCTGAAGTTAATGTGGATGCTAGCAAAGCAAAAGGAAAGTTCCTTCCTCTGTGTTTACTGGGCAAGGAGGAGGTAAACCTTGAGCTGTTTTTTGCCAACTTGGCCGCGAGGTGGCGCTAGAATCTCTCGTAAGGAAGCCAACCTAGGGAGAAGCAAGGCCAGAAAATGAAAAGAGACAGCAGACACATGAAAACGTGCTCAGCCTCAGAGAAATTCAAATCAAAACCACACTGAGATACCACCTAACCCCAACAGGATGGCCATCATCAATAAAACAAACAACAATAGATGCTGGCTAGGATGCAGAGAAAAGGGGATGCTTCTACACTGCTGGTGGGAATGCAAACGGTGCAACCTCCATGGAAAACATTGTGGTGATTTCTGAAAGAACTAGACTTTGGTCTTCCATATGACCCAGCAATCTCCCTTCTGAGACTATACCTGGAGGAACTTAAATCACTTTACAAAAAAGATACCTGCACACACGTTTATTGCAGCACTATTCACAATACCAAAAGCATGAAACCAACTGTGCTACCCACTGAAACTGGACTGGACAAAAAAATAATGTGGTACATATACACAGTGGAATATTACACAGTCATAAAGAAGGACAAACATATGGACTTAACAGCAACTTGGATGGATTTAGAGTCTATCATACTCATTGATTTATCACAGAAACAAAGAACAGAGTTCCATATGTTCTCATTCATAAGCAGACCCTGAACATTTACCATAATACTAGAAGAAAGGGATTGGCAGTAGTGAGATACTACTGGAGTGGGATGGGGCACAATATCAATAAGGGTACCTGATCTCAAACCAGGCAAAGTGGGGACCAAAGGGAAGCCCAAACTTTACCTGTATGATGACCACTTGTATACCTAATCCTGAATTGTAACCCACAGCTTTAAAATAAAATAAATTTTAAAAAAGAAAAGCAGTTTTTGTAAGGAGTTTTAGTTTGTTTTTTAATAAGTATGTTAAAGTCTTTAAAATAAGATCACTATTTTATAAAATTTTTTAAAATAAAAAAAACTTTGCTTTGGGGGGAAAAAAGAGAGAGAGACTCGAAGCTAGATGAAATCATATGCACTTAATCCAGCTGTGTTTGAAGCCAGACTTATTCCATCTCTTGACTCCCAAATTACAAGAGTCAGATTTGCTGGTTTAGTGTTGTTGTTTGCTTTTGTTTCGACTTTAGTTTATTTGAGTAGCATTTCTGTCATTTGCTAAGGAGGAGCTCTCACTAATCCAAAGCTGTGTGGAAGTGGCTGGCAGGATATTGACAGATTAAATCACCCTGCCCTAAATCGGGCTTAGTGTTCTGTAAATGCTTCCAAGATACCCACCACCATAGTACAGTGCTCCAAATCCTGTGATATAGACAGTTGAATTTGGTCGGAAGGATGCAGAGGCTTCTGGCAAACAGATCCGGCGTATGTCATCTGAGAAGGTGACTCTGGGAGAGAACTGCACGACAGCAATGTCATACTCTCTTGCTGGGGAGCGGTATTTCTCATGGACAATAATTCTTTTCACATTTCTTTTCATTAAGGGAGGGTTGATTGTTGTTCCAAAACTAACAGTCCATTGATGTGAATTTGCATTACTGGAAAAGGTTAGAAATGAACAGAATACATAAGCTGCACAAAATATATGAGCTACATGAATTGCATTTAAGCTAATAAAAAAAAAACTATCCGGAGAATACTTATGCAATTTGACCTTTTAAATATAATCTGTTGCTAATATCTTGAAAGATAAAATATTCACAGAAAGCATATCAAAGCAGAAACGCAATACAAAACTACTGAATTTAGAACTGCAAGGAACATAAAATATCATGCTTTATCCCTTCAGCAATTATTTTCTGACATGTGTGTGCTGAACCTTATCTGACAAACTGGAGATAAAGTGGTAAACAAGACACATTCTTGCTTATAAAAATTTTAGATTACAAAAACGTTTGCCAACTGTATATCTGACAAAGGCCTAACATCCAGGATCTACAAAGAACTCAAATGTGCTGAAAAGAAAAAAACAAGCAGCCTCATTGAAAAGTGGGCAAAAGACATGAATAGACACTTCTTAAAAGAAGATCATATGAGCAGCCAACGGATACATGGAAAGTGCTCAGTCTCACTAATCATCAGAGAAATGCAAATCAAAACCACAGTACGATACCACCTAACTCCAGTAAGAATGACCATCAATAATAAAAAAAAAAATCAGCAGATGCTGACAAGGGTGCAGAGAAAAGGAAACGTTTCTACACTGCTGGTGGGAATGTAAACTAGTTCAACCACTATGGAAAACAATGTGGAGATTCCTCAAAGAACTAGAAATTGCCTTTCCACATTACTCAGCAATCCCCCTAATGGGAATATAACCAGAAGGTTTCAAATCATTCTATAAAAAAGATACCTGCACCCACATGTTTACTGCAGCACTATTCACAATAGCAAAAACATGGAACCAGCTGTGTTTCCCATTGAAACTGGACTGGATAAAAAATAATGTGATGCATATACATGATGGAATATTACACAGTCATAAAGAAGGACAAATATATGGACTTTACCAGCAACTTGGATGGATTTAGAGTCCATAATACTCAGTGAGCTATCATATGTCAATGTTCTAAGTTTGATTCTTCATCCACACAGTTACCAACTTCCTGCATCCAGTGAGGATTTCCGTTTCTCTTTGCTATTAATTTGATTATTTGTGATCAGCATGAGATTGGCCCAAGCATTTGACAGAAAGACACGAGTATTAAGTGGAGAACATTGCTTGACAAGGGATTAGCTTTATGTATTATTAGTAAGTGTTTTGTGTTAGGATGACTTCTGCTTCCTTATACAGTTTCTTTATTTAGAATTCTGAGACTTGATTGATGAATACTAGGATAATGTTTACTACTTTCTCTAACGTCACCAAAATTTCCAAGTAAGTATACAAGTATAATATTATTTTAGAAAAGAACCTTTTCTAAAAAATAGGAAAAATAACTTAATAAAGCTAAATAACGAAATAAAACAAAAGAAATTAAGTAACTAAACAATAATAAAAATAACTTATTAAGTGAATAACTTCAATAATATTTGGACTTTGTTACCAAGAATATGGCAAACTCTGCTTTTTTTTTTCTTTTTAGTAGTAATGGGGCCTGACTGAAGGTCAATAACTTACTTCTTGAAGCAGTGTGCTGCGGTGACAAGCCATGTATTGCTAATCAGGGTAGCCCCACACTGATGGTCATTGTTTCGCTGAAGAGAAGCTTGCCAAGGCCAGGCACCCTTGGCTGCAATGTCTCCAGACATTATTCTGTTAACTATTGATGGAACAACTCGTTTACCACAACCTGAAAAAGAGAAGATTGTTACATTATAAAAAATATCTCTCTAATCTTTGATACAAAGATCCTAATAGTGCACTGAAATGCAATAGTACTATCTATCATTGTATAAGCATGCGCTATATCACTGTCCATTCTCGGTATTTCCTGATATATTGATGTTTTGCTTACTCTCTACCTTTGCAAATGTGATATATGTTGCTTACGAGAGTTATGTTAAGCTGTGGTGGCTCAGCATGCTGCAAAAAGTCAAATCAGCCCTGAGGATTTGCAGTGTTCACTTTTCAGATCTCCTTAAAGCTCTCATTAGGATTACGGTTTCCCAGTTTTAGATGATCCAGTCGTGTTACCTTGACACAAAATCCTTACCAAAAGAACAACTCCCCCTGGCCAGACAAGTAATTGTCCATTTGTTGGAATTCTCTTTCTCATCTATTTTTCTGAAGGACTAGTTCCTAAGGTGTGCAGAGGTTAGTATACCATGACCAGTCTCTCATTTTACAGTATAGAGAGTCCCGTATAAACATCGCATTCACTATTGCCAGGAACAGTCATGTACTCCTTCATGTGCAATCAGATCCAAGATTACTTTATGGCTTAGAGTTCTTGCTGAGAACTAAATCTATTTAGAGCATGATGCTAATAAAGAAAATATAGTAGGTTCAATTCTTTTCTCTTTGTTTTTTTTAAAATTCAGAATCTCACTCTGTTGCGCAGGCTAGAGTGCAGTGGCACGCTCACAGCTAGCACAGCCTTGCCCTGCTGGGCTCAGGCAATCCTTCTGCCTCAAATTTCTAAGGATCCCAAACTACAGGCATGGTCCACAATAACTGGCTAATTTTTTGATTTATTGTAGAAATGAGATCTCTCCAAGTTGCCCAAGCTGGTCTTAATTGAACCCCTGGGATCAGGTAATCCTCTTGCCCTGGCCTCCCAAAGTGCTGGCATTACAGGTGTGAACAACTGTACCTGGCAAGTAGGTTTAACTCTTGTTCCAACTAATTAGGTGTCAAAAAAGTATATTCAATTTACTGGTATTGATTACACGCCAGCTGTGGCTAGCCGTTTCAGAAATCTCCATCATTCTACTATGACTCTAATGTAGTCTACCATTTTTTCCTCTTCTGAAGTGCAACAACTTCCCAGTTCATCTCCCTGCCTCCACCCTTGCCCCTCCAATCCATTCTCCACACTGCAGCCTGAGTGACATTCCTGAAATGTGTGCACCCGTCAGCGACTCTTCATTGCCTGTGTGGTTCTCACCTTTGATTACCATTAATCACATCCCTTTCCCATGTTTCCAGCCTCCACTCGGTATTCCAAACATGCTGACATTTTAAATGACAAGAAATGACCATGTTCTTGCTTGCCCAAAGACATTTTTATGCCCTTTCTGTGACACTCACCCTACCTGTCACTTGATTCGTAGCCTCTGCTCTCTCCTGTTTCAGGGATTGCTTTCTGAGAACAAGGTAGCTGACTCTCTGACCAGCTCTCACAGCACTGTGCTCTTTCTCTGGCAGAGCATTTATCACACTATTTTCACATTTCCTGATTGATTTATACCTTTCCTTACGTTGGAACTCTAATTTTAGGGCAATGATCATGTCTTGCAATGATTTGGCCATGGCACACTTTCTGACATTTGGTAGATGTTCAAAGATATTTGTTAAATGAATAAATAAGTGAATAAAATGCTTAGGGTGTTAAGACACAGAAGCAAATACATGAACATCACTGCCCAAATTCATCAGCACTTTTGTGAAATCTTTCAAAATGCCAGCCACAGTGATTTTAAGTGAGTTAACAGAAGTCACCGCTAGCTATAAAGATGAAAATATGAAGAATATTTTGTAGTCAGTGACAGATAATGGGGTTTATCTCTTCCTTGTCTACTACTTTCTTATTATTTTATTTCTTAGCAGAAAGCACATTTCATAGAATTTTTAAAAATTAAGAAAGCAAGTCCACTTATTTCAAGCCAGAAATATATATTTTTTTCAAGTTACCCCAGACATTGCACCATGTAAAATGTTTTTCTAGAATATGACTAAACGATAAATCTTAGAATTAGAAAAAAATATTTACATTGCCCAATTGTTATGCCCATCTTAAACACAGATGAGGACTTATGAGCTAATATTTTAAGATGTCCTTTTTGATGTGGAAATTGAACTTGTTCATATAAGCTAACTAGACTTACATGCTCGGGCAGTTAGCTTCCCTGTTGATGAGCTCATTGCTGAAAAACAAAATAAAAATAAGAATGATAATTTTATATTCTGCCGGTTGGTCTCAATGACCAGGAATTATCAGAGGATACTGATCAAATATAGATTCTAGACAGGAACACACAGATCAGTCAGGAGAATGACTATCTGATAAAATATATGAGGATAGTTTTTGTAGAGACTTATAGGCAACTTTTATTTAAGTAGATAATATTTCAAGCATTAAGCAAGTAAAGCAACACAGTGGATGATGGAAGCCCACAAATAGTTGGTAGTCATCCGAACTGTGGTTTTTCAACAGTGCAGGGTAAGGCTTCCTTGGATTCCACTTCAGGAGATGGGAAAGTGGAGAAAAAGGGAGCAAGCAGTTGGGTCCCCAGTCTCAGCTAAAAAGGGTCTGCTTTGGTCTCCTTTGTTTACCTTAAATTTCACATAATGCTTTTTTTGATCAAAGAATTTAGGTGAAAAAACTTCCACATAGACTATATTTTACATACTTTTACAACACAGTTCCTAAGTGATCAAAATGCTTTCTTTTTTGAAGAATAAGCTATTGTGTATTCTTACCCAACAACTGCTGAATATTGGTAAGGGCTAGTTATTGAACACAATCCAAGACTAAATTCTGTATTTCTAACAAAATTAGGAATCAGACTAAGGAAACACAAACATTTATACTTATATACATATATCAAAGCATCATGTTGTATACCATAAATACATGTGATTTTTATTTGTCAATTATACCTTCATAAAGCTGGGGAAAAACAGACTTAAGTTTGTGGAAGTTTTCATGAAAACTGTGATGATTTCCAAGTTAAAATGGCGTACTAAGCAGATGAGGATAAACATTTTACTCTTTTCTGCTGGTGCCGTATTTCTTAGACACATTCTCCATGTCCTTTCCCCCACTGTGCAAAATAAGCATGCTTCATTTTATAAACTTTCTATAAATTCCACTTGAAAAGCTTCAAAGTGGGAGCTTCTGAAAATATCCAACTCAACGATTTCCTCAGAGGCATGCTCCAATCGTTGTATGATGAAGAATCAGTTGCTGAGGAAAGCTTCTCAGGGCTTACTCTATGGAAGGAACTAATTTTTTTGTCAAATGTAGTTTAAGATAGTAAAATTCTTGTGTCATCAAAAACGACTTCATTTGTCCTTTGTAATGCTTTAAAGTGGAAAGTAATATAATGCTAGAATTTTTTAGTTAGAACTTTGTCAATTTATTCCGAACAACTTGAAAGTCATTCATCTCCAGGATAAGAAGGTAAGCCTAATTGTTGTGAATAATTGGATTTTTAGGGAGAATGATTATACCTGGGGGTAAACTAGCAATACACCAGTAACTGGCGGTTGAAGATTTCTAATTCTGGCCAAATATTTTTTTATTTTCCAAGCATAGGAGTGAACAGAAACTTTAAAACTTTAGTCTTAAAAGTGATCACCTTCCAACACATTCCTCTGTTGGGAGAAAGCTACTTAGTATTCAGGGATCTACGTGCTCCAAGTATCATGGTGGAAAATGGAGCAGACGTCACCTGACATGCAGGCAGGGAGCTACTTTACCACAACCATGGCTTCTGCAATGCAAAGAAGTTGATTTTAGTTTTGCTTCCACACACTGCAGCTCTTGAAGGACCCGCACCACACAGCTATTAGTCAAAACAAAATACAGATTCTTGACAAATTATAGATGCATATTGAACTACTGAGCAATTTCTGAACTTAAACTAGAATCTCTCTGATTTTCTACTTATTGGAAGTCCCAAAATTACGTGTTTCTCGAGAGCAATGTTTTTGCTATAAGAGTTGCCTTAAAGGATTCTTCTGAGCTTTCCACTAAATAGGCCTTTCCTAAGTGCTAGTATACACTGCTTTTTTAACAGACCTACCTCTTACTACTTACTACCAGTCACATTAATGTCTTCAGGTTTCAAAGCATATGCCCAATTTGATTGCTTTCTCAGTAGTAATAGCTTAATTATTCCACATTATGTTTTCTATTGTCTTGTATATTCCTATAATATTTCTGTAATTTCAGGAAGAACGGATATTATCATTGCAACTTTACAGATGAGAAAATGGAGGCAAAGGCACAGACCAATTATTTGGGTGGTCCTGCAGTGACTCAATGGAGTTAGAATTGATTAGATAACTCTCTAATCAAGTTTTTCATCAGAACATCCTGCCTTTTAATCTAGTACAATCATTAAAATAAACTAAAGCTCAGAGGCTGAGCCTGTAAGAAACAAAAAGTCCAGGCAGTCAATGACCATTTCATGCTTCACTTCTGGTTTCAGATTAGGTTTTTAAATTCCTGGCAAATTAACTGATTACTGGGAATTACAGAGAACACCTCATGTAATTTATCAGAATGGTCACTATTTCACAACCTCAGTTCATTTGCTTCCCCATCGAACAAATAAGGTGGATTAAGCACTTGACAAGCTCCTCCCTCCAAGTTGGGAGAGGTCCCTAGCTTTATTCCCTGAGTAGCAGACTCTTTGTCCCATCAGCAAACATCTGCCCATTCTATTACCTCAGATTTTCACTTCCTGATCTGGTTTCATCTTGAAGAGTCAGCTACATCCTAACAAGGGCAGGGCATCCTATTTCATGTCTGATAAAAATCACTTGTTCTGAATCTGTGGCTCTCTTAAGTCTGATATCTATTGGAATTTGTAGGAGAAATCTGTACTTGTCTGCTGGAAATAGATGTTGTGGCAGCAACTTAGTGTACAAGGGTGAACAAGTTTCTGTCTTGCTGGAGTTTTCAGAGACTTTAATATGCTATTATGAGGGATGAATTTCCAAGAGATGAGTATCATAGACAGAATTTCTAAGATGTGCTTGACCACAGAAACTTCTTTTTATGGAGTCTCTCAGGACATGAGACATCTAAATTTGAATCTTAGCTCCTTTTAACTATTGAACTCCTCAATCTTTTTGGCCTGACTTTCACTTCTATAAAGGTGGATTTGCCTGCTTCATTGGAATATAGAAGTAAGATAGTTATTTCATATATAAGGCTTAGAGATGAGCCTTGATAAATGTTGGTCCTTTTTAATTTAGAGAAGTGGTAATGGTATGATGGCTAAGGGTGAGCAAAAAAAGAGAAGTGTGAAACAACGTATAAATGGTTTCAGTTATTTTTGAAAGCATTATTTCAAAGTTGGTTTGCCATTTTCTTAAATGCCCAAAGAAAGAAAGTTAACAAAAGCTTCAGAACATCACTGTATATAGAAACTATGCATACATTTTAATGAACTTGTGTTTTAGGAAAGTTTCACTCAGAAATACAGTTGTTGCTAAACCCTTGGAATTTTCACTGGCTTAGTCATGGAGGCAATGACTAGGTCGGATTAACCTTCTGTTAGTGGTAAAGGTTTGCCTTTATTTTGGGATGAGTGCCAATCAATTACTATCAGGAAAACCACTTGATGACTAACTTCAGACACATTTTCATCAGAGAATAATAAAACCCTGAAATGCCACTTCCTTAACTACTTGTTTTCCATCTGAATTCTAGCTACTATTTGGAATGGCAATAGTGACAAATAAGTTTAAGATGAGAAAAAATGTAGACCTAATGGAGAATCTCATATCACACAGAAAGGCACCTACTTACCATTAACTTGAACAGATGAGGCATTTATTGACAAGGCTCTTATATTCCTTATCTTCTGATGTAAGATGCTATGAATTTTCTTCTCTCTTATTGCCCTTTGCTCAGCAGATGGGAACTGGAACACCATAATGACATCTGCTTTCACACCATCTTCCTCTGGACTGTGATACGTAAGAGAAAGATGCATATTCAGAGAATATATCTAATACTGAGTCTTCCTGCATCTTCTTCCCCTGAATTAGACCTCAGTTGTTGAGACTGTCAAGTGCTAAGCCTCTCACATTCACACTCTTCTGTATGTCACTCCTTATACCACTAGGTAAAATGGCCAGGTCATTTTATATGTTCTTCTCCTCTAGCATTCATCGTGTTTTGAATGCATTTTCCCCGTTAATTTAAAGTCTTATTGCAGCAGTTAGATATGACTAAAATATTAAACAAATCATCATTAAAATTACAAACTCTGGGAATGAGAAGAAAATTTTGTGTTCTCTTAGGCCAATCAATCACATATCTGATGCCCGAATTACCTCTACAGCATCCATAACAAGTGGTTCTCTAATCCCAGTGCAGTAATTAAAATGATGGGAAATTGAATTCTCTAAAGAGGCATGTTTCTCTTTGATCAGCTTTGATTTTAAGAGTTCTTCGTTTTGAGTTGAAATGTCCCCCTGTAACTTCCATTCTATAAGGCACAAGTCTATCAGTTGAAACATACATAAAACAATTTCTTCTTTCCTCTAAAATATTTGAAGACAGCAACATTGTGATCCCTGAGTCTTCTCCAGATTAAACATACCTAGATTCTTGAATATCATGTAAAAATGTTCAAGTCCCTTTACCTGGGAAACTAAATTTGTATGTACTCTTAAAATGTAAAAATCAAACCATTATAGGTTTTTTAAAGAAACAGCAACTAATACATATTAATCTGCCATGTCTCCTATTTTTACACTTCAAAAAATATAAGCTCTGAAAAACACTAGAAGCTTATCTCCCTGAATCTTTTGGCTAATAAAAAGGAATTTATGTCAGTTCTAAGATCTTTTATGTACTGTAGTCTATTTAGGCTCCAGAATATAAAAATCTCAGTAATCAAAATTTTGCATCAGATTAGCAAACAGATGATCAAGAAGTTTCCCTCTTAAATCAGAGGAATTTACATTGTTTACAGGTAGAATTTCAGTGGATTCACACACAAAAAAACCACATAATGATAATAGCTACAATCCAAAGAAATTCATAAGACTATGATAATGTTGCTAGAATAATGTGGCAAAGCAGAATTTGAAAATAGAAGTCATGAAATGTAGAAAGTTCCAATATTTATACGCTTTTAATCTCCTAAATATTATAGAAATTATCTTCATATTACATAATTTCATAGAAGTCACTAGTTACTCGTAAAGATATAAATAACTTGAAGTCTACTAATAAGGCAATAATCTATTGGTAAGAAAATTGATTATTATATTTCCTTCAAATAAATCCTAATCCAAATTTATTCTTTATCTTTAAGAAGAAAATGAATCATACAGTCTCATGGGTTTGTGCCTATGACATTTATGTTCTGCTATGTAATTTTCAAAATAACACAATTGAAACCTCTGAGCAATTTCTGCAACTGATATGAGTTTTCTCCTGAACCACAACAAAAAGAAAATTTATTACAACAGGACATCTCTTCGTTTGGGCATGCCTCATGTCACTGGGGCTTTATTACAGGTAAAATTTATGATCCCATTTTGTAGTCAATCTTGCCTTCTTAATATGTTTGAAATAATGTATCTGTTGAAAGAATACAACTTGGTACATGCAATGACATGCTGCTAGGTTTTTCAAAGGCCATAGGTTCTGGTAGTTTCCAGGTTTTACAATCAGTCGATGGGGCTTGAGTCCTCGTTCTGTCACTTGTGGAAAATGTCACTTGGGGAACTTTGAACTTATAACTTACCCTCCCCAAATCTCAGGTTTTTCGTTTGTAAAATGGTAGTCAGCCCTACATGTTGCTACTGTTGTAGCAATAATGTTTATGAAAAGCCCTAGAGGAGTGCCTACTCCAAAAAGACATACAGTATGTAAGGGTCTTTGTCTCCTTTGCCCTTTGTCCCTCCAGGTTTATGACCCCACCTTTGCCCAAACATACATACGTCAGTCTGACTACATGGTTCTTGATATAATGCTTGTTCAAGGTCGAATCTATAAATATCTCATCCACCTGTTATTACAACAAGAGAGAAAGTATGTGTTAATAAGAAAATTTCTAATAACATATCCTTGATTAATTATTAAAGCAATAGAAAAAGATTTTCACAGGAGTAAAATCATTATGTAAATCAGTGGCTCTCAATTTTCACAGTACAACAGAATCATTTGCCAAATTAAAATAAAAAATTACATTTGCTGAGGCTCCTTGCCCAGAATTTTGACTTTAATTGGTCTAGAGGGGACCTAGCATTCATATTTTAAAATGACCCAAGTAATATTTTACATCTACCCAAGTAATTCTAATATACTGGTGCAGGTAGCTGGCATACAAGGTAACTTTTGAAAATGTTATTGATGGAGTAACAGAAACATTCACAGCATGGGATGCAGGAGGAAGCTTTGGAGGAGGACAAAGAAAAACCTGGCTAAGTCAAGGGTTTGAACCTGTCCTGCTGCTGACGAACTGGGCAACTTTAGCGAAGTCACTGAACCAATTTCAGCCTCAGTTTCCTAACTCATAAAACAAAAATATCCATCTGCTAGTCCCAAGGTTGTAAAGATTAAACACATATAAAATGCTGTGTATGTTATCATAGTTAATTGTTGTGGTTCACTAGTTCCCACCCTGACAATGTAGGCCTTAGCTTTCTCTGAAGGCCTGTGGTTGTAAGGTACTTGTAAGGAAGAAGCATTAGGGACTGAGGTGAGAGCCAAAAATTTTCAAATTGTAGTTGATTATTGACTGTAGGCAAATCAGGGTGGAAGAAAGAGTAAGGTGGTGTTGCAGTATTTGGTCAAATTTGTGTTAGTTTATGTCACCAAGAAAGGAGTGGGAAAGCTACTGGTTTGGGTCCATATGCACAGTTGACTACCTGCCACAGCATCGTGAAGCTGTAGTTTGTCACATCTAGCATTTGGCTTGCAGTATCCCCATGTACCCACTTGGTGGAAACAGTGGCATCTGAGTGTGGGTACTGTGGCTCACACTGGACTGAAGATAAGCCAAAAGAGAAAATGAAATATTCTAAATCATGAAGGAAAGGACAGGAAAACCAACTCTCGTTTTGAAAAACACAAAAACAGAAAATAAAAGAAAGACGGTCAAGCAACAAGTTATGACTTTCTTAGCACTATCAGGGAATCATAAATGTTTCATCAGGAAATAAAATATTCATTATCTTCTTTAACACCTACAATAATTCTTTGAAATAAGCATTGTTTGGATTCTTATTTTACTAGAGAGAAAACTACAACTTAGTGGCATTATATCAATTTCCCTGAGCCCGGGTCTTCTATCTGTAGGGTAGCTTCTCACTCAATCACACTGCCCACTCAATCACACGACTTAGAGGCATTATATCAATTTCCTTGAACCCAGGTCTTTCCTCTGTAGGGTCTATGTCTTCCCACTCAATGACACAGCCTCCCTGTCAACTTTCTAAAATGTCTAGAAGAGGTGCAAATTTTGCTTTGATTTCTTTTGTAGAACACATAGCGATGCTATCAAATAATTGATTGACCTAAAATATAAAACTTGTAACGCTATTTAGTAATAGTGTTAAATTTAACATCAAAGATGGTGTTTAGAAAATAGAGAAATTGTTAGTATCCAAAATATGTCCTTCTTTGTACTTAAATAAGAAAAGCTTAAACGGGCTGAGGTGGTGTGGAGTTTATACCTTAGAAACAAAACTACTTTGGAAGACATGTTTTTGCAAGAGTGACGTGGTTATAATCATTTCTCTTCTTATCACCCACAGTCAGTGCACTACTCAGTGTGGGAGGTGGTGGGTAAACAGAAAGGAGAAGAGTCTGAAAGAAAAGACAAAAAGGAAAGGCGAGAAGAGTGGTACATTTTAAAAGAAAGAAAGGTAAGTAGCAATTGGGTATTTAAAGAAGTTCGGTTCGTAATTATCCTCTGCGTAAGTTCCACCCACAATTGATTCCTGGCCGTTTACAACTTGTTGATGAAGGTATTGGATTAAGCTTTTGACTTTGGATGACATCATCTGTCTGGCAAGATGCCCTCTGAGATTATCTGAACCCAGCATCAGTTTTCTCTTTGGTTAGGTCGTCTGGGAAGACAGAAGCTGAAAAAAAAATAATGACTTAAGAACCTAGGTAACTTTGGTGATTATAATGCTGAAGAAGTTTCTGCTCTCTAAAATTCCAGGTCTCTGTTATTTACCAGGTCTGGGACGAGTCCCAGGAATCTTCATGGTAGTCTGAGGACAACACTTTGAGAAGTGGTTGTAGAGGGACTGATAAAGAGTTCCTGTACTAATAAATTTACAATAGGGGAGATCAGAGAAAACACAAACATAAACTTTATTTCTGAATGAATTTTATGTATAAACCAACTTTCTAAAGACTCTGAAATTATGTTTCCCGGGCAGAGCAAGGTTTATAGCATCAGAAACATTCTTTCTGCTAACATTCTGGAAATTCAAGTTCCCAGAAGTTTCAGAGGGACTTTTTATTTTTAAAGCTGCATGCCAGCTTGTTATAAATCTATTATTATTTACACAACCTAATAGAGTTAGTGATTTATAAATCCATCCTACCTCCCACTTTAGGGCATTTGTAGAATTTTGTAGTTTTGAGTTAGTCTCCTAGCATTGAACAAAAGATCCTCTGACAGGGTCGTACCTCTTTCTGCTTGATGATTTTGAAATGCTGGAAATTACACTGAGATTAAGTTCTAAGAGGGCAATTGAAGGTTAGTTGGGTGTTTAATGAAAGAGTTAGGGAGAGGCTGTCAACTCAAACAGACTCGCCCAGCCATTCAGCTCTCATTCCTGAACTAACTCTGTTTATACATGTTGCCTGCCTTTCTCTGTCAGATGCTTCCCAACTGGCTCCACTTAGCACTCCACGTATTCACACTGGGAGTGTTTCGTGGCTGAGACTGCAAACCTCAGATACATACGCCATGGAAGATTGGCAAATGGAATATAAAAACTGTTTCTTCCAACACAACACCAAATGAGTTCCTTAAAACTTAAAAAAACCCAAAACCACACTGTGAAGACCCTTTACATCCTATTGCTTTCTTCTGTTTATAATGAATACCACACAAAGAGTGGTATAAAAAAGAGATGCTTTCTAAACAACATCTTTGGCTGTAAATAGAGCTTGATTGAAGTTACATTGCTACAAGTGTTGAAATGGAGGTAGAAGTAGGGAATGAAAAGCAACAGCTGACTGGGCACAGTGGCTCATGCCTGTGATCCCAGCACTTTGGGAGGTTGAGGCAGGAGGATTGTTTGATCCCAGGAACTTGGGACCAGCTTAGGCAACTTAGTGAGTCCTAATAAAAATTAGAGTGAGTCTAAAGAAAATAAAAATTAGACGGTATGTTGGCGTGCACCTGTAGTCCTAGCCACTTGGGAGGCTAAGGTGGAACGATCACCTGAGCCCAGGAACCGAGGCTGCAGTGAGCTGGAAATTCAGCCTGGGTGGTAGAGTGAGACCCAACTCAAAAAAAAAAAAAAGGCAAAATAGCATTTGAGCCTGTGTTCACAACACCAAACGTTCAAAGAGTTCACCGTTCGTCTCTGGTCAACATCACCACCAATACCTTTAAGACATGGCTACCGTTCTCCTACACACTTACCCTTCTCAGGCTGTTCCTTTGGTCTGTGGCACCTGCCCCATTTTGCCAGCTTTGCTTTTCTGAATCACAGCTATCCTTCAAGACCAAACTCCGTTAAAATCATCTTTGTGTTTATTTCTTCATCCTCAAACTAATCTCTCTTCCTTCTGACTTCATTCTTCTTATCGCTCTCACACCTTCTACTCCTTAATAGAGTTAGTTATCTCCTTTACTAAACTGCAAACTCTTCACACCTAGGGATGGTGACTTATCTTTTCATACTCTGTCATATCTAAAATAGTGCTTTGCACACTGTAGGCATGCAACATATTTTGCTGAACAATTGAACAAATAAAAAGAAAGTAGGAATTTATCAGAAAGCCTTCCATTTACCAGGAAACATTTACAACAATGTTTAATGTGCTTTATGTCACATTGTGATCAATGCTCCTAGAGAAAAAAAGAAAATTGCACATGAACTATTGGGAGGGAATTTTTTTCTCCTCATGGACCTTTTCAGGTAATTTAATTACTTGTGGAAAGCTCTTCCATGGTGAGACTACAATGGTTATAATGGTAGAAATAGTTATCCTTGATGTCTGCCAACTATGCACCAAACGCAAACTTTACTGTATTTGAGAGCATTTGCTTTTCACATCAACTCCCTGAAGTGAATACTATTATTATCTACATTATATAGGTGAGGAAATGACTTGTACAAGGTGACACAGCAGTGAGCCACAAAGTCAAGATTGAAACCAAGGCAGTGTGGCTTCAGAGCCTGTTAATGCCCTCACAGTGCTGACCTCAGGGTAAGCACACAGGAAGGTTCTCACTGTTTGAGCGGTTCATAGCAGATCAGAAATTGTTACCCCATCTCCAAAGGCAGCCTACTTTCTTTGCCCTCCGAAAATAAGGACCACAATCTTGGTAGTTCCGATTACATTACTTTAAAGTTGCTATTGTGTCTACTTAAGAGTCTAGGTGTTTTGTTTGTTTGTTTGTTTGTTTTAAAGAAGTCAGCTATGAACCATTCTTTCAAGCTTGGATAAAGTCATGGTCAACCAAACACTGAGTAATGCTCATGGGTTTTTTGAGGCTTGTTGGCCTTCTGGGGATTGGGTCTAACTGCTACAGCTTTGAGCGTAGTGCTGTGTTTATTGGAGAAGGCAGATGAATCCAGTGTCATGGAGGACTGAGGGTTTATGGAGGGAGTGCCATGAAAGAATGACTTTTTGATTACTCTAAACCAGGTGATAGTGAGATCACCAAGTGGGATGTGATATTTTGTAATGCTACCAGTCACTTCTTTTGGTTGCACTAGTCTTTCCTCAATGTTTCTTTGTGGAATGTCAGAAGAAAACAGACATCTGTGACTAACTAATCATATATAGCAAGTAGCAATATGTTGAATAACCTTATCTCAAATTGGCTGATATTTCTGAGATAGTGACAAAATATTTGTAGAATTAAAAAGTTTGCAATTAGCCGGGCTCGGTGGCTCAGCCTGTAATCCCGCGCCTTTGGGAGGCTGAGGTGAGTGGATTGCCTGAGCCCGCGGGTTCGAGACCCTCCTGGGCAGCGAGACCTCATCTCTACAGTAAATCAAAAAATCAGCCGGGGGTGGTAGCGTGCGCCTGTAGTTCCGGCTACTTGGAAGACTGAGGGGGAAGGATCGCCGGAGCCCAGCAGGTTGAGGCTGCGGTGGCCGGGAGTGGCCACTGCACTCCAGTCTGAGCGACAGAGTGAGACTCCAACTCACAAAAAAAAAAAAAAAGTTTGCAATTAAGGATTATAAAAGATAACATACTAACTTTCAGTATACCACAGAAACCTTGGTCTTTGAATTACCTCATTTAGAGAGGGAAGTATCTAATTTGGATCTGTTTAAAGTTGTACTAAAGATATTTAAAACCAGAATGCTCAAAGCAAGGGAAGCTCATTATTTAGAAGGTTCACATCCTCTCTAGGTTTGTTGTCATTTGATTTCAAAATCTTCTAGATTTAGATTATTCTTTGAGAGGGAGGAAGGGAGGAGAGAGGAGGGAAGAGGGAAGGGGGGAGAGAGAGAGAGAGAGAGAGAGAGAAAATCATTTTTCTTAGCCTTCCCTGTACTCCTGTACTGACTAATGTGGTGCTATATTTACTGAAAGATGAATGCTAATCTAAATAGGTTTTTTGGCAGAGTGAAGACTATGCTGTATTTACAACTTTTTCAGGCAGTTTAGGGATAACACATATTGTTTCCTTTCTCAAAAACTTCCCGCAAAAAGCATACTTGTCCACTTCTTTCCTCTACCTGTAGATTGTTTTTTACTAGACATACATACATACATATGTAAATATATCTATCAACCTCCTTCCTCTCTCCCTATGACATTTCCTTCCACTGTTGCCTTCCTTACCAAAAACTAGTACAGGGAAATGAGGATGAGGATGAGGACATCTTTCTGTAATAAGTAAACCCAATGTTTTGATTAAGAAAATTGAAGTAGCACAGCATAGAGTATTTATAATCTTTACGGATTAAAAAAATTAAATAAAAGAATAACTGATATATGCTTAACAATTTTATCTCCTATTTTAGCTGTCTCCTCCTGACAAGTAGAACAATTTAATGGAAGGAGCACATGTAAGAAGTTATCTATATAACTTCAAATCTCCTCATCATCATTTACTAGCTATGGACCTTAACTTCAGAGGTTTAGTAGTCCTCTTATCTGCAAAAAGGGATGGCAATTTCTCAAAGAACTAAAAATAGAATTAACATTTGACCCAGAACTCCAATTCTGGGTATCCAAAGAAAGAGAAGTTATTATATTAAAAAGATACCTGCACTTGTATGTTCAATGCAGTATGACTCCAAATAGCAAAGTCATGGAACCAACAGAAGTGCCCATAAGTAATTTACTGGATAAATAAAATGTGATATATACAAACAATGGAATACTAGGCAGCCATAAAAAGAATGAAAGCATGTCCTTTGCAGCACTACAAATGGAAATGGAGAATGTAATACTAAGTGAACTAACTCAGAAAACCAAACACTGAACGTTCTCACTTGTATTTGAAAGCTAAGTGGACATAAAGATGGAAATCATAGACACTGGGGACACTATAAGAGGGGAGGCAAGGAGGAAGACAAGGATTCTGAAGCTAACTATTGGGTTCGATGTTCACCAATTAATCAAGTTTGGAGAATGGGAACACCTGAAACCCAATACCCATCCATCAGCATGCAATGTGTCCATGTAGCAACATGCTGAACCTCCTGAATCTAAATTTATTTTTTAAAGAAAGAGGGGCTAATATTGCTTCATTGTGGTATTACATTTTGGATTAGACATAAAATATACAACAATTAACTTTTTCAGGAATTAAACACATTGAAGGCAAAGGTAATGATATACATCTTTTTCTTTTAGTCATGCCTAATCTTCAATTACAGAATGAACATAGGTCTAAGTTCTCAAGGAAGAGTTAAGCCAAATTCTACATCCAAGTTTTGAAACCTCTGAATAGAAAATTCCTTGCTAGTCTCTGCTTATTTGCTTTCTCAAATCTTTCAAATTCCATATCTTCTCTCTAGGTATAGCTAGACTCCAAATATTGAACATCTTTTATTTCTTTCTTTGTGCAATTCCACATTTCAAGTAGTCTTTAAACCTTTGCTAGGTTTAAGTTCACCTTGACCCAGTTACTTTTTCTCAGTAGAACTGCCTGCTACATTGTGTGTCACAGCCAAGTTTCTTACCTTTGCCTTCTAATTTTTCAGAGTTCTTCTAAACTACATTTACTTCTTTGCATTGCTTTCTGTTTCCAAGTTCTTTGTCTCTGCAACTCTAGGCATATAGTCTCAAGGATATTTTGAGGATCATTTTGGGCTCTGTTTTTGATGTTCCTGAGTACAGAGAAGGTGGAACTTGGAACTGTTTTGGGTACAGAAACAGTGTTTATTGGGGAGAGAGAAAATTTTAAGTAAATTCCCAATTGTTGCCATTGTAAATGCAGATGATGGTCGCTGACCATGTTAATAGTATAACTGAAAGAAAATAACATACCAAGAATAAATACTTCTGACATTTTGTGGAATGTTAGATGGGAAATAAAATCATGCAGCTGATACTTTTGGGTGACAAGCATCATGAGGCACAGAATTTTATTAAGAACATGGAATCTCAAATCAGAATCCTTACTTTCAGATTCCAACTGCATTATTTACTAGTTATACGACCTTGAACAAATTCATCTTTCTGTATCTTGAATTTTTTTAATCTGTAAAATTGGGATAGTAACTGCACCTACCTCCTAATTATCATTGAAGATTAGGTAAAATAATACATATAAGTGTTTAGTGTAGTGCTTGGCATTTTATATATACTGGGTATTACTATTGTCACGATATTACAAGCTTATAACTTTCACATTTAAAATGATCCTATGATTTTAAAATATTTTGCTATTTCTGAAATATATTCTCCAAGTGAAGCACTGCCTCCATCAGTGACTCTGTTCAAACTTATAACATTTGAATAATAATGAAAATGAGTCACCTTCTCAGAAGTATGATGAATTACTGGTGTCTCATTACTGGAGTTGCCTGTGAAGGATGATATGAGAGATGAGATATGTCTGCCTCACTCTTTCAGGAAGCTAGAATGGATTTTAACAGGAACTCATTTTCTGAACATGAACTCATTTTTCTTTGCATCTCCGTTTGCATTCAAATCAGCAAAGCTCATTATGAAAAGAACAAGACCTGCAACTTGTCTTTCTTGATTGTCTAATTATTACCCGTAGGAACAGAGAGAAGAATCTGGTTGTATTCACTGGTATTTAGCAACAATAAACAGGAGTGGCTTGGGATGAGGTATGAACCCTTCCTGTAATTCTTCTAAAGCTAACTTGGTGGTGGATGGAAAGAGAAACACCCGCCATTTAAACAGAGGTAAAATAATACAAAGCCTTCTCTGACCTTGGAAACCCTTGCTGATCTTTCTTTTTCTTTGAAATTTTTCTGCACATATTGTTCTCAACATACAATTTAGTCCTTAATTATATCAAGTCATGCTGTTCAATTTCATGTGTGTTACATCTCTCCAAAGAGATCAGAAACCATTTGAAGAGGCAGATCATGTTTCCTCTTTTGTAAGACCCAGGTGCTGAGAAAGGCAATAAGTTAAATAATCATACCCTATATTAGGGAAAGCTCAAATCATTTAGTTGGTTATATTAAAAAACTGGCTCACTCCAGAAAGTATAAAAACTAAATTTCTGACTAACATCAGCTTCAAAGGTGAACTCTAGATGTATTGAGGACCTAGTGTAAAAGGTAAAACTATAAATTTAATAAAAGAAAATATACCTGGCTCGGTGGTTCATGTTTGTAATCCCAGCACTTTGGGAGGTGGAGGCAGGAGGCTTGCCTGAGCCCAGGGGTTCAAGACTAGCCTGGGCAACTTGGCAACACATGGTTTCTATACCCGGCATGATGGTACATGCCTATGGTTCCAGTTACTTGGAAGGCTGAGGTAGAAGAATCACCTGAGCCCAGTAGGTTGAGATTGTGGTGACTGTAAGTATGCCACTGCACTCTAGTCTGGGTGACAGAGTGAGACTCTGACTCAAAAAAAAAAAAAATGAGAAAGAGAGAGAGAGAGAAAGAAAATAAAGCAAAATAATTTTATGACTTAGAAGGGAAAAAGGACCCTTTCTCAAGAAAACACAATCATAAGGCAAAAAAAAAAGATTGTAATTACTTCAAATTATGGATTTCTGTTTCATAAAGAACAATATTAATGTCAATATTAATAGAAGGCAGAATGGATAAGTGCAGTGTCTACAACCAATACACTATTAATGTCCAGAAACTATAAAGAATTCCTGTAAAACAATACAAATGAAGCAAAAAAGCAACTCTAATAGATAAACATGAAACGAATACAGGCAATTTACAGAAGTACAGGCAATTTACAGAAGTGAAAGCCCAAAAGGCTATTAATAAGTATATGTAATAATGCACAGACTCATCAATAATTAGAAAAATGAAGATTGAATCACAAATAAAATGCTACCTTATACCTATTGTGCTGGTAAAAATTAGAAAGCCAAATAATACCAAATGCTATATGTAGATGGAGTGTGTGTTTCTCTAAAATTTATATTTTGGGATCCTAACTCCTAAAGTGATAGTAGGAGGAGCTGGAGACTTTGGGAGGTAGCTAGGTTATGAAGGTAGAGGCCTCATGAAAGGGATTAGTGTCCTTATAAAAGAAAACTCTCTCATTACTTCTGTCTTGAGAGACACAGCAAGAAGATGGTCTTCTGTGAACCAGGAAGCAGGCCCTCACCAGACACTGAATCTGCTAATGCCTTGATTGCCCTGATTTTGAACTCCTTAGCCTCCAGAACTATGAGAAATAGATGTTTTTGCTTTTGTTTTTTTCTTTTTGAGTTGGAGTCTCACTCTGTTGCCCAGACTGGAGTGCAATGGCTGCTCCCAGCCACCGCAGCCTCGACCTACTGGGCTCCGGCGATCCTTCCACCTCAGCCTTCCAAGTAGCCGGAATTACAGGCACGCGCTACCACGCCCGGCTGATTTTTTGATTTATTGTAGAGATGAGTTCTCGCTGCCCAGGAGGGTCTCGAACCCGCGGGCTGAGGCAATCCACTCACCTCAACCTCCCAAAAGTGCGGGATTACAGGCTGAGCCACCGAGCCCGGCTTGAAATAAATGTTTTTTAAGTCACCCAGTCCATGGTATTTTTGTTTTTGTAGCCCAGCTAGACCAAGACACTAAATGTTGGCAAGGTATGGGGACAGAAATCCTCATGCATTGAAGATGGGCGTGCACACTGATTCAGCCATTCTGAAGCGCAATTCTACACCAATTAGTCAAATTAAGCATATGCACATTTCATGACTCAGTAGTTCTGCTTCCAGAAGTACTTGCACAGGTCCATAAGGGGATAAGTAGGAGTCTGTTTAGTGCAGCATTTCTTGGGTTGATGACAGGCAGGTATGTAGGTAAAAGATAGTAAGTAGATATACACTATGAGTTATCATATAGCAGCTAAGAGCAATAAATTAAAGGTACAGCTAGCAAGATGGATAAATCTTTTAAGAAGTTCTGAGTAAAAGAGGATGAAATGAAAATGACATAACACAAAAGATAAGTTAAAAGCATGTGCATGCAAAACACAAAATATATTTTTGTAAGAATAAATGTAAATAAAAGAGTACACATGAAACATAGAATGGCTGTCTGCAGGGGGAGGGGTATAGGCTTTTCCTATGGGAATAAAGGAAAATAAACAATAATCAGATAAGGACCTTGCATGTACCCATGATGATAACGTGTCATTTCTTTTTTCTTTCTTTCTTTTTTTTTTTTTTTTTTGAGTTGGAGTCTCACTCTGTCGCCCAGACTGGAGTGCAGTGGCCGCTCCTGGCCACCGCAGCCTCAACCTGCTAGGCTCCAGAGATCCTTCTGCCTCAGCCTTCCAAGTAGCCAGAATTACAGGCATGCGCTACCACGCCCTTCTGATTTTTTTTATTTATTGTAGAGATGAGGTCTCCCTGCCCAGGCGGGTCTCGAACCCGCGGGCTCAGGCAATCCACTCACCTCAGCCTCCCAAAGGTGCGGGATTACAGGCTGAGCCACCAAGCCCGGCTGTGTCATTTCTTAATTGGCTCTTCACTCTAAGAAAAACATGCTTTGCTTATCGCAGCATTGTTCATAATAGCAAAAATATGGAACCAACTGTGCTGCCCATTGAAAGAGGACTTGATTTTAAAAATGTGGTACATATACATGATGGAATATTACACAGCCATAAAGAAGGATAAAATAAGAACTTTGCAGCACTTTGGATGGTCTTAGAGGTTATAATACTAAGTGATCTATCACAGAAACAAAGAACTGAGTATCACGTGTTCTCACTCATAAACAGACCGAACAATTATCATGGTACTATAAGAAAAGGATTGGCAGTAGTGGGAATCTGCTGGAGTAGGCACACCTCATCAACAAGGGTACCTGCATATGAACATTTGTATACCTAACCTGAATTGAGCCCTGCATCTTGAAAATTAAAAATTAAAAAAAAGAAAAAGGAAAGGTATGCTTAACTGAAACTTAGAAGTCAACTTTGAAACACAGTTTCTATGATTCATGCATCTCTGCGTTTTTCTTACTTCTTTTAAGACCTGTTGCCTTTCCTGTCCATTTACTTCAGTAAAGACATAATTTCTTAGTTAACTTTAACAACAACAGTAATGCTGGCTATAAAACATACGTAAAACGGAATATAACTTTCCCAATAAATTTTGACACTGTCCATTGTTCAAAGAATATGTTTATCTTTTTAACTAAGGCAGGTTTAAATATTTATTCTTTATATTGAGGAAATTATGTGGAGTCACTTAGAATTGGAGAAGGAGAAGAAGTATTGGGACATATATATATATATATACAGGTTCCAAGTTCATTCTGGCATCACTCAAGAATTGATTGTAAATGCGCTTTTATAAGATTCTCTGCATATAAGAGAATGGTAGGATGTATATCAATCTGTAAACATTAATTACTAGTTGGGGAAGATGAGACTATAAGATTAAAAATTGTACATGACTTAATGTTAACTGAAAATATAAATTATAAACTTTATAACAGTATTGTAAATATACATATGATATAAATATGATGAAATTGAGTATGCTATTGACAAGGAACAGATGGTGACATGAATAAATGACAATTTATTTGAGAAAGAAAGAAAGCGTTTTGGAAAAAAAGTTCTTTGGTTAAAACAAACCAATACACTTGTCAGTTCTTCACTTTTAAAATAACTCTGTGCTTATGTACTTCCTTGCCAGGGAAACTAATCTGAAATTAGTTTTTTGTTTTTTTTTTGAGTTGGAGTCTCACTCTGTCGCCCAGACTGGAGTGCAGTGGCCGCTCCTGGCCACCGCAGCCTCGACCTGCTAGGCTCCGGCGATCCTTCCGCCTCAGCCTTCCAAGTAGCCGGAATTACAGGCAGGCACTACCATAGCCCAGCTGATTTTTTGATTTATTGTAGAGATGAGGTCTCGCTGCCCAGGTGGGTCTCGAACCCGCGGGCTCAGGCAATCCACTCACCTCAGCCTCCCAAAGGCGCGGGATTACAGGCTGAGCCACCGATGAAATTTGTTTTTGAGTGAGGTTTCATGGTCATCCTGAGCAGAATTATTAAAAAACTGAATGTGCTCCCCGCACCGTGTCCTTTGGGAGTATTCCTATATGTTAGCTTTAACACAATTGTTAGCATTTAACTTGATATTATACGATAAGTTTGAATTTTGGCTTTGTTAATATATTTGCAAGATAACATGGACATTTTATAGTCTTATAAGTAATCAGTTTGGGCATGGTCAGCTTTTCCATCAGGGAATCCCACTGTGGTGGAACTGAGGGAGCAATGGGCTAGGATATTTTGGCCTCTATTCGCTCAACTCAAATAAGGTGGTTGGGCCTGGCGCAGTGGCTCATGCCTATGATCCCAGCACTTTGGGAGGCCATGGAGAGAGGACTGACTGAGCCCATGGGCTCAAGACCTGCCTGGGCAACTTGGCGAGACCTCATCTCTACAATAAATCAAGAAAAAAACTAGCTGGGTGTGATGGAGCATGCCTGTAGTTCCAGCTACTTGGAAGACTGAGGCAAAAGGATTGCTTGAACCCAGCAGTTAGAGGCCGCAGTGGCTGTGAGCATGCACTGCACTCCAGCCTGGGCAACAGAGTGAGACTTTTTGACTGAAAAAAAAAATAGAATAAAATAAAAAATAAGTGAGATGGTTGAGTTAGAACGAGTGGTTTATCAGAAGCATGCCTTTGAACAGGCAAAATCCCTTACTCTTATCTCCCCACCCACCCATCCCATCAGATAGAGACAAACTAAGTAGGTCTGGAATGGGGCCTAGGAATCTGCAAGATGATTTGAATGTAGGTGGTCTGAAAATTATATTTTTTTAGAAATGAGGGAAGTCATCCACAGAATCCCTTCTACCTGCATTATTCTATGATGAAAAGAATTTTACCTGACTCACCAAAGTTTCGCTCATCTCCCGTAAGTCCTTAAGTTGGTGTGTGTTACTTTGTCCAGAATTGCTATCGGTCCGTAAATTGGAGATTTTAAAGGTACCATGATAGTACTCTATTTTCTCACCTGTGATGAAGGTTAAAAGTAGAAAAATCAAGTGATTTGGGCAATGATTTTAGGATCCAGGACCCACATATAATGAGACTAATATAAGTCAAATATATCACTGAGCTTCTAATTGAGTTTCATTAGAAATAATATAAATAAAAATTAATGTTTTATATTAATAATAATAGCTGATATTTATTGAGTGCCTACTATGTGCCAGGCACTCTTTAGTGGACTTTTCATGTATTAACTCATTTGGTCCTCAAGCCAGTTCTCTAAGCTTGGCATCACCTCCATTTTACAGATGAGAAAAGCAAGGCACTGAGGCATTAAGTGCCTTGTTCTGTGTTATATAGCTAGTAGGTGGCCATTCAAGTTTTAAACCCAGACAGTCTAGCTCTAGAAATTGAACATTTCATTGCTACATTGCCCCTTGCTGAGTTGTAATGTATATAGCCATCTACTCTACTGAAAGTAGAGGTAAATGAACCTCCTTATAAATTTTGGTCTGTAGTGGAAGAGTCAGGCACACCAACAAAAACCTGGAAAGGAAGGCTGGAAGAGCTGTCTGAGGATGAAGGTGAGAATAGTGTGTAACAAGGATAAGTCAAACAGATCTCTTGTTGGCTACCAGGAAAGTAAGAAAAGAGAGCAGTGGAGACTCCTAGGGAATTTGGTAGTCTGAGGAGAAAGGTTCAGAAGGGACAAGAAAACTGTGAGCTAAAGAAAGAGAATAGAAAAACCACAAAACAACCTCCATCCCTGGGAAGTCTGACTCAAGAAGGAAGCAATGGTTTTCCTGGTTATGGATCCTAGAAAGGAAGAGGGATCTCAGAAAGATGTATCCCTTAAGTGGTATATATCCAGACCATGTAATGCTTTTTGGTTCTCCTGATTACTTATCTTGTAAACCATACTGTTATCAAACCTTACTACACAGGGCTTTTGTGCAACCAAAGTTGAGAATCTTTTACCACTAGCAAAACCTACAGCTGGAGCTGTTATATGGAGCCTAAGACCATTGCCCTAAACCTGTTAAAGTTCCTAATAGGATCTTCACCCCCCCATCAAGTCTGTGGAAGGTGACAACAGATAAGACCATTCAAATAAGCAGCCTGAACTAGTTGTTTTATCACATACATCCATGGGAAACTGACACTGTAGGGATCTGTCAAAAAATATAAATGGCTTGTACCCTGCCCAGAGAGAGACGCAATATAAAAAGAGAGCATCCTGAAGGGCATTATTTGTGTGATTATAAATATATTAGCCAGTAAAAATATAATTGCTGAATATTGTTTTGGGAAGAGCAAAATTAAAAACTGAGTGATGATATTGTGTCATACTTGTAGATTATCAGGCATTCCTTATTTCATTAGACATGTGCTTTTTCTTTTGTCCTAGAAATACTGGTGGACAGAAAATGATGATCATGCATAAAAGAGCCAATTTTAGCCGGGCTCGGTGGCTCAGCCTGTAATCCCGCGCCTTTGGGAGGCTGAGGTGAGTGGATTGCCTGAGCCCGCAGGTTCAAGACCCGCCTGGGCAACGAGACCTCATCTCTACAATAAATAAAAAAAAAAATCAGCCGGGCGTGGTAGCGCATGCCTGTAATTCCGGCTACTTGGAAGGCTGAGGCGGAAGGATCACTGGAGCCCAGCAGGCGAGGCTGTGGTGGCTGGGAGCAGCCACTGCACTCCAGTCTGGGCGACTGAGTGAGATTCCAACTCAAAAAAAAAAAAAAAAAAGAGCCGATTTTAATAGTCGATTTAATGACTAGTTTATCATAGTTCAAAAAATTCATCTATTTTAACATAAAATAAATGATGGAAATTATGTATTTTATCACTAGTAAATTGGGAGTGCCAAGGAAATGTGTCCACTTTACCTACTGCTATCCTGATTACCCAGAACAGTATTTGCATATAATAGATCTTTAGTAATTATTTTGATGAGATGACTGAATAAATTAAAAATATTCTGAATGCGGTCACGTACATGAAAATGTACAATTTTGGGGGGATGAAATTATATGCATATGTATAAATGAAACTTTGCAGAATAATAAAACAAACTGAGTGAAGTCCTTAATTTTACTTACCAGGGACTAAGAAGTGAGCCAGAAGACCGATGGTCACTGCCACCACTGCCAGTAATAACACAACAAGAAGGGCAGTCATCCATGGCTTCAGATCTCTGCTTTGGGTACCAGATCCCACTGCTCTGCAAAAAGAAAGTCTCTACCAGTTACTCTCACATTGTAACAAGTAATGATAACAGGCTTTCTGGTTCTTCTTCAAAGAGTTCAAGTTGCTCTAGCCTGCCTTGCCCAGCAAGAAGTCATTTGTCTTCAATTTTGGTCAAGGTCATCTTTTAAAAAGGTCCAGATCTGGGAATCATAATATTGCTACTGCTTTCTATTTCTAGAGATATTTGGTAGCCTTTCTGTGAGGATCAGGCCTGACTTCTTTCGGCAGTGGGGTCCAAGGTAGCACACGTGCTTGAAAAAGAACAATTCCTCCTTTCTATAACACTTTGTTATCTCTTTAATATGTGTGTCCTCTGAGAGTTCACAAAATGTCTTAATATCTATTATCTCATTTACTTTTTATCTCTTATTCCTGAATTTTTATTATGAAAATTTTCAGACTCATAGAAAACTAAAAAGGATAATATAATTGAACGCCTATATATACAACACATCATTTAAATCAATTGTTAACATTTTTATTCTGTTTGGTTCATTCATTTTTTGGCTCCTGTATTTTATGTGAAATAAGACACTGTGACTTTTCACCAAATCAGGATTAAAAACAATTAGGATATTTCCAACATAACTACAATACATGTTAACAATCTTAAAAAATTCATAATACTTCTCCAATATCTTCTAATACCTAGCCCATTTTCAAATTATCTCTATTGCCTTCACTATATTTGCAGATGGTTTATACAGAACAGAACATAATCAATAACCATGTAGTACACTTGGTTGCTATGTCCTTTAGTCTTTTTTGATCTAAAAGAGTCCAGCTTCCTTTTTAGTTTCTAACAACACTGACTGTTGAAGAGACCCAGCTAATTGTCCTTTAGAATGTTCTACCTTCTGGGTTTGTCTAAATTCTTTCTTGTGTCATTTAACTTGTTCTTCTATCTCCCTCTTTTCCTGTAAGCTAGATTTCCTTTAAATCTAAATCCTTAATTAGATATTGGTTAAATTCATTTGACAAGAGTATGTCAGTGTGGTGCTGTGTATTTTATATTGCATCATATCAAGGAAAGAAAAAATTTCCACAGTTTTGGAGAAAAAAATAACCCTGCTTTTCTTCTAGCACCTTATGGTTAACAATAGTGCTTGTCACTATTGTCGAATTAAATATTTGTGTGTATGTACGTTCATCTGCAGGTAACTGAAACTTCTCTATGGGCTGGACTAAGCACCTAATAGATGCCTGGTACAGAGTAAGAATTTTATGAATCTATGAGAGTTGGGCAGACATTATATCAATCTTACATAACAGAGGCTGACAGAGAGAGGATACCTGATTTGTTAGCATCAGGTGGTTTAGAAGGGTCATCTAAATCTAGTGCTTGTTTTCTACAACTTGCTATTGTAGTGAATTTTATTTATCCATTTTCAGAGTTTACCTTTTTCTGGGTGCATATTATTGATAATCCAAATTCATTCAAAGCAGGGAATAATTCTCATACTTTCTTTTCGGGATATATTGCAATGTTTTATGCTAATTATACTTTTAATAAATATTGGTTGATTTGCAAGAAATTTTTCTCTTGAATATAAAACTATTTTTATATATAAATGCCAGGATAAAAGGTAAAAACTATGTACCTAAGTAGTAAAAAACATAATGGTTTTCACATAAGTCATACATTTAGCCAACAGAACAATGGAACTTGAGAGACCTGAATTCTGTTGGATAAATATTGGTGATGTGTGCATTGACTGATTAAAAAGAATCTAGAAATCTGGCTATGAAAGAGCATCATTTTCTCCTGTGGACAAGACTAGCACACTCAAATATAACAAAAGAGAACCCCCATGGAATTACCCAACCTCTTAAATGGTTTAAGACTTAAATTCAGAAGTGAAGTGACCTTAGAGACTGTTTAGTATAATTGAATTGCTTTCCATATAAGGAGACTGAGGTTCAGAGATTATCGATTCCTCCAATATAGTAGAACCTAGTAGCTATCTCAAACTCAGGTCTTCTAACTTTTAGAAAACAAATTTATTCTCAGTGCCTCTCCATTGATTGCATTTGAATTCTTGATTATAATTTATGTATTCATCTTACTCAGTCACTCATATTTCTCTAGTTGTTCAACCCTTCATTTTCTCAGAGAATCTTAGTATGTCTCCAAGTCATTCTAAAACACAGAAGAATCAAAGGAAAAGGTTAGAACTCGAGGAAACTTACAAGCTTTAAATCTATCTTCCCATCGGAGCAGTTCCTCTGAGTAAGATAAATGGAGAAAGTAGATGACAGAATCACATCCTCCACCACCAAGAGACGCATAAACTCACACTTTTAGAAACTGAGCCGTGGGATCATGGCAGAAGAGCTGTTCAACACCCACTAACACAGTGCTCAAGCACTGTGGCAGTAATAGCTTGAAATCCCACAGAGGGAGCTATGAGCATCTGGAGGGAAGTAGTGACCAACAGACTAGGGTGATAGCTGTCAGTTAGACTGTTCCTCCTTTTGAGGAAAGTTTTGGATAATGCAGAAGGTATACAATGCCAAATCACAAAAACTGCAGCAGTCACAGGTTAAACCACAGCTACTTAATCCCGTATGAATACATTTCCAACTTACTGACAGCTTTTATGAAGATAAATAGGCAATACATAAAAGCAAAATATATCATCGCCTTCCCATTCTGGAGAGGTTGTGTCAGCTCTCTGCATAATATCACTTCAGATTTGAAAAGAAATACACCTAGTAAAGCCTTTTGGAATCTAGCCTTTTTGAAAGTAGAGGTGCACTATTTGCACCGGCATTTTTTTCCTGCTTTACTTACATCCGTAGAACAAACACAGGTGTGTTAATTTTTTATTATTGTGTAAAAAATTACCACACATTTAGCAGTTACAAGCTCACTCAGGTATTAGGCAGAATTAAGTTTCTTGAAGTTGAACAGAGGTCTCTGTTTTCTTGCTGGCTGTGAGTCAGAGGCTTCCCTCAGATCCCACATGCCATTGTTCCTTGCCAGGTGGCCGTCTCCATCTTCAAAGCCAGAAATGGAGAGCCTCCTGCACATAAAATCTCTCTTACACTTTGAATCACTCTCCTTCATTTCTTTAAAGGTGTCACCTGATTAAGGTAGACCCACCAAGGATAAAGTCAGCTAATTTGGGACCTTTATTATACCTGTAAACTATCACAGTTGCCTTAGATTAGAGTTTGATTAAATTATTGGGTGAAGGCATATGTACACCAGAGGGTGGGAATCTTGGGAGCTCTCTTAGAATTCTACCTACCACAACTGAAGATATTATGACTTTCATGAAAATGAACAGAAACCGATAGCCTTCAAAGAGAGCATGAAAGAAAGATTTAAACCTTCTTTAATTTTTGTAGGAACAACGATGGGGAACTATTTCGTGAAAATGGAATTCTATGTTAAGCATAGAATTAAAAGAAAACCAAGGGATATTTTATTCAAGCAATGATTTTGGAAATACAAAGTGAACTCTTGGAAGTTAAAATGGGAAGAAAGTGAAAAGTAAGCCTGATCATGTCCTAATAGGATCCTGGCATTCTTTTAATGAAAGGCAAGTGTAGATGATACTTATTCAGAGTGACACAATCTATAATCTCCATGAAATCAATTTATCATATCCATTGCCCCGTCATTAAGCTTGATTGTTTGGTATTTAGAAGGACATATTCATGGCATGCTTTTCCTAAAGATGACAATAAAAATATGCTGGTAATTCAGATGATTCTGTGACTTTGATTTCTGCAGTCTTGCAGACTGAAAGACAGGCACATGGAGGAACACAGAGAGCTGTGTGGACTGTTACTGATCAGAGTCAGGATATGCAATTCCTCAGTAACAGAGCTCTAAGCCGGTGACTTCTATATGGGTGTGTTCAAAGTTGGCTTGAATCAAGCCGAAGACATTATGGACGCTCCTACTTCACAAGGATCTTTCTATTTTTAGGTGTCTTCCCTGAAGGCAGCTACTTTGGCTGCTCCAAAGTCAACAATATGGCTTTTATTGTTTTATCTAGAGGCTCCAAATCTTTTGTCTTTCAGGGCTGTTTTTCTGTTTTCATGTAGATATGTGTTACCATTATACAGATGTAGATGCATGTGACTATTACACAAATGGCAATTTATAGACCGTTTATGCTCTCATAAGTCTTCATAAAGAAGTTCAGAATACACTATCTGAGTTAAAAAGGAATTATTGGTCAGCTTTTCAGGCCAAACTACAAGTCTACTTAACTCCTAAAGTAACCCAAACAAAGGTGCTAAGGCATTGAATTCCATCGAGATATTTCACCCAAAAAGTTTTGCTTCCTTTTTCCTAGCCTAGGGCCCATCCCTAAAAGTGAGTTCTTACAGAACCAAGGCTAATTTTCCTTTCACCAAAAAAAAAAAAAAAGAGAGATTCACTTTGAGCTGCTGTACTCAAGTCATTTGCTACAAGGAAAATAACTTTTTGTAGTGACTTACACTCTATGTGAACATCTGTTTGAGTACTCTATTAGAATGACCAAAAAGATACTATTCAGGAAATGCTGACTTTTTAGGAGTAGTTGATATTTTATCACATTTCATCCTCCAAACACTCCTGTCAGTAGAATTATTTGCTGTCATTTTATAAGTGAATAACTTGCTTTGAAAGAACAATAACTTGCTTAATTCATGCAGCCACCATGCAGAGTTAGAGCCTAACTTTGGCTACTACGACTTAGAAGCCTATTTTCTCTGTGATATCAAATTACCTTTTGAGAGATTTTCTTTTCTTTTTGGAACAGTCTTTCTACTAACTCAGACGAAAAATGTGTGGAATTTCAAGCAGCTTAAAAAGTAAGTGAAAGGTTTTATGAAATGAGGGTAGAGGTGGTTTTAATGAGCGGAAGCTCCACCAGTCTTTACTGTAGTTACATATCGAATTTGATTTTGCTTTCACATCTTCTCCCTTTCCACTGGCTTCAACTTCTCACATACTTTTAAAAAGTAGTTTTCCTTTACTTCCCATCCCCTGAGAAGCTCCCATAATAGTGATAGATATAATGTGGAGAGAAGGAGTCCTATGAGGCAGGTGTGTACAGGGAAAATTAATGAACATATTTGAAGGTGTCTGTAAACTTTGAAGGCTTTTATTTAATTTCACACTTCTTTTCTATGCTGCCAAATATTCTCTCTATATTTTAGTTCTTAATATGTTATGCATACCCATATCTTCTTCCTCTAAAGTATGAGAACTTGAATATAGGTAGTGGACAAATGATATATATATAGCACTGGGGCATTTCTCAAGCAGAGTTTCCAAGTAGTGGGAAAAAGAGAGGTTTCTATTATTCAAACAGGTTGGGAAAAATTGTTTACATAAAATTACTTCTGGAAGCCTTAGAGCCTTTAATTTTCAAATGAGATTATATATTATGACATCTTTTCTGTCTTAGGTTTTTTTGTTTTTTTAAATAAATACTGGTCACTGATATAACCCCCGGTGCCTACTATACCACCAAGCTCTAAGAAACTTGAAAACTGTTTGTTGAAATGAAATGAAAGTGTCCAAAATATGCTTTTTTACCACCATCTCTACTGATTTTTCCTGAAAATTTTCTCTTCCACAAAACAGTTTTAAAAATGTGGTCCTAGATGCATTCTCACTGGTGTGGTGCTCCATGGAATACTTCATTGTCTGGTAGATTAAAAGAAGAACAAGAAATAAAGAGAACTTCTATTTCTTCTCAGATGGGGGTGGAGGTGAGGCGGAACAAAGGAGTTGCAAAACTGAATAAAATATCACTGAAATTCTAGACCAAAGGTAATTTTTTGTGTAAAATGATGGAGACTCAGGCTGAACTGAGGTCAGAGGACTCAGAGAAGGAAAATCAGAAACCCAGAAAACACTTCCTCACTTACATGAGGGAAATGCCTTCAGCCTGGTCCCAGGAACAGAAATTGGGCAAACTGGTAAAACAAAACAAACAATAAACTAACCAATTAAAAAGCATAACTTGGAAGGCCGAGGCTGGAAGAGGAGAACATGAACTGAAAGAGACTGAGATCACCTTTCCTGGATTCTCGATGGAGGTATTTCATTCCCATGGAGGGATACTCTCATCCCCCAACGCTTCCAGACAGACACACAGCTGCTCACTGTTTTATCACATCTGGCCTGCTGAGCTGGAATGACTCCAAGTTCTTGTAACCCTCTATTTCCTATAACATCTACCCAACCCTAATCAGTGAAATTAATTTCAAGTTCTTATCCTGTCTAGATTTCTCTGCCTTCATTCAATAAAAGGGTCTTTAGCTGTATCCTCAGCTATGGCTGGCATTTACCTCCCTCTCACCTTGAGACATCAGCAAAATACCGAGTTCTATCATGTCAGTTCATAGTTGCAAAACCTTTCTTAAATAGTTTCGAAATTAGACTTTGGATTGGTGATAGAGCATAGTTGCATGTTTGTTTAAATTAATGTGGCACAAGTGAACTAACTTCTAATTGGGAGTGGTAGAGCATTCATAATTAAATCCCAATCTCTGGAGTCAGACTTTTTGGGCACGAGTCCTAGCCCTGCCACTTGCTAGCTCTGTGATGTGAGGCAGGGCATTTGGTCCTTCTGTGTCTTACCTCTTCCTCTTATAAAATGAAAATAAGATTAATACCTACCTCATAGGATTTGTGTGAAGATTTAATGCATTAATACATGTTAAGTACTTGCACGTGGTAAATAAATACAAATGCAGGCCAGGCGCAGTGGCCCAAGTCTGTAATCCCAGCACTTTGGGAGGCTGAGGCGAGAGGATTGCCTGAGCCCGCAGTTTGTGACCAGCCTGGGCAATATGGTAAGACCTTGTCTCTACAGTAAATAAAAAATTAGCCTGGCGTGGTAGCACGCGCCTGTCATTCCAACTACTTGGAAAGCCGAGACGGAAGGATTGCCGGAGCCCAGCAGGTCGATGCTGAGGTGGCCGTGAGCTTGCCACTGCTCTCCAGCCTGGGCGACAAAGTAAGACTCCAACTCAAATAATAATAATAATAATAATAATAATAATAAATAATACATAAATAAATGCAAGATATTGTCATTCTTTTTGTGATTATTATTACACTTTTTTTGGAGTCAGAGTCTCACTGTCGCCCAGGCTGAAGTGCAGTGGCATTCTCACAGTCATCTCAACCTTGACCTGCTGGGCTCCGGCGATCCTTCTGCCTCAGCCTTCCAAGTAGCTGGAACTACAGGCACGTGCCACCAAACCTGGCTAACATACTTGTTATAAATCAGCCATGCTGAGAAAACGAGCATGTTAGTAAGATCCATGTTGTAAGTAATTTTGATACCAGTGGCATTTTGAATTTTAAGCTCATCTTGGAGTTGCCCCACAAGAGAGAGTTTAGACAAGGTATCAGGAAATACACATATTTTTAATGTAACATTAATGAACAAGAGCGTATTCCACTGTGGCCCAAAATGACACAGTAAAATGAAGAGGTTGCTTAACAAGTACAATATTAATACAGGATTAAGGGGCTGAGCCATAAAACAAAACTTATTATAGATTGTTGCACTTTACTAGAAAAGATGGGTGATGCCTAACATTATACAATGTGTGTGTGTGTGTTTAACATGTTTTGGCACAAAGTGCAGCATTACCTATTAAGTATGTAAGTATGTAGCAGATTGGAAGTTAAGGCCCAGGTTGAAATGATGTGCCCATATGCAGAATAAATTGTATTCAAATGCCTGTGGCAGCGCCTTGTACAATATACATCTGTTCTAACAAACTACGTTGTAAGAATTTGCCAGCTGTTAAAATATTTGTTATTACTTCTTTATTTGTCCATCTGTCAATACAGTCAACTGTCCATCCATCTGTGCATGCACTCACTCACTTTTGTTTTCCCCAGTCTTTAGGTGAGCCTCTATATGTTTTAGTCTTCATGCTGTGCTTACAGAGGCAGGGATGACTAAGATATGGTTTCTACCCTTGTGCAACTTGTGATACAAGCTTTAATGCTTTAATACTTTTGTCTCAATATGGTTGTGAGATGGAAAATAATGAGTTGTTGTAAACATATTTTCTGTGCATATTTAAAATAGCACAAATAACAGCTTCCTGTTAAGTTAACAAAAATGAGAGTTAAAGAGTTTAAAAATACTCGAATTCTTCACATGTCAGGAATAAGCTTCCATGGGCACCTGGATGTTACAAATATTGAACCACCTTTAAGGGTCAGCAGACTTGGGTGTTTGCTGTGACTCTAATATATATTGAGAAGTTTGTCAACTCTCCCTGAATTTCAGTTTTCTCACCTGTGAAGTGGTGATAATAAATAAGAGCTGGATGTAGTGGCTCATGCCTGTAATCCCTGAACTTTGGGAGGCCGAGGCAGGAGGATTGCTTGAGCCCAGGAATTTGAGACTAGTCTGGTCAACACAGTAAACCTCATCTCTTTAAAAGAAAAAATAGCTGGGTGTAGTGGCACATGCCTGTAGTTCCAGCTACTCAAAAGGCTGAAGAAGGAGGATCATTTGAACCCAGGAGTTTGAGGCTGCAGTGAGCCATGATTGTGCCACTGCACTGAAGGCTGGTCAAAAGAGTAAGATATTCAATTCAAAACAAAACAAACGAAAGCAAAACAAAACAAAAAACAGACATAAAAAACTCCAGAGATGTGAAGTTATGAAGTGAGTAAATAAAAGGCTCTAGTAAGTATCAAGTCCTACTCTGGGACAGGAGTGGTCAGATAGGTGGTCTCATGTGTGATCACATCTTGGTAGGGTAGGCTTTATCATTATCATTTTACTATTGAAGAAACTGGGATCCAGAGAGAAAAATCTAACACCAGTCACAGAGCTAAGAGAAGGGAAGGCCTAAGTCTAACTCAAAACCATCTGTCCTGTTTATAATCAGACCACTCTGATAATGATGTAAAAGCCTTCAGCATCATATATTCAAATGTTGCTTATATTATTTTTGTAGCATCAGTGAGTCAATTTCCCAAGACATTTCAGAAGTACATCTATGAATGTGTTGGGAATAGGAAAGTGTAGATAGCTTCAGTTTAATATCCAGTAACTCTGTAATCTGGGGCAACTTTCTTTTCCTACAAAATGGAGTAATTATAGGGCCTAACTCATATGAGAATTAAAAAGACTAAATAAATGAGGCAATGCATGCAAAATGATTCATATTGAGAAAGTGTATAATAAATGGTAACTGTTATTACATTGTGCATACATCACCACTCACTATGGAATTATATAGTTACCTGATCATAAATTTTTACAATCTTGTTTTCTAAGTACTTTATACATATTTATGTCATTCTCCCTCTTTCATCTACCACATATTATTCCCTATGTACCAGACAGTTGGAAAAGAAGGAAAATGAAACCAAGAAAAGGATGTGATAAATTAGCCTTTAAATCAAATGACATGAACACATATTCCAACTCATTGACAATATATAGAACCCCACAGAGTGAATAGCACCATGAACGTTTTACACAAATTTTAGCTTAAAAAACAAAAAGTTATTTTTCTTTTATAAATTTTAAAAGAAGAAAAAGAGAGATATTGTATTAGTTAAACTCAGGCTCTGATTCCATTGTTCAGATTCAAATCCCAGCTCTTCCACTCATTAACTTGTGATGCCGGGTTAGTTACTTTCTTCATCTGTAAAGTGAAAAGTCATAGAATTTTGGGGAATTAAATGAGCTAATATAACATAACATATCTACGGCACATAGTAAGCACTATGAATTTGCTGAAAACTAGACAAAAAGTCATATTTAATTGACAATTTATACCAAGTTTAGTCATCAGTAACTAACATGGAGGCTTTCTTTTGTTTTGGGTTTTAACTTTGAAGTTATAGTTGTGGAATATATTAGGGAATGGTACTGCTGAATTTTAAACATTGATTGAAACAATTATCTGAAATAAAATAAAATACAAAACTCGAATGCTTGCAAAGGATCAGCCCAGGACTACCTTTCTCTCTAAAGGTGAGAATAAAAAGGAGGAATCTAATTTTTGCTTTTATTAAACAATGCCTAAAATAAAGAGCTGGGGGGAGATAGAGATACCAGACTTCTGGAAACAGGATAACAATGTCAGATGAAGTCATTTTTGGCATTTTATCTTTAAAAAGAAGGTAATTGAGGTTTTCAAGTGAGGAATCACTCAATTAACACATGTATAGAAAAAAGTAGAGATGTGGATATTCATAAAGGCAAGTGCTAACAGATTCACACCAAAACAAAAACGACTCCTGCTGTATAGAGAGATTGTCACAAAATTCATAGAGAAGAGATCTGAGGTTCTTGATGGCAGAGACAATAAAGATATAAATCAGATATATTTTAACAGGACTTCCACACTGTGTTTCTTGTTAAAGGAGAAGTAAGAATGGTGAGCATGACTGTAGAACATATTGTAGAGTGAGTACTGGGGAGACAGAGAGTGTTGTAGTAATTATGAAACAGTTGCTTTGCCTCAGTTCTTAAGCCTATCTGTTGGTGTGACCTGACATCTTCTGCAAACCCTCCAATCCTGGATTAGAATTTCATGAAGTTGGCTTACAGAAACCGTAACTATTCAGTGTTTCTCACTGTCTCCTTTCTTTATCAACATTTGTTATTGATGTCCAGAACAATGGCATTGACCACCAGTATTACTCCTGCATTTTACTTCCCTTAAACTTCACGCATACCTATAAACATAAAGATGTTTATTGGAAAAAAGCACTTTTTTGTGTGCTTATTGAGAGACTGACATAAACATGCATTTTATGAGCAGGGATAGAAACTCAGCGAAGTTCACTAATTTAATGGCTGGTCTAGTATCCAATTCTAAGCTCTGAAATTCCCGGGGTGGTGTCTTTGCCTTTTTGACAGACTGCAGTAGCTTATAAGGAAGACTGGGCTCTAAGAAGTTCAGGACTCTAAGGAATTACTGCTCTCTGCTCTGAATCTGGCATCTCACAGCTCTGTGGACCAGGAGCAGTCCCTTATCTTGTTTTCCTTAGATTCCTTACTTTAAAATGAACGTAAACAATATTTGTTATACTGAGTCATAAGGCTGTCCTGGCTATTAAATTAAATAACATACATAGATATGTTTTGAAGATGGCATAAATCTAAACAACAGTGAAATATTATTATCATAATGGCAGTTTAAAATCACTGTTTTAGCTGTATATTAAGTTATGACAAGGAATCTAATTTTTCCTCTTCTTTGCATGTGGCAAGCACTATTTTGAAAAAAAAATCAAATAATTTATATTTTTCCTTTTCTTCAAAATTTAATAGGAAGAATTTTAGACAGTAAGCATGTTTTCCCAATCTTGAGCTCCTATTTCCTCATTTTCCCCCTAGGAAGTACTGGGTTTTCCATTATGAATGTGAGTGCCCCTGCACTATAGACCTCTCAATTTGCACTGGTCTCACAAGGACCCACCATAAGGTACAAGGAGAAACAGAGAAAGGAAAAGTGTTATGGAAGTTAAGTTTTGTCGATTGCTGAAAGGGGCTTGTTTTAAAACAAATGAACACTCTCTTCCCATAGAAAAATATCAGAATCAATATTTGTTATTAATTTTTCTAAAATTTTAACCATTGAACTTGGCAACATGAAATAATGCTAACAATTTTTTTTTTACAAAAACATTGCTTTCAAACACAGACGTGAATTAATCCAGGATCCTATAATATTTCCAGAAATCTTATAAGATCCAATACAGATTGAATCCATTAAGAACACCTCACCAGCAGTCCTCTGACACATTGAGAACTTGGCCACTAACAGACAGTATAGTAAACAAGCCATTCACAAAACAACACTGAACTTACCGATACATCCTGGATCAGAGGAAGAATATAATCCTGTAGGTCTGAACCCACCGAACTTGACTTTCTAATCAGCTACATGACATCTCTAGATATATTAGAAGTCTACGGCTTGAAGACATAAGGAAACAAACTGCAAGTAGTTGAAATGAAACTAGTTTGACAAGTTTAAACAGAGAAGCCTCAACCCATAGAATAGCTTGAAGAAAACAGCCAGAGACAGCATAGTCCCAACAAGAAAGTCATATATATATTCTTTTGGTATTGACAAATTTTGTTAAAGGAGAAGAAGCTGGTTGCAGGGATTTGAATGAGAAATATTTTAGAAATGCTCTAGGATGAAGAGTTTAAAGAAGATTATTGGTAGGTATACAAATATCTTAAAGAAACTTTCACATAAAAGCTCTCAATAAAAACAATCAGATCAACTTAAAACCTGAGCATATAATATGACTCAAGAAATATTCCTTAAATTCTTGTTAAACAACAGGTATCTCCAAGTTTTACAAGGGTATAGTGAATTTATCAGCACATAACAGCTTATTTTTAAAAAATATCTACTTAATTCCAAACCAGATTTTTGCAAAATGACTTAATGTAATAAACATATATAGAGAGATATTTATCAGAATGAAGAAAATCAAAAGAATAGAAACAAATATTTCCAATTAGAAAGACAATGTGTGAATGAATACATGCTTTTTGTAATTACTGAAATCTTAGAAATAAGACTGAAGCCTTCTTTGATCGAGTCTTAATCTTGGTCCCTTTTTTTCTCCTCAGAAACAACTAGTGTTATTGGGGTCTCTCTTTCCTTAGAACATTCTCTCTCTCTCTCTCTCTCTCTCTCTCTCTCCTCTCTCTCTCTCTCTCTCTCTCTCTCTCTCTCTCTCTCACACACACACACACACACACATTTCCACAGAAAAGTAAATATGCATGTTAATTAAAAAGTATTGATATTGCATATTCTCGTATGTGATTTCTTCTTTTTTTACTTAATATTTTGAAGATCTTTCCATTTTGTAAGGCAGATTTTCTTTTTAAAAATGTGAGGAATTTTCTTTATTTTTTTTAACAGTTGAGGAATAAAAATATTTGTTGTACCTTTGGTTATGCTCTTGGTTACACAACCAAATGATACCTCTTTACAGGGAAGCATTACTTTAAATAAAAGTTTTCTGCAGTCATTGAACTTAGGGAAGGTACATTTACATGGTCTTCTTAGACAGTACAGCAGAGAGTTTTAAGTGTATAAACTCTCTAGAGTCAGAGTGCCAGGATTCAAATATCAGCAGTTTTCCATGTCTGTAAAATAGGTATAATATTAGTAATTACCTTGTAGGGTTTTTGTGAAATGTAAATTAGTTAATACTGCATATCCAAAATGTTTAGAATAGTGCCTTGTGCAATGGAAGCACTTCAGAAACATTTGGTATTAGTACATTTACATAGGTTTTCATACCTAATATTTAACACAGAAAAATTTTATAGAGGTAATTCTGTTGACCTACATAAGAAACACACATAGTTGCATTTTTTTCTTTCCTTTTCACTTTTTTCCTCTCCTTTTTTCTTGGCACAGAGTTTCATGAAATAGTGAAAAGGGAATGAATTTGTAATAGAATTCTGACTCTCTGCTAGGTATGTGAATTTGAGCAGATTCATTAAGCCCTTTGAGCAAAATTTTTCCCCTATGTAGAATGAGTTAATACCTTCTATGTGAAGAACTTTTGTGATAATTAAATGTGAAGCTCTCTAGCACATTGCCTGGTGAAAACAACAGCTTCCATGTGGGTGGACAGAGGCCTGGTCCACAGAGCTCCGACTTTGAAGGGAGACACATCTATCTACAAATCCTGGCTTTACCATGCAGCTGCTGCTTGACCCTTCTGTGCCATAGCTTCCTCATCTGCAAATAGAATTAATAATAGCTTTTCAGACTATTGTGGGAATTCAATAAAACAACACATGTAAAATGCCCTCTCACAGTCTCTGTTTCAAACAACATTTGAATTGTGGACCATTTTAAGATAAAATGGTGGCTTCTCTGAAAGTCGTCATGGCAGAACATCATAAGAACTTTGCTTAGAACTTCTCTATTGGCCTGATGTCATTCGGCTCCTTAGCTTTCTGGGACTTTGGTTACAGGAGGGTAGAAGACTAAATATCTGAATATTGGCATAAATTCCAGAATTGGAAGTGGGAGCTTGATAAACTACAGACCAACAGAAGGCAAGATGACATAGCGAACAAGAAACAACACAGCGAACAAGAAACACTTTGAAAGGGAACTAGAATCAAATTTCTGCCTTCCACTAGTTACAGCTTTAATTTACTAAACTTTCTGAACTTAATTTTCTTTCTCTAAGAATAGTAATATATGTACAAATTAAATAAGAACACCTGAAAGGCATTTTGCTGAAAGAAGCCAGACTCAAATGTTTACATATTGCATAATTCCACTTATGTGACATTCTAAAAAGGCAAAGCTGTAGGAACAAAAACAAGATTAAAGGCTGCTGGAGTTTGGTAATGGCAAAGAGGGGTTTTCTTCAAGAAAATTTTTAGGGTGATGAAAATGTTCTATATTTTGTGGTATTGGTTAGAAGGCTGAATGTACATCAAAACTCACAGCACAACTCGCTAAAAGGGGTAAGTTTTACTTTATAAATTATACCTCAATATAAGTATATACTATATATATTAAATATAGAAAAACAATTAAATGAAATTATAATTGCTGCAAATAAACGGTATGCATCAAAGGCCAGCCAGCTCCATCCAGACTTTACATGCATTGCCTTATTTAATACTTCATAACAACCCTTTGGGAGAGGAATTAACCTCATTTTACAAAAATGGAAACAGGATCACAGATATAATACCATTTCTCTAATCTCATATCTGTACATGATAGAGGTGGTTGTTTCTCTCCAGATCTCACTGAATCCAAAGGTACTTCTCTTTATCAATTATAATTACTATATGAATGATGCTTGATACAAAGCTAGCTCTCAAAAAATAATCATTCTCCCTCCATCACTAGTTGACTACTAGTCAAAGGTGGGCAATATCAGCTCTTGGCTACTATTTTAGTTATCTTTCATGTTGTGCCACCTTAAACAACTACAATGTCCCAATCTAATTTCCCAGATGTGATGGGAACAAAGATATAAACTATTATAACTGTCAACAATCACATTTTTAGAATGAATGTAATTATTTTTTATTTCACTGAAGACATCTGTTTGGATAGATCTTAACAATTCATTATATCTATAAATTACATGAAGTTGTTTATGCCCAAATCTTTTCATATAGTGGAAATTTACTGCTGAAAATTATCCTTAAAATGTTTAAATTGTCAATGTAATTTAAATAGACATGCTTTTTCTTTGCTATTGTCTCATAACAGATATCCTCCTAGAACAACAAATTATATTTGTTAATTTTTTGAGGTAAGAGATGCCACAATGGAACCATGTTTTCCAGCTGGATTTTATTCTGAAGCTAAACACATACAACAAATCACATCAAAAGCAGTTCTGGTCGCAGCAAGCAGGGTGTCCCTGGAATATCATTTACTCAGTATCTCTGTGTCTCCTGAGATATGGTCCCAGTGAAAGCTACTGTCCTAGACATTTCAGGAAGAGCCAGTATTCCCTGTTCATACAAAAGAAAGGCTATATCTTAGATAATGATCTAAGAGTATCATAGGCATAACTGTCATAGTGTCTACACTTTTAATGAAGTGGAACAAAAATTAGTAATGTGTTAATATGCTTATTACAGTAAAAATTGCCTGTTAGTGCAGTTAGTTTCAAGCATTTGTTATAAAAATGAGAATTTATTTAAATAGAAAGATTAATTTTAAAACCTCTCTCTTTCTACTGTCTGCAGCTCTGATAGATAAAATCATGTTGGTTATTTTGCATAGAATACTAGAGTAATTCTTTACAGCTTACTCTAACAACATTGAGAAATTTATTCAAACTGAGAAAACCTCTTTGCTTCTTTCAACAATTAAATATAGAGATGGATCATTGATTCTGGTCTAATCTGAAGAAAATGCCCTGGGATATAATTTGAAAGTGACTTGGAACATGGTATTTGTTGTTACAGAATTTCTGGGTCATGGGGCATACGTGTACATAATTTGACTAAAATGGGCTGCTACCACCAGCATTCTGTGAAAGTTCTACATCTTTGCCTACACTTGATGTTATTCCACTTGTTTATTAGGTGTAAAGTCATGCTTTACTTTTGTTTTAATTGTGTTTCTTAATATTAATCATTTAAACATTCCTTTATATGCTTGCTAGCTTTTAGTTTTTTTTCTTTGTAAATTGCCTTTTTCTATCTTTTGCCTGTATTTCTACAGAGATAACTACATTCCTTATTGATTTTATATATTCTAGATATCACTACCTTGCCCATTTTAAATATCTTCTTTGGTCCTATTTATAGTGTTAGTAACATAGCAGAAACAGTCAATAGTCAAATACACCTTTTTTTCCTTACCCTTAATACTTTTTTATGCTCTGCTTTAACAATCTATTTCTTATCTTACGTTGTAAATCATTTTCCCTTTTTTTGTATTAACATGGTCATTTTTCTCCCTTCCCACTTAGGGGTCAATCCATTTTTGGAGTCTATGTTTGTGTATAGTTTTAGTCAAGGAACAGTGGTTGTGGTGCATGGAAATGTGCCTCTCAGATCTCATGCTTCAGGGAATGTGTTTGGCAGGTGGCCCCACTTTTGTGCTATAGCCCACGGCTGCATTCACACTAAGGCCACATCTCCCACACGCTTGTTAAGGTAGGCGCTTCTTGGGAAACGTGGAGTTCCCTGATGGGTAACTTTGACTTAAGGACCCTCCTCAAGCTTGGCAGAATTTTCTTGGCACTGCCATGGTGGAAATCTTCCTAGCCAACTCTTACTTCTTTCTCTACCACACAAGGGTCAGATCCACATTGCATTCTGAACTGTCTCTCTAACTCCAACAAGCACTTCCCTAATAAGTTTCTTACACTTCAGATTCCATCTCAGAGTCTGAAAGAATGTTCTCAGAAAATTTAAGGCTGGCTACCTCAGTTTACCGCCTGTTGGACAAATAAGACACCATCCCGAGAGGCTGTGGGACAGAGATAATCACAAGTGACAGCTGCATTGTTAAAGATTTCACTAGCAGTGACCTGAGAAAACTTCCTGGTGCTTCCTAGTGGAGGAGATACCATAGTGGGGGTGAGGTTCAGTCAGTGGACCGAGGTGGTGGGGGAAAGAATGCTTTTTACAAAGACAGTGGAGTTGGGTAGTTATTGTTAAATTGCATTGTTGTCCTGCATAAGGAGAGGGAGAAACTGAGATCCATTTAGAATCAGTTAAAGGCTAAGCATGAAAATCAGTTATAAAAAAGCATGTGTCTCCCACAGAAAAGAGTAGACACAACTAAGCAACAGTGTAAAGATCTAATAGTTCAGATTCCCAGTGTTCAAATGCTTAGTCAAAGACCTGTTGTGCTTGGTTAAGGCCCTGGTTGGGAAAATCAAAGACCTTGAAATATAAGATGGGACAACTGGATGAATGTCCTTGAAGAGAATGGTTCTCCCTGAACTGTCAGAGAGATATATAGACAATAGAAATACAGATATAGTCTTTTTCTTCCTGGTAAGAGGGAGCCCCTCTCTGATGCTGAAAGATGCTACAGAGTCCTTTTTCCCACAAAGCAACAGGTGCCTTCTCAAGTGATATCCTCACTTCCTCACCAGACAATCAAGCCTGTAACTCAGCTAGTAACAGACTGGGCTGGATAAGAGAGGAGCAGAGACTACGCACTGAAGGAATTATAATAATTAGTGTACTGGCTCCTGACATTGAGTTTTGAGTGTTTGATCAAGGAGGGCTGAATGGCAGACTCAATAAATAAGAATTCCTTGTCTTAAGGCACTTTCTCAAGATATAGCATTTAACATCCTAGCAAGGACCCAAGAAGATCAGGCAAGTATGTGGTTAGAGTGCTTAGCAGCCTGAAGGAACTCATATCTAAGGCAGAATAAAGGTGAAATGTCTCAGTTGCCCTGGAAGACAGTGAAGAAAGAAAAGAAGAGGTTGGAGGAAGTGAGCACATTGGAATGGGATATATTATAAGGCCAGAGACCCATCAGGGGATATATTTCATGAAAAATATAGGCTAAGCATGAAAATCAGAGCCTATACCATATACCAAAACCATTAGGATTGAGCTGGTGAGTGGGGCTTGAGAATAAATAAAATGTTAAATGATAGCTGTCTGCTGCAGGTGAGGGCTGACACCAGGAGAAGCAGCACAGAGCTGGATCACCACAGAGATGATGGAGCCCTGAAGTAATAGAGGCCAAGTTGCAGTGATTAGCTACCCAAGCCGGGAACTCACAATGAGCTTTAACAAATGACAATGTTGGAGGGATGGACAAGGACACTTGAACCACAGAGAATTGTGGGAATGGTTCAAAGAGCAGAATGTCTTTAAGGGAAAATATACAGACATCCAACCAGAGTGCTGATTAACATCAACAACCAAAAATAAATAAAAAGTAAAAGAAAGGAACGGGAAAGGCACAAATGGAAGAACAAGGGCTCTGGGTGATCATCCCAACAGAAAGTTATGATCCCTTGCTATTCCCAGACTGGAGGCAGTTGTCAGATCCAGACCCCTTTGGCTAAAGAAGTAGCTTGGAGGAAGGATCTTGTTCATCATATTGATGATTTCCTCGGTGCTTCCCCAAAGGGACTTCTAGCCATTTATTTCCTGGGTGACTCTGAAAAGGCAAGGCTATTTCAAGAACTCTTAGAAATAGGATCTGAGTCGATACATGTAGTGGCTCCTCTGATAGTGTGGGGATTTCTAGGGACCAGGTGTGCACTGGATATGAGATTCCAGGTCTGTAGTTCCTTTCTTTTGATACTTTATCATACTATCATGGCCATCTTATTTCCAGTATTGCTGCTGAGAAGATTAATGCCATCTGATTGTTGTTCCTTGGTAGGTGTGCTGCTCTTTCTCTGGTAGTTTTTATGTTTTTACTTTGATATTTTAAGATCCATTTGAATGTATCTGGGTATAGATATTTCCTTATTTCTCCTGATTGGAATACTATAATCCTTCTTATATAAAATTTTTTCTTGTTTATTTAGTTACAAAAATCTTACCTTCATTATTTTTTCAAACGTTTTTCCATCTTCATTTTTTAATTGTTTCTCTATGTGTGAACCTTGTAATTGAGACATTGGTGTTTCTATTTCTAATATCTCCACAATTTTTAAAACTTTTTACAAAAATTCTTTTCTTCTGCCTTTATGAAAGCATTTCTCAATTTTTTTTTTGTTTTGTTTTGAGTTGGAGTCTCACTCTGTCGCCCAGACTGGAGTGCAGTGGCCACTCCCGGCCACCGCAGCCTCGACCTGCTGGGCTCCGGCGATCCTTTCGCCTCAGCCTTCCGAGTAGCTGGAATTACAGGCATGCACTACCATGCCCAGCTGATTTTTTGATTTATTGTAGAGATGAGGTCTCGCTGCCCAGGCAGGTCTCGAACCCACGGGCTCAGGCAATCCACTCACCTCAGCCTCCCAAAGGCGCGGGATTACAGGCTGAGCCACCGAGCCCGGCTGCATTTCTCAATTTTAAAAAAATTTTTAATTTTGAGGATGTGGGATACAGTTCAGGGTTAGGTATACAAATGTTCACTATGCAGGTACCCTTGTTGATGTCTCCCCACCCCTGGCAGTTTTCCACTACTGCCAATCCCTTTCTTATAGTATACGATAATTATTCAAGGTCCACTTATGAGAACATATGGTACTTAGTTCTTTGTTTCTGTGATAGATAACTCAGTATTAATCCAGATTCTAAGTCCAACCAAGTTGCTGTGAAGTTCTTAATTTTGTCCTTCATTATGGCTGCATAGTATTCCATCATGTATATGTACCACATGTTTTATCCAGTCCTCTTTCTATGAGCAGCACAGTTGGTTCCATGTTCTTGCTACTGTGAATAATGCTGCAACAAACAAGCATGTGCAGATAACTTTTCCGTAGAGTGATTTGAGTTCCACCAGGCATATTCCCAGTAAGGGGATTGTGGGGTAATATGGAAGGTCGATTTTTAGATATTTTAGGAATTGCCAAACTGTTTTCCGTAGAGGTTGCATTCTTCAACTTGAACTTTCAACTCATTAATTTACTTTTCAGGTGCCACTATCATACTATTTATTAACAATCACTATCATGATTATTTATTATCATTAACTGCGCCTTTGTACTTTAACTCATATTTTTCAGTTCTACTATTTTCATTTTGCTCTCTTTTCTTGTTTCAGATAATTAATGTGAGCAGTGACGAATAGTTTGTATTTTCCCTTATTTCTTTAGACATTGATAACATGTTTATTTTACAGTCTTTGTCTATTCTTCTGCTGCTTCAGAGGTTATATGTTATTTCAACTTCTGAGGAGGTTGTACAATTCAATATCTACTAATTTTGGACTATGATTTTATGTTTCCCCAGGGACATGAGCTGCTTTATCTAGCAGAATGGAGTGCAGAAGAGCCAAAGCACAGGTCTTTGCCTGTGTCAGTCCAGGTTAGTTTAAGGGACAGGTTGTCCATGAATCCTAGGGGCCACAATAACAATTACTGATCATCCCCGTTGGCGTATTTTGTAGCAGCTGACTCTTCAGTGGAAATTTCACTGGTATATTTAAGAGTTGAACAACACTAGGAGACAGTAGTTTCCCATAGTTTTAAAGCACCAGCCCTGATGGTCTGGCTGGGTAAAGGTGAGAAGAGGATACATGATGGCAGCTGATTAGTGCTACCCTTTCCAATTCAGCAGGCTCCCTCCCACCCCCTTACTTCCAAAATTGGTGGATGCTGAGACTAGTTTGTGGTGTGAAAAGAAAGTAAACATTGTCTCAAGGTGATGTAGGGTGTTGGAGGGTGCAAGAGAAAAGATTAAAAAGCTTTTGTTTTAGTTGTTCTCTCATTCTACTCTAGGCTTCAGCCACCTATGCTTCCCACACTTCAGTTCAAGACAGCCTCACTTTCTCAGTTCTCGCCTGAAACCATATTTACTTCTTCTATAGTTTGGGGTTGATTTGAAGGAGGGAGCCAGTGTCCTGTGCTAGTTCACCATTTTGGCAGAAACAAAAGTCCATTAATATATATGTATACATACACACTCATATACACAAAACATACATATACACACATACACACACAGGTGTGCACTTACCAAATGGTCCCATTTTGAAACAAAAGTGGGCAAATTGCTTATACGTGAATAGATCTATTTACTTCTGTTTGTATAAACAGGAGGAACAATGTAAAAGAATTTGCAAAAGTTTGTATAAACTTTGATTTGCTTAGGAGAAAATCAGGAAGTGATTGCTAGATTTTTCTTTGAATTACTTTATATTGGGGGACAGATCATGTAACTTTATAGCTTGAAGTGAAATTGCAATTCACCCTGAAGCAATATGGGAGTGGCATCTACATATACCACTTTTGACTCCTCCAAAACTTAGCTACTAATAACCTACTGTTGACTGTATAACTTATAGACAGCATAGTCTATTGACATGTTTTTTTGTATGTCACATATATCACATAATGTACTATAATAAAGTAAGCTAGAGAAAAGAAAATGTTACTAAGAGAATCACAAGGAAGAGAAAATATATTTATATTCATTAAGTGGAAAGTGGAAGTGGTTCATCATAAAGGTCTTCCTCATCATTTTCACATTGAGTAGGCTGTAGCCTGAGGAGGAGGAAGAGGAGGAGTTGGTCTTGATGTCTCAGGGATGGCAGGAGTGGAGAAAATCTGCATATAAGTGAACCCATGCACTTGAACAACTTGTGTTGTTCAAGGGTTAATGTTACAAAAACTATACTCATTGAAAATAACATGGACCAGCAGATGGCAGCATAATAACACACTTGGTCTAAGTTTCTTGACCTTCCTGCACACAGTGCGGGTCATGGTGACCTGCTGTGTTCACATTTCCTGGATTTAACTGCAATACAATGACATTAACAGATTGTACAATCCAATTCTTGTTTTGTTTGGGTTGGCTGCTTACTTAAATGATCATTTGTTGTTTTTACCTGTGTGACTAAATAACTCTGATGCTCATTTTAGTTATTTTTTTGCTTGGTTGCCATTCATATATCTTTCTGGGTTATAAGAAATACACCATTGGTGTAAAAAAAATTAAAAACTTTTTTTTGATCCTTTAATATACTATTAAGTGGAGAGGTTCTGGCATTTTTTTTTTTCTGAAGCAAGTTGAAAGACCAATTCTGATCACTTCGATCTTACTTGTAGTTCTCTGATGGGCCCCTTTGCACAAGTGGCCACTGTCACTACAGAACCTAAAAACAATTGTGCTACACCTGGTCAACCACATGCTCCAAACAGTCTGCTACATTCAGTAGCAGTTATCAAAAACATTTTTATCTCTTTATGTGGTCTTGAGAGTGGGAACTTAATTTTATATACAATTGTATATTCAGCATCTAGAATACTCAATACTTGACACATAGGGGTTCAAAAAACACTTGTTAGATGAAAGAATTGTTCGTTATGTAAATAAGTTCCTAGAATGCTCTAGGTCAGTGACATGCAGTAGAACTTTCTGATATGATAGAAATGTTCAATCTTCATGCTGCCCAAGATGGTAGCCACATGTGACTAATTTGTGCTTGAAATGTGATTATTATGACACTAATGACTAAGTGTGATTGGCATAATGAAATGAATTTTTAATTTGCTTAATTTTCATTTATTTAAGTCTAGATAGGCTCATCTGGTTAGTGGCTACCGTATTGGATAGTGTAGCTTTTAGTGCATGGTGATATTATGCAATTTTCTATTCTCTTCTCTTCTGTGTTAATGGGTGATGAGGTGCTAAGCCCTTCTGCCTCAGCTGAATACATAAACCCTTTTCAAGAATGCATCCTGAAGGTATTACATAAAATATACTAGGTACAATTATTCAGGAGTCAGGTATTTGATGGACATCTTGCCGTATATCTTTTCATGTATATATATGTATTTATTTATGAATTATTTTCCTGTAGCAGCATATCTTTCAAACAGCCTTGTTTCTTCAACTTCTTCCAACCAGTTTCGGTTTCCAAATGAAATTAATTTGACTAGGATTGTATAGATGTAAGTTTATTCATAAAATTTTTTTTTAGCATTTTCAATGCACCAGCATTATGAAAAGATAGAGAAGAAAAATATTTCCAAACTCAAGTAAGGAAACTGTGAGTGCATGATGTTTAACAGTGACTTTTCCCCTCGGATTTATGACCCTGTTGTGGTTTTTAACTGGGGGTGATTTTGCTCGCCAGGGGACAATTGGCAATGTCTATAATAATTTTTGGTTGTTACAACTTAGTGGGAGGGTACTACTGGCATGTGGCATGTAGAGTTAAGGAATGTTGCCAAGCATTCTGCAATGTGCAGAACAGTCTCTCCCTGCCCCTCATCAAATAATTATCTGTGTCAAAAAGTCAAGCACCAAGGTTGAGAAATCTTACATTATAGTGATGATTCAAAGAGGATAAATTTCAGTTTAGTACTATAAATATATGTTAGCAGGTACAATATGTGGGGCAAGAGAGGCTCTTACTTGACATAAAACCCCAAAGAAAATCTTGGCACAGAACTGATCTCATTAATTGAAATAATGTAAAAGGGAGATCAATAAAGGTTTAGACATACAGAACAAGTTTGAGTTTTGTTAAATACTAGTCTACAGTGGGGTACAGTACTACAAAACGTACAATTAAATACATATAAAAATGGCAATGTTATCGTAATAAATTAAACTATCCAAAGATGTTTTCTTCATTGTCTAAGTATTTTCTATAAATACGATTCTAAAAAAATGATGCAACTCATTTTTTAACAACAAATTTAAATATTATACAATGAGGTCTTTGCCAAAATCTCATAGCAAATTGTTTATGAATGTCTAATTTTATATTGGTTTCTCATGGAAGATGTTTATTAATATCTAGTACAAATTGACTTCCCATTCTGCAGGTCTTTTAATTGTTCTGAAGTTGGTTGAAAATAAAACTTTAAATATATTAAAGGATAATAAAACAAAAATGAAAAATAGATTTACACAAAGATAGGAACTTCTCTCATTTTTAGAGATGGAGTTAAAAATAGCCTCTTCTCCCTGAGTCCTTGCCTCTTTTCATTTTATCTTAACAAAAATGCCAAGAAACTCTGCCTTTAGTTTCTGAGTCTCTAACGGGATTTTTTTTTCTTTTTTCTTTTTTGAGTTGGAGTCTCACTCCATCACCCTGACTGGAGTGCAATGGAACCGTCCTGGCCACCTCAGCCTCGACCTGCTGGGCTCCGGCGATCCTTCCGCCTCAGCCTTCCAAGTAGCTGGAACTACAGGCACGCGCTACCACGCCTGGCTAATTTTTGATTTGTAGAGATGAGGTCTCGCCAAGTTTCCCAGGCGGGTCTTGAACCCACGGGCTCAGGCAATCCACTCGGCTAGGCCTCCCAAAGCGCTGGGATTACAGACTGAGCCACCGAGTCCCGCCTCTAACAGCATCTTTAAAGCGGAAAACTGTGCTAAGCAATACAAGGAACGGGGACCCCCAAACTGGAATTTATTTTTTAAAAATTGTGTTTTTATTCTTGCATGTTTAAACTTAGTCACCTTCAAAGTACTCTCTGTTTGATGCAATACACCGATGGAGATGTTTTTTCACTACTCCAAACAGTTTTTGAACCCATCAATTTTGACACTTTTAATGCTTCTGCTGTTTTATGTTTCACCTCTTTCACATTGGCAAAACGTTTCCCTTTGAGGACTTTTTTAAAAAAGTATTTATTTATTATAGAGTTGTGGGGAGTAAGTAAGGATTTACTACGCAAGTAGGCTGCATGCAGGTAAAGTTTCAGCTTCCATTTTTATCCACTGAAACAAACAAAAAAATGTTGTTCGAGGAGAGACTGGGTGAAAAGGGAGGGTGAGGCACAGGCTAATGATGCTTTTGGTTAAAAACTGTTGAACGCTCAGCATGATGTGGGTAGGTATGTTCATAAATCACCTATCATGAAATGAACAAACTTGCTGAAAAAAAATCTCCAAAAAAAATTCACTGAAGCTGAACTCAGTCTCTCACAACAATGTTAGTAGAAATACTGATGCTGATGGGTTCCTAAAACACTTACCTAGTGGTGGAAGTCTGTACTACAAGAGACCTGCCCTCTAAAGAATAATTTCCTTTTTTGGGGGGATGTCCCCCCTCTATTTCCAATTCTCCTGCTGTCTGACCCAAAGATTTATTTATTGTTCCCAAATAAACATCAGTATAATTTGTTTAAAGATATTAAAATCTGCACCACTGAGTGTAAATATATATGTCAACTTTTTTCAAGTTTGAAGAAGTTAAACTCACATCTCAGGGCAAAAGGAAATGGATTCACTGCAGTGGTATCTCTTAACTCTTAGTTTAAAGTCTAGTGACTCCTCCATCATTCATGCTAGCACTGGCCAAAACTAAAAATCTTGACTAGACTAGTCTAGTGAACCTGATAATTCTTAATGAGGATTTTTTTAAGAGAAAGGAGAAAGGAGGCATGCTCTGTCAGGGGAAAAGTGAAGACTTCTTAGCCAGTTGGTATTTATGATCAAACTGCCGGATAACTCTGAAAGGAATAATTATGCAGTAGGGACAGAAAGATGAGCAAATCAGAGACACTTAGCAGCAGCAGTAGTAGATCTTTGTAGAGTTGACAGTATCTTTTATGCTCATAGTCAGTAAAACACTTCAGATGGTGTGAGAGAAAGCCTACCTTTCTCACATTTAAGGGGAAAGTCATCAGATCACACTTATTTGCATCTTGAGCTCAACATTACACATGGCAGTACACATTAAACACAATTTTCTGGAGACCACACATGACATTTATAGTTTTGACATAGAGATGGTTGTTGCATTAGATGTTAGTTTTAGATTTAATCCAGTCCCGATAATGAGTCACTTTGGTATAAAGTCCAGGCTTGTTTTCTTTTCCACAGTCTATTCCCCAGCTTACTATTCCAATAAGATACCAGATGTTTCTATCACGGGCAATAACCAACGGTCCTCCAGAATCACCCTGGAGAAGAAGAAGGAAAAAAAAAAACATAGTCAATTTGATAAATAAAACAGTATCAGAAATTAGTTAATCAACATCTGAATGCCCAATAAATTAATACTTTGAAGTACGTAAATGAATTCCATTTTACATATGTAAAATGAATTCCATTTTATATACCATTAGTATTAATATGAAAATTGAACTTATTACTTACTCCTTGCTAATGCCTTCAGCTGTGAGGTAATGTGAGTCAAACTTAGGTTTTATTCTCGTAGAATTTTAAATTGTACTCCGTCTAAACAGGAATCACAGACTGAAGCTAAGTTGAGGCAGTCATTCTTACATGAAAGATGACCTCAAGACTCAATTAACAGGTCACTTCCTCCATGCAGCCTCTCCTAACTCTGTTAGCTAGAAGCAATCTCTTGCTGAGAATTTGAATCTTGTCTTGTTCCACTCACTTTAATTGATAGAAAAGTGTCCTGGATGTCGTATCACTATGCAGCAATAGGTTTCAAAGAGGATATGGAAAGGGTTCTACAAGCAGTTGTGCACTATTTATTGCTGAAAGGAGTTTGCTCCCCCACTAAGGTGGATACTCTAGCCCTTGTGAACTGATTTAAAGTATAGAAAACACGAGAACTTCCCTGTTGTCTTTCATCCAAGATTTAGACAAATGATTTTAGATTTATCTTTTAGCAATAGAACTATTCATTCAAAAGAAGTATGATGTAGAAACCCATTATGGAGTTTTTAAAAATAAGATAAATAATCCTGTTTGAAGCAGGCAGGGTGTTCTAGAGTCTTGTATCTTAGCTCCCTTTTCTTTCATTTCCTTCCTGTAATTCTTAAGTCTCTTTCAGTGTTCAATGGACAGAGGATAAAAGCCCTGGTCTACTAAAAGAAATAGCTTTAAGTTTCTTTCCCTTAGGCTCACATCCTAATTTAAGTCCTCACTATTTTACTATGCTAGTAGTGAAAGTAAGAAAATATGAATCAATGGAAAGAGAACATGTTTTTATATGAATTAATTTATGTTTTTCCTCTAAGTTATGGGATCCAGTTGCATCTTGGACCATGCAAGTTGTTTCTTCTTCTCTTCAGGAAGTAAGTGAATGGAAGGGGACCTTGTGTTCTAGATTATGTAGCCAAATCGTGGTCTTTGTTTTGTTTTAGTTATTTGTATGCTATATTATATATGCTATATCATTAGATTGTAAATTCATTGTGATTTTATAAAATGTGTATGCTTTCCTCCAGTAACTGCTGAAGTACCTTGCAGTTCACAAAAAACTTGAACAAATAAATGAATGAATACTATTCCCATCACATGACAGACAACTCAAGGCAGATCAGTAGCGACATGTTTGCATATAAAAAAAGTACACATATGTGTCATCGTGTCAAAGCCATTCTTTTTTTTTTTTAACCTACCTCTTACTAAAAAGAATCCTCAGGCATGGTGAATGCAATCTATCCCTTTTATAAACAACATACTATTTTTCTATCATTATTCCTTCTGTGACTTTATTTCTTTTGCCAGGAATGCCATCCCTTATCTATTCTTCTTGCTTGTCGATCTTACATCAACTCAATTTTCACCACTTCCACTGAGGCCTTCCCTGAAAACATCAATTACTCATCTCTTCTCCCTCAAAGGCATTCTTAATTCTTCAAAGAATCACTAAACAGTCAAACCCAGTTTCAAATGCTGTAGGTAAAATTTTTATTATTTTAGTTATTTATTCTGATTTCTTTACATAGTCAGACGTTAACCCTGGTAGTCTCCTCAGATATTCAATATTTAAAATTAAAGTTTTGTAGGGTTGAGAAAAGGCCATTTATCCAATTAGTTCCTACATATGATCTGTGAGCTTATACTTTAGAGTAAGTTTAGGCGCCAGTGGGGCGACACTTTATTGGCTATCGAGGTAGCTGCAGATTCTGTCTCCCAGTGCCTGCCTTTCAACTAGCAGGGGTTATGTATCTAACTGATGGTTATGACTGTGGCTTGAAACAATGATTATATGACTTCCTGACTTGGTTTCTACCATTTGCTTCAAGTACTTTTCTCTAATCAGTGTCATAATTTGCAGCTGGTGAGGATTTTTTACAGACAATTCTGCTCAATGGAGTGTTACTAAGGAATATATCTTACGATGCTTCCAGTCCCTCTCTTTACATTCTCCTCTTTCCTTCATGAAGTCATGTGAAGTGACACCGATCTATGGTCAGTAAGGTCATCTTACTGAGGAGAGTCATTTTTGTGGATTTGAGTTTATTCTTACCTCACAAGCATCTAGTTTTCCAGTCAAGAATCCAGCACATATCATTCCTGATGAGACAGCACCACCATATACGTTAACTTGATTACATATATCATTACTTATGATCTCGACTTCAACTTCTCGAAGAACATTGGGAAAGTGACCTAATAAGGAAAAAATAAATAGATGAAACACTTCCACATTGATGCTGTGATGGTTAATTGTTGTGTCTTGCAAAGGATAGCCCAGCTAAACTCTAAATCTTGTAGTTATAGGATTCTGGGCTGGATAACAGCGCTCAGACTGAAGTTATGTTTCTTAGGTGCTTTTATATGCTAGGCACCATGTTTGACTTGCTTACTCCTATGATCTTACTTAATCCTTATAACAACCACCACCAAAGATAGATGTGAGTATCTTCTTCTTTAGTTTAGGAAACCAAAGTTTACCTGGTTAGAAGTCTTGCCATGATCACATAGTTAAATAAGAAGTAATGTTAGATTTAAAACCAAGTATTTCTTATCATCTGGGGGAATCTCTGAGAGCTTACTTTACCTTACTTAGAAATCGTCTTCATTACAAAGGACACACCTATTTTGAGAACTGAGAATTCTTTAGCAAGAACACCATAGAACAATGCTGTACTACTAGGAAGTAAATGTAATAATAATGGAATCCTATTGCTTCATAAGGAAGACCGTATTATCTTTGGTGATAGCTTAACTTACTATTCAAAACAATAGGAGGGTGAGCATCAAATAGCAAGATAAGAAACAGATAACTAACCATGCATTTATTAATTCAGCATTATCTGAAAAGTTTTTATTAGGTATACATAGTATTGTTTTCACCATTATATTCCCATTGCCCCTTAACAACTTCTGGGTTAAGACTGTATTATTCCTTCATATAAGGGTGAAGTTTTTTTTGACTTTTTGTTTTTGTTTTTACAATGACAATTGTTCAAAGACAATTGAGAGGATGATGGAGGGCAAGGAGTTTCAGACTCAAGCAATGAGTCAGAGTAATTCAGTGCTTCATGGTCCTGGTCCTGGTCCTGGGGGTAGCAGATATGAGTTTAAACACTATTTATAAGCTATGTGACCTTAGGAAAGTCACTACCCATCATCCTACTCACCTTAAAAAAGGAGAAAATGATGCCTATTGCACATGTTTATTATGAGAGTTAAAAATAATAAATATAATCAGAAGGACCTTGTTTAATATTTAACATCAGGAATTGCTTGCTTAAGCCTATTTCTGTTTAGTTACATGACACATTGCAGAAGGTTATCATTACTAGTATTTGCAAATCATATACTTTATGAATCATGCAGCCATGGTAGAATCTTTACATATAAAGACAGCATCCAAAAGAAAAAAAATATGGAAAAAATATGCTTTAATAAATTTTCACAAGTTCTAACCAGTTTCTAGAATAGTCCACGAAGAAGACAATAAATACAAGTACTGTGTAATAGTAATGGAAATAGTCAAAGCTTTTGAAATCCATCACATCTGATTTTTGTTTGTTTGTTTGTTTGGTTAGTTTTGCCATATTTACTATGGATTATCTGATTTCTTATTTTATTTATTTATTTTGGTTTTGCATTTTATTTCACATCTCCATTGAAATGCAGGATTTGTTTTGTTGTTGTATAGAGATACTCACCGTTTGCTTTTAATGCCCCCCATCCAGTGACAAACACTTTACTCTTAGGCAAGACTTCAAAAGTAGCATCTGGGAGACAGACTCTGTGCACCGCATTGGAAAACATGACAGGGGTGGAGAGCTTCACCACAGCGATATCATCCTCGTGTTTATGGGCAGCATAGTTTTCATGAACAATAATTGACTGCACCTTTCTCCTCATCAGCGGAGGGCTCAGGGTTCTTCCAAAACTAGCCATCCACAGTTTTGGGTTTTTGTAACTGATCACAGATGAAAAGAAGTACAGTTGGTTCATTTCTGATCTAAAGTTTCCCAGCAATCAGGATGGGCAGGGGACATAAGTATGGGAAAAGGGGAAATTTCTTAAGGTGATACTTGATCGAGACTGCTTCTCTCTTAAGATTATTTTGCTTTCATCTAACTGATAACAAATCCCCATTCCAAGGTAGCTTAAATTACTTTCCTTGAGGGGAGTTTGTAATTTTGAAAAGAAATGATATATTATTGGCATTTATTATAAAACTAATACAAATCAATTGAAGAAAATACAAAGACACACACATACACTCATATAAATGTATATAGCTATGGAGAGAAAAAGAGTGACAGAGTGTGAGAGAGAAAGAAAGGTAAAATTGGAGTCCTATTTTATATATTGTTTTCTTATGCTTCTTTTCTATGTAGCATTTTATTCAGGATATTTTCTGATTTTATATAAATTTCACTAGGGTTACTGCATGTCTTTATTATTTCCAAGTGTCCCATGTGTCAAATATTTAAAAAATACAAAGAATAAAAGCATAGCACCAAAGATATTCATGTGGGATAATCAGATATAACTTGTAGTTTGGGAAACAATGAGCAGAATTTTGAAAAATCTGCAATATAACTCAGGAGAACTGGGGAGTGTGTAACTTTTGGCGGTGTTGACTTGTTTCTAGTTTGCTGGAGATTATATTTCCAGGTGGAACTGAAGACACTTTCTCTAATTTTTTCTTCTATTTTTCAGTAATTATCATTTCTCTTAAGCCTGCTAGACAATCATTAATAGCATTGGGAGTGCTGAGATGTTTGTTAAGAAAGTGTAAGAGTAAAGAACTACAGGATGAGAAGCGGAGAAAAAGAGATGGAGCTGGTGATCTTATGGGTATAAACTGAGGACTCACATATCAAAACAGTGGGCAGCAGTCAAAAGCCACTCCTCACTGATCAGTGATGCTCCACACATATGGATGCCGTCTACTTGCAAGCTGGCTTGCCATGGCCAGTCGCCTTTCCTCGAAATTTGACCATCAGCAATTCTTTCCATGGATGGCAACTCCTTCCCTAAACCACAGCCTGTTGAATGGAATAAGATGGCTGTTTCCAGAGACTTATAAACATATGTAGGTATGCTTGGCACATAGTTAAGGATAGAAACGTTTATAGGTGTGTCTTGCCTTAAGAAAAGTCATTGAAGTTAACCTTACATTAAATAGAATGATTATTCACATGGATAAAATGTGATTATTCCCATTCTAAGTAAGCACTGACATTTAAAAATCATTTAACACTCTTTCTGATGTGTTTAAGGCAATTTCACTTTAAAATTAGTTTTTCATATTTTTCTGGGTCGTGTTCTTTATGGGTAGCAGCCGTTTGCCCTAGTGATATTTGACATTTTTGAGTGACAAATATATGCTATTGATTGCAGAAAAATTAAATTTGTACTCTTTAAAAATACTTGTTTAATATTACAACCATCATACTATTGTAGAATAAATGTCAAAGTTTCCATATCAAAGTTTATGGGGAATGAATACAATAAAATAAAAGGAAATCATTAAAGAAATCATCAGTGAAACTTTCTATGAAAAAGAGCAAGTTATAAAGAGTCCATTTAGACATTCCCAATTATTATTAGTAATTTTTTCCCTTGAGGAGAATTAAATCATATATCCACTTAGATGTGTTTTAGAATAGCAAACATGAAATAGAGAAAAGTGCTTTGATTTTTATTTTTTGATCTATAAACATCCCAGTGATATTCTTGAACTTACAGCTGTTCAGAATGTGCTCTGCTTGTGCTTCATTCAAATCTGGAAAAAAAAAAAACCCAAGGTGATGGTGGTTTAACATGAAACGATTATAATTTAAAATTCTGTTCCAACAGGATATGACTTTTTCTGGTTGAGAGGAATTGCATTAGTCAGAAAAGTGTTAATTTAAAGGTAGTAGAATAAGATCCTACAAAAAGAAGAGACCTAGAAGTAAATTAAACCTTCTGACTATATGTGGACTCTAGGAAAACCACGGTTCATGATTATAAGACCATTGGCATAGAGAAGGATATTGTATGCCATGAAGTAAGACTGCATCTAGTTAATTAATGCCATACCAATCTATTAAAATACAAGTTAAACAGAAGAGGTCTAGGAGCAATTTTACAGGGGCACTAGTATATGTCAGGGGACTCTTTCCTTCTGTCCCCATTTAGAATTACGGTAAAGGCATTCAAAGCATCTTAGAAGTCTGGCATCTAAGCTTGGTCCACAGATGCTCCCTTTGGAGCCAAAATCCACCATTGTACTAACAAATCTCAAGATATGCTAGCCTCTTAGTCATTTTTTTTTTCATAAAGTAAAATAGAGAAAACATGATCAGGGGCTGTCCTCCCAAATTATTTGAATTGTTCCCCATGTCAGTTAGTATAATGAATAATTATACTAATTGTTCAGATGCAAGCTGATGTGGAGTTTTGGAGAGCCTGCAAACTGATAGGTCTTCAATTTAGGTTGGTCTCTAAAGAGGCCCACTGTGTTCGTGTGCAGGGAACTACGGTTAGGGAGTTTATTTGAGTAAATGAGGTTTTACGGCTAATGCTTGCCTGTCTCTTAGAATAAACTCAAGTTTCCTACCTGGACTTACATGACATGGTTTTTATTTACATCTTTAATGTCATGTTGAACTGCTTTTGCTGTTAGTTATTACTTAATGGTTACTTTCCTGTTTCTGGACTTTCCTGTTTCTTGACTGTGTCTAGGTGTTCCTGCATACAATCTTTGTTTTAGCTTCCCCTTGACCTTTTTATGGTTGGTTCTGCATTGTAATTCAGATCTCAGCTTAAAAATCTTCTTAGAGAGGACTTCCATGACAACAAATCTAAAGTAGCCTCCTACTCTCTGTAACCTACATGGAGTTTCACATTATTTGATATTGTGTTGTTTATTTACTTACTTATCCTGCCATTTTTTTCTTACCCCAGTTAAAATGTAAGTTCTATGAAGACAGAAACTTTAGTTCCTGGCACAAATAGATTCTCAAAAAATACTTGCTGAGTGAATAAACAAACAGCAATGATAACTAATAATTTACTGAGTCTTATGTACTTGGTATTGTGACAAATACCTGTTTTCTTATTATATCCTTACAATCTCATTAGGAGACAAATCTATTAAGGACATGATTTAATAGTTTTAAGGCAAAACTTGTCCTGCAACCATTTCATTGTAAGGTGTATCACAGTTTAGTGCTACTCTCCATAGGTCGTGAACCAGTGAAAGATGGGTGAATCTAGGGTTAGTTCACAGTTAATTTTAGTTTTACCCTAAACTCATCTTTGTCTACAGAAACTACTGATCAACTTCTGTGATCGTGCCATATCTCATACTTGAACATTATGCAATAGTTGTGTTCCTCCCACAGGATAAAAGATGTAGCATAGCTACAGTATTAAGCGTTCAGAATAAGTCAACGCAAAGAGACAGAAAGTTGGTTGGTGGTTGCCAAGGGTGGGGGGAACAGGCAATGAGGAGGGACTGCTTAATATGCATAGGGCTTCTTTAAACATTATAAAAATGTTTTGAAACTAGGTAGAAGTAATGGTCCCACAACATTGCACACTAAATGCCACTGAATTGTCTACTTTTAAATGGCTAATTATTCATTTCACACCATAGAATGGGTGTGACGGTGACAGTGGGGATAGATTCAGAAATGATGAGTTTAAATTTCGAACATATGACTTAATAGGAGCTCAAAATCAAATGGAAAAATTTTTAAATTAAAGCTACATTTCACACATACCTGCATCCCTTCAACAAAATGGAGTTTACACTGTCCTACCTGCATGATTAATAGAACTGAGTGTTGGGCAGTACTTAGATTTCATGTTCTTATCTTCAAGTTATTTTTTCTTCTTTCTGACTTTGGCCAAATCTATAATATAATTTTCTCCTCTATTAACATATTATAACAAACCCATTCTAGCCCTCTGGCACAGTTGTGGGGGGAAAGTGCTGAGGAAAGAGTTGTTGGTAACTTGTAATTTTCTGTTAGCCATATCATCTCATTTTGCAGTTTAAACAAGTTCTGGCAAAATATGACAACTTCAAAGTAAATTCATAGGGGGCTAACAACAATTTTTGAATTATAATAAACTTTGCTTAATCCCATACTCTAAACATTTATCAACCAGGTCTTTATGTCTGTGTTGCAAATAAGATGCTGTCTTTATGCCTGAGACAAACTATTAGAGTCTGGTGTCTTCCTTTTCCTTTTGCCTACTCCATGTATCCTGTGTGCTGCAGAAATGGTGTGGTAGTGCAACTTATGACTCCGGGTCTCCTTCCAATTGGGCCCAAATTGTGCTTGTGTATCACATATTGTGGTGTATGTGTCCACACCACTTTCATATTCTTGATTCAGACTGGAGAGAGTATTGCAAGAGAAAAGCCAGACACTATAGATTTTTACTACATGTCAGTAGCACAGTGTGGGTTTTTATCACATGCATGCTTAATTAATTCAACCAATTCCACTAGGATCTTTTTAAAAAAGAAAATAATACTATTATATTTGAGTTATCATGAAATTCCTTTTATAACTGTTTTCATACCAGCCAAAGGAAGATAATCTTTGGTGTCGAATGTGTGGTGATTTGTTCATTATCAAGTAAATGAGAGACTTAAAATGAAAAGTGGTTTCATTTTAGAGTGCGTAAAGATACTTTCTCTCTCGATAAGATTGTTAAAATGAGAAGCTGTAATAAGGAAGAAAAATAGTATTTCTTGCCTCTAAGATAAGGTAATGAAGTGTCTATCTTCAAGAAGCTTTCATTTGATTTCAACTTCTGGTGCAAAATGTTATAAGCTTGCCTTTTTATTGTGTCCGCCTTGTTAGAAGTAAACTGAAATTTAAGTAATACATCTGTTTTTAAACCATCATTACTTGGCCTGGAAAACAAAAACACCAGAATGAGTGAGGTCATATTCACAATTATTATTATAATTTTTACTTAAATATTAGTTATATCTTCAAGAAAATACAACACAAATATTTTATATATTTTATTGTCATGGATTTGTCCTCTTATATCATACAGGTGTTAATACCTGAATTAGTCCCTGCTTGTAAAACTTGATCATATTCGGGGAGGGGAGAGTATTTGAGTCCTAGAATCTACTTTTTTCTGAAAAAATAAAAGCACTTGTTAAATCCTCCAACTTTGTGTGTGTGTGTGTGTGTGTGTGTGTATAAAATCAAGAGCAGTAGTTAACAATTGTATGACTTTTCATCTGAAATGCAAAAATCTTTAAAAGGACAACCAGCAGAATATATTCCATCACTACTCAAGGAACTCTCTCACTGTAGGGACTCTGCATAGAAAGAATAGCAATTAAATGTAACAAACAATATTAAACTCTTTTTTGCCCTTGGTATGTCTAAGAGCTTTAGATCCTGTCCACAAAGCAAATGATTGAAGCATAACTAAATAATAGAAGGCTACTTTTTCATAATACAAGATTACTTAGTTGTGATTACCTAAGGTTGATGACTTGAGACTTGATGTAATGATGGTTTAAACTGGATCTTTGAAATATCATATCTATCTGAGAAAAGAGAATAAACAACAGAACAAATCTTTGTTAAATATTAATTTAACACATTTCAATACTTCACAAAAATACTTACATAAAGCCTGCTGTAATGCAAATACTTTAATGTTTGTTTACAGTTATCTACAAAAACCTCTTTGGGTATAATCCTGTTGTCACAAATTCCTATAATTGGATGTTACTATTTGAACAACTTGTCCAATAGTTGAAGATGACTAATATGAGAGTTGAATTAAGCTAAGTATTTTAATAACCATTATAAAACATAGATGAAATTAGAGGTACAGAGATTTGAAAGATTGGTATGGATGAACTCATCACCCACTCATTGTTCAGTATCTTTCAAGGACAGTTATCATCTTCATGGATGTGATTGAAAGATTAGGTTTTCAGGTCTTGATGGAACATTTTAGACCAAGTTTTATTCTGTGACAAGTAGGCGAGTGAAGGAGAATATATATTTACTGGGCCCTTTTCTAAAATCAATATACTTACCAAGAAAAATTCATGAAAGGATTACTTAGAATAAGACTGTAAATGCTACTCGTGTTTCATTTTAGACTTCTGACATGAAATAATTGCTCTGTGGTATAAATTCTTAGATCAAATTATTTCTTAATACAACCTCAGCTTGTTACAGAATCTGTGGTCTTATAAGCCTGTTTATTACCATTGACTCATCAAGCTGACCTGTCAGAAAAAGACTGATGATATGCTAAACCTTAAGGAACCTGAGTCTGTGTAGTTAGTTCTACAAATCAGAAGAGAGAACTACTAAATTGTGAAACTGGGTGTAGGTTGAACAAGGACTTTTCACTCATCTGACTTGATTTGTGACATTTTCTTTGGTGAAGTGCCATGTAATATCATACTGGTTTGGCTGGTGACCACAAGTTTATTAAGAAGTCAATAGTTATACAAAAATAAATGACTATGTGTTCTCTTTTTAACTGGCTATGAAGGAAAATTTGTTTTTGAAGGAAATAGTTTACTATAATCACATGTACATTTATATGAGAAAACTAATACATATTTATTGTGAAAAAAATTAAAAGCAAATAACACAAAACAGTAAAACAAAAAATGTTGTAATCATTTTAAAATCTCTGTCTAGAGAGCCTGTTATTTACATTTTAGTACATGGACTTCCAGATTTACATTTACATTTTCTTGTATACACATAAAATATATTTTCTCTCTATATATGCATATATGGATGTATATGTAATATCTACAGGTTTTCTGCTTGTCTTCTTCCATTATTTTTCCAATTTCATCACTTTTTGTTTTTAAGTTATAGCTTCAAGAGCCATGTATTACTCACAACAATTGAGCACATTAAGTATTGAACTCTACAAGAAAGTATACAACTCATTTTACTTTTTTTCTTTTAGTAAGTGTTTTCTATAACTATAACCCTTACTTTAAGTCAGGGATTAGCAAACTACAGATTTTAGTCTAAATCTGGCCTGCCACCTGTTTTTATATTGCCCATGATCTAAGAATGGTCTGCACGTCTTGCAAATAGTTGAGTTGAATAACTCAACAGAAGAATATTTTTGACATCTAAAATTTTTACAGAATTCAACTTTCAGTAATTCATACTGCATTTTTTTAACATAGTCACACTTGTTTGTTTATGTATTGTCCGTGACTCTTTTCACATGACAATGACTGCTGTGAGTAGTTGCACAGACACTGTGTGGTCTGCAAATTCAAAAATATTTACCATCTTGCATTTTATGGAAAACGTTTTACTACCCCTGATATAAATTACTATGCTGCCTTTCTTCATGCTGTTTCCACTTATACTCTAGGAGATAAGACCAATACTAGTAAATTGGCCATGTATGTACTAGTTGTCTTCTTGATTAGTATTTTTGTGGCCTATAAAATTTGGACATGTACAGAAACTGTGAGAGGAAACATAAATAAAAGAAGTAATAGACTTAGCCCCTGCCCAAAAGAATTCACAAGTCCAGAGAGGGCACAGACATATAAAATAATGTTGTCATAAGGTGAAAATACTCTAGAAGAGGTGTTTGAAAAGTTCTATGAGAACACTGGAATGAGTGCTACCATTTTTTCAGATTCTAGCTTTCATACTTTTCACATACTTTATCTAGTAATTCTCAAAATAACATTGGGAGATGAGTGAAATTATCCCCATTTTGTAGTTGAAATATTGAGGAGTCAAATAAATTTTTTAAAGTTGTTAGGCACTGTAATCCCAGCACTTTGGGAGACTGAGGCGAGTGTATTGTCTGAGCCTGTGGGTTCAAGACCAGACCCGGCAACTTGGCAAGACCTTGTCTCTGCAATAAATCAAAGTAGCTGGGCATGGTAGCGCGCACCTGTAGTACCAGCTACTTTGGAAGGCTGAGACGGAAGGATCGCTGGAGCCCAGCCGGTTGTCGCTGGAGTGGCTATGAGGGTGCCACTGTCCTCCAGCCTGGGCATCGAAATGAGACTCCAACAACAACAACAACAAAAAGCTGTTAGGCAAAATTAGTAAAATGGCTAAATAAATATTCCTGAACTTTGCCAAGAATGATCTGCTATCTTTGGTCAATTCTGGGATCAGTGGAAGTTGTGTATATAACTGAAGTCTTCATGGAAGAGCTAGACTGTGTGTTTTTGTGCTGTAATTTTAGGAGTAGGTGTTTAATTGCCTACTGGGACGTGTATCAGGGTCATCCTTAGAGCAGGTGCTTAACAAATGGTATGTTGTGATATTATTTGTGCCTGAATGATTGAGTTATGTTTCCCGGTAACTCTTATAATTTGGTTTATATTTGAGTTATTAATTTTTCTGTTTGGCTTATGTTTCTGATGTAATTATCCTTTGTCCAATGTACTTTTTTTCATTAGTAAAGTTCACTGAATTTCAATGAAAAGGCAGTATAATATAGAATTTGTCCAATGTACTTTTCTAGGCTTCCTGAGATAATGTTGGTTAGAGTTGCAAGAATTAGCAAATAAAAAATACAGCTAAATTTGAGTTTTAGATAAACAATAAATGAATTTGGGGTGTAAACATGTTTTAAAGACTAGACGAAGATATTTTTGAGAAGATTTGAAATTCAGTTTTAACCGGGCATTCTGTATTTTATCTGGCAACCCTAACATAGGTACAATTAGAAGTGATCTCAACTCTTTTACTTTGCATCACAATGATATCGCCAGAGTAAGAAAGATGCCAGCAAAGTTTAGACTTACCTCATTATTGATTTTTTCATTCAAGTCAGTCTTAAGTATTGAGTGTTCTACCGAAAAATCAGGATTATATTCAATACTGGGGATCTGGAAAGAGGCCTGGTAATAGTGAAGTTTCTGGTCTGGAAAGGAGAACAAATTTGAATAGTTTCTGTTTAGCTCATTTGAGCTGTATAAATATGAGAAACAGAGAGACACCCACAAAAAAGTGATATAATAAAAGTGATATAATAATAAAAAAATGATATAATAATAAACTCCTGAGAATTAAAAATTGAATAGCTGTGATAAATACCTCCCTCTAACATTTTAAAAAAATCACATCACACATACTTATAGTCACCATGATTGCCAGTTGTTTCTAGACACAATTATCACCTGTTAGTGATAATTCAAAAATGTAATCTGTAAATTAAGCAATATTAGAATGCAATGTATTCTTGTAAATTGACCTCAAAGTTAGTATTGCTACTAAAATAATTTTTTTTACTCTCAATGTATTAAATATTATTAAACTACAAAATAACATAGGTTGTGAATCTATTGCATGGTTCAAGACAAATTTTAAATACTAGAAGCAATTTTTATACATAAAGAATTATTTTTCTAAATGAATGTAAATTTATTTGAATGAAAATTATATTCTAAAATATTAGAAAATATTAAGACTTTTGAATACCTTGAGTGATCTTCAAAATAATACAATGAGGCAGATACTTACCATATGCCAAAAAATAAACAAGGAGACCAATAATTATTGCCAGAACCAACACAACAGCTGTGACAATAACAGCAATCACCCATGGTTTCAATGAACTTGTTCTTCTACCCAGTATTGATGGCCTTTTGAGAAAGAGAGAGTTGAATATTAAAAATAAATAAGACTTTAAGACTAAATATTCCTTCTGATGTAGAATATTTTTTCTGAAATTTATAGTTAACTCATATTGCATTTGGTAACATTTAAATATCTTTTCTATGAAAAATAGAAAAAATACTATTAAAAATATAGTTGACATTTAACTTTATATTTTGTTGTTAAAACTCAGCAGTATTACAGTTGGCTACTGTTTCATATATTCCTGGTTCATTATATTAGATGTTCTAATTTTTTTCTTTGTAAATGAATTCATATTATACATTTATTTTGTATTTCAGATCATAAAAACCTTAGAAAACTAGAGTATCTGGGTCACTTCTCTCATCCTAACAAGAAGAGAGAGAGGTTAAGAGATTACCAAAACCTTAAAGTTGGATATTAGAAAAGCCAGAAAGAGAACTTGGGTTGTTGGGGCTCTTTTCTCATCTCTGTTTTTAAAGATATTACCCTATTTATAGTCTATGAAATCTGCAATGCATATGAAAAACGTCTATAAAATCACAGGTTGAAGAAAATAAAGTACAAGAGAACCATAAGGAAAAAAATATATAGCAAAACCAAGACGAGATCATTAATATAATGAAGAAACATAAATAGTGGTACTCAGGACTTTGGAACCAGGAATGCTGTAGTATGGTAAGTATCTATTTCATAGGGTTATAAGATTTTAAACATGTGATTTTTATAGATGATATTTCATGTAATAAGATCACATTTATTTGAATAGGTAAAAAGTCAATTTAAAAAATAACAAGGATAACATTATCAGTAGCATGCAACTCTGGCAAAAAATGTGAAAGTGGTGTGCAAATGACTGACATTTAGAAAACACTTGTGGAAGCAGGAAAATGTGACAAAACTTTGTCGTCATCCCAGTGTCAGGGCCCACAGTCTAGAGATAAATCTGAACAGTTACAGAATAGAGGCAGGCTAGGATAACACCCACATGAGTTGCTCAGAGAGATCTAATCCATAGAGGAACTGGACAGGAATATGGGTTCTGAGAGTTAAAAGGTGCTGATTCTTGTCTATCAAAATTACACATGGAAAACAAGATGAAGGAATTACCTTCCCTGGGATTGGAACCTAGTAGTGGTAAAGTGGAAAGTCAGCCCCTGCCAAATAATTGAAGATATCAGTTGACTCGCCTCTTTGGACATCAATGATCTGGAAGAAGTGAAGATTTTCCTTGGTTCTGGGTAAAGCAAAGAGCAATTTCCTCAACCCAGAACCATCAATCCAAGCTTTGCTAAGTATTAAAGTAGCACTAATTCTGAGTTCAACTGGCTTTCTGGAAGGATCTAAAGTTATCCTGATTTGGTATTCTTTGGTTGGTGGCAATATTACATAGCCATAAAGAAGGACAAATTTGCGGACTTCCCAGCAACTTGGATGGATTTAGAGTCTATCGTACTCAGTGATCTATCACAGAAACAAAGAACTACTCAGTGTTCTCACTCATAAGTGAACCCTGAACACTTATCATGATACCACAAGAAAGGGACTGGCAGTAGTGGGACACTGCCAGGGGAGGAAGGGTCGTGGGGTGCATGACATCAATAAAGGTGCCTGATCCTAAGCCAGGCGAAGTAAGGACCAATGGGAGGCCCAAACTCCACCACTTAGGTACCTAATCCTGAATTGTACCTTACATTTTTAGAATTAAAAAAAAAACAACTCTAAGTAAAATGCTATTTCTTGATTTATGAATTTTAAATAAAATCTAAATTTTAATCTAAAAAAAGAAAAAAGCATTACAGTCTGCAAACATCTGAAATGTCTTTAGAAGAGCTAAGACGGAGCTATACAGGCAAGCGCTGATTATCATAGCCATCACCTCTACTACTAGAAGACCATGGACAATTTTGGACTCATTCAGTTGACATTTCTTCTGCGTGCCAACCAAACACCTTTTCCAGGGATTCAAAATGATTCAGACATAGTCTCCTATCTTAAGGGATGTGTAATCTAGAGAAATATGAAGTAACTACTATAATGCAAGTGCTACATGTCATCACAGAATTATGCCTAAAATGCTATTAGATGTGAGTGGAAACAAATGCTTTTTTTCTTAGAGGTGTTGTCCTTTGAACTGGGCCTTGAAGTCAGAGAAGGATTGACAAGGGTGACATATGCCTTAGGTAGAGAACAACATAAGCAGAGACAAGAAGATGTGAGAACCTAGGACATTATTTAAGAAAACAGAGTATATGAATGACGGTACAGGTAAGCCGAATACATTTATTCATTAGTTGACTCAGAAGGTATTTACTGAGTGTTACTACGTATAAAACACAGGGAATAATAAAGAAGACTCTTCAAAAGATCTTTGTTTTAAGGAATTTATAGTTTTATAAAGCATAGTGTACACAAATTGCTATTAGAATTGCAGAAAATATGGAAGAAAATTTCAGAGAAAAACTAAAGATTCCTTTTTGAAGAAAATAATAGTTGAAAAATAATGATCCTTTTTTCTAAAGTTAAAAAAGCTGGGCCCGTCTTCTCAATATCTTCCTCTCCGAATCAGACACAGAAAACAATTTGTAAAGAAAAAGTTTATTTGGCATCAAAATTGTCATCTTGAAAAGAACTTGGTTAGCTGTTGAAATATTCCACTTTCAACACCAGAAACAACAGCATTGTGACTGAATTTCAGTATTATGTGTATGCTAAAAGTGAGAAATTGTTTCAGTTCATTTCCTTGCAGCATACCATAAAATACTTATTCTTAGATTTTTAAAAATATTTTTTTCTTTGTGTTTCTTTTAGTACTAACCTAATTTTAACTTAAACATTAACTAATTACAGTGGCTGTTCTAGACAGGTGAGGAGTTTGCTCCTTATAAGTACTTGATAAATATTTGTCTACTAAATGAAAGAATGTGTCATAATTTAGTAGATAGTCCTAAACCACTTGCAAAACAAAAACAGAAAGTATTTTTAGTAGACAGTTTTGCTAGAGATGCGTTTTTTTCATCCATAGCAGGGGACAAATGAGATTAAGCATTTACTTGGAATCAAATTACATTTACAAATTTTCTACTTAAAAATTGCTAAAGGACAATTCTCTCCTTATTTTTCATCCTCGGGTTTTTTTTCTACCCCAGTCCTTCCACTTCAAAGAATTTAACTTTGGTCAGGCTATCCCAGAGAGACTACTAAACAGGTTCACTGCAGTGCAGGAAAATCCAGCCATCGAGAAACCTCTGATATGCAAAGTAAAGAAAACCCTAAGTGACCTCACCCTGGAAGTATTCATGCTAATGCAAAGGTGAGCAATGATGAAAAGCTACCCATTCAGCAGGTCAGTCTAGAAAATCTTCCACAGAGTCAAAGCATTTTTGAAAAGCATCGTCCTTTTTATCACTCCCCTACCTTCATTTACATTTTGGGTGGCTCATTGTCCTGACTGTCTCTTGGGTAGGAGACAGTGTGTTTCCTCAGCAGAATGGAAGGAACTCTTCTTGCTCTTTTTGACATCAGCCACTGTCTTTCAAGGTTATAGTCTTTTACCAAAATATATCTTCAGGTTCTTCTCCTTTAGCTCTATCTCCAGGCATCTGTTCTCTTTCCCAGATATTTTTAAATGCTTAACTCAACCCAAATATTGCCATTCAATGATTCAGAGATGAGGAGAAAATGGATATCTTTCAGCCACAGCAAGAGCCACGTGATGTGAAAACCTCTTAAAAACCTTGTTCAGCATAGTGGTTTTGAGTTGTGGGTTCTGTAGCCATCCCACTTGAGTTCTTATCCTGGTGCCCCCATTATGAACCTTGGGCAATCATAAACCTCCTTGTGCCTCAGCTTTCTCATCCATAAAATGGGGTAGTAACAACCGCTGTCTTGTGTTTCTTTTGTGTTGTGCCAGATAATTTTTAGAGAAAAAAGATGTATTTAGTACACCGTTCTGCATGCTATACAGAAGCATGGCGCTGACATCTGTCTGGCTTCTGGTGAGGGCCTCAGGCTGCTGCCATCATGGAGGAAGGCAAAGGGGAACTGGAGTGTGTAGGCATTCATTATGAAAGCATGGGTGGGGGTGGGGGGAAATGCCAGGCTCTTTTTAACAACCAGCTCTTGTGGGAACTAATAAAGTGAAAACTTACCCACTGTGGGAGGGAGAGCAGTAATCTATATTATTCGTGATAAGTTCACCCCGAGTGACCCAAAAACCTTTCACCTGCAACATGGGAGATCAAATTTCCACATGAGGTTTGGAGGGGTCAAATATCCCAGCGAAAGGATCCACCTTGTGGGATTCTCACAAAGGCTAAATGAGTTAACATAGGCAAGAACTCTTAGAGCAGTCGATGAAACATGGTAAGGACTTAGGAGTTTGGGTTATGTTATTACCATTATTATCCAGGGCATAATAAAAATGACATCTAATCTTTTATTTATTTATTTATTTATTTGAGTTGGAGTTTCACTCGGTCGCCCAGACTGGAGTGCAGTGGCCGCTCCCGGCCACCGCAGCCTCGCCTGCTGGGCTCCAGCGATCCTTCCGTCTCAGCCTTCCGAGTAGCCAGAATTACAGGCATGCGCTACCACAGTCGGCTGATTTTTTGATTTATTGTAGAGATGAGGTCTTGCTGCCCAGGCGGGTCTCGAACCCGCGGGCTCAGGCAATTCACTCACCTCAGCCTCCCAAAGGCGCGGGATTACAGGCTGAGCCACCAAGCCCGGCTGACATCTAATCTTTTAAAAGCAGCTGAAAAAGGATACCAAGGAGTTTGTACATAGGTAGAGTGGAGTGAACTAGTGGGTGGTAGATGTGCTGCTCGTGAAAGAAATAGAAGTGGGAACTGGTGCCCAGGACTTCAGAATGTGAGTGGCAATACTGGACACAAACTGTTCACAGCTGGATGGCTAGCAAGGAATGCCCTGTGTATCTCTACTGAATGTTCCTGCAGATAAAAGAGAATCCAAGGTTATGAAGGGTGGGATGAAACCAAAGTCTGCAAGAGAAACCACAGGTTCAGAGTTATGCAATGTGTGGTGAGCTCCTCTTGTAGGAGCTATAGGGAAAGAATTACTGGCAGAGTTTATGTATACAGAAAATTTAGTACAAGATGGGTGAATCGTCAGCTAGCATTTTACTTCATTTCCTAGGGAAGACAGAAAACTCTGGAAGAAAGTCATCACGCAAATACTAGGGGGAAGTGGTGTCATTATTCATAATAACAAAAGCTTAGTAATGATGATGATGATCATTCTAGTAGTACCACCAGACACAGTGAGACTTTTATAAAATCAGTGATGTGGACAGAAATAGTAAAGGCTGAATAAAAGATTCAATGTCTGTGCTTCCTTTTGTATTTCGTGTTCTGACAAGCTGTGTGTCTTGTTTTCCTAACCCCATACTATACAAACAACAGACGTTATGTTTCACAATCGAAAAGTTGATAGATGTCATAATTAAATTATGATTAAAATAACATGTTTTAATAAATTAGAGTTCAAAGGGGAATGATCAAGGTCAGAGAGTGCTACCCTTCAAAGTTCTGTTCATGAATGCATATGTACATGGTGAAGTTCCATGAGAAACTATTACTTTGAAGGAAACTTTAGAATATTGAGATAATTAAAACCTGATAAGAACAAAAATAATGCATATGGCCATTGACGAGGATTATTAGAGGTGATGTGACTGGCCAGAGCAGTTCTTCCCGCTTGCCTTTGTCAAGATCAATTTTTTTTCTTTTTGTGTTTTGGTACATTTTCTTTATTAAACATTGTTCATCCTTAATCATCTTTCGTCCCACTTTTACTTGACAACATATTTTGGCCTCCATAAGAAGATAAGTTGTTTTGAAAGTTGAAATGTGCACAAATACATTATTTGCAAATCTTTTGTAATGAACAAGTCCTACTGTCACTGAATCTAAAAATTGGAAAATAATTTTTATGTAAAAGATCAAATTTGAATTTTGAAAAAGTCAATTAACGTCTTCCTACAGGAAGAAACTGCTGGAGAAGTCACATAGGTGCCAAAAAAAGAGGATAATGGTAGACTGTGACTTTGACAGCCTCAGTGAATGGTAGCTGTGGGGAGCTTTTACATGGAATGAAAACACACTCTTGAGCCTCCAGGGCTTTTTGTTCTCTTCCTTCCTGTCTTTCTTTCTTCTTTCCTTTCTCCCTTTCCTTCTTTTAGTTCTTTAACAGCTTTATGGATGTATAATTCACATATCATACACTTCACAAATTTGAAGTGTACAATTTAATGGTTTTCAGTAGATTAAAAAAGTCGTGCAACCATCACCACAATCTATTTTAACATTTCAGCATCCCAGATAGAAATTTCATATTCATTATATAATAGCCACCTGTCATTTCCCCTAATCCCAGGCAACCAGTAATCTACTTTCTGTCTCTAAGAATTTGCTTATTCTGAACATTTTGTTTAAATAGAATCATATAGTCTGTGGTCTTTTATGTTGGCTTCTTTCACTTAGCATTATGTTTTAAAAATTTATTCATGTTGTAATAGTATCAAAACTTCATTTCTTTCTGTTGCTAAATAATATTCTATTTTATAGATATACCACATTTGTTTATTGTTTCATCAACTGATGGACATTTGTGTTGTTTCCACTTTTTTACTATTATGGATAACGCTGCTGTAAATAGTCACGGTTAAATTTGTGTGTTGATGTTTTCATTTCTTTTACATATTTAAGAATTGAATTTCTGGGTCATAGGATAGCTTTATGTTTAACCTATAGAGAAACTGTGAGCATTTTCCAAAGTGGTAACCGATTTTACATTCCCATCAACAATATATAAATGTTATAATTTCTCCACATCCTTGTCAATCTTTTTTTTTTTGCTGTCCCATAGTGATTTTTGCTACTCTTTTCTTTCTTTTGTATATTTTCTGCCATATTCTTATTATAGTACTCTTTCAACCTTAGTCTTTCTTCCTCCCCTCTCCCTTTGCTTTCCTTTATCATGTTTTAAAACAAAAATAAACATTCATAAGATTATTCACAATCTTCCAGATTACCCACTTTCTGAATCTTGTAGTCATATACCATTTCTTTCTCTCTCTCTATAGTGCCTTCACCTAATAAGTCACCTCTAAATCGTCTTTCCTATTTGTTCCCTTTGCACTTCTGTAATACCATCCCACCTCAGGAATTCAATATGTTTCATCTGGACAATCACAGTAGCTGTTAAAATTTATTTCCAGATAACTTTCTCTTCAATACTCCCTACGATGCTGTTGCCAGAATTATCTTCAAATATATAGTTCTCTGATAATATGATTTTCTAGTTCAACAGTTCTCAGATATTTTTTATTACACAGATTGCAAACTCTTTTAGTTAAGTATGCATTTATTTATTTGAGATATATTTATAGAGATTCCATCACGTACTAAAAAAAACTCATTGTGTAGTCTAGAAATCTGTGAACAAGACAGATAAGATCCTTTCTATCATGGGGTTCATAGACTAGTGAAGGGAGATCAAAATGAGCAAATCAAAGGATAAGTTTTGACTTGTGAAAGTAAAACACATCAATGAGTGACTGGAGGTCTAGGGATGTTTAGGGGTAGGAAAGAATGTAGTGGAGGTTGCTTAACTGGGTAGCAGGAAGTCATCCCTAAATAAATACTATTTGAGCTGAGGTTGTGAAGAAACACCTTCAAGAAGACCTAAGGAAAGAGCAATCAAATGGCAGCAAGTTCTAAGAGCTGGAACAGGAATGAACTTCTGATTTCCTGGAATAAATTAGGTCAATGTGGCTGGATTGCAGTGAGTTCCAGGAAGGGTGGAGTAGGTTAACCAAAGGTTAACCAAAGAGACAAGGATCAAATAAATCATGGGGTCTCTCAAGGACATGGGGAGGCATTACTAATTTGAAGGGTTATAGGAATCCACTAGACAATTTCACATGTGTGAGGGACATGACACGATTTACCTTTTCCTTTGTTTGCTGAGTCAGACTTAACTTTTGTACTCTTAAATGCTCTATTCTTTTCCTTACATTCATCCACTCCTGTGTTTTGTTCATAACACCTCCTCTACCTAAAATGCCCTCTTTATATTCTTTTATTCACAGCAGTCAACAGTTTCATTTCTTGAAGTCTTTTGGTGTGGTTCTCCATACCTTCTTGCTCCTTTAAGAGCCTGTTTCTTTTACAGCTATCCCAGCTGGTTGCAGTTATCTTGAAGTTGCCTGTGCTATTTTATTGCTACTTTTTTAATTGCACTGGTCATGTTCTATCTTCTGTTCTGTTTCTTTGTGCCAGTGATCTTACCTATCTCCCTACTTTCACTGCTCACTACTATAGTCATGCTGTATATATATCTGGTCATTATCAACAGCTACAGCTTTTCCATAATCTAAATTTTAATTACCCAACTCTTTAACTATCACCATCCATATTTCCAAGTTACTAACTTTGTTCCCAGACTTTAGTCCTACTGAGACCAATAATCCAATTTTTCTCATTTTTTTCACTGTCTCCATCACCCTCATGTTGCATTGCTCTCCTTACCTAGCATAAATCCATGGTCTCTCATTATGCTCATTCCCTGGTATACACCCTCAGACTTGTAATTCTTTCCCACTTTGTCGTTATCATCTAGCAAAACCCAAGCCCTGATTAAATACAACTTTCTATCTATTTTATGTTTACACAAATGTGGGTGTGAAAAAATAAAATATTTTGAATTCAGGACTACTACCCTCAGTGCTTTCTGACCAGCATCTTATTTTAATTCCTCTCTCTTTCTCCTAATGTGAGAAATAGTCAATTGTTTCACACTTTCTCTTCTCAAATCTTCAATACCTTCCTCTTTCATCCTCAACCCTCAACTGAAGACCTTGATTCACTGCACTGAGAAAGTAGAAATATACACAACGAGCATCCACAAGCTCCCTAATATGTCTGCCACCATGTTGTGCTTTCCTTATATCTCATTTCTGCACCTGTGTTTTCTGCCTTTTCTCTTATTACCACAATAGTGTTTTGCTTAGTGCTTGGTTAAAAAGGGATAATTAATGCTGATTAATTCATCGAACTAATAATGCTCTGTTTGCTGAAAAGACAGTTCAGTGTAGGTGAAGGAAGTATGGAACAGAAAATAAAAGGACTGGGTTTTAGTCTTCTTCTCTGACAATTGGTCACAAGTACTTTGAAAAAGGCTAGTCAAGAACTAAGGTAATTATGTAGATAACCAAGAGGAAAAACTTTCACGTTCTCTTTAATTGCCCAGAAAATTTGCATCTGTTTTACCCTCAGCTTTATTAAAGTATAATTGAAAAATAAAAATTGTATACACTTAAGGTGTTTAGAATGATGGTTGATATACGTATATGTTGTGAAACAATTTACCATAACCAAGTTAATTAATGTATGTATTGCATAGTTACCATTTTTGTGTGTCGGGTGAGAACACTTAGTATCTACACTCAGCATATTCCAAGTACATAGCAAAGTATTATTAACTATTGCTAACATGCTGTGCTTTAGATTTACTGGGTTACTTCTTACTGTATACACTGAACACTATCATGTGTTAGTCACTTAAGATGTTTGATGATAATGCAGTGATATATCATTTTATGCATCAATGAAATTTAGGGAAAAGAAGTGTATTTTTACATGCTATTTCACCTGTTCCAGTCCATTCTGCATATCTCACATTGTTGAATAGAAAGTAAGCAGTATTTCTCCCATTTTGCCTTTTTCTTAAGAGTTTGGTGACAGCAGCCTCATCATATCTCTGAAGAGAGGCTGCGTATGTGGTGGAAAGAGCCTGGCCTGTTTCAGACAGAGTTCCTTGTCAGTCACAAATCATGCAACCGAGGCTTACTTACTGGAGCCTGAGTTTATGAATCTGTAAAGCCGAGGTAGTTTCTATGTTGGTATTATGAGAAAGAAAAGAGGAAGTGCTGGCTCAATGTTAGCTCTTATCAGACTTGATTAGAGTTGTGGCTGGGACTGCTTGATCCTGATGAACAAAATTAGTTGGTTTGGAGAGTGTTAACAGTTGCTAACTGTTCTGACCAAGGCAGTCAACTCATTATATAGAAGTAGTGAACATTTCTGGAAGTTCCTGTCAATATTACAAGCAAGAGATTTCTGTCCCTATAAAATTTTGCTCCTACTTCCTATTACTTGCCCTTACATTTTAGTGACAAAACACCTGCTAGAGGGCAACTATATTACTTTGGCTAAATACAAATGGCATTTGCATATATTTGAGAAACTATCTTAGTTGTTGAGTGTTCTCTCTACCTGTGTTTGATACATGTGCACAGTGGAGGCAGAGCCTTATGAGGGTGGTTTTAGAGAGTCTCAGGGCCCTTAAAACAAGGGGTATGGTCCTTCCCTTACAGTTGCCCCACTTTCTTCCAGCAGGTTTGAGAGAACAAGGGGTGAGGGGTAAGGTGAAGCACAGATCATCCTAATAATAATAGTGATGATGATAATTAACAACTTTCATTTACATAGTAATTTACAGTTATAAAGAACTGTAGCATATCCTGTAATACTTGGTTCACCAACACCTATATAAGGTTCTTTTGGTAAATATTACGATGCTCATTTTTCAGTTGAGACTACTGAAGCTAAAGAGATGTTCCCAAGAACGTAAAAGTAGTAATTAGTTGAGCCCACCTAAATTCTCTTTTGTTTATAGGCATTTTATTTTGTACAATATAGGTTCTAACCCAGAATTCACATAACAGTAACCAAGGGTGCACACTAGAAAAATAGATGTTTGTTGGAAGTCTGAGGCAGAAGGATCGCCAGAGCCCAGCAGGTTGAGGCTGCGGTGGCCAGGAGTGGCCACTGCACTCCAGTCTGGGCGACAGAGTGAGACTCCAACTCGAAAAAAAAAAAAGAAAAGAAAAATAAATGCTTGGGAATGGGGAATAAATTTTGCCGAGCAGAAGTTGTTTATTAAGAAATAATTTTATTATTTCCATCTAAAATCCAGAAGGTCTGGAAGAGCCCCAAGACTCATAAAAGTAGGCATGGCTGCAATTAAGATCTTCTAGTATTATATGGAGTAGCCATGGTAAGCAAGGCCTTAAAGTGGAACCACGCAGCAGACCATGAGAGAGAAGCATGCCTGGATCACATAGTGTATGTCTTAAGATAGTGAAGCCACCAACTCTTCAGGCTGTTATCTTAGAGAAACTGAAAAGAGGTGGCGATCAGGAAATAATTATTACTCTTGGAGAGATCTAAAACTATTGAATGAGGGAGTTATTTGCTTGCAAATAGGACACAATAAGCCATTCTGTTTGATCTATTCTCAGATACCTGGATAGAAATTTAAATTAAAAAAGAATAATAGACCTCTAAAATGTCAGTTGGTCATTTGTTTCACTGGTGTCTCAGGCACAAAGGTTATAATTAAACCCTATATTAATATGTTAAACTATCTTCTCACTGGTACCTCCACGGGGTCAACTGACAACGAAAACATTTTACTTCATTGTAGTTTTCATGGTGTTTATCTAGAAACAGGTTCACAGAGGACTTGGGGCTGATCTAATCACACACTATTAACTGGAGGAGTCTTGATTCAAAGTCAGGTGTTCTGACTCCACACCCTGTGTTTCTTTCATGCTGTTTGTTTGATCAAAACTCTCATTTATTGCTTAATGGGAGCATTTCAGTAATCTACATTGCAATTTATGAGTTTATCATCAAACAGAGAACCTGAATTGCAAGAATTATAGAGGATTTTATTTATATAAGCTGGAAAGAATTGGCAAATTCAGGTAGCCACTGTCAAAGTAACATTTAATTGTAGTAATTATAAAAATATTAACAATGATATTTAAAAATCAAATCATTTGTAGAATTTTTTCTGCCTTATCAGTGATATATTTTTATGCCTGTGGAAGCATATAGATATCTTCTATAGCAAACTTATAAAATGAGCATTTGTTTTAATAATGAGGCCTTATAATTTGTATCTTTTTCTTGAGAATGTCAACCTCGTCAAAAACAAAATAAGCAAAACACCTGTTACAATAACCAAGAGGGCTTCTTGCATTGTTAGTCTTATAAATCACTCTAGAATTGCCCTCCTCTACTTCTCTTCTTATAAAAATACCCTCACCATAATGTCTGTAACAATTTATATTCCCATGAAACATACCAAGATTTTCTTTTTGCCAGCTTAGTTTTTTTTCTCCTTTTAACTTAATGGTTGTTTAGGGCTATGTAGTATAATTTTAATATATCTGTAAAGTTTCTGAGGTTTCTCCTGTTATTGATTTCTAGTTTTGTCCAATTTGGTCATAAAATATACTTGATGTAATTTCAGTCTTTTAAAATTTGTTATGACTTGTTTTGTGCCCTGACATATGATCTGTCCTGGAGAATGTTCTCTGTGCATTTGTGAAGAATGTGTATTTTGTAGCTGTTGGATTAAATATTCTTTAAATGTCTGTTAGTTTCATTTGGTCTAGAGTACAGATTAAATCTGATGTTACTTTGCTGGTTTTCTGTCTGAATGATTTGCCCATTGCTGAAAATGGGCATGGCAGTTTATCTCTTCTTTTAGACCTACTAATATTTGCTTTATATATTTAGATGCTCCAATATTGGGTGCAAATATATTTACATTTGTTATATCTTCTTGTTGGATTGACTTCTTTATCATTATATAATGACCTGCTTTGTCTCTTTTCTAAAATTTTTTACTTACGATCTGTTTTATCTGATTTAAGTATAGATATTCCTGTTCTTTTCGGTTACTGTTTGCATACAGTATCTTTTTCAAAACCTTTACTCTTAGTCTATGTTTCAGTTGAAGTGAATCTCCTGTAGGCAGCTTACAATTGGGTTTTGTGGGTTTTTTCTATCCATTCAACCACTTTATGTCTTTAAATTGGAGCATTTAATCCGTTTACACTCGAGGTAATCATTGATAAGGAAGGACTTACAACTGTCATTTTGTTAATTGCTTTCTAGTTGTTTTAAAGATCATTTCTTTTTCTCTTTCTGTCTATCTTTGTGGTTAAGTGTTTTTCTCTGGTAGTGTGTTTTTATTACCAGCTGTTTTTATTTTTAGTGTATCTATTATAGGTTTTTACTTTGTGGTTACCATGAGTCACAAAAAACACCTCAGAGGTATAAAAGTTATTTTAAACTAATAATAACTTTTATCCGAATAAAAGAAAGAAAAAAGAAAAAGCATCACTCTTTTATTCCACCCTTCACAGTTTGAATTTACATTTTTTATATTACATGTGCCTTTACAAATTATTGTTCAGTTGATCCTTGAACAATGCAAGGATTAGGAGTACTGACCCCTCATGTAGTTGAAAATCCACCTATAATTTTTGAGTCCCTCAAAACCTACCTAGTCTGGATAGGATGGAGGATAGGAGGTGAGGGTAAGCGGTGGTGGTGATGCTCTCGTCTGAAGGAAGTACCTTGTGTAGCTGGCTGAGTGTTAAGCAAACTTCCCTGAACACCCCCCACCACATCTTTTCTGTGTACCTGCCCTATACTTGGCATTCCACTGAGTATGAGGTATGACAGGTAATGCAACACTCAGGGGCCTTCCCCTCAGGGAACTGGAGGGATCAACCCAGGCAGCAGTTGGGGAACATTCCAAGCTAGAGAGTAAAAATTATAGCATTTGACAGATCTGGTCCCAGCCTCACTTGCTAAATTAGTGGTTCACACAGTAAGGATCATTCCAGTTCAATATTAGTCAGGTTCTCCAGAGGGACAGAATCACTAAGATATGTGTATATATAAAAGGATATTTATTAGGGAAATTGACCCAATTACAAGGCAAAGTCCCATGATAGGCCATCTGCAAGCTGGGTCATTAGAAATGTTGGCAACTGGCTCAATTCATGTCTGAAAGTCTCAAAACCAGGAAAACGGAAAACAATAGCAACAAAAACCTATCTGCTGATAATCTACTGTTGACGGAATGCTTGATTGATAATAAAAACAATCTATTAAGACATATTTTGTATGTTATATATATTGTGTTCTTACAATAAAGTAGGCTAGGAAAAGTATTATTAAGAAAATCATAAGAAAGAGAAAATATATTTACTCTTCATTAAGTGAAAGTGGATCATTATAAAGGTCTTCTTTCTCATTATCTTCATGTTGAATAGGTTGGAGAGGAAGAAGAAAGGTTGATCTTGCTGTCTAAAGGGCATTAGAGGCAAAAAGGTAGAAAGGGGTAATAAGAGAGGTGGGTACACTTGGTGTAACTTTACAGAAATGTATCATAATTTGTATGAGTTTGTATTTTATATGATTTTTCATTTCTCTGGAGGTACAATAGCAATCCTTCCATCATTTGCTTTAGTTTCAGTGTTCATATCATAGAAAGGCCAGTCCATGACATAAAAGAAGTCAAAAATAGTCCAAAATAATTAGAAAATTTCTGCCAGATTGTCTAAAGTCCATTTGGTTTCTGGTACTAGTTCCTCTACATCTTCCTTCTCATAGTCTGGCACTGGTTTGGAAGAGCTCCTCTTCAGTCATCTTTTGTTAAGTTTTGTGATGTGTTGTGTATTCATTTTTAATTTCTCCAAAATGCATGTCCTGAAACACTTCAATCCCCTCTGACATTTTTGTCATGTCTGCAATATCTTTCATGATTTCCTTAGTTAACTATATTGTAAACCTTTGAAGTCATGCACAATATCTGGACAGTTTTCTCCGTGATGACTAAACTGAATTTTTCTTGTTTCATTACCAAATTTCTAACTTTAACATGATCTACTATCCAACTTGATTCTGGTAGATACAGAAGAAAAAATCAAAGAATTATGTGATTCCATCAAGCTGTCTTTTGGGGACTCCAGCATATATTAAAACAATTATCTGGTGGTGGTGAAGTCTACTACCACCATCCAAAAAAATTCATCTATATGTTAAAAGAAACAAAAAAAGTCTGCTCCCTTATTTTCCTCAAGCTGTTCATTTCCTTTATTGCTTTCACTATTCCTTAGATAACCATGTCAGCTAGTTATCGGTCAGAAAATCTTTGAATCTTCCTATAGCTTGAGGACCACCCCAGCTTGAAAATGTTCCACCTCCCAGGACTGAACCTGTGTAAATTTCACATGGTATGGTTTTTTGTAACTCTTAAGGCTTCTTGTAATTTCTGTCCTCCTAAATTATATATAGCCAAACAACCATTCAAGCACAATGGATACACATTCTCAGGACCCTCAAGGGATGTATGTCACAAGTCTAGATCCTCAAGTTGACCAGAATAAACCATTCTGACATATTTTACAAAGTTTGTCATCAATTTGTCAACATCCAGACAGAATTTATTTTTTTAGGCTTGATGGCTTTCACAGCTTTTTCTGTAACAATGGTGGCATCTTCAACAATGTAATTCTTCCAGATTTTGGGAATGTCATCTCTACTGAGGTCATCTTCCACAGCGTTGATAGTACTTTCCTTAGAGTAATATGTTAATGAGCCTTAAGTTCTTATGAATGCCTGATCTAGAGGCTGAATTAGAGACATTGTGTTTGGGGACAAGTATACCACTCTGACACATTTAGTGTTGAATTCGAGGAGTTCTGGTTTGCCTGGGGCATTGTCCAATTATCCAAAGAGCTTTAAAAGGCAATGCTTAACTGTCAAGGTATTTCTGGACTTCAGGGACACAGCAGCAACGAAGCCTATCCAGACAAAGGCTTCTTTTCGTTCGGGTCTTCTTGTTGTTCAACCAAAAGACTGGCAGCTAGTGTTTACCCTTTTCCTTCAAGACTCTAGTGTTAGCAGTTATATACCTAAGGGCAGTTCTGGTGATAAACCTGACTGCAATTGCTCACACAGTGGAGAGTTGACCTATCGCTTTCACCTTAAATCCTGGTGCTCGCTTCTCTCCTAACTAATAAATGTCGTTTGTGGCATTTTTGTTTTTCCAGACTAAGGTACTCTCATATGCATTAGCAATCTGTTCGGGCAGATACTTTTCTCCTTAATGATTTTCTTAAGGACATCTGGGAACTTGTCTTCTCTTGGTTGGCAGAAATGGTTTCTTCTGTTATCTTGTCATTTTTAAAAACCAAACCTCCTTCCAAAATCATTCTTTACTGGCATTACATTCTCCAACTTTAGATTATTCACCTTCCTTTTGCTTAAAGTTGTCATATGATAACTTTGCTTTTTCTCAAATCATATTAGAGTCTATAGGTATGCCTTTTTTATAACATTCTTGCACCCACATAAAAGCTGTATTTTCACTATGAGATTAAAATGTATTTTGCAAAAACTGCAAGGTTTTTGCAACTACGGTATAGTGCAGAAATGACCTCACAAATGTCCTTTTCTTATGCTTACCTCTGATTTATTTATCTTGAAATGATGGGTAACTGCAACTTCAACCTCAATCTATAGTACATATCTAGAAATTCAACTTTTTCTTGTAATGTCATGGCTTTCTTCTGCTTCTTGGGAGCACTTCCAGCATCATTAGTGGCAGATCATATAGGTTTCTTCATGTTATTCAAGGATTATAGTGTTGTACTAAACACAGCAAAAAAATGTGAAAAATCATCTCAGATATTACCAGCAATTTGAGTACTGGTCTTCTAGGTAATGCTGCCAAAATACATTGATTATATCTGTGCTTGACATTTATTCAGTTCTAAATTGTATTATATTTGTTGCTCACTTACTATTCTCTCTTTCTCCCCTTTAGGAGAGACCATGTTTCTTTTGTTTGTCTACCATGTACTTAGTTATGAGTCTTGTTCTGGTAGTAACTGAGTACATCTTAGTCATAGAAATGACATAGCATTGAGTTTATTTTGCTGTAATGTAGATTCTTGGTTAGTATAACTCAATATTTACTCATTATGACCCCAGTGTATGAGCCTGAAGTTTTCTGCCTGATTCATTATGAAGATTAAGACTGCATTTTAACCCACTAAAACGTCAATGCCTAAAATTCAAATGGCTAATAAATTAGAAAAAGAACATAGCCTGCACTGCAAATTTTTGAAGCAAGATTAACTGTGGATAGATTGGATTATAGTAATTTCAGGCTATAAACTACATTTTTTATAAACTTATACAATAAGATAATTATTACACATTGTTCATTCCTACAGAAACATTTTAAATGTCACGATCTTGTCTTATTTTCATTCTTTGACATTGTATTTATAAATGAAATATCCATTTCCTAAAAATAATGTATGGAGGCAAAAACTCATTTGCAGAAATGCTAGATAATGGGAAAAAAACCTAACCATAATATTGTATATGTTGCTTATAAAATTTTCAAAAATAAAATGAAGGTCAAATTATGAATTAGAAGTTAAACATTACAAATATGAAAAGAGACTGATGGTTTTGCCAACATGAATGAAACTACATTAAATATGCCCTCCTTTTAATCTAGCAATTTAACTGTACCATTTAAAATGATTGCTGAGTTTATACTAATGCTAGACACTTCTAGAGACTGGCATTATAGCAGTAAACAAGCAAATACACCAAATACATCATTGTATTTTTACCATCTGGAATATGGTAGGTGCTCAAGATTTTTATTTTTTTTATAACAAAGGTGTAGGGTACAATTCAGGGTTAGGTATACAAACGCTGATTATGCAGGTACCCTTGTGGATGAGGTATGCCCCTCCCTCCCCTAACAGTTTCCCTCAACTGCCTATCCCATCCCCTCTCCCCTGACAGTTTCCCACTACTGCTAGTCACTTTCTTATAGTATTATAAGTGTTCAAGTTCCGTTTATGAGTGAGAACATATGGTACTCTGTTCTTCGTTTCTGTGATAGATCACTGAGTATGGTTGACTTTAAATCCATCCAAATTGCTGCGAAGTCCATATGTTTGTCCTTCTTTATGGCTGCATAATATTCCATTGTGTATATGTACCATGTTTTTTTTTTATCCAGTACAGCTTCAATGGGCAACATGGTTTGTTCCATGTTTTTGCTATTGTGAATAGAGCTGCAACAAACATATGTGTGTAGGTATCTTTTTTGTAGGAAGATTTGAGTTCCTCTGGGTGTATTCCCAATAGGGGATTACTGGGTCATATGGAAGGTCAATTTCTAGTTCTTTCAGAAACTGCCACACTGTCTTCCAAAGAGTTTGCACTAGTTTGCATTCCCACCAGCAGTACAGAAACATTCCTTTTCCTCCACGTCCTTGCCAGCATCTATTGTTGTTTGTTTTATTAATGATGGCCATTATTAATAAATGGTGCTAGGTGGTATCTTAATGTGGTTTTGATTTGCATTTCTCTGATGATGAGTGAGGCTGAGAACTTTTCTATGTGTCTGATGGTTGCCTGTATATCTTCTTTTGAGAAGTGTCTATTCATGTCTTCTGCTTACTTTTTAATGGGACTGTTTGTTTTTTTCCTTTTGGCGCATTTGAGTTCCTTGTAGTTCCTAGATGTTTGGCCTTTGTTAGATATAAAGTTGGCAAATATTTTTTCCCATTCTGTGGGATGTCTCCCTGCTCTCTTGATGGTTTCTTTTGCTTTGCGGAAGCTTGTTAGTTTGATGAGGTCCCACTTGTCTATCTTATTTCTTAAGATATGGGCATTTAGGGTCCTGAATAGGAATTCGTTGCCAGTTCCAATTTCCATAAGAGTGTCTCCTGCGTTTTCTAAGATTTTTATAGTTTGAGATTTTACATTTAGGCCTTTGATCCATTTAGGGCTAATTTTTGTGTATGGTGATAGGTAGGGGTCCTATTTCAATCCTCTGCATGTGGTCAGCCAGTTTTCCCAGCACCATTTACAAAAATGGTGGTTGTTGTTGGAGGCTTTGTCAAAGATGAGTAGACTGAGAAATTGAGGCTTTGCTTCTGGAATCCCTCTCCTGTTCCATTGGTCTATGTGCCTGTTCTTATACCAACATCAGGCTGTTCTGATTACTGTAGCCTTATAGTAACGTTTAAAGCCTGGAAGTGTAATACTCCTGCTTTGTTTCTTTTGCTAAGGATTTTTTTAGCTATTTGTGGTCATTTATATTTCCATGTGAATTTCTGTATCGTCATTTCCAGGTCTGAGAAGAATGATGTTGGTAACTTAATGGGTATTGCATTGAATCTGTAGACTGCTTTTGGTAGGATGGACATCTTAACAATGCTGATTCTTCCTATCCATAGCATGGGATATTTTTCCATTTGTTTGTTCTTCTTGGATTTCTTTGAGCAGTGTTTTGTAGTTCTCATTGTAAAGGTCTTTCGCTTCTCTGGTTAGGAAGATGCCGAGGTATTTCATTTTTTTTTTTTTTGGTGGCTATTGTGAATGAGATTGTGCCTTTAAATTGGGTCTCTGTCTGCTTATTGTTGGTGTATAGGAATGCAACTGTCTTTTGCACATTTACTTTATATCCTGAGACTTTGCCAAAGTGATTTATCAGTGCAAGCAGGATTTTGACAGATTCTCTTGGATTTTCAAGGTATAGGATCATATCATCAGCAAAGAGAGATAACTTGACTTCCTCTTTTCCCATTTGGATACCCCTGATTTCCTTCTCTTGTGTAATTGTCCAAACTAGGACTTCCAACACAATGTTGAACAAGAGGGATGAGAGTGGGTAGCTTTGTCTTGTTGCATTTAGGGGAAATGTTTCCAGTTTCTGTCCATTTAGCAATATGTTAACTGTGTGTTTATCATGGATGGCACTTACTATTTTGATGCATGTTCCTTCTATACCCAGGTGTTTGAGGGTTTTTATTGAGAAGGGATGCTAGATTTTATCAAAAACTTTTTTTGCATCTAATGAGATCATCATGTGTTCTTGCTTTTACATCCGTTGATGTATTTAATTACATTTATGATCTTGTGAATGTTGAACCAGTCCTGCATCCTGGGGATGAAGCCTACTTGGTCATGGCGGATGATTTTTGAGATGTGGTTTTGGATCTGATTTGCTAGAATCTTGATGAGAATTTTTGCATCTATGTTCATAGTGGATATTGGCTTGTAGTTCTCTTTTTTTGTTGAATCTTTACCCAGATTGGGTATCAGTGTGATGTTAGCTTTGTAAAATGATTTGGGAGAATTCCATCCTTCTCAATTGCCTGGAATACTTTCAAAAGGATTGGTATCAGCTCCTCCTCGTATGTTTTGTAGAATTCTGTTGGACAGGTATCCGGTTCAGGGCTTTTTTTTGTTGGTAGTTTTCGTATGACAGAGTCAATTTCCTGGGTTGTTACTGGTCTATTTAGTATCTCAATGTCTTCTTGTTTCAACCTGTGGAGGTTGTGTGATATCAGAAAGTTCTCCATTTCATTTAGGTTATCAAATTTGTTTCCATATAGGTAAACATAATAATCTCTGATAATCTTTTGTATTTCTTCGGGGTCAGTTGTGATTCAATCTTTTGTATTTCTGATTGTGTTTCTTTTGGCTTTTTCCTGGTTATCCTTGCTGGGGTCCATCAATCTTGTTAATTCTTTTCAAGTACCAGCTTTGTGTTTTGCTGATGTTTTCTATGATATTTTTGTTTTCTATGTTCCATATTTGGGCTCTTATTTTGGTGATTTGGATTCTTCTGTTAAAGTTGGGATATTGGTGGTCTTCTCTTTCTAGCTCCCTTAGGTGATTTGTTAGGCCCTCCACTTGCAATCTTTCCATTTTCTTGATGTGTGCTCATAGAGATATAAATTCCCCTCTTAGAACTGATTTCATGGCATCCCAGAGGTTTTGGTAAGATGTTTCTTCATTTTCATTTATTTCCAGGAATCTTTTAATTTCTGCTTTGATTTCAGTGTTGATCCAGTAGTTGTACAGCATCATGTTGTTTAGTATCCATGTCTTTGTATGCTTTGGGGAATAGTTGTTGGTGTTAATATTTATTTTCATTCCACTGTGGTCTGAGATTGTGCATGGCAAGATTTCAACTTTATAGAATTTGTTTATGCTTGATTTATGGCCAAGGATGTGAACGATCTTGGAGTATGTTCTATGTGGTGACGAGTAGAGTGTATATTCTGTGGTTGTTGGGTGAAATAATCTGTAGGTATCTATTAAGTCCATTTGGTCGAGTGTCAAGTTTAGGTTCTGGATGTCCTTGTTGATTTGTGCCTCAATGATCTATCTAGGGCTGTTAGTGGGATATTTAAGTCCTCTGCTATAATAGTGTTAAAGTCAATATCTTTAAAAAATTTACTTAGTAGTTGCTTTATAAATACTGGTGCTCCTGTGTTGGGTGCAAATATGTTTAAGATGGATATTTCTTGTTGGTGGAATGAACTTTTTATCATTATGTAGTGTCCTTTTGAATCTTTTTCAATTTTTGGTAGCTTAAAGGTTGTTTTGTCTGATATTAAGATTGCAACTCCTGCCTTCTTTTGTGACCCATTTGCCTGGAAACTAATTTTCCATCCTTTAACTTTGAGTCTATGTGTGTCCCTTGTAGTGAGATGAGTCTCCTGGATTCAGCAAATAATTGGGTCATAGTTTCTTATCCAGTTTGCCATTCTGTGTTTTTTCAGTGGTGCATTCAGTCCATTCACATTCAAGCTGATTATTGAAATGTGATTGTTTATTCCTATCATGAGGTTCTTATAAAGTTTTTTCTTTGTTTGCTTGTTTTCTTTTGACTTTGTTGATAATGTATGTGTGTGTTTTTAAGTTTCTTGTTGCGCTATATTCTCTGTTGATTCAGTGCTCTGCTGTTCTCTTGGGAAGTGTATGGTCATTCTTTTTTTTTCTTTCTTCAGTACTTAATACCTTTTTAAGTGTCTCCTGATCTGGAAGCTGCATAATCTCTTAGGGATTGGATGTCTGGGAAGAATTTTAATTCTCCATCACTGATGAAGCAGAGTTTGGCTGAATAGAAAATTCTTCGTTGAAATTGTTTATCTTTGAGGACTTTGAATATAGGACTCCAGTCCCTTCTTGCTTGTAGTGTTTCTGCCAATAGGTCTGCTGCTATTCTGATTTTCCTCAGTAGGTAGTCTTACCTTTCTCTCTTGCTGCCTTTAGAATTTTTTCTTTTGTGCCTACTTTGTGTAAGCGAATTACTGTGTGTCTACAGGTTGATCTCATTTGATGTCTTGTGGGGGTTCTCTGTATCTCTTGTGCTTGGCTGATCACATCTCTGGTGAAATGGGGAAAGTTTTCTTGGATTACCTCCAATACTTGCTCCAAGTTGTTCTCCATTTCCCTTTCTTCTTCTGGTATACCAATCAGGCATAGGTTTGGCCTCTTGATATAATCACAAATCTCTTGTAGGTTTTGTTCTTTAATTCTGAGTCTTCTTTCTATGTTTTTTCCAGGTTGGGTTAATTCCATGTTCTGGTCTTCAAGTTCTGAGATTCTTTCTTCACCTAGATTAATTCAGCTCTCCATGCTTGTCATCTTGTTATTTATTTCATGAATGAAATTTTTTATTTCCAAAATCTCTGCTACAAGTTCTTTCAGTGTTGCATCTTGTCTTTCTTGAATTTTATTCACTCTTTTCATCCATTTCTTAATCCCTGTTGTATTCTGGGGCCAGTTGTTGGAGATTTCCATGGTTTGGGTTGCAAGGTCTGATTTTTCAGGAGCTTTGTCTTTGGTACACTTGAAAGTGTCTGTGTTCTTCCTTTGGTTTTTCCTCATTTGTGACAGATCTTTTATTTTTCTCTTTAGTTCTGTTATTCAATGTCAGTGGGAGAGGTTTTTCCTTCTGATGTTTGCTCAGTTCTCTATTTTTCCCTGATCTTGGCTCTGGATTTGTTTTATTTTGAAATATTACAGTGGATGGGAAGCTTTGTTGGCTCTTGTGGTTTTTGAAATTTGAATAATGTAGGGGATGGGGCACTAGGATTCAGAAACTATTTGCAAACTGCAATGTTCACTTACTGTGGTATGTGTTCCCTGAGACCCACTCCCCACCACCACTTTATATGACAATGCAAAGCAGAAAACAATGCAAAAAACAATTGAACACACACACAGAGAGACATACACACACACACACACACACACACACACTCCAAAACAAACTGGAATAACAACAAAGTGTAACAAAACAAACAACAACAGCAAAATACCAAGAAAACTAAACATACATGTACACACATTCCTAGCAAAAAGTGAATGGAGAAGTTAAACAGAAAGACTGGAAAGAAAATTTTAAAAAAAGGAATTCAGATCAAACCCTCACACATATATTGACACACACCTTAAATTATACAAAAATGAAAATAACAAAATCCAGAAGAACAAAAGGGCAAAACAAATCAGCAACAACAACAAAATTTAAAGATAAACACTCAATTATTCACATACACACATAAACAGAAAACAACAAATAAAAGAAGAAAGAAACAGAAAAAGAAAACAAAAATTTGGGGGGATGCAGATCAAACCCTCACATACACATTCATGCACAAAGAAAAATACTTAAAAAATAGATGAACTAACAATCAAATTTTTTAAAAAAAATTTTTTTTAAATTAAAAATTGAAAAAAATAAAGAGAAAGAAAGAAAAACCTGCTCTCTTGTGGTAGACTCTGTAATTGTTACTCTAATCTGGTCTCTCCTGCAGAGTCACCTCTTTCAGTCTCTCCTCAGTGTCTGGAGCAGGGAAGGAGGAGGGGCAGTGGAGGTGAATGGGGCTGTAGTCCTCCCCTCCCATTCTCATATGGTCAAGGAGACATCCTCCGGTGGGGAGGTGTGGGATTGTCCTTCCCAGGTATGCACTTGCAGGGGGGTGCCCCAGCCAGGCCTATCCTGGAATGGAGTTCTCTTATTGCAACTGATGTCCAGGCTCCACCTGGGTTTGTCCCTCTCAGTCATGTCCCAGCTGTGTGGGTCTGATGTTCAGAGGATTACTGGGGAGGAGGGGATTTGGGTCAGTCCTGGACTCACTACTGATCTCTTTGGAGTCCTTTCTTGTCCTTTTCTGGCCACACCCTTTGTCCCATGGCTGGATTAAGGTAGGGGGTGGGGGCCTGGAACTCAGCACTCATTAGGTCCCTCTGAAGTTTGTGCTTTCAGGATATTCCCTCTGGGTCATGATCAGTCCCTGAGTAGTTGATCCACCAGTCACAGAGATCGGGTCTGTTGCTCCTTGGCGAGTGAGTTGGAGCATTTTCCTGCCCTGCCTTCAAGATGGTGGTGGTGTGCCTCTCTTGTCCTCTTCCATGAGACTTTGCCTCTGGACTCCTTCTGCAACCCCTACTGCCAGTGCCCTGTCAGGCACTGAAGTAGTGAGGCAAAGCTTGGAGTCGGTAGTCTCTCCTGCCAATGGTGAGGGAGAGCCTGGGGCAATAGTCTCTCCCCACCGTTATTCACAGGAAAACTTTTTTCCACTTAAAAAAAAATTGTTGCTTGGCTTCTGCGACCTGGGAAGAGCCAGGAACCAATCAGAGAAGCTGCAGCACCAGCTATTGCACCAGGGGCCTGGCCACTTGCTCTCAAGCTCCCACTTAGACAGTCTCTCCCAGCATTTTCTTCTCAGGAGGGGTTTTGCTGATTTTTTTAAAAAATGGTGCTTGCTTCTGCATCCCGGGAAATGCTAGGGTCCGAGACCAGCAACTGTGGCACCAGCCACGGTATCAGGAGAGCCCTGATCACTAGCTTCCTAGCCCTCACTCAGTCAGGCAATCACGTGCTCACTAGCATGAACATAAAATTTTCCACATGCTCACTCACTCACTCACACGGGGACTCGCATAGTATGACTGGCTCAGCTGCCATCTTCCCGAGCTTGCTCCAAGATTTTTCTTAATTGAAAGAATAGGAAGAGAAGAGGACTCAGAAAAAAAGTTCTAAAAAGACTCACATTTAAGATATGAGCAGAAAAAATTAGAAGTGATAAGAAAAATAAGTGTGATAACAAAGTATAAAGAGTATTCAAGGAGGATTGAGTCATAGAGTCAAATGCTTCTGACAAGTTAAATACGATAGAAATGTAGAATATCTACTGAGTTAAGAAATGGGGAATTATTGGTGATCATGATAGGGAAAGGAACAGAGTAGTGGGGTAATAAATCAAATTTTCATTGATTGGAAGAAAAATTGAAAGTGAGTAAATAGGACAGTGAATATCAATAATATTTTTTAATGAGTTTGTGAATGGAAAGAGAGAGACAAGTCATCAAAATATATGGAATTGATGGAGGCTTTTTGTTTTCTGGTGAATGGGACAGTTTTGCATGTATTCACACTGGTATAAACTCACAAGGAGATATTCTGAGTTGGGAGGGGGATTGTGTTCAGAGCATATTTTAATAACATGGATTCTAAACTATTAGGTTCACCCAAATGAAATTACTTTTCTTGTAAGCCAAAAGTTGTCATATATTGACATTTTCATATGGTTCAACCTAATAGCCTGAGAACTTGGACCCACTGTAGGCATCCTCTTGAGAATATGAATGATAGGTTTATTGTTTCGATATCAGAAAGTTGAGGAATTTTCATATATTTCATCAATCACATTAATTCTTTGAGTAATAAAAAGATGAGAGAGAAGATAATGAGAACTGAGAATTTGAGGAAGCTGGAGAAGTTGTGGAAAATAGGCTAAAGTGGTTTTGTAGAAATGGTGAGCAGAATTCAGGGCTTGGATGAAGAGATACCTCTTTCACATCTATGAAGTTTTCTGCAGCATTCCTCAGTGGGAAGAGGTAAGCCATTTTTCAGACAGTTATATTTTTCCCAGGTTTTAGCAAATATAAATGATTACAATGGCATGGGGCAAAATGATTTAGTGGAGTCCAAGATACTCTTTAAAAAATTTGTTTAAACCGGGCTCAGTGGCTCAGCCTGTAATCCCGCGCCTTGGGAGGCTGAGGTGAGTGGATTGCCTGAGCCCGCGGGGTTTGAGACCCGCCTGGGCAACTTGGCGAGACCTCGTCTCTACAATAAATCAAAAAATTATCCGGGCGTGGTAGCGCATGCCTGTAGCTCCAGCTACTTGGAAGGCTGCGGCAGAAGGATCGCCGGAGCCCAGCAGGTCGAGGCTGCGGTGGCCGGGAGCGGCCACTGTACTCCAGTCTGGGCGACAGAGTGACTCCAACTCAAAAGAAAAAATTGTTTAAATCATTAACCTAAAGATCACAGTAGAAGTAAAGATGGATCTGAATAGTTCAAAGATAGAATAGTGAATGAACAAGAATACCTTTGAGGCATTAGAAGTAGCTAAGACTGTTAAGAAGGAAGTTTAGAATAGTGATAAAAGTTCAAAGTTATGATTCAGATAGAGTAATTCTAAGTCACCACAAAGTCCAGGGTGTGGACATGAGTACAGTATCTGAAGAGAAAATATAGAGATAAAAAGATCAAAGAAATAAATGACTAGGTTGTTGAACATCAACCACAAAAGCACTGATGCTACCCTAGGGTAAATGTAAGTCATGAAGTAGAAAAGGAAATGGAGAGGAAAACGCCAGAATTTATAATAAATGAAGGGGGGCATACTCATGGGATCTGTAAGGACATCAATGAGGAAGAAGGAGGATGGATAGGAGAATTGTCTGAACCTCAATGGAACAAGGCAGTTGTATCAGGTTGTGGAGAGTAATGGTCCAACATGGCATGGAGGAGAAAGACTCAATATTCAATCAATAGGTATCTTGGAGTATGAAAAGAATGAGAAACCCCATGAAAAATACTATGTTCTGAGAAAATAACTCTATTTCAAATAACCAGAGCTATATAGAATAGCCAATGAAAAAAATTTAGAATATAGAGTAGTTTGTTAACCATGGAATGGCATTGAGAGAACTGTGAAAGTGTGCAGAAGATAGTTTATCTTAAGGAAACAATTTAAAGTGTATACAAAAATTGACCAGATGACTGTTCAGTATTACAAAAAAAAATGTTTGCAGTACATTAATTAATAAGTGCAATTCCGAATTCTATGTGTATCCATTTTATCAAGATGAAAAAATTCAAAAAGATATGTTTAAATTAAAGATTATCATGACATTTTTCCTGTAAAAATACTTAATAATAGGTTAACACAGATATGATTGTGTCTTGTTAAGTCTTATTAAAAATATATAACTGAAAAAGAAAATTTAAATGTGGTCTGATAAAGCTTTAATTGCATTTAAAACTTGAAATTATGCTACTTCAGAGATATTAATTACTCTTATTCAATTAGTGGACATCTGTCTTCTCTCTCTTTCTCTTTTGCATCTAGTCCTAGTCCTATACTGGTAATACTGAACTTCTAGAGCACAAAACACTATCACAGAAGATGAAGTCACTCATTTAAATGACAAATTTGGTTACTAAATTATAATAATAATAAGATTCTTTTTTCTATGCTTATATGTTTTCACTTGACAAAGTTATCTTATGCTCACAATTATAAAATCAAAACTTGACTTTAATAGTCAATGTGGAAAATTATCTAAAATTCATGTTATTACACAAAAAGAGACTCTAACATATTCCCATGTAAAGTAAAGTGTAAAATTACTCAAATTCTCATTGTAGGAATGAGCTAATCTGAGGAGCTTATTTTACAGTTATTCATTTGTAGAAAAAAATAAAGACTAAATACTATAAATGTGCTTCACTTTATGCTTTAAATTATACTATATTTAAATACAGATTGACTTACTAGAAAAGAAAACAAAGTATTTCTGTGTATAAAGGAGTCTTTAAAGATGTTATAAAATCCATCTGAGTTAAGTGGAGAAGACCCAAACAACCAGAAGGTAATGAGTTGTTGGATAGAAATTAGCTGCTTCCAAATAAAATTTAAGAACAATTAAATGGTTTAACTGACATATATATGCCAAACATTCTACTGGGTACTGGCAGGTACAACAAAGAATAAAATATACTATCTTCACATTACTAACAGGTGACACTTGTGTATTTCAAGTGGAGAGCACCGTCTAAAAGTTAATTACACTGAGACATTGATTATACATGGAAAGAGTAGAAACAGCTTTTCAAAAACTCTTCACCTACCTATCCTGCCACTCTCACCCCTCAATTTCCTGTCAGCCACAACGTCAAGGAAAATCAAACTCAGTATTGCAAAAATATATAAAGTAGGCATAGTGATTTATATGAATAGAGAATGGGACTGTGGAATTTTCAAAGATTTTGAACCTAGGAGGGGAAAATTTAAAAAATCTTGAAAATGAAAAGTGATGTAAAATGTGGAAGCTTAAATGGGTTCTTGGACTGTTAACCAGATGTAGATCTTTTGCTTTTCCAGATTTTTATTTCACTCTATTTTCTCTGTCTCTCTTTTTATGTCACTTTCATTTGTCTCTTTATCTTTCTAGTGTGTTTCTTTTGCATTTAACCGTTATAACATAGAATTGGAATTAACATAGCCTTAGAAGAAACTTCATTCAAACTGTATGTTTTTCACTCCTGCTTCTCCAATGCACAGAATGGTGCCTAGCACAAAATGCTAATTACATAAATGCATGACTATTAAATATATTAAAGATAAAAAATTGATTAATTGAATTACTTGTATTGACGTGGCATCACCAATTTTTTTCTTAAAGATTGAAGATCATTTCAAGTAAAGATAAAAATAATATATTAATAAAAGAATGTTGTTTCTATATGGTCCATTTTTAAAGGTAAATCCTAATGTGTACCAGTTCTAGAAATAAGATAAATTAAGTGTGCAAAGTTTGTTTTTGTTTGTTTGTTTGGTATTTTATTTTTCTTTTAACAAACCCAACCTTAATTTGTGGCTTCAAGGTAAACAGGTGGAAAAAGGAACATTTTAAATTATTATAAAGAATTAAATCTGTTAGGGGCATTGTCGTTTAGAGAACTATTTGTTTAACTGAATTTTATACGTACAAGTATCCAGTTATTACCAATAAAGAAAACAGTGTGACTCTGGTTAAACACTACAAGAAGAGACATTTTTACTTCCCTCATTATCCTGAATAATTTGTACTAGTTGACGTCATATTTGTAGATGAAGAAGCAGTGGTCAGTAATGTAGAAAAATGCAGAATAGATCAGACAGGGGAGTGGGGGCTAAAAAATGTTTAAGATTTATTTTCTATAAACTTCCTTACAAATCTATTAAAATGCAAAAATCTTAGGATCATTTATTTGTTTCCTCACTCTTTATATTCTTATGTACATGTTGTTCTAATATTGTTATTTAATTTTAAAAGGAAAAGAATTTCTCAAAGAGCATTAAAATTTATATTCTTTTTTTTAGGTTACATTTATGAATTGCAGAATGGGGGTTAAAATGCAATACTTCCTATACAATTTGTGTATTTCCTCTCTATTCCGTGCATCAAATAAATGAATAATTTAGAAATATAACAAATAGCATTATATGTCTTAAACTCTAGATTGAGGATAAGAAAAAATTTCTTCCTTGTCCTATTCTACTGCTAAAGTACACAACTAACCTCAGACTGTTTTTTCCTCCCTCTCTTTGTGCTTGCCTCATTCTTATATTAACCTTTCAAGTTAGAACCCAGTGTGCTAAACTTTTCAAATTCTAAACATAAAATCATTAGCCTGGTTTTCTTCAATAAAGAATATTAACATCACTTGCTACTGTTTTCTCCAATAAAGTTAGAGAAAAAAGATGATTAGATTCCCAATTCAGAATAATTTTCAATTTGCTTTAGAAACCACAAATATGAAACAAATCTTTCAAACAGGAAATAAAATTCAACTTACTGATACATCATACACTGTTCAGAATGCAAACTTCTCCACCTCCGTGCTGCTTTGTGGTGTCTGGTCAACTGAGTAGTATCCTGAGCATTCTTTCAGTCTTGTAAGCTGACTACAGTAAGACTACTTAAGGATTTAAAAGAAACTAGTTTAACAAGTTGGGATGGATAAACTTTAACCAATAGTATGGTTTGAGGTGAAGAATCACTTGATAAGTCTTTGTTGTAGGAAGTAAGAATTTCCTGGTTCTGACTAATTAAAATTGAGTGAGAAACAATATTGTGTCTAAAATCTAAGCAACACCCTGTGATATTCTGGGAAGTTATGAATTTGTCTTTCAAGAGGTGGCACTCTTCGTTCTGAGTCAGTATCAGTCTGGTCTCAGGCCCTACCATTCATTTGTTTCAGAAGCAAGCCTGAAAAAAGATCAGAGGTTTTTCTAAAAATCCCTTGACTTGTTTTTCTTAGGATAATAGTATTTACATGCTCATTATGTCTGGATCAGTTATACTCTAAAGGAGGATCTGTTTTTTTTTGTTTGTTTTTTTAGTAGGAGTCTCACTTTGTTACCCAGCCTGGAGTGTATGGCATGCTCATGGCCAACACAGCCTCGACTCGCTGGGTTCAGGTGATCCTTCTGCCTCTGTCTTCCAAGTAGCTGGAGCTACAGGTGTGCACCACCACGCCCAGCTAATTTTTTGATTTATTGTAGAGATGCGGTCTCGCCAAGTTGCCTAGGCTAGTCTTGAACCCATGGGCTTTGGCAATCCTCTCACCTCTGCCTCCCAAATTACTGGGATTATAGGCGCGAGCCACTACGTGTGGCAGACCTGGCTTTAAGGTAGGAAAATTTAAATATATTTGGAGTCAACTACCATTTTAAAGGTAGTTCATCATTCATCAGTAGATCACCTCCTCTCTGTGTGCTTACTTTTTAGCTACACCATCATCACCTTTGACTTAGCTGAGTTTTTTGAATTCTCAATTCAGTCCTTTTCATTCCACAGCAAGTCTTTGCCGCACATTCCTAAAATATTTTTCCCTACTCTGTATTACAGATCTCAATTCAAAATCCACCTCACTGCAAAATTCAAGTTGTTCAGTTAGAACCTGCCCACACAGAATCCATGGACTCTGAAAGCCTATATATTTAAGGTATAGATAGAAGGCAAAAGCATTTTCTAGTATGCTTGTCTCTGATTTCCCCAGTTCACATACTATCTAAACAACCTTTGACCCACACTTTCTCTTCAAGCAGGCTTCTAGTTTTAGTTTTGCTTATTTTCAGGTTTATAGACCTATTTCTCCTGTTAGATAGAGAATGATTTGAGGCCCAAAACTCTGATGTCTTCACATGCACTAATCAGCACCTCAGCAAACACTATAGTATTCAATATTTATTGAGTCTCTCTTTTCATCAATGTGACAGTCAACATCCTCATTTCTCAACTCCTCTTTTATCTGGAAAAAAGGTTTTTGTTAAAATGGAAACACGTCTTAGCTGCAATTAGTAAATGAAGCTATAGGAAAATGTCCAAACTGGTGAATAAACAATTATATACCTTTATCAATATTCTATTACTATGTAACAAATTACCACCAACTTAGCCACTTAAAACAACAACCATTTACTATTTATCTTTATTCTGTAGGTCACAAGTCCAGGCAAACTCAAATTTGTTCTCTGCTTAGAGTTTCAAAGGCTGAAAGCAAGATGTGTGTTCAGTTAAGTTTTTATCTGGAAGCTCTGATGAGGAGTCACTTCCAAGCTCATTCAGGCTGTTGGAAGAATTCAATTCCTTACAGAGGGACTAAGGTTCCTGTTTCCTGGCTCACCAAGTTGGCCTCACCTTCTAGTGGCTGCCCACATTCCTTGGCAAATGGCTTTTTCCATCTTCAGGCCAAAAATAGTGCATATTCTTACACTTGAAATCTCCCTGACTCCTGCTACTAAAAAGAGAAACCTATGGCTTTAACTTCCAACGTTTTAGATTAGGCCTACCTGAATAATGTTCCTTTTGATTAACTCTCTGTCCATTGATTAGTAGCTACTATGGTCTATTTGGGCCTCCCTCTTCCCTCAAATTCCTATGTTGAAAATCAAATCACTAAAGTGAGGTCATTAGAAAGTGGGCTTTGGGAGGTGATTAGATCATGAGGGTGGAGCCTTTATAAAAGTCCTAGAGTATACAGTACAAGTATACAGGAAGATGGCACTGCCTATATCTATTTAACAGACATTGAATCTGTCTGGCATCTTAATCTTGGAATTCCCAGCCTCTAAAACTGTGAGATATAAATGCTTGTGTATGAGCCATCTAGTTCATGGTATTTTTTGCTATAACAACCAGAACAGACAGTAACTTGAATCACATCTACAAAATCTCTTCTGCAATGGAATGTAGCAAATAGTGGATAAGATAGCTCATCATATTTGGGTAGACGATCTTGGAAGACCATTTCAGAATTCTGTCTTTCATAATACCAAAACAAAACTTTATCTATGCTTTAAACTGTGTGTTTAACAATGTCAGACAATTTTAGCAAAATTTTGCATTCACATATTACAGAGGTACTATACATCAGTAAAACAGTTTCAGAAAGAAAACCTGCATAAAGTGAAAAGAGGAAAGAGTGGCTGTGCAAAGGGATTTGTTGGTGCATGAGACATTATGGCGTGTTGAGACCACGGTAAATACTTTAAAAAAAACTGAAATGAAGAAAAGAGGTGTATGTGGCAAAAGAGAAGAAGCCAAGATGAGAAATTAAAATAAGAAAATTTTCTTATACATGAAATTTTTGTAAATCAAGAAAATGAAGCTGGGTCCAGTGGTTCACGCCTATCATCCCAATACTTGATTGCCTGAGTACAGGGGTTTGAGAACAGCCTGGAAAATTCGGTAAGAACTTGTCTCTAAAATTAAAAAAGCAACAACAACAACAACAAAAACTAGCTGAGTGTGGTGGCACAGATTGTGGTTCTGGCTACTTGAAAGACTGAGGCAGAAGTATCATGTGAGCCCAGCAGGCCGAGGCTGTGGTGGCTCTGAGCATGCCACTGCACTCCATCCTGGGTGATAGAGTTGTGACTCTGACTTTGTTACTCTCTGTGTATGTGTGTACATGTGTGTATTTTATAATTAGAAAAATCACAAATTTCTGTTAAATGTTAGTGGAAATGATTTTTTTTCTATCTAACTTGTTGGGCTCTAGATTAAGTAATCTTCCTTTAGGAGGTGAGAAAATGAAAGTATTTGAAACAGAAGTGTAAGAGAATGAATTAAAAGGGATCAATAATAAAGAAGGAAGATCAATTTGAGGCTTTTCCAAAACAAGATGATGGGAGTCTAAACAGTAATAGCAATAGGAATGGAGAAAAGATATTCAAAGGAATGATAATGACAGAAATTACCGACAGGTGCAAAAGAGGGCAGACTATAGACTAATTTCTTGCTTAATTTCTAGGTCCATAGTGTGATGGTAAGAGGCATAGGCTCTAAAGATAGTCCCTTCCTTCTCTCCCTCCTTCCTTCCCCCTTCTTGCTTTCTTTTTTGATAAAAGAATATTGAAAGTATTTATAAATAGACTTGAAGGAACCAGCAGAGAAAGGAGGGAGGAGGGAGAGGGAGAGGGAGAGGGAGAGAATGAAAAATAAAAATACCGGTGGAAAAAAGGGTAAATGATGAACCAAAATCAAGATCTGGGGCAAAACATGAGGCAATAATAACAAATGGAGATTCTGGTATTTAATTTAGAGTGATAATTTTTGGTGAGACAAAAAGGAAGAAGGCAAACTATAATGTAAACATTTACTCATATGAAAGTGAGGTTTTGGAAATTTTAGACAATCTCTTCTGTTCTTAGAGTGGTTAGAAACTAAGGTGAGTGGGAGAGCCTGCTTGAGCACTGGTGCTGGGGTGAATGTTGCCTTGTGGGACCGATAAGGCAGAACATATTTTTAAAAGATAGTAAAATAATTGTATGGTGCCATCTATGGTACAACTGGCATGATATAGCCCGAATTTTTTAAGGCATTAATATGTATGGTTGAATAAATTTTCTGTCTGCTCAGTTCTTTCAGGCACAGCAGAGCCACTTAGTTCTGGGGTTGATTTAGCGCTAGAAATTTGTTGGATTGGTAGGTTGGAAGCTAAGGACTAAGGAATTGACTGTGATAATGATGGCAAATCAGTTTATTCTCTCTACAATGAAGTCCAACAGCTTTGTATAAAAGGAAGTGTTGTTTTTACTACGGTGATATGGAGACCTCTTAGAGATTTTCATACATTAGAACATCATATTTCTAGAGTGGAATAGAAATGAAGGTTTTTGGATTTATGAGCTCAAAGAATTAAGGGTAGATGTGGGTCATCCACTTGGATGTTGAAATTGACCACAATGAAGACAGTGGTTGGGTGGAGAGGTCTATGTTGAGTCAAGCCCTCGTCCCTCAACAAATGTGGGGAATGAACAAGAGGTTGGCAGTAATTAGGAGGGGCCATATGTGGTATTGCTAAAGGCAGGAACCTCAAGGAAAGTATGTTTTAATATTATTGTGTGGCATAGATTTTCGGAAGACTATACAGTGCTTGAAAGCTTGTCATTGGGAGTTGGAAGATTCTGACTTAGTGTTTAAAATAGGGAGAAAGAACAATCACTTGAGAGGGCTAAAACAAAGTGAAAATTTAGATAGTGACACTCAGGCTTTAGTAAGATGATGAAGGAGCATTCTGTGAAGAGGTTGAAGGTATAAGGACATTTTAGCAGAAGAGAGAAAGGAAGACTCCTCCTAGGAGCCAGTTGGGAAAGAGGGTGGTAAAGGAATCTTAAAGTAGTGAAGAAGAAATAAAGAGTAGTAGGAGATAAGGAAGAAGAAATCACACACATCACGGAAAAGAAGAACAGAAGAGGAAAGAAAATGTAATCACAAGATCTTCATTTGGTGCATGCAGTGAGGAAGGGTAGGAGTCATACTTTACGGTTCCTGATCCTAGTATAAAATTTGACAGCAGACTACTAGCTTAATGTTCTGGGCAAGGTTTTTGTGGCATAACGATCTGATGTTTCAACTCAAAGGTAGCCATAAGACTGATAATTATACTATTAAAAAGTGTGTGTGTGTGTGTGTGTGTGTGTGTGTGTGTGTGTGTATGGAACCCCGAGAAAACTGGAATTTATTGAAAATTGTGTATTTATTCTTACATGTTTAAACTTCAGTCACCTTCACAGTACTCTCTGTTGGATGCAACACACCTATGGAGATGCTTTTTCCACTGTTCAGAATAGTTTTTGAATCCATCAATTTTGATGCCTTTTAGTGCTTCTGCTGTTTTTCATTTTACCTCTTTCACATTGGCAAAATGTTTCCCTTTGAGGTCTTTTTTCATCTGAGGAAACAAACAAACAAAAAAGCCAGCAGGGCAAAATCTGGTGAGTAGGGAGAGTGAGGCATGGGGGTCATGCCGATTTTGGTCAAAAACTTCTGAACACTCAGTGCAGTGTGGGCAGGTGCATTATGGTGAAAGAACAAGTTACCTGTTTGCCACAACTCGGGATGTTTCTTCTGCAAATCGTGACACAACCTTCTCATAACTTCCAGATAAAAGCTTTGGCTGACTGTCTAATCTGGAGGAACAAATTCTGAATGTACTATAAGGGGCTCACCCTCCAAACAACAAACCTGTGTATTGGGGGTCCCCCCTTGTATATGTATATATGTCATCTGTAATCTCAGGTGGAGAACAATGTCATTTTATACATGCTATTATGTCCAGTTGTAAAATATATGTATTATATGTGCAAGACTTATAAGATAAATAAAAACAGTTGTGTTGAGTTGGTTCAATTGTGTACTCTCTCCCCCTCAATAGGCATTTGTTATAATGTTCCTTTAATTTTTTTCAAAGGTGGTACATCAAGTATCCATTTTCTTTACTTCTAGAAGAATAGCCTTTATGCTGAATTCCAACTATTTTTTTCTTTTATGAAACTTTTTATCAAGTAGCTGTGCCTTAGTAATTGTCTTACTAATGACTTTTTCATTTTCGGATTCTGTTCATTATTCCTCTCCACTTTCAAATTCTTTTCCTGGTAGTGCATCTCAGTCTGTTTATTCAACCTTGTCATTTTTTTTTTTTTTTGCTACAGATTATCACTTGTAGGACAAATATCAGTGGTTTAAAAAATTATCCCAACAATTCAAGAATCTCCACATAGACCTGAACAGAAAGATGCATTGACATTTAGCAAAAGGTACTTGCTTTGGATACAGATAGAGGAAAGTTATTAAAAACACTAGGATGGCAATACTATGTGTTTATAAAATTTCTCCATCTGGAAATATTTAAAAGAGAGGCATCTGAACATCTTTTACAAAGAGTACTGGGTTTAAGAATGGAAAGGGAAGACAAGTCAAATAGGATGATCTCATATCCAATTTTTTTTTTCAGTTAGGGTCTCACTCTGTCCTCCTGGCTAGAGTGCAGTGGGATGAACACAGCTCACTGCAGATTCAAACGCCTGGCTCAGGCAATCCTTCCACCTCAGCTTTCTGGGGAGCTGGGACTGCAGGCATGTGCTACCATGCTTAGTTAATATTTTTTATTTTTTTGTAGAGACAAGGTCTCGTTTTGCTACCCAGGCTGGTCTCGAATTCCTAGGCTCAAGCAATCCTCACGCCCTAGCTTCCCAAAGTGCTGAGATTATAGTCTACATTTTGAAATATCAATTGAGGACACAGGCTATGACAAAGGAACAAAACATAGAAAACCTTTGATTCTGGTTAGCATACTCACTATTGCTTAGCTCTGTGACTTTTTTTTAAAGGACCTTTAATAATTAAGAATAGACTGCTACAGTTTGGATATGATTTGTCCCCACCAAAATTCACTCTGAAATTTGATCCTCCAGTGTGGTGGTATTGGGAGATGGCCAAATGAGAGGTGTCTGAACCATGATACAGATACTTCATGAATGGGTTGGTGCTGTTCTCTCAGTAGTGAGTTGTCACCCATGAGAGACTAGTTCTCACAGGAATGAATTAGTTTCCGTGAAAGCAGGGTGTTACAAAGCAAGGTTGCTCCCCCTGTTTGGTCCCTCTTTGGATGTGTCAGCTTCCCCTTTGCCATGTATCATGTTTTGACCTGGCACAAAAGTCCTCACCAGAAGTTGAACAGATGCTGGAATCATGCCTTCTGAACTTCCCAGTCTGCAGAACCATGAGCTAAAGAAGCCTCTATTCTTCATAAATTCCCAATCTCAGGCATTCTGTCACAGCAACACAAAACAGGCTAACACACAGACTCAAATATCACTTTGTTAAATACTGAATCTAGACTGCTTTTGGCATTTTCCTCTGTCATCTACACAAAAGCATTAAAAATGTTCCATATGGATTAATTATAGTGTAGTTGGACATGATATAGTAAATTATCTGTAAATCAAATAAAGTTGCATTATTTTTATTATTAAAGTTATCATTAACAATTAATTTTATTTGGCTGCTATTTTTCTTTTGTCCATAAATTAATATTAACTGCACAAGCTGTATTGTATGTTTCTCCAATGGTAAATATAATTTCAATAAAACAGCACTATTTGCAAAATAACAAACCAACACTACCGGTAAATAAAAATGCTTCAGTATATTAAAAATTATTTGCATTCTTAACAAATGTGCAATATTGCCTGTGCTGAAATTAGTTTACAATAATATATTTTGCAACTTTTTAGTAGATTTTAAACATTCTGACTTTTGACTTTTTTAACATGAAAGCCTCATAACAACACTATGAGGCAGACAGATTAATGTTTCATCAACAATTTAAAGACAGTGGGAGCAAAAGTATATTTCTCTTTTAAAATTGTGTGACATCAATGGAATGTTATGCAGCCATAAAGAAGAACAAAATCATGAACTTCGCAACAACCTGGATGGGATTAGAGTTTATAATACTGAGTGATCTTTCACAAAAACAAAGAGCTGAGTATCACATGTTCTTACTCATAAGTGGACCTTGAACAGCTACCGTAATACTATAAGAAAAGGACTGACAGTAGCGGGAAACTGCAGGGCAGGGAGTGGGGGGGTGGGATTGACAGTAGTTGATATCTGTGATATCTGCCTGGAGAGGGGCACACCTCATCAACAAGGGCACCTGCACAATGAATATTTGTATAGCTCACTCTGAATTGTACCCCACAATTTTTAAAATAAAATTAAAAGAGAAAATAAAATAAAAGAAATTTGTGTGACATGATTGCTTTTACTTTATTTCTTTTAGTCACAGTTAAAATTTTTAAAAATATTTTATTTTATTTCATTGTAAAGATGTGGAGTATAATTCACAGTTAAAATTTTAAGGCAAGAAAAATATTGAAATGTATAAAAATAATGTTTCTTGTAAATATTTGCAAAAGCAGCTTTACAAAAACTTTTTAGCTTTTCTGCATTTTAATGGACTTCTATAGATTTTTTTGTTTATAAAACAGATTTTCTAATGAAGGATTAAAAAGGGCAAAGATTAAAAACAAATATTCAGCATTTTGGTAAGGTTTTGCTGCTTCTTATTTTAAAATATGGTATAGAGTTTTTTATTTGTGCCATATTAAGGCTTTAAATTCATGAAGCTCAGTGTGGAATGTGAGAAACGGATGGAATAAAGTATGAATTTTGAAAGCAAATGTCCCATGGGTTATTATAACCTGCCAGTTTAATTAGTTTAACAGCTTTATCTACACTAAATTCATCTTTTGTTTCCTTAGGTATAGTTGAACATAGCTTTAAGTGGGTTGTTGTCTTAATTGCAAAACTGATTTGGTCCAACAATACACCTTGCTGAACACCATGTGAGTTTAGCTTACCTTTTTTTTGTTATTGTTTTTCAAGGAGAAACTGATTTGGCAATAGTCATTTTATTTCAGTTACTTCTAGGTCTGCAATGTTTCTGTCTACTGAACCTGCAAAACCTAGTTTAGAGTAGTGGAGATGAGAGTGGATTGAAAACTAGAGCTCCTGGGTTTTGTCCCTCCACTGGTTATAACCCACTGTACCACCTTGTAGAAATTTTCTTGGCCTGATTTCCCTTCAGTTAAAGGAGAGGTTGATATAGATAACCTCTTATGTCCCTCCCAACTCTAACAGCTATGATCCTAGCTTTGATTTCAATCAGTCATAACAAGTTTTTCATTTCCATGATTGCATGAAGAGATGCCTCACATACCTCCCCCCATCAAACATATTAACAGAGAAATACATTTATTCAGTGGAGAAGAGTAGATTCCTATTTATGTATTTTTTATTTTTGTTCTTCATATTGTTGTTGAATCATATGTATTTCACCGAGAGATCGTTGACTATTGGTGAAAATTGGCTCCAATCTTGTTTTAGCACTGCAAACTAACTTCTAGTTCTCATGACACCCCGAATTCCATTAAGCTTCTACAGAGATTACGTGATGGATTATTTATTGCAATCCTAATTCATTGGACCTGTATTTTAAAAGGAGTCAGACACAAGGTAGGTTTTTCTCTATGAAAATATGTTAATATTACTATAGCATTACTACACAGGAGGCAAAACCTAGTTTTTTGTGTGTTATTTTTTAGCCGCAAACATATTTGCAAAATTCACAAAGCAATACAAATGCCAGTACTGTAGAAAAAAACAAATTTCTTTACAATCTTAAAGCATTTTTAATATTATCTGTACTGATATCAGTTTGCAATCTACTTTACATTTTTTGAACATTCTTTGATTTATTAACATTATTATTCATCAGAAAAACCTCACAGCATCATAGGTAGACAGCTTAATGTCCCACTTGGCAGATAGAAAACATGAAGTAAAAAACACTACATGACGTCTATAAAACCATTCAATAGGCCAAACATCAAACTAGAATCTAGAAATTCTGTTAAAAAAAAAATCTATTTTTTCATTTCTTAATTGAAATGAAAATTTATTTTCATTTCTTAAATTTACCCACGGCCTTTGTATTTTTTCCTCTCATTTGTGTTTAAATGACATTGAATGGAATTGGATTAAACATAGAAATATTTAAATCAGTATACATAGTTTCACAGATACTTTTACACAAAAAGATATCACAGTCTTATGAAATATAAATAAAATTACATGAAGTACATATCCGTTGTTATAGAACTTACACAGAGGAAATAATTGTTTCTTGTTTTTTTATTTTTGTAGACAGATTTGTTTTCCTGTGTCTACTGAAGGAAGTGTTCAGTTTTAATATAAAAAAGTTCATGATCAATCAAGTCCATCTTGAATATGCTAAATATTCTCACAAAGTTTTAGATACTTTATAGGCAAACTGTAGGAGTTTAAGTTAAGGATTTAAGTAAGCAAGAATTTGTCTTTACACTGCTTTTTCTAGGGATATTTGGTTATTATCAGTCATCAACTCAGAAATTTGATGAAATTTCTTTTATAAAAGGGAAGTGTACACAGACGACCCTCTTGTGTGTATGATGTCTTATTGAGGTGTCAATAATAACTAGGAGATTTTTAAAGCTATATATATATCTTGTTTACATATATTACATATAAACACACATACATGTAAACTAACAAAACTTTAAAGAAAAACAAGCCAGATTTTTTTTCTGACAACAAATCTAAGACTCACAGTTGAGTTCTGGAGATAAATACATCTCTGTGGTCAACACTATGGCAACTGGATCAAGGCATTCTATGAATACTTGACTATAAGAAGACATAGTTTAAAATATATTAATGAGGCATAGAAGTAATTTTGAAAAACTAGTTGTTCATTATTTTTTTTTAGCATTACAAACTAAAGTGTTTAGTTTGTAACTAAAATTAGTTACATAACAAACTGTTCATAACATTTTGGTTTTTTGACTGGACACAGGGGCTCATGCCTATAATCCCAGCATTTTGGAAAGCCGAGGTGAGAGAATTGCCTGACCCCATGGGTTTGAGACCAGCCTGGGTAAATTGGTGAGACCTCATCTCTACAATAAATCAAAAAATTAGCCGGGCATGGTGGCACATGCCTGCAGTTCCAGCTACTTGGAAGACTGAGGCGGAAGGATCATCTGAGCCCAGCAGGTCAAGGATGCGGTGGCTGTGAATGTGCCATTGCACTCCAGCCTGGGTGACAGAGTGAGACTTCAACTCAAACAAACAAACAAAACAACAACAGCAACAAGAAAACAACAAAAAACAATTTTGGCTTAAAAAAAACAAGGGACACTTTTTAAAAAGCATAAGTTTTATTTAGTTCAAAGCACATTGATAATGATTGATAGTGGCTAATCCATATTGAAAATCCATACAAACAACTTCCTGTGTGCAGACACTGTTACAAGTGCTTTACTTGTATCAATGCATTTAAACCTCAGACAACCATATGAGGTAGTACCATTTTTATTTCCACTGTAGATATGAAAGAGTTAATGAAGAGAGATGTTAAGTAATTTGAACAAGGACACACAGTTCAGGTGTGGCAGAGACAACATTCAAACTCAAGCAGCCTGGAGCAAAGTTGTGCTCTCTGCCACTATGCCCACCACTAGGCTTTGGGCTATATTTAAGACCCAAGGTCATTCACTTATTTGATAAAATTGAACCATTTATCTTAAAGCTTGCAAAGGCTCTTACTTCCATATAGCAAATATTTATTTAGTGTTTAGTATATGCCAGGCACTGTCCCAAGTGCATTATACAAAATAACCTCTTCCAACCTGATATTCTGATAGACATCTGCCAGAGACATCTATCAGAGAGCTGAAAACTTACAAATTATCAGTTATGGTATTCTAATGTAAATATTTCTAAATAAATAATTGTATAGCTCATTCCACCAAAAATTAGAGCCTTCATTTCCATCTTTTTATCCTCCTTGTGACTGTCAAAGAATACTCCCAAATGTCTTCTTTTCTCCTCTCTTGGCTGACTGAAATGGATGTATGGATGGCAAGATGCTGTTAAAGAATAAATAAGAAATGTTTCTTAACAACAAAACATGCGGCCGGGCTCGGTGGCTCAGCCTGTAATCCCAGCACTTTGGGAGGCCGAGGCGAGTGGATTGCCTGAGCCCGCGCGTTCAAGACCTGCCCGGGCAACTTGGCAAGACCTTGTCTCTACAATAAATCAAAAACTAGCCGGACGTGGTAGCGTGCACCTGTAGTTCTGGCTACTTGGAAGACCGAGGTGGAAGGATCGCCGGAGCCCAGCAGGTCGAGGCTGCGGTGGCCAGGAGTGTGCCACTGCACTCCAGTCTGGGCAACAGAGTGAGACTCCAACTCAAACATCAACAACAACAACAACAACAACAACAAACATGCTTCGTAAAGCTAGTGTTTGAGTACATAACACAGTGTTAACAGCAAGTTCAAATGCTTTTAAAATGTCAGCTCTTGTGGATTATTAGATATAAACCCAAGTTAGAGCTCAAGTTGTATTACACATCCCATGCTTCTCCATTCTAGCCATTGCATGTCCAGTCATAATTTCCAGAATGTTGAAGCCCTGAATCCTCAGGGAAGACTTTGATTTTTCACTAAAACAATCCCACGTAGTTCAAGTATTACAAGAGGTAAGATTTTGGCAGCACCTGCAGGTCTTCATTTCCTGTGGAAATTGATGTTCCCGTCTTCCACTGAAGGAAACCACTTATTAGTATTCGTCTTATTAAGAAGTATCTTGAGCAATTTCTTTATCAGTGAGCAAACGATGCTCTATGTCATTTGCTGTGTCTTCTTCCCTCATGGTACAGAGAGTTTGGCACCATGTACAAAGGCCACCTCTTAATACTAGATTTGTCTGAGTTTGAAGGGTTTCTTGACATGTGGCAAAAGCACTGATCCAAACCATATGAATATAAATAATATGCAGTATGTAGGAGTTTCAGTTCCATGTATCATGGATATAACTCATGGACAATCCACACTAGATACCGGTCTTTGAGGCAATCCAGTCTCGGTACTTAGTCACTCTAGTGTAGACCCCAGGCTTTTTGGGAAGTGCACATGATTGTCCCCAGCTTACTATACCGACAATGTACCAGATGTCACGATTATCATAAACCAGAGGTCCACCAGAATCACCCTGGAATAAAAGTAAACACATATTCAAAACTGTTGATGCTAACTTGATTCAATAGGAAGGTCATTGTAATCATCTCTCTTTCAAAGAAAAACTGGAAATGCGCACAAATACCTCACAGCCAGACAATAAAAAGATTATGCAACAGTTTTCTCAACTGAATTACAATTTTGTGTTAAACTTTAAAGTGCATTTTTTTTAGAAAGGTTAACATTCATGGATATGGAATGATTACATTATTTCTGTTTCAGTATCCTTGAATATTTTTTGCTAGTTTGATTAGACATTTTATGCACAGCTTTGTAATCATGTGTACAAATACTAACTATGGAAAAAGTATTTGTGGGTCAAGGTAGAAAATTTTAATAACTTCTTCTGAATGCTGTTAACTTAATTGTATTTTTACTTTTGATCTCTTTTTCTTTTATCCATCTACTTATTATGTTTTCTTGCTGACTTTTATATAAGCTGCTTTAAATCTCTTTTGTAACAAGGAAGACAAAGTAAGTAAACAGATATACCATATGGAGGTTTAAAGTATGGTTTCAGCAATTGCACTGCCCGAGTTTCAAGCACAGCTCTATTAATTACTGGTTGCATGACCTTGAGTAAAATATTTAACCTTTCTTTCTATGCCTCTTCCTTATTAATTAATCAATTATATTGAGTATTTATTGAGTTCCTATTATATTCCCATGCTATTTGGTGTGTGCTGGGGATAGAAGGATGACCAAAAGTGAAAGGCTTCTATGCCCATAGAGCATGAAGTTTAGGTTTTAAGAAATCATTATTAAATGAGCTTCTAAACAAATGCAAAATAATCATTGTGCTAAGTGCTATGGTAGCATCCAATAGAGAAGTATGACTGGTAAGAGAGGACAGGAAAGTTTCACCTGATGAGTATAATTGAACTGATAGCTGAAGAAAGAGGAGTTAACCACAATAAAGAAAGTGAGGATGAAATGTATTCTAGGCAGTGGGAGCAGTACTGCAAACGCTCTGTGGCATGAAGAAGCCCGGCATACACAAAGACCTAAAAGCAGTGGGTTGGAGAGAAGAGAACAAGGAAGGCAAGTGGTATGTGATGGGGTGGAGAAGTAAGGAGAGACCTGTCCGTGCACAGCCTTATAAGTTTTTTGTTTCCTAGGCCCAAAGGCAAGCTACAGAAGTGTTTTAAGAAGGGGTTTGACATTATTAGACTTGCATCTTGTTAGAAACCGTTTTGGCTTTCCGTTGACTGATGGACTAAAGGAGCAGAGAGTGAAAATGAGGAAATTAGCAAGATGGCTACTGTAGCTATCTAGTGAAAAGAAGAAGGGAAGGAGCATGAGAGAAAGACAGGACAGAAGGTAATGGAGAAATGGTAATGGTGAGATATTTAAGAAAGCAAAGTTTATGGGATTAGATGAGCAATCAGATAGAATGAGGAGAGACAGTTAGAAGGGCTTCTAGATTTCTGGCTTGTTTAACAGAATACAAGGGTATAACATTAACACAGATACAAAACATAGAAATAGGATTAGGCTGGGAGGGTAGGGGAATTAGAACAGAATCAGGTATAGCATTTTGAATTTGAGATGCATCTGAAATATTCCTGTGGAGTTGTCACTAGGAGTTGGATGTCTGAGCCTGGAGATTAGAAGAGATATTGGGGTTAAAAGTTTAAATTTATGAATCATTTGCAAAGGGATGTTAATTAAAGCTATTAAAGAGATGTAGATTCTCCAAGGAGAAAGCACAGAGTAAAAAGAGGACCAGGCATAGGATAGTTCAACACTTAATCACTAGAATTAAGAGGCTAACAAAAATAAACAATAGGGAAAGGACACTTTAATCAATAAATGTTGCTGGGAGAATTGGCTAGCCATATGCAGAAGAATGAAATTAGATCCCTATCTTTCACCATATACAAAAATTAACTCAAAATGGATAAAAGACTTAAATGCAAAACATGAAACTATAAAAATCCTAGAAAAAAAACAAGGAAACAGTCTTTTGAACGTTGGCTTAGGCAAAAAATATGAGACAAAAATCCCAAAAGCAATTACAACAAAAAAAAATAGACAAAAGGGATTTTAAACGAAAAAGCATCTTCACAGGAAAAGAAATAATCAACAGAGTGAACAGAAAACCTTTGAATGGGAGAAAATATTTCAAATTAAGCCCCAGAAAAAGGACTAATATCCAGAATCTACAAGGAACTCAACTCAACATGAAAAAAAAACGACTACATCAAAAAGTGGGTAAAGGACATGAATAGAAACTTCTCAAAAGGAGACATACAAGAGACCAAGAAACATTTGGAAAAAAAAGTTCAACATCCCTAATCATCAGAAAAATGCAAACTAAAACCACAATGAGATATTACTTCACACCAGGCGGAATGGCTATTATCAGAAAGTCAAAGAACAACAGATATTGGTGTGGTTGCAGAGGAAAGGGAATATTCATTCACTGTTGGTAGGACTGTAAACTAGTTCAACTTCTATGGAAAACAGAATGGGGATTTCTCAAAGAACTGAAAATTGAATTACCATTTAACCCAGCAATCTCACTACTAAAAATCTACCCAAAGGAAAAGAATCTATATTTTAAAAAGATACCTGTACTCATATGCTCATCGAAGCACTATTAATAATAGTAAAATCATGGAACCAACCTCAGTGCCCATCAACAATTAACTATATTTTTAAAATATGGTATATATATATATATACATACCATGGCATACTAAGCAGCCCTAAAAAAGCATGGAATCATGTTTTTATGCAGTAACATGGATGGAGTTGGAGATCATCTTCTTAAGTGAGCAGACTCAGAAACAAAAAAACAAACATCACATGTTCTCACTCATATGTGGGAGGTAAATGATCCCCAAAGTAGAAATAATAGACACTGGAAATCAATAATAGGGAGGTGGGAAGGAGGGTTAGGGTTCAGAAATTACCTATTAGGTACAGCATTCACTATCTGGGGAATGGGTCTCCTGAAACCCAATCCCCACCACCATACAATATGTCCATGTAATGAGCATGAATGTGTATTCCCCAAATCCAAAATAACAATGGAAGACAAAAGAAAATGAGCCTGAAGAGGAGATAGAGAAGAGGCAGACACAGATGTGGATCAAAAAGCATTGCAAGCCAAGGGAGAGAAGACAATATCTCAAAAAAGGAGAGTGGTAAGCAATATTAAATGTTGCTAAGAAGTAAAAAAGAAATAAAACCAATTTTGCTTGATTTTAAAAACATGTATGTCATTGGTAAGATACTGCAAATTTAGAAGAGCAATTTTGGTTAGGAAAAAACCTTAGAAGAGTAATAGAGCAGAAACAATACTGAAGGGCTTGAGGAATTAGTGGGAGGTGAGAATATTAAGATAATTGGCATAAACTTTTTTCCAAATATATGATGGCAGACCAATGAGGTAGGGTGCCAACTGGAGGCACTGGGCTAAAAAAAACATTTTCCCCTGTTATTTGAGACAAGTGCACACAGAAGGATCCAGTTGCAAGACACATATTTGCTACAAAAATAGAGAAAGGAAATAATTGCTAATGTAAGCTTCCTCAAAAGACCAGCAAGAACAGGAAGCTGAATAGAGAAGAAGGAATTAGCCTTAGAGATGAAACAATTTCTTGGTTGAGACCTAAGCTGAAGGTGGAAAAAGTTAGGCTAGATAAAGGTGGGCTGCATGCTTGGTGCTGGGAAGATGGGGAAATTCCACACTTACAGCTTTTATTTTTCTTTAGAAACTGGGAAGCAAAGTAATCAGACGAGAGTAAGGAATAAGAAAATTCAGAAATTAAGGGAAGTGTTGAAAAGTTTCAAAGAGTTGCAGATTTTGAAAAAGAAGCAAAGAAAACAAGCAAGCAAGCAAGCAAAACAAAACAAAAAACAATTGCCAGCTTTGTGATCTACAGCCTCTAATGGAACCAATGTGTTCTGTTAGGATATCTTCTTCAGGAGCATCTAACCGCATGAGTGCGGCAGAGAAGACACACACACATACACATACACACTATAGTTCTTACAGCTGTGGAACTCTGTCAGATAGAAACACTGGAAAGAGAGCAACAAGTGAGCTTGGCGTATGAGCCTGGAAAGAGAGCAACAAGTGAGCTTGGCGTATGAGCCAAAGTGTTTTAAAAATGAACAGGTGTGACATCAACAAGATGGTAGAATAAGAATTCTTCAGCTCCACTTTCCTTCACAGAAATCCAAATAGCAACTAGGCACAAACTTAAATACTCTCATGAATGAATATTACAGAACTTAAGAGTGAAACATCCCTCTTAGACCACAGAACTGAGAACAGCTGCACAAGAAGGATAAAAGGGGTGACTTCACTCTGACCACATCTCCCCTCCTCTAAGGAGGCACAGCTCCAGCACAGAGGATTTTGCAGGATTCACAGTTTTTACAGAGGGAGAAGAGAGTTAGCAGCAGACATTCAACTTCAAAATGATTCTGGGACCTTTTTAAAAAGGCACACTTTTGCCTTGTTCCATAGGAAATGCTGGGAGTATTGGTAGAGCTAGACCACCTGGCAGCAGTCAGAAACAAAGAACTGTGGTGGGACTCACAGCTACTAACACACAGATTTTTTTTTTTTTTTTTGACCTGCAGCACTTTATTTTTCCTTACACAATGACGTGTTGCTGGTGTTGCTGGGGCCTAATGTTTTCACATAACAGTAAAAAAACAAAATCTGTTGTCATCCCTTAAATAATTAAGAATTGAGTACAAAAATTTAAATAAATAAAAATGATGAATAAATTTACAAGTGTAAATACAATTGGCTTCCAACTCAAGGCAAGTAACAATCCACCGTGTTCTGGAAGGAAAACAGTTAGGAAACTGGGTCCTGAGGCTGGGAATTTTCCAACCCAGCACACAGTTCTTGATAGTGTCTCTGCATTCCAGCCAGTGAAGGTGCACCACTAGAAAGGCTAGCAAACACCATTGCTCTCCAGGGAGCACAGTTGACAAGTCTCCTAGATTCAAATCCCTGGCTAGTGTTCCCACCCAACCCTAGTGCTCTCCTTAACCTTTCCCTAGGTCAAAAGGCAGAGGTAGGATGGTAATTAATCAACCACAGACAGAGCCTCGTGTTCTGCTCAGACCCAGAGGCTGAGCAGCAACCCAGCCAAGCTTTGATGCACTACTTTAGCCCTTCCCAGGCCAGGAGGTAGGGAAGGGTTGGCAAATGTCCATGGAGGGAGCGTGTGATCCTGCCCAGATCAAGCTGCTGAACTTCAACCCAGCCAAGCCCCGAGGCTCTCACTAAGCCCTCACCAAGCTGGGAGGCAAGAGTAGGCCAGAAAATATTTGCAAAGCATAGCCCCTGGCTCTGGAAACCCCAAATGGTCAAGTATACTCTGAGAAATCTTGCCTAGCCTCAAAGTTTAGCACATAGCCTTGCTCAACTACAGATCCCAAACTGCAATACTGGCCAGGAAGGGAAAACATTCTATGACACTGCCTAAATAGGCAATTGCACAGTCCATCCAATAGCTCTACCTTACTGAAAAGTTCAGCCAGTGGTCTCAGCTAGAAGCTCCACTTGACTCCAGCATACAGGTAATAGCTCAGTCTAACCAGAGAACACAACACCAATATGTACACTTGTTCAGGATTGCTACCAAATGGTCCAACCAGAATCCCAGGCATATAGTAAAGCTCTATAGCCCCCCCGCCAAAAAAACAAAAAACAAAAAACAGCAAAGACTGAAAGATGTGGCCATTTCCTCAAATGTGCATGCACCAATACAAGGACATAAGGATTATTAAAAATCAGAGAACTATATCACCACCAGAGAAAACTAATAAAGCTCTAATAATGGACACTGAAGAAATGAGATCTATAAAATAACTGACAAAAAAATTCAGAATAATTTTCCCAAAGAAGTTTAGTGAACTACAAGAAAATGTGGATGCAAATTAAATAAAATTTGAAGAAAATTTATAAACAAAATGTGAAACTTTCCTCCCTAAAAGTGGAAACAATTTTAAAAATCCTAGAGATAAAGTATACAATAACTGAACTAAAAAATTTAATAGACAGCTTCAAAAGCAGACTTAATCAAAAAGAAAAAAGAGTCAGCAAATTTGAAGATAGGACATTTGAAATTATCCAGTCAGAAAAGCAAAGAAAAAAAAGAAGAAAGTCTATGGGAATTATGATACCATTGAAATAATTAACCTACACATAATAGGAATTCTGAAGAAGAAAGAGAAAAGGGCTATAAAGCATATTTAAAGAAATAATGGATGAAAAATCCCCAAATCTGGGGAAAGAAAACAACATCTAGGTACAGAAAACGCAGAGGTTTCCAATAAAATTCAACCCAAAAAGGAGTTCAATAAGATACATCATAATCAAATTATCAAAAACCAAAGACAGAGAATGAACGCTGAAAGCAGCAAGAGGTAAAAATCATGTTACATTCAACCTGATACGGTTTTCAGCAAATTTCTTGGCAAAAGCCCTAGGGGTTTGGAGAGAGTGAGATAATATATTCAAAGTGCTGAGGGGCGGGGAGGGGGGGGGACTGCCAACCAAGAATACTTTACCTGGCAAAGCTGTCCTTCAGAAATGAGAGAAAAATAAAAACTTTCTCAGATAAACAAAAAATAAAGAAGATCAACATAACTAGACATGCTCTATAGGATTTGCTAAAGGGAGTTTTTAAAGCTGAAACAAAAGACTGCTAACCCACAAAGTAAAAAACTCAATGATATAAATAATACATAATTGTATTCAAACTTCTTTAATACTGTAAGGGTGGTGTGTCAACCAATTATATCTCTTCTATGAAGGTTAAAATAAAAACATTTTAAAACAACTGTAGCTATAATAAGTTATTAAGGTATACAAATTATAAAAATGGCAAATTTTGGCATCAAAATTATACAAGGTGAGGTAGCATGTAGATTTTTGTTTATGATTAAAATTAAGTTAAATTAAGTTGCTACCAGCTTAAAACAGCCTGTTTTAAGTAAAATATATTTTATAAATGCCTCGTGGTAACCAAAAAGCAAAACTTATGCACAAAATATTTCTAAAAAGTATTCAAAGCAGACCACCAAGAAAACTATCAAACCAGAAAGAAAGATGAAGAGAGAGCAAGAAAGAAACAAAGGATCTACAAAACAATTAGAAAACAAATTACAAAATGGCAGTAGCAATTCTTTATCAATAATTACCTTGAATGTAAGTTAATTAATTTCTCCAGTCAAAGGTCTAGAATGGATTTTTAAAAAATGATACATCCATATACTGCCTAGAAGAGACTCATTTTACTAGCAAAGACACACATAGACTGAAGCTGAAGAAATGGGAAAAGATAACCCACACACATGGAAAACCAAAGAAAATGAGGGTAGCTAAAAATAGGCTTTAAGTCAAAAACAATAAAAAGAGAGGAAAAGACTTAAAATCAGATATAAAAATGGAGACATTACAACTGATACTACAGAAATACAATGAATTATAAGAAACTATAGTGAACAATTATTTGGCAAAATATTGGTTAATATAGAATAGATAATTTTCTAGACATATACAATCTACCAAGACTAAGTCATGAAGAAGCAAACAAAAAACCAGAACAACCTACAATATGTAAGGATATTGAATCAGTAGTAAAAAGTCTCCCATTAAAGAAAAGCCCAGGGGGTGGGGCAAAAAAAGAAGAAAGAAAGAAAAGAAAAGCCCAGGATACGATGGCTCACAGTTGAATTTTACCAAACATTTAAAGAAGAACTAATATTATTCCTTCTCAAAGTCTTCCAAAAATTTGAGAAAAAGAAACTCCCAAATTTATTTTACTAAGCCACCATTACCCTAACACTAAAGCCAGATAATGTTACAAGAAAAGAATATTACAGGCCAATTTTCTGATAAGTATGGATGCAAAAATACTTACAAACCAAATTCATAAACAGATTAAAGGAATCATTCACCATAATCAAATGGAATTTATCCCTGGGATGCAAGAATAACTCAAAATATGCAAATCAATCAATGTAATTCACCATGTTAACAAAATGAAGGCTAAAAACCATATGATCATCTCAATAGATGCAGAAAAATCATTTGACAAATTTGACACCCCTTCACGAGAAAAACTTTCAAAGAATAGGTGTGATGGAATGTACCTCAACACAATAAGAGACATATATGACAAACTCATTGTCAACATCATATTTAACAGTAAAGAGTTGAAGGCATTTCCTCTAAGATCAGAGACAAGCAAGAATGCCATTCTCAACACTTCTTTTCATCGCAGCTATGGAAATTCTTGCTCGAGCAATTGCAAGAAAAAGAAATAAAAGGCATCCTGATTTTTTTTAAAAAAAGGAAGCAGTGAAATTGTCTCTGTTTACAACATGACCTCATATATAGAAAACCCTAAATACCCCATCACAAAACCGTTAGAACTGACCAACAAGTTCAGTAAAGTTTAGGATACAAAATCAATATATGAAAGTCAGTAGCATTTTTATACATTAATAGTGAGCTATCTGAAAAGAAAATTAAGAAAACGATCCCATTTACAAATAGGAATAAAAAAAAATAAAACACTCGGGTATAAATTCACCTAAGGACACGAAAGACAAATACACTAAAAACTGTAAAACACATGATAAAAGAAACTGAAGAAAACACAAATAAATTTAGATATTCTAAGTACACAGATTGCAAGAATTAACATTATTAAAATGTCCATAATATCCAAAACAATCTACAGATTCAAGGCAATTCCTATCAAAATTCCAATATCATTTTTCATAGAAAGAGAAAAAATAATCTTTAATTTCATATGAAAGCAAAGGCAATCTGAATGTTTGAAACAATTTTGAACAAAAAGAACAAAGCTGAAGGCATGGCACTATATTTAAAATACTGCAATATTCAAAATATATTAGAAAGCAATTATAATCAAAAGAGAAGGGTCCTGACATAGTAACAGACTTATCAACTAATGAAACAGGATAGAAAGCCCAGAAATAGATGCACACATTTATGAGCAATTGATTTTTGACAAAGATGCCAAAAACACAATGGAGGAAGGACAGTGTAATCAAAAAATAGTACTGAGAACACTGATTATCTACACCAGAAAAATGAAATTAGACTCTTAGTGCACACACACACACACAAAAGCAACTCAAAATGGATAACCGAAACTATAAAACTAGAAGAAAACACAGGGGAAAAGCTCCATGACATTGGTCTGGGTAATGATTTTTTTTAGATATGATATTGAAAGCTCAGGCAACAAAAGCAAAAATAGACAAATGAGAGTGCATCAAATTAAAAAGCTTTTGCACAGCAAAATAAATAATTAACAAAGTGAAGAAACAACCCACATAAAGGAAAAATGTATTTGCAAACCATATATTTGACAAAAGGTTAATATGCAAAATATATAAGAAAGTCAAACAACACAATAGCAAGAAAACAAAATAACCTGATTAATAAATGGGCAAAGAACAGACACTTCTCACGCACAAAAAAAGACATACAAATAGTCACTTAGTTTATAAAAGAATGCTCAGTACCAAATTAGAATTAGAATTAGAATTGCAAAGAGGTATCACTTCACTTCTGTTAGAATGACATTTATAGAAAAAAGATGAAAGATAACAAGTGTTTATGAGGATGTGGAGAAAAGGAAACCCTTGTATACTCTTGGTCAGAATATAAATTAGTACAGTTATTATGGAAAACACTATCGAGGTTCCTCATAAAACTAAAAATAGGACTATTATATGATCTAGGAATTCCACTTTTGGGAATCCATCCTAAGAAACTAAAATCAATATGTAGAAGGAATATCTGCATTTCTATGTTCATAGCAGCCTTATTCACAATAATACAGATATGGAATCAATCTAAGTGTTCATCAATATAATGAATGGATAAAGAAAATGGGGTATATATACACAATGGACTACTGCTCAGTCTTTAAAACATGAAATTCTTTTAATTTTTTAAAGATGTGGGGTACAATTCAGGGCTACTTATACAAATGTTCATTGTGTAGGTAAAGAAAAAAAATGATGGTACCATGGGTGTGTGTGTGGGGGGGCAAAGATGTTGACCAAAAAGTATAAATTTTCAGTTATGAGGTAAATAAGTTCTGGAGATCGAATGTATATCATAGTGACCATAGTTAATGAAATTGTATTGTTTACTTAAAATTTCCTAAGACAGTCGATTTTAAGTGTTGTCTCACACACATACACACAAAATAGGATCTGTAGTGAGGTAATGGAATGTGTTAATTAATTTGATTGTGGTAATCATTATACAACATATACATATATCAAGTCATCATGTTGCATACCTTGATGTATACAATTTTTGGTTTTCAATTTTATCTCAATAAAACTGGAAGTATAAAAACAAACAAACAAAAAAACCATGGAATTCTGACATTTGGGACAACATGAATGAATCTAGAGGACATTATGCTAAGTGAAATAAGCCAGGCACATAAAGACTGACACCACATGTTCTCACTTATATGTGGAATCAAGAAAAGTTGAATTCATAAAGTAGAGAGTAGAATGATGGTTACCAGAGGCTGGGCAGGGCTAGGGTAAGTGGAGAGCGAGGGAATAAGGAGTTGCTAGACAAAAGGTACAAAATTTCAGCTAGACAGGAGGAATAAGTTTTGAGATCTATTGCACAGCAGGGTGACTATAGTCAATAGTAATGTATTGCAAATTTCAAAATAACTAGCGTAAATTGCAAATGTGTCACCACAAAAAATGTTAAGTGAAGTGACTGATATGTAATTAGTTTTATTTAATCATACCACATTGTATACATATATCAAACTATCAAATTGCACTCCATAAGTGTAGTACAATCATGATTTTTCAATTAAAACTGATGGAGAGTGAAATTTAAGCTGGAAAATAGAAGACGGAAGAAAGGAAAGGATGAATGGACTGTGAGAAAACAGAGGAGTCCATGAAATCTATGCCTCTGAAGTTGAAGAAAGATTTTATTTCATTCAATCAGTCATCAAAACGTTCACCAGGTACTGTTTTAGGTGCTGGGAATATAACAGTAAATTAAAAAAAAATTTTTTTTTAAATACCTTCCTTCATGAAGCTTACATTATAGTTAGTGGAAAAGCAGGCAATAAGCCAGATAAGTAATAATATTGTGTACTGGATGGTGATAAGGGATAAGGAGAAAAATGAAACAGAGAAGGAACCAAGGAATGTGTTTGTTAAGTCACGCATGTTGGGAGTAAGGGTTGGTAGGTTGGGATATAACATGGAGAATGTGTCTAGGGAAGCAGAAGTAGTTAAAACACAAGGGGAGAACATTGAGGGTAGAGGTCAAACAGAAAGGTGGGAATTCGTATTTCTGAAGATGAAGCAGTTTTTGATGACAAGGCCCAAAGTGTGACCCTAAGAGTAGGGTCTGAGGTGACTGAAGAGGAATGGAGATAACAGGAGATGAGAGGTTCTGGGAACTAAGAGTCCCTCATTTAAACGGGTCGATGTTGATGCTGCAGGCTTGGGGTAGAGAGAAAACCTGTTTCAGGTGTCTACATCATTAAAGAATGAGAGGGACAAAGAGGAGCAACTAGGAAGCTGGGGGTTGAAAACAATGTGTATGAGAGATAGTGATAGAGGTGAGCGACATGGCCTTCAGAGGAGAGGTTTCTCTGTCCTTTGTTTTGACTTTGTTTAAGAAAGTAACAATAGAGCATAAATGTAATTGTGTGAACTAGAAACAGGGAGCAACAGATTTCAAATTCCTAATTTGGAAAATATGGATAATTACAGTACTACTTCTATCTCATTATATTAAATGAAATAATGAATAAAAGGTACTTAACTCTTGACTTGGCGTGTATTAAACACTCAATACAAGAGTTTTTATTGTGATGGTTATAAATAAACTTAGCTCTTGGTGACACAGATGCCATTTTTTCTCCCAGGTAAAATATATGCCAAACTTAAAGATAATCAGTGGGAACATTTACAGTTTTGACCTTGACTTTGAACTTACCTTACATGCATCTATTTTTCCTTCCATGAATCCAGCACATAACATTCCTGGAGTTATCAGGCCATCATACACATCCTTTCTGTTACACACATCAGTGCTTATGGTTTCCACCCTGGCTTGCCGAAGTTTATTTTGTGTAGGTCCTATTAGACATACACACACACAAATCAAACAAACAAATAAATAAATAATGTATTCTTCATATACAACTGTCTCTAAGACATGGAAGACACATAAATTGTATATTCCTAGGAGTAAAAGCTCAAAATTATTTTCACTAACATTAGTTATGACCTAATTTCCGTGTCACAAATGTCTACATGCAAGAAACCACAAGTATCCACATCCCAGTATTATGTCATATTTGTCAATCTTTCAAGGTTATTGGAAGCCCTAACCTGCATTCAAAATACCTTATATTTATACATTTATAAATATACATATGTATTTTTTTTAAATAAGGAGAGGGTTCGTAGCTTTCATTAGATTATCATATGGGTTCATCACACTGGGCTTGTCTAACTGCTACCTTTTCCGTATAAGGAAATCTCAACCCATGGAAGTTCACTGACATTCCAAGCTATTCAAATAGAAATCAAGTCACAGCAGCACAGATCTTTTTGCCTACTCTACACTGTAGTGTGTTATTTAGGTGAGTCTAGCATTGCAACAAAATTGATGTAATATGTACCAGAGATCTGCCGCCAGCACAGGACAGGGCTGGGGTTTAGGGGGAGAGGATACTGCACAACTGAATACAGAAAGGAAAGTAGTTTAGGGCTCCTGACTCAAGCTGTTGGGTAAGGGAAGAGAAGAAAAGAGACTTTTAAGAACGTTTCGTAAAGCCAAGTTGGATATGTGTGGAGCATTTGGAAAATTTTTTCTATAACAGAATTCTGCCAAAACAAAGTTAGATTAAGATATCTTGCACTTGTCTCCTAGTTTCTTCAGGATACCCTTGATAGAACCGTAAGTATTTCTTATTTTTCACTTTAAAACATTCAATTAATCTCTCTCTTTAGAATTGAGCGAACTAGTACCTAGAAGTCTTAAGTTCTGGTATTTAACTTATAAAATTCTTAGACAATGTGTTTTTACATTCAGAGGAGGTGGGGCAGAGTAAAAACTACAGATTTTATTAACTAACCAAGTGAAAATTCTCAAAACATTCACAACACACTTTCATGTTTATGACTGTTATAAATTCTCATAAAATAAATAAGTATTGAAATAAACAGAGAAAAAGCTATCATAAAGATTATGATTAAAGTACCTGATGACCAGGTGTATTTACATCCAGGCAGCATGCAATTTATAATTAATTATTCCTTTGCCTTCCCATAGTATATCATCCTTCCTTATCACCTGATACAGTCTGATCTTTTCTTCTGTATTAGTCTCTCTCCTTTTTCACCACTGCTCCAATGATGAGCCCAAAGATAGGGATCTAATTTCTTTTATTTTTTAATTCACAGCCCCCTGTTCTTCTCAGAGTACAAACATTGAAACATCACCATTATTTTTATGTAAAGTTTAAGAAGGATTCCTAAAGACAGCTTGTTCAGTCTCAAGACATTTTTGTGCTAAGAAAATTAGGTTGAAACTACTCACCATCATCAACAATGGATCCAAATCCTGTGACAAATACACTTGTTTTAGGTGGCAACTTTATAGATGAATCTGGGAGGCAAACTCTTTGGACTATATTTGAAAACTCAACTCTAGTAGTGAGCTGAGCCAAAGCAATGTCATTTTCGTTTGTTTCTCTCTGGTAATTTTCATGAACAATAATTTTCCCCACATTCCGTTTCACGGCAGGTGGTGTTATAGTTGTACCAAAAGTAGCAATCCATTGACTTGGGTCTTTATTTCTGCAAAAAATTAAGGTGTAATATTTGTAATGCTTAACTATTCTTTAAAAAAGATTGAGATAGCATTTCTCCTCAACTATTGGAATTATGCTCCTGAAAGGTCTTTTTTGGTGAGGGAATTTTCAGTTGGTAACCTCATGGGAAAAAGAGTTTCCAAAATTAATACAATTAATTTTGTATTAACTTCTGAATTTTAAATTCCTTGCTTGTTAGGAACTCTTCAAGTTTTCTTTCTTCCCTAATTTTAATAAACTGTTTGGAAATTAATTTTGATTTGTTTCGGATATAACGCATACTAAGAGGCATTTTCCCTATGTATCAAATCCTCCATTCATTCTTATTTTATGACTCACTTGGTCTCGTTTATTGGTTTTATTGTGATCTTTGAGGCAAAGTGCAAATTTGCCTTCTTTGCACACCTTCATGTATACACAGGGTTGTTTCTCCATTTTACTTTACTCCTTTCTGATATTCAAGGGCTAAGTTTTGCCCTTTGATCTGGCCCTGTCAGTCCTTCTTATTAGAGTTGTGGTTCTCCCTTCACAAAGATGCTTTTCTCTTCCACAAGATTTATAGCAAAGGAAATTCTATCTAGCTCTATCATATCTTTACCTTTATTCTCCTCCAAAGTTCAGTTTTCTCTCTCTTTTTTTTTTGAGTTGGAGTCTCACTCTGTCACCTAGACTGGAGTTCAGTGGCCGCTCCCGGTCACTGCAGCCTCGACCTGCTGGGCTCCGGCAATCCTTCCACCTCAGCCTTCCAAGTAGCTGGAACCACAGGTGTGCACCACCACGCCCGGCTAATTTCTTTTGATTTATTGTAGAGATGAGGGCTCGCCAAGTTGCCCAGGCGGGTCTCGAACCCGCGGGCTTAGGCAATCCACTCACCTCAGCCTCCCAATGCGCGGGATTACAGGCTGAGCCATCGAGCCCGGCTCAGTTCCCTCTTTAAAAAAAAAAAAGTACCTCAATCAAGGATGATTAGAAATACATAAAAACTTAAAATTCTTTTGGTGAAGAAAAATGATGGGGAAGGAAATCACATAGAGGAGAATTCAAAAAGGAGATTTCCTTTTTCATATGGATGACTACACTGGTGAATCATCAACTTTTAGTGTAATAAAAAACCTGAAAGATTAGTGATTTTCAAAGTACTCTGCAATGTCCTAGGGATGAGCAGGCAAGCACAGGGAAGGGAGATGGGGTTCTGTCCTCATCTGTTTTACATATTTATACATCAAGGAAAGGTTTTATTCAAAGCAGAAATCTTAGAACTGGAGCATTCATTTCAAAACTAGACACCAGATTTTAGAATTCTGAGAGTCATGAAGAACTGATTCCAGGCCCTAAAGAATTTACAAATTAATTGGGTAGAGAAAATGGAGTTGATCCATACCTTTTTTTTTTTTTTTTAGCTGGAGTCTCACTCTGTCGCCCAGACTGGAGCGTCCATACCTTCAAGCATTGTCAATAAGCGAGGATGCCTCTTGTGTTTATCTCTAAGACATAATGCTAGCTATTTTGGTCGTTATCTGTGTTTATAAGTGAGTCCCTTTTCTGTTCTCTAGTGAGGAAGTGACAATCACCTTAAATTCACTAGGTCCCTTTCATTATACTTCTAACCCATGAAGAATAATATAAGTGTCCTGGAACCATTTGGGGGGGTACCTTTAGAAAGATGATAGCCGGGCTCGGTGGCTCAGCCTGTAATCCCGCACCTTTGGGAGGCTGAGGTGACTGGATTGCCTGAGCCCGAGGGTTCGAGACCCGCCTGGACAACTTGGTGAGACCTCATCTCTACAATAAATCAAAAAATCAGCCGGGCGTGGTAGCGCATGCCTGTAGTTCCAGCTACTTGGAAGGCTGAGGCGGAAAGATCACCGGAGCCCAGCAGGTCGAGGCTGCGATGGCCGGGAGCGGCCACTGCACTCCAGTCTGGGAGACAGAGTGAGACTCCAACTCAAAAAAAAAAGATGATAAAGAGCCTCCTAGACTCAGCAAGGATAGGTTCCCTTAGCAGAGTATAAGATGCATAATTAGTGTCACTGGGAAGGCAAAGGAGTTTTATTCAGAGTTTTGCCTTTTGAGAGTTTAAAAGGAAACACTTTCTGTACTCTGCAAAATTCAGAGAGGAAAGATGATGTGTCCCTGATCTGCTGGGTCAATTGGTGGCTGTGTATGTCTGTGTATATGAACCGACATAGCTGAGTTTTAAGAGCTATAAACATGAAAGCTCAACCAGACAGCTGTGAGGGTAGTGAGACAGATAACAGGTGCCTCTCGAGATCATACAAACTTGCATAGGTTCTTGGATATTGCAAAGAAAGTAGAGTTTCAAGTGGGATAGTATGATTTTTGTAAAGCAATAGTGATGGTGACAGTGGAAGGTTAGAGAAATTAATTGAAAAAAAATCAGAACAGAAGTAGCTGACTTTTTTGCTTGAGTATGTAGAAGAAATTAAACTTGTTACACGTATATTAGTTAGTCTTTACATAAAATAATCTATGCTACGGTAAGAAAGATGGCACTAGGGTCATGATGATATAGGCAAATATATGATAAGAACCATGAATAATACAAACCAAGCATCACAGGCAGGGCACAGAGCAAGCAATTAATAGGTAGAGCAGGGTCCACCATGAACGAAGCAGAGGATAAGCTGGTGCTATTGGACTCTTTCCTTGCACTGAATCAACAGCAAATGAGGACTGAGTAAAGAAGGGTCACAAAAGCCCTGGTGAACTTACCTCCGGAAGCAGTGAGCGGCAGTGAGAAGCCATGTGTTACTGATGAGACTGGCTCCACACTGATGGCCGGCCCCTATTAGCTGGAGGCTGGCCTGCCATGGCCACTCCCCTTCCACAGCTGTTTCTCTTCCTTGGACAATCCTTTCAGTAGAAGAGGATGCTGGTAATGGCATGTTTAAAGATGTCATCCTTATCCCACAGCCTGTAACCAAAATACATGTTGATTTGCTTTCATGAAAAGGAGGGGAAAAAGCCATATCCTGATTTTCTTTGGAAGCAGATGCTTAGACAATCCTTTGTACCTGCTGCTTTTTGAACCCTTTTGGTTTGCAGTCTTTGAGCTTACTTTAAACAAGTCTTGATGATCCTATTGATGTTAATATGAAACATTTACTAACATTACAAGGCATCCAACAGAAATTGACTGCTTCTTCTCCGTTTAAAGCATTTATAGATAGATAAATAGAGAATTCATTGAGAATCAAAAATGTATAGCTCCTCTGATAAGTGTTTTAGAGATATTTATAGTAACACACTTTTCAGATGACAAAAACTAAGCCTTGGAGAGAGAACACTGCTGGATGTCTCTCTGAGAAGTGACAGAGTGGGATTATAAAATTAAGAGGATTCACATAGAAGCCAGTAGTATCCTTGCTGCTGAGAGAGCCCAGTACTAAATGTAGGTCATGTTTTGCCCTTGACATGCCTAAAGAGAATAAATTTATTGTCTTTGCAAAGACCTGTATTTTAGCATTCTGTAACAAAATTGACCTCTTTGGTCTTCTAAAATTGAAAAGACTATTTTTAAAAGAAGAGTTATTATTCCCTGATATCAAACCCTCCATAGAATAGACTTTAGATCAACCTTAAAAGAGACTTGAAAGTATCCTTACAACATTTTTAATGAGCATATATTTGTCCAAAACAGACCCTAAATATGTAGCCATGCTAAGATTTGGGGGGCAGAACAGCATGTAGAAAAAGTACATATTAGATATTTTAATAAACACACAGGAAAGCTGAAAAAATTAATTTAAAATGCCTAACTAGTATCAGCTTAAAATATTCTCTTGAATTGTGAAAGAATAGTAAAGAAGTTATTTACAAAGAAAAGTAATGTCATTTCTAGAATACTGTGTACGTTTGTTTGTTTGTTTTACCATATCCCATAGGCCATATATTGTATTTTGTATACATGCATAAATTTAAACATTTAAATATTAAAAATAAATAACAAGTGTTTGCTTATAACAATATAAAATAAACCCAAAAGAGCTTGTACTTTTAACTTTTCCGTGGTTTTTATTCATTATCTTTACTATGAAATAAACAGTTAATTGTGAGTTTTGGAACTTACGACTGTTAAGAAGATTTCTCATCTTTTTGCTGTCAATAGCTGGAATAAGCAAAACATGAATTAGTTGGCAGAAGAACATATTCTTATTTTCATGTTATTGTATTCAAAATAGTCATTAATAGAAATGCTAATTATTCAAAGCATATATATTTCAAGTGGGCATGAGATTTTTCACAATTAGGTTTGATATAAACATAAGTATAAATATAAATATATATATCCCTTTCCTCTGATTTGAATTTTTTGTCCAAATTACATAATTTCACTTTAAAATAAAATCAGAGAGCATTTCATTTTCTGATTTTGCTTAGAAACAGAAAAAGTAAATTAAGAAAGAATGAACAAGGATAAATGTCTCTTACTGCTTTCTTTGGGGGCTCCAATATAATTCCAAGTAGTAACCTCCAGCTCCCATCACACTTGGTGTTTATCAGCCCATGTGTTTTAAGCATGTTCCCATTGATCAATGTTAAAGGATAGGGCCCAATCTCAAGGACCCAGACTAATAAAGAGCAGAAATTTAACAAAGAGTCAATGCCACTTGGCAACCTTCTCTCACTGAGGATGTTCCCTCCAGGTTGTGGCTCAGGCAGCAGGAACTATAGGTATGAAGTTCTTACACATATCATCTGTCCAGAGACTCCATTCATACACAAATTCTCACTCCACTTTATGCTTCCCTCTGTGACATCTTTTTCCCTTCAAATTTATTCATTCATGTTCATTATAACTCAGCTACATTAGATTTTTGTTGATTTGGTGATCGTTTTGTTTTATCAATTTGTCAGTAAGAAAATGGAGACTTTTACAATGATTTTCTGAGGAACACTGACTTTATCCAAAAAGGGACACGAGTGCCAATTCCTTCTAGATGTTTCCTAAATATTTCTCTTACTTGAACAAAAGATATGTATGTGGCAGAAGAAAACATACCATTTTTTGTTATCAAGTATGGTCAGAGAACATAGTTATTTTGGTTATTACGACAACCTGTATAGTAAAATGTCATTGTACATAACCAACAATGCCAAAAATTATTTTTTTAATTGTAAAACATAAAACTACAACTTTAACAACTCAGTAAATATGATGTAATGCCATTTCTAATGGATATTTTACTTTAGAAAATTTGAGCCCAGGAGTTCAAGAAAATATGATTATGGCTTAGAGATAGTTATATTGTCAAGAATTGAGATTCTACTTACAGAATGCTGGAAAATATCATGTTTAAACTCTTCACTATTTCTAATTACTTTATGAAAAAGTTATCACTAACATTTGTGAAGATTCTGTCTCAAAATGTATTAAAGAGTTTTCCGAATTTCTAACAACAAATTAATTAACTTTAGACAATCTGTTTCCTAAATACATGCCCATTGAAAGGGAAGAAAACTTTTGAGTTTAACAAGGGCAAGTCCCTCTCTCTCTCTCTTTTTTTAAATCAGAAGTAAGTAAACTTGGAAATACATAACGAGAAGCAATGAACAGAGCTGAGATACCTACTGTATGTGAGACATATGGCACTGCTTGAGGGAGGGTAAGAAAATAAAGACACAGCTCCTGTCCTTGACACTTAAAATCTTATTTGAAACACATCGTTTTAGTTCCTCAAATCATGTATCGGCACAGAAAAACAGAAATGCCTCTCAGCTTGGATTCTAACTAGCTGTAAGATGGTTTTTAATTTAATAAACTTTTCAAACTTCCCTTTCTTTCACTTTGGGAGGGAAACAAAACCAGATTTTGTTTCATGAGGAATAAATAAGGAAACGAGTGGAAAATCATTTTAAGTTGGAAACAAGTTAGACAAGGTTCTCACGGTTTATGTCACTGGCTCTTCCTACAGGGGAAACCTTCCTGAAAATGTTTCTCTGATACTGTAAGAACTAACCCCAGAATTGACCTGTAAGGACCTGTGTGAGTCACAATACCTGTGTCTAATTCTAGCCTCAAGCTTTGTTAATCCCACATTTTACATCTTCCTTGAGTCTCAGATTCTTTTCCCGTAAAATGGTAAAAGTAATACCTGTTCTTTGGCATTTTTGTAAGGCTCCAACATTATACCACATGGGTAAAAATTTAGAAACCTTATCAAAAGCCCTACTAAAATATGAGAAAACATTTTGTAACACTACAAAAGAAAAATTTTTGCCTCATAGTGAATTTTTGTTTCAGTTTTATTCGATATGGTATGTGTTTTTTATAATCAGTGTTGAATTCTTAAAATGGAAAGTTACACTGACCAAATTATTTTGAAAAATAAAGGGGATTATGAGAGGAGGGAACCACAAAAATGAAAAAAAAAAAAGACTTACGTGTGAGTCTAAATGATGGTTTGTTTATAGTCAAAGGCAACTGTTTTGTCTTCAGACTTTGATATAAAATCCTTTCAACTTTTTTCCTGATTTGTTCAACACTGTCAGTAGATGGGTATCGAAACATGAGCACCATAAGAATGTTCACACCTTGTTCATCTGGACTGAAGAGCAAAACACCAGATCAATCATGCCATTTCTCTAATCATTAGCTATTTTAGCTATTAGGACTCACATTAAATTTAAAGAAACGTAAGAGATGATATATGTGCATACCAGATTTTTAAATTATCTCTAGATACAGGGACTAGAAATGAGTGAAGAGTGATAAGAAAGTGTTGGAAGCAATGTAGAGAAAATAAAGGCAACACACTAGAAATTCTGGATAAAATACATGCCTAAAAAAAATCTGTTTGCTGTCCTGTCCTTACTTAGCTCATAATTTAGAGGGGTTTGTGGGAGAAGATGTCCATGAAATTAGGCTTTACTTATTTAAAAGACTTGCTTTTTAAAGCATTTTGAGCAAAAGTTGTAACTAACACCATTATTCTTCTGTAGTGGCATGGCAGAAACAATGCTTTTATTTCCCAGACCCAGTTTCTTTTGCCTCTAGAGCACAGAGCTAGATTTCATTTCCTAGCTTCCACTGAAGTTTATTGAAACTCTCTAATAAATTCTGACAAATAGGATGCAGGCAGAAATAAAATCCTCCATGACCAGGCCTGGCTCCTAACAAAACTTTCCATTGCATCTATCATTCTCTCACTCTTCCCTTCTCTGCCAGCCAGAGGCAGAAGATCCAGTGGCATCTCCATCCCACAATTCTACCAGCAGCCATGCTCCTGCCCCCATTTCTGACTCTTTGGACTGTACCAAGGAAATGAAATAAACTTTTTCTATATTAAACACCGATATTTTGGGGTTTGGTGGTAAGTTAATAAATGAATAATTAGAGAAAGCAGTTGTAAAAGAAAATCACTTGATAAACAGTTCAAATATATAGATTGATATTGTGATGTATAGGACTAGAAAGCCTCAGGTAGCTTTTTGAGAGCAAATTTATTTTGAAAGGTAAAAGAAAATTGGAAAGAGAGGAAGGGAGAAAGAGAAAGAAAAAAAGAGGGGAGAAAGAAGGAAAGATGAGAGCAAAAACAAAAAGAAAAAAGCCAAGGAGAAATGAAAAAAAGAAGAGCAAGAGAAAAGGAAAAGACATGTACTTCTTAATCATTTAGCCATATTTATATTTATGTTACTACCCAAAACTGAAACAAACAAATATTACATATTTGTATATATAGATATATATATAATAAAATCGATGGAATCTAAGCTTTTTAGACATATAAAAAGTTTTCATGGTGAATTCTAGTATTAATTTTTAGTACACGATAATAGCTCCATGTTTGAATTATGCACATTACCTTTTGCCAAAGCATTTCATTTCAAAATGAAAAGGCATTTAAAAATAACAATAATAATGCACTGGCATGAAAGAAACACCTTACTGCAGAGAAAGTTATAGTAGTCATTGATGGTGAGGTAGGCTTAAAGTGGGGAAAAGCAAAGACATAAATTCTACCTAGGTCTTAGCTTAAGAGACGGGGAAACAAGGGGATGTTGGCAGCACCATTCCTTTCATTCCTTCCTGTTTTTTCCTCTTTTTTCTGTCTAATAACCGGAACTTTATGTATGGAGCACTTTATGTATCCTTCTTGTGATTGAGAAATATCAGATAGTATATAACCTGGGATGCTCAAGATTTACGAAATCTTTATATTATATATGCAAAGATTTGCTCAGGGCAGTGGAGCAATCATGTTGATCAACTATCTCATCTTAACATTTTGTTTAAAGTTTATGAACCAAATGTACATACCTTAATTTGATAACGTGAGATTTGATAAATCGACGCCCTCCAGAAGAACGTCGAAATATTCTAGACATCTAATTAAAAAGAAAGAAGTATTAGTTTTACAGAATGTTATTTCTTGTTTTATCTAGTGAGTTGAGGCAAAAACAAAGTTTTCAATTCATGCTCAGTCATGTAAACTGGTTTGCTCACAGTGGTAAGGCTAAACCTGGGTTCCAATCTTTGCAACCAAACAACTACAACAAAACAAAATTGTTCAACTTTGCTAAGCTTCTGTAAAATGAGATAACAACAATATTTACCTCATAGAGGTGTTTCTAGAATTCAATGAAATTATATCGCAAATATCACACATTGTCTGGTACCTAGTAAATTATAGGTGATGTTAGTTTTAAATCATTATCAAATGTTTTAACATATGTGCTATTTTTAAAGGTGACATGCTTATTTCTAAGAAAGCCCACTCTGCTGCGCTCATTCTGAATATGGCGTCTTTTCCACTACTGATACCGATTTATTTATTTCTTAAATGATTATGTCATTACTAGACCATTTCACATGACTTGTAATGGTATCTGTCATATGACTCCAATACCCTCACTTGTTAGTCATCTCTCTATGAAACCCAGAATTTCATAACTGGTACTAGGCTTGGGAATAAGTCTCACCACATTCTATGTCATTAGCATTTCATTACTTAGCTTTTACTGTCTGGGTCATTGGAGGATTTGGGGATGTTTGGTGAACTGATTTCCTAATAGGTCTTGATTCCCAAAAGGGAGCCCAGCTGACTATCAAGGCACGGCTTTAGTCAAGAAAGCACTGGACTGAGAGTCAGAAGTCAGAAATTACAGGTCCATGTAAGTTTACATAAGGTCCACTTCCACGGTCAATCTTTCACTCCGATTACTACATCCTCTGGAAGAGGAAATATTGTCTCCCTTCCCACAAGATTCCACCCTCCTGATTCCTCTAAACTAGTAATAATGCCCAGTAGATTTTGCCTTCTAAATATTAAATTCACCCTCCTTAATCCAATTCCACTGCTATGGTCAAAAATCAGTTCTCTAGAAACTTTGCCTAGGTCTTTGCAGTAGCCTCCTCACTGGCATGTTTCTGTGGTTCTGTCCGATCTTCTGTTCCCTCAGCCATTTCCTCCCACTGCTAGCAACCAGGATGATATATTTAAAATGCAAACCTGAGTATACTAGGCCTCAATAGCTTCTGCCTCAAGCCCTTTTGTCCTTCAGTGTGAGCACCACCCTCATCCTTTCATTGACCTCTCTTTGCCCCACCCCTACTTTCAAAGCCTTCTCTCTTCTTCCTTTTCCTCCCCTCCCCCTCCCTCCTTCTCTCCCTTAATTTTAAGGTGACAAGATTAAGTACATTTAACAGAGAAAAAAACAAAAGTAGATAAGCAACAATATTTTATGGATAACGAACTGCTTTCCTGGAAGAAAAAAGATATTCAACATAAGAAAGAGGAAAGAACATTTACAGCAGGGAAAATCAATTTAACATACTTAGAAGCCATGATACAGTTAACAGAAATATGTTTACTTAAAATTACAACTCCCTTCTTGATTTCTATTAGCATAGCGCAGTTTCTTAGAATAACTAAGGAAGCACCAATGCCACCCTTTCTACCCAGAGTTGAGAAGGAAACGGCTGTCCAAATAACAAGGTTGCTTTCCATGTTTAATATATGGCATATAATTACCATTTTTAGTTGTAAGCTGGTGACAATTTTTCTATTTTAGGCTAGTCGTTAAAAACTCATTAAAATTCTGCTACAAGGACAAAGGACAAACACAGCAACAGCTAGAGTCATTTTAGGATAGAAATTAAACTCTCTCATTGTTAAAACATCCCCAATGGTGGGCACTGCATACTGGGTGTTTTCGTCCATCAGTTGGATGGTCTGGCTCTCTGGTTTGAGGGTTATCATGCAAAATCACTTTATTCATCACTTCTCTTTCCCAAATAGGTAGCTCTTTGGGGATGGGTATGGCTTCTTCTTCCCATTTTAATACAGCTCAAACCTGTGCCTGCCCTGGAAGCCTATTCCAGTTTGTGCTCAAGATGTACATCAAGCTGGGCTCGGTGGCTCAGCTTGTAATCCCGCGCCTTTGGGAGGCTGAGGTGAGTGGATTGCCTGAGCCCGCGGGTTCGAGACCCGCCTGGGCAGCGAGACCTCATCTCTACAATAAATCAAAAAATCAGCGGGGCGTGGTAGCGCATGCCTGTAATTCCGGCTACTCGGAAGGCTGAGGCGGAAGGATTGCCGGAGCCCAGCACCTGCACTCCAGTCTGGGCGACCGAGCGAGACTAAAAAAAAGATGTACATCAAATAAATGAGAACTTGAAAGAAGACAAAGACCATTGATCTATACCAGGGACCTATTATCCCAAGTTTAGCAGTAAATATCAGAGATATCAATGGGAAAACCAGAACCATGATAACCAATTACATTTAAGATAGCACTAATCTTTTATTTTCCTATACATCTCAGGACTCCACTACAGGCATTGCAAGTGCATCAAATAGAAGATGCAAAAGCAAGCATCATTTGGCACACAAGGGAAATCATATCTTTGTCACGTGGTCACCACATCCTTCAAAGCTGCAAGTAAAACACCCACTTGAAGCACACACACGCCAGCACACAAGAGGACAGTGATAGGGAACAATGAGTTTGCTCACCATTCCCTTTCCCCATAGCATTGGCCACTTGGACACTGGCTGCCACACAAAAGCTGGGCTCGGTGGCTCAGCCCGTAATCCCGCGCCTTTGGGAGGCTGAGGTGAGTGGATTGCCTGAGCCCGCGGGTTCGAGACCGCCTGGGCAATTTGGGGAGACCTCATCTCTACAATAAGTCAAAAATGAGCCAGGCGTGGTAGTGCCCGTCTGTAGTTCCAACTACTTGGAAGGCTGTGGCGGAAGGATCCCCGGAGCCCAGCAGGTCGAGGCTGCAGGGGCCGGGAGCGGCCACTGCACTGCAGTCTGGGCAATAGAGTGAGACACCAGCTCAAAAAAAAAAAAAAAAAAAAAAAAATTGACCCTGAACATTTATCATAACACTATAAGAAAGGGATTGACGGTATGAGAAATACTGCCAGGGGATGGGGGGGGTGTTTCACATAATATCAGTGTGGGCACTCACCCTTTACCTGTACAATGACCACGTATGTACCTAACCCTGAATTGTACCCTACATTAAAAAAGGGGGGGAGGCGGGCGCAGCGGCTCAAGCCTGTCATCTCAGCACTTTGGGAAGCCGAGGCCAGTGGATTGCCTGAGCCCAGGGGTTCGAGACCAGACTGGGCAACTTAGTGAGACCTCCTCTCTACAATAAATAAAAAAATTAGCCCTGCGTGGTAGCGCACACCTGTAGTTCCAGCTACTTGGAAGGCTGAGGCGGAAGGATCGCTGGAGCCCAGCAGGTTGACACCGGAGTGGCCCTAAGTGTGCCACTGCACTCCAGCTTGGGCGACGGAGTGAGACTCCAACTCTTAAAAAAAAAAAAAAAAAAAAAGAATGAGCATTCCTTTTTGAATTATGCTCCCCATACATTTTAGGTCCTTACCACGAAAGGACTGAGACGTTAGCGTGAAGGAGCGGGGAGGGAGGGCTGGGGAGAAAGGCAATCTAACTCCAGCTGAAATCCCAGAAACATTCGCAACCGAGACATCAGGTATAAAATCATCCAGCTTTGCCCAGATGTCCACAGACGATGGAACTGATGATGCTTCTAAGGAAAAATCAACTGCTCCAGGAACACGGGGCCGCAGTCTCACACCGCAGGTCCGCAGGAGGCCACTGCGGGGTGGGGTTGGGGCGCCAACGCTGTCCGCGGGGGTCGCGCAGATTGGGTTCGGCGACCACCGTGGTTTCCAGGCCGGAGCAGGGAGAGAGCTCGGTGGCAGGGTACGCCCGGGACGAGGGCAAGGGGAAATGGAGGTGGAGGCGGAGGCGGGACGCCTGAGGCTGCCTGGCCCGGCCCCGCCCTGGGAAGGCTCAAGGTGGGCGGGGGCATCCTTGGGAGGCGGGAGGACTGGCCTCGTGTCGCAGGGCGCCCCGCCCACCCTTACTCCTACCCTGCGGACCTCGCGCAACTGTCGCCCCTCCCCCACTCCGGGGGCGGGGCCCAAACTTCTCTTAGCCTAGGTCATATCTCCGTGACTGCGAGGTCATTTCCTTCTTCCTGCAATCATTTTTTTCCCCAGGCTGGAGTGCAGTGGCGCAATCAGGGGTCACTGCAGCCTCGCGTTCCTGGGCTCAAACTATCCTCCTTGCCTCTGCGTCCTGAGTAGCTGGGACTGCAGATGTGTGCTGCCACACCCAGCTTTTTTATTTTTTGTGGAGACAGGGTCTCACTATGTTGCCCAGGTTGGGCTTGAACTCCTGACCTCAAGCAATCCTTCTGCTTCAGCTTTCCAAAGTGCTGGGATTACAGGCGTGAGCCACCATGCCCTGCCTAAATTAGCTTTGGCTTACCTCCTCAAAGTTGAAACTTCCTTTTTTGGGCCATCCAGAAACTTGCACATGATTCTATTATATTAATAGCATTTTATTATATTTTCTTTCACTCTAAACTATGAGTTGTGTGAGGACAGGGAGTGGGCTTGATTTATCTTTGTATCGCCAGTGCTAGAACATTGTCTAGCTCACAGTAAACACACAGTGCATGTTTGAGGAATAAATGCCTGAATGAATAAATTAGTAAATGAATTAAGAATCAACAATAATGGAAAGGGAAGAAGATGGTAACAAATTGTTTTGTTTTGTCTGCAAATCATGTCGCAGAGTCTAAATAGAAATCTCTGGTTATCTGCAGAAAGGTGGGAGCCAGGAAACTCTAGGGGTAACCTCATATAGATGATCATTTCACAGATTTGGGTCAGTGCTGAGTCATGTCACTTATGATTTCATTAAGCTTCTCTGAGCTCATTTTATTTCCATCTCTCAAGTACAGGAAGAAAAACTGATTTAAGTCTCCAGCACTTTAGATAAATGTCCTCTGAAATTTTGAACTGTGTACATATGACACTTTGGGGGAAGGATCAGGAGTCTATCATATCAGAGTATAAGAAAATACCAAGAATCAATGGGAAAAAATATTTGCCAACTGTATATCTGACAAAGGCCTAGCATCCAGGATCTAAAAGGAACTCAAATGTGCTGAAAGGAAAAAAAAAAACAAACAACTCCATTAAAAAGTGGGCAAAAGACGTGAATAGACACTTCTCAAAAGAAGACATGAGTAGCCAACAGACACATGAAAAAGAGTTCAGCCTCACTAATCATCAGTGAAAAGCAAATCAAAACCGCATTGAGATGTTACCTAATTCCAGTAAGAATCACCATCATTTAAACAAAAAACAGCAGTTGCTGGCTAGGATGTGGAGGAAAGGGAATGCTTCTACAATGTGGTGGGATTGCAAACTAGTTCAACCTCTATGCAAAACAGTGTGATGATTCCTAAAAGAACTAGAAATTGACCTTCCATACAACCCAGCAATCCCCTTTCTGGAAATATACCTGGAGGAACTTAAATAATCACTCTATTAAAAAGATACCTGTGTATGCATGTTTATTGCAGCACTAATTACAATAGCAAAAAAACATGGAACCAACCATGCTGCCCATCAAAACTGGACTGGCTAAAAAGAATGTGGTACATATGCACAATAGAATATTATGCAGCCATAAAGAAGAGCAAAATTATGAACTTCGCAGCAACTTGGATGATTTTGAGTATCACTTGGTATGCAGTGATTTATCACAGAAGCAAAGAACTGACTACAACGTGTTCTCACTCATAAGCAGACCCTGAACATTTACAATAATACTATAAGAAAGGGATTGACAGTAGCCTGAAAATGTCAGCAGGGGATTGGAGGGGGAAGCACATAACATTAATAAGCTTGCCTGATCTCAATCCAGGCAAAGTGGGGACCAAAGGGAGGCCCAAACTGTACCTGTACAATGACCATTTGTACACCTAATCCTGAATTGTACCCCACATCTTTAAAATTAAAAAAAAAGAAAATACCAAGAATCTATTTAAACTAAATGTGATATTAACAAACCATGGTCCCCTGAGGTGTCGACTTCTATTTTTAAAATGACAGATTCTGGTACAGTATAATATTGGTGTTGCCACAACTAACAGTTTACTGTTATTAAGTCCACACTACACGCAGGCATGGGACTGATTTCTTTGTCTAAACCTCAAACAACCTTGGAAGAAAAGTTTTATTCTCATCAGCTCTATTTTATAGATGAAGAAACTGAGGCTCAGAAAACATAAACTTGTCAAAAATGACATAGAAGTGGTGGTTCTGTGGTACAAACCCAGGGAAACTGACTTTAAATAATGTCTTAAGTACATTAAATTACTCTGACTGCCTTGAATTACTTGTATAGGAGGGAGTCCCCAATAAACTGGAATTTATTTATAAAAAATTATATATTTATTCTTACATATTTAAACTTAAGCCACCTTCAAGGTACTCTCTGTTTGATGTAACACACCTATCGAGATACTTTTTCCACTGCTCGAAACAGTTTTTGAACTCATTGATTTTGATGCCTTTTAGTGCTTCTGCTGTTTTACGTTTCACCTCTTCCACATCAGCAAAATATTCCCTTTGAGAACTTTTTTAATCCCGAGAAACAAACAAAAAAAGTAGCTCGAGGCAAGATCAGGTGAATTGGGGGTGTGGGGGATATGCCATTTTTGGTGAAAAACTACCGAACACTCAGCACGGTGTGGGCAGGTGCACTTGTAAATCACCCTTCATGAAATGGGCAGATGTGTTGAAAGAATCTCCAAAAATAAAAATAAAAATTCACTGAAGCTGAATGCAGCCTCTCACAACAACGCTAACTGGTACAATGTTGCTGATGGGTACCTGGAACACTTACCTAATGGGAGAAATCTGTACTACAAGAGGCCTGCCCTCCAAAAACTAATTCCATTTTGAGGAGTCCCCCCTCATATTTGAAGACAGGTGATCAGTTTTGGAGGGAGGTGCAGGCAGGTAGGAAGCTCCTGGGAAAAAACATCCTTAAATAAGGCCGCAAGTGGATGTTTTACTCTTTGAAATATAAACCTCCCAGGAGATAACCTCCTATGAGTTTGTTTTTTTTCTGCTTCTAAGTTTAACGGGGCTGGAGGAACTTTCTCTCCTAACACATGTATTCATTATAACTAGTTTTTGGAGAAGTTGAACTCATATGCACGTTCTTCTACTGGGAACTCAAATGGAACTAGATATCATTAGTAATATGATATCTAGTCCAAACTACATAAATTGTATCCTTCCCTTTTTATGGTCCTAGCCCAAGTATAGATCATTTTACTAGAGATTATTCCATTTAAGACGGGATAGTGCCTAAGCTCCTGGTAAAGGGGAGGAACGTTCATCTTAAAATCAGATACCAATTACAGTCCTTGGTTTGAACTCCAGCATTAGAAAACCAAATAACGTATTTGAAACAATACATATGGCTCTGACTAAATAGCTTGGTACTCACCCAGTTACTGTTTTTGGCAAGTCTGAGCTCGCACCTCTCCTCTGGCTGTGAACTGCATGCAGATTAAGTCCTCAAGAAAGATCAGTAGTTACTGCATGCCAGCTGGGGAATCCCTTTTGAGGAACGCCCACGAATATCTCAGGCAAGCTCTACAGTTTTCCTGCTACTATCAGGGGAATATGTACCAGCAGAGGGCACACACACCAACAAAACTGATTGTTTTTCCCTTTCTTCTCCAGGAAAGCTTCCTGCTAACTCAAAAGTATTTTTCTTCATCTGAACTCCTAAAATACTACTCATTTGAGTCAAATATTTTGACAATTATGCGTTGCACTGTGGTAGCTCACATATTGTCATATAATTTGGTTATCTAAATATTCATTTTGTATCATTTTCCATGCTTAAACTTCCATATATAAACCATGTTATCCATGTTATAAACTATTTAAAGGAAAGGACTGTACTTTATTGACCTTGGCATCCTTTACAGCCTTGAACAAAGTAGGTGCACACTAACATTTTTTAATGATTGATTCTCCATCTATGGCTAAACTAAATTACAAGTGAAGAAAAAAAATACTGGCTTTTGCACTCCATCATGCGTTTTTCAGCATTTCCTGTCTTCTTTCCCTCCTTTTGTCATTCATTTATTAATTCAACATCATTGATTAGGAGACTCCTATATTTGAGACACTGTGATAGACACTGAACTCAGAATATTGAACAAGAATGTTTGCCCTGTATAAATTAACATGAGAAAATAGGGTATAAATAAATTTAAGATTGACATGCCATATCCTTTTATATAAACCTTTAAGTGCTTCAAAAACAAACAAAATGACAAGGTGATTATGGAAAGTCTATATTATTATGTTAAAGAAGGTTAAAGAAAATAAAACAAAAAAGATAAAATCAAGAGTCAAAAATAGAAAAAAATTTCTTTTCAGCAGACAATTTCTTCAGGAACAAATTTGTTGCTGACTCCAACCTACTGTAGACACTTTGTGATACACAACACTATTCTAAACATTTTACATTTATTAAGTAATTTAATCCTCATAACTGTATGACCTCGATACTGTATTATCTCCATTTTACAGAAGTAATTGAGGCACAGAGAGACTAAGCTCCTATAATGCTCACATTCAACATGAGACAGACACATTCATAAACATTAGCATTTGTATTGAGCTTACCATTCTCTCAATCTGATGACTTCTTTCTGTAAACTCTCTTGAGTTTCTCATTCCATAATTTTCTTTGTATTTAATATTTGTGACTTTAAAAGAGGCAAGGTAATAGAATGACCTATCATCTGAAAAGTAAAGTAAATCAAAGACCCATGATTAATGATAATCAGTTCCTTGTACCCTACTTCTTCCACATCCCCACTAAGTAGACTTCTATAATGCAGCTTTTCTACTTAATGTTCTACTTAATGCAGTTTTTCTACAAAAATTATTGCAGACACTTTTGAAGTTTTTTGTAATTTCATCATTACAGTCAGTTAAAATAAAAAATTATGATCCCAAAGCACCCTTACAGAATACTCTACTTACAGATATGTATGCATATCAAAATGTTCATAAAATTGTATATGCAACATACAATGGAAAATAAATGTTGAAAATAATTTCTGAAAGTCACGTAAAAAAATCTTCAATTTTCTCAATTGCTAACATAGGTATACCATACACAAGCTGTATTATGAAGATATACTGAACAAACTGTCCATTTTATCTATGCTGCTAAGCTTACTTAAATAGAAATCCACATTTCTTATCTTCTCCTTTTTTCCCATTCACTCCTCAATTCTCTGAAATCTGCTGCTAACACACCACTAAAATTGTTCTTGTCAAAAACAACAGTTGTACTATCTAATGGTTACCTTTTTTTTAATCTCCTGGGGTCTTTTTTTGCAGCCTTGCTTGTGTTCCTTGAAACCCCATCTTTGGCTTTAGGAAGTCATCTTTAATTTGCTTCCTTCTCCCTAGCCACCTCTGAGTTATCTTGTAGGACTCTTTATTTCCACCCTTATCCTTGGCATCTCAAGGTTCTATCTTTGGTCTGGTCATACTAAACATTTCTTGGCAATCTTAACTGGGGTAGCCTACTTATTTATTGATGATGCCTAAATTTTTTATCTCCAGACAAATCTTTGTCATGAATTTCAGGAGACTGTCCTCAAATATACTCCAAAGTGAAATAATCATTTACCTCTTTACTCAAACCTGCTCCACTAATTATATTTTCTCTTTGTTAACAGTTCTATCATCCACCCAGTTACCCGAGGCTTGGCTTTATCCTCGTTTCCAACATCCAATTAATCTTTCAGTTTTTAAATCATGTGGATGCATCCATTTAATCTCCAGTCTCTTACCCTGCCCACATGAAATACATCCTTAATTCAGGGTCTCATCAACAGCTCAACTGATGTCAATTCAAAACAAAATGACGTTTCTTTTTTTTAAAATTTATTTTATTTTAAAGGTGTGGGGTACAATTCAGGATTAGGTATACAAGTGGTCAACAAAATGACTTTTCTATACAAAACAAGTTTCCCACCAATACTGTCTACATTAAATGCTATCATTACATGTTACTTCATCACCTAGACTAGAAATCTTGGAGTAGTTCTTGATTGTTTTCTAATTAATCATTAAGTGCTGATGATGCTATCACCTAAATTTTAAAAATCCATCCATTTCACAAATTCCACTATCATTAATTCTCCTGTTCATGCTCTCATCATTTATTGCCTGTAACATCTAAGCTTTATAACTAGTAGCCCTGCCTCCAGTCCTGTTTTCCTCAAATCCATTCTCCACCCAGTAGCCAAAGTGATCATTTAAACTGTACATCTCACAATATCACTTTCTGATTAGGGGTTTAAGATGACCAACAAGATAGAGTTTCCCTTGCACCCAGAAAGGCCAGCATCACTCTCCATGACTCTTCAAAGAAACAATAGTAACCACAGAGTGAGAAGAGAAAAATCCATTGACCAAGATGGAACTGGCCAGACTCTTGCCTGCACCACCACAGTCTACTGGCAGCCTCTGGATGCACTGGAGAATGTAAGTGAGGGGAATTCACAAGTTCTGTACTTCTGCCACAGACTTGCAGGGTCCCCTGAGCTTTGTGGGGCTCCAGTCCCTCACTGGAAACTGTCTTACACACAGCCATGCCCTGCCAAAGCCCACATGGATTGGTGCATGAAAAAAGAAAGTCTTGAGCAGTACCAGCCATTCTTCAGAAACAACCCTTTTGAGGGTTACATGGCTGCTTTCTAGCTGGCCTGGGAGGGGACAGACTTCAAGGGCAAACTCCACAGCTGTAGATAGTTCCTGGCTAGGGCAGGTTGCCTGAGAACACCTGAGGTTCTGAGGCTGGTTACACTTTGACATTCATAAGACAAATTGCCTCATGCCAAGGTGAGAAGCCTGGGTGGGATTCATAGTCTTAGCAACCTCACTCTCCTTGTAAACTCTTTTGTGATTACCCTGGACAACAGCATCAACCCAGTGGCCTGGAACTCTCTCCTAATCTCCCCAGGATAGCCAAGAATGCACTCTTGTGATATGCTCAAGCTCATTCCCCCTCCCTCTACACTCCCTTCAAAGGCTCAAAACAGAGAACTTGAGCAATCCACAGAGCCTTGCCCTCCACCTAGGTTGATTGGGCATTTCCTTGGAACAACATATGCCAAGGAGAAAGCCCAGAGCCACCATCAAGTCTAATTTTCTCCCACAAGTGCCACCTCTTGACTTGCAGTCCATAGTATAGCCCATCACATCACACCTAATACCTCAGCTTTGGGGAAGGTCTTATCCAAAACCCCACCTAACACCAGTTTCCAAGCCACTCCTGCCACTTGGGACACCATGTGCCAGTGCAGGCACCCAACACAGGCAATTGAGAAACTCACCACACCAAGGTATATATAACCAAGAGAACCCTACAGTGCCCATTTCAGCCCCCTGCCAACCTCAGAGAAGAAGAAATAGTAAATAGTTTACTCAAATGAGAAGTAACCAGGACAATAATTTTGATAACATGAAAAAAAAAGATTTATCTCCAATAGCCCTAAAAGACTACACCAACTCTTCAGCAATAACCCTAATCAAAATAAAATTTTTGAAATTCTAGACATAGAATTAAAAAGATTGATTATAAAATTGATCAATGAACCTCAAGAAAAATTGAAAACCAGCATAAAGAAATAATAACAATAATAATAATAATAAACTATTCAGGACATGAATTAACAATTATCCAAAGAGATAGACACTTAAAACCAAAACAAAACAAAGTCAAATCGAATCATGAGAATGGATCATATTTTCCAAGAAATGTGGAATTTTGTAAAATGTCAAAACCTAAGAATCATAGGTGTTCCTGAGAAAGAAGAGAAAGCAAAGTTTGGAAAACTTATTTGAGGGAACAGTGAAGGAAAACTTCCCTGACCTTGCCAGAGATCTATATAGCCAGGTACAAGAAGTCCAAAGAACCCCCAGAAAATTCATTCCAAAAAGGACATCCTCAAAGTGTATAATCATCTGGTTGTGCAAAGTTAATGCGAAGAAAAATATTTAAAGAGCAATGAGACAAAAATGTTAAATAACTTACAAAGGTAAATCTATTAGACTAACAGCAGACTTCTCAAAAGAAACCTTATAAACCAGAAGGGACTGTGGTCTCATCTTAAATCTCCTCAAACTGAATACAGTCAGCTAAGGATTTTGTATATCTCAAAACTAAGTTTCATAAATGAAGGAGAAATGAAGTATTTCCTAAACAAGCAAATACTAAGGGAATTTGTCATCACCCGATGAGCTCTACAAAAGATACTCAAAGGAATTCTAAATACTGAAACAAATAGTCAAAATAAACCAGTAGAAAAACACTGGAAACCAAAAAGCCCACAGGCCTTATGGAACACCAACACAATAGAGTCAATGAAGAAAGCAACCAGATAACATCCAGTATGATGAATGGAATAGTACCTTACATATCATTAATGATTCTGAATGTAAATGGCCTCAGTGCTTCATTAAAAAGATATAGACTGGTAGAATGGATTTAAAAAAAAAACAACAAACAAATTTCTGCTGCCTTAACTCACAAAGGTGCCTATAAACTCAAGGTAAAGGGGTGGGGAAAAATGTTCCATGCAGATGGAAACCAAAACAAGCAGGAGTAGCCATTCTCATAACAGATAAAACAGACTTTAAATTAACAACAGTAAAAAAATACAAATATGGCTACTATATAATGATAAAAGACCTGTAAAATAATAGTGGGAGACTTCAATACTCCACTGACAGCAGTAGATAGATAATCAAGGCAGAAAGTCAACAAAGAAATATTGGTGTTAAGATGGACCCTAGAGCAAAGGGAACTAACAGACATCTACAGAACATTTCATCCCAAAATTAGAGAAAATACATTTTTTTTTCTCATCAGTACATGGAACATTCTCCAAGATGGACCATATTATAGTCCACATATCAAGTCTGAACAAATTCAAAAAAATTACAATCCTATCAAGCACCTTCGCAGACCACAGTGGAATAAAATTAGAAATTAATTCCAGTAAGAACACAGGAAACCAAATAAAAACATGTAAATTAAACAATCTGCTCCTGAACGACCCTTGGATCAAAAGTGAAAACAAAATTGAAATTTAAAAACTCCTCAAAATGAATGACAGCAATGAAACAAGTTATCAAAACCTCAGGGACACAGCCAAAGCTGTGCTTAGAGGAAAATTTATAGTGCTTAAGACCTATGTTAATACAACTGAAAGATTTCATATCGACAACTCAACATCACACTTCAAGGAACTAGAAACACATGAAAAAATCAAATGCAAAGCTACCAGAAGAAAAGAAATAACAAAGGTCAGAGCAGAACTAAATTAATTTGAAACCAGAAAAACAATACAAAGGACCAATGAGCCAAAAAGTTGGTTCTTTGAAAAGATAAACAAAATCGATAAACTACTAGCTACATTAAGAAATGAAGAGAGAAGATTCAAAATAGATCAATCAGAAATGAAAACAGATCTTATAACCGATATGACAAAAATGCGAACAATCATCTGAGACTATTATGAACACCTCTATGCAAACAAACTAGACAATACAGACAATATAGAGGAGATTGATAAACTATTAGAAATGTACAACCCCCTAACCTTGAATCAAAAAGAAATAGAAACCCTAAACAGACTAATAATGAGTAGCAAGATTGAAACTGTAATTAGAAGCCTCCCATAACAACAACAACAACAGCAACAACAATAATAACAATAACAAATCCAGGACCTGATGGACTAACAGCTGAATTCTACCAGACCTTCAAAAAGAACTGGTACCAATTTCACTGAAGCTATTTCATGTGATTGAAGAGAAGGAAATCCTCTCTAACTCATTCTACGAGGCCAATATCACTCTGATACCAAAACCAGGAAAAGACAAAACAACAACAAAAAAGAAAACTCTAGGCCAATATTCCTTATGACCATAGACACAAAAATCTTCAACAAAATATTTGCAAAACAAATTCAGCATATTAAAAAAATACACCACGACCAAATGCACCAAGAATGCCAGGGTGGTTCAGCATACACAAGTTATTAGACATGATCCACTACATACATAACCAGAATTAAAAACAAAAATCATATCATTCAGAAGACACAAAAAAAGCATTTGATAAAATCCAGCATCCCTTAATGACAAAAAAAAAAAACCCTCAACAAAAGAGATATAGCAGGAACATTCCTCAAAATAATAAAAGCCATATACAAGAAACCCGCAACTAATGCCATCCTGAATGGATAAAAGTTTAATGTATTTCCCCTCAGAACTAGAACAAGGCAAGGATCCCTGCTTTCACCACTCCTGTTCAACATAGTACTGGACTTTATCTAGAGCAATCAGGCTAGAAAAAGAAATAAGAGTCATTTGGCAAAGTTTGAGGATACAAAATCAACACATACGAATCAGTAGCACTGCTATACACCAATAGTGACAAAGCTGAGAATCAAATCAAGAATTCAATTCCATTTACAATAGGAACAAAGAGGCTAAAATATCTAGAAATATATTTAGCCAAGGAGGTAAAAGATCTTTACAAAGAGAACTACAAAACCCTGATGAAATAAATTGTAGAGGATACAAACAGAGAAAACTCCAATGCTCATGGATTGGAAGAATCAACATTGTTAAAAGGACCACATTACCCAAAGTAGCCTACAGATTCAATGCAATCCCTATCAAACTACCAGGGTCATTTTTCACAGAATTAGAAGAAAAAAAAGTTCTAAAATTCATATGGAACCAAAAAGAGCCAGAATAGTCAAAGCAATTCTAAGTAAAAAGAACGAAGTTGGAGGCATCACATCACCTGACTTAAAACTATACTACAAGACCGTAGTAACCAAAACAGCATGACACTGGTACCAATGGAACAAAATAGGGTATCCAGAAATAAACCCAAATACCTGTAACCAACTGATCTTTGACAAAGCAGATAAAAACATACCCTGGAAAAAGGACTCCCCATTCTACAAATGGCGCTGGGAAATTGAATAGCTACATGCAGAAAAATGAAACTTGATCCTCTCCTCATATACAAAAATTAACTCAAGATGGATTAAAGACTTAAATGTCAGACCTGAAACCATAAAAATCCTCGAAAAAAACCTAGAAAAAACTCTTCTGGACTTTGACCTAGGCAAGGAATTTATGGCTAATATCTCAAAAGAAAATGCAACTAAGACAAAAATAAACAAGTTGGACTTAATTAAACTAAAAAGCTTCTGTACAGCAAAAGAAAATAATCAACAGAGCAAATAGGTAACAAACTAAACATCTAACAGAGAACGAATATCCAGAATTTACAAATAACTCAAACATATCAGCAAGAAAAAAAGCAAATAATCCCATTAAAAAGTGGGCAAACAACATGAACAGATACTTTTAAGAGAAGCTCTACAAATGACTAACAAATATATGAAAAAGGCTCAACATTGCTTATCGTCAGGGAAATGTGGATTAAAACCACAATGAGATACCATCTTAGATAGTCAGGATGGCCATTATTAAAAAACCAAAAAACAATAGATGCTGGAGCAGATGTGTGGAAAAGGGAACATTTATACACTGTTGGTGGGAGTGTAAATTAGTACAACCTCTATGCAAAGCAGTAAGGAGATTTCTCAAATAAATGTAGATCTACCAGTTTGATCAGCAATCCCACTGCTAGGTACCTAACCCAAAGAACAGAGGTCATTGTATAAAAAAAAGACACCTGCACCCACATGTTCATCTCAGCACAATTCACAATTGCTAAGATGTGGAATCAATCCAAATGTTCATCAACCGACCCGTGGAAAATAAAGATGTATTATATATACATCATGGAATACTATTTAGCTATCAATAATAATGAAATAATGTCTTTTTCAGCAACTTGGATGGAAGTGGAGAACATGATCTTTAGTGAACAGACTCAAGAACTGAAAACCAAACATTGCATCTTCTAACTTATAAGCAGGAGCTAAACTAAGGATATGCAAAGACACAGCGAATGGTATAACAGACACTGGAGACTCAGAAGGGTGAAGAAGAAGAGATAGATGGAGGGTCAAAAAAACACCTATTAGGTACAATGTGCATAGGTGGGGATAGTAGATACACTTAAAGCTCAGACCAAAACTATTTGTACTCCCAAAGCTATTGAAATTTTTTAAAAGTTTAAATCAATATCACTTCTCCAATCAAAACATTTTTCTCTATTGACAATGAGAGATTCAAGTTTTTATATATATGTATTAAGAAAAATATATATAAATATAAAATATATATTTCTGACAAAAATATATTTTAAAATATATTTTTTTCTTTAATTCCCAGTTGGGAAAAAGCATTCTTGGAATCATGTAGAAATAAAAGTTATTTTAACATATACTTAAGTGCTTTTAAAAGCCCTAAAAGACATGTTATAGATGATATATCATTATATTAGTCACCATAACAATTACATTACAGTAATGTTGACCTCCTGTTTTACTCAATAATATGTGAGGGGGTACCCCTCCTAAAAAAATTGAGTTATTTTTTTGGAGGGCAGGCCCCTTGTAGTTCAGGCTTCCCCTGCTAGGTAAGTGTTCTAGGAACCCATCAGCATCAGTGTACTAGCTAGCATTGTTGTGAGAGGCTGTGAGAGGCTTCGGTGAATTTTTTCTCAGAGTCTTTCAACCATTTCATAAAGGATGATTTATGAGCACACCTGCCCACACCGCAGTTGAGTGCTTAGCAGTTTTTGACCAAAAACGTCATAGTCCCCATGCCCCACCCTCCCTATTCACCTGATCTCACCCTGAATAACTTTTATTCATTTCTGAGGTGAAAAAAGTTCTCAAAGGAAGATGCTTTGCCAATGTGGAAGAGGTGAAACAAAAAACTGCAGAAGCATGAAAAGGCATGAAAATTAACAAATTCAAAAACTGCTTTAAGCAGTGGAAAAAGAATCTTGGTAGGTATATTGCATCAAATGGATAATACTGTGAAGGTGACTGAAGTTTAAACATGTAAGAATAAAAACACAATTTTTAATAAATAAATTCCATTTTGGGGTCCGCCCTCATATTTATTGTTTACAGAAAATATGTTATATAATATATATGACTATATGTTTATTTATTGTTACAAAAATTTGTAATAATAGATAATACCTATCTTATATTGAGTTCTCATTATATGCTGAGAACATATTTGTCATTTATTATTATATGCTCAGCTCATTTCACCAGTGAGAAAATTTAACATTAAAGAAGTTTTTATGCAAGATAAATTAGGAAGCTATGGTAGAAATCCAATTTATTGATGGCAAATATTTTTGAGAAATTACTATATGCCATGCACCTTGTTAATACAAATTGATCTAATTTAATCTTCATAACAAATTTTTAAAGTAAAAAGAGTATTATACTCCTTTACTGAAGCTTGGCAAAGTAGAAAAATAGCTTTCCAAGATCACCCAACGAGTATATGATGAACTTGGGATTTAAACTAAGGCTCATTTGACTCTAAATTTTATGGGAGAAAAAATTCTTTACATTTCTGAAAGTTGATCCAATCGTATGGAATGGGAAGACAAATGATGATGCCATATCAAGGTAGAATTTACTTTTTAGGTTTTCAAGAAGTAAAATTTTAAAAATAGTTTTAGAAAATTGTGTTCCTGAATTTTGACAAAATATAATTCTACATACTAAATTCTTCAAAATATTTCATGCAACTCTATAAAGCAGATTTCTTTTTACCCCATAACAAGAAATGTAATAATTAATTCTAAATAATCTTGAAAAAATTAATTCAAGTCATAAAAATGCTTAAAAATAAAATTGATTATATAATTCCAGTTACTGAAAAACACAAGAACAACAAACAAGACAAGATAACTTGCCAACATAATGGTTGAAGTCTTCCAGTAGTGTCATATTTCATGTAAATGGTAGTGGTGGTTGTGACTTTATTCATTAATCTTTAAAGATTATCACACAGTTACAAAGGTATGACTGCTAAATATGTATATCTCATGAACTTTCTCACTGGCAGGGGATATTTGTAACACATACAACTGACAATAGATATGTATATCCAGAGAGAACTATCTAAAATCAATAAGAAAAAATAGATGAATTAATTAAAAAGTGAGAAAAAGTCTTAAACAGGCACTTTGCAATAATAGAAATTCCAAATGACCAGTTGAGACATGGATAAGTCCTCAACATCACTGTTAATCAGGCAAATATGATGGGGGGGGCAAAAACCCCAGAATTTATTTATTAAAAAATTGTGTGTATTTATGCTTATATATCTAAACTTCAGTCACTGTCAAAGTATTGTCTGTTTGATGCAATATCTCTATCGAGAAGCTTTTTCCACTGCTCAAAACAGTTTTTGAACTTTTCAGTTTTGATGCCTTTTTTTTCACCTGTGCCATTTTTTTGTTTTTTGTTTTCTTTCTTGGAGGCCCCCCCCTCATACAAATTAAAATAACGCCAAATGAGCAAATTAAAAACCTACACCAAATTAGCAAATAAAAAATCTATGGCAATACCAAATGTTGATGAGGATATTAACCAATGGGAATTGCCAAACAATGCTGGTAGAAAACAGTTTGGTATTATCCACTGGGATAAAAGAAAAGCACATGCCCAATGACCTAGTGATTCTATATCTACATATTTCCTAGACAAACTCTTGCACAGGCGTATCAACGTATATGCGTAAGAACATTCATAGCAGTATTACTTTAATGTCTAAAACCTGGAACAATCCAAATGTCCACGAACATTCCAACAGATAAGTAAATTATCCCATGTTTAGAACAATGGACTATTAGTCAATAATGAAAATAAATGGACTAAAGCTATCTTCAACACAGTGAATGACTCCTGTAACAATATTGAGTGGAAGCAAGACTCAAAAAAAAAACATGGTATATAATGCTGCTATATTATTTAGTGTTCAAATAGGATTTCATTTTTAACAATTTTATTTCTCTTTGATGAAATAAAAATGAGGATCGAAGTGGAAATTCCGAGGATAAATAAGAACACATTATTCTATCAGTCTTCTCATCATGATAAGTAATAAAAAGTTATAGACATGAATTCTGTAAAGCACTTAATAGTCAATGATGACAAAAATTATTTTAAAAGTGATGTACAAGTAGCATAAACTAATTTATGGAGCTGTAAATATACAACCTGAGAAAAAGTAACCCCTTACATCCAGGAGCTGGCCTGGGATTATCAACTGGATCTTCGTATTCTGTTGAATGTCGATATCAGACGAAGTTATTTTGTGATTATAACTGATCAAGAAAAGCAAGGCCAATACATTTGAATTCAGATTAAGACAAGAACACTGTCCAAAACAACGTTCAAAATAGACACAGCTCCTTATCTTGACCACCAGGAGTGACTGCTGTGTCTCTAGCAATTAGGTGCAGCTTTAGCCTTACTTCATTGCTCTTGCCTTCTAGATAAGATTTAGTAAGATAAATCATAGCACTGTTCCAGGTTTCTGACAGCATCTGCTCCAGAGGAAAGACCTAGTTCCATCAACCCTCCTCCAAATCATCTAATGCAAGCCAAAATCTTATGATCTTTTACTAAACAGCCTGTGGTTCCCGAACGAGCTCTTCTTCCTTGAAAGCAGTAATAAACCCACCTATAGATGTATTCCTGATGATCTTTGGCTGAACCAACCATATTCAAAGGTCACTGAATTTTTAAAAATCTTTTCCTAAAAATGTCCCATTTTTAGTGGGCAATAGATAATTGGTCAGAATTGTAATAAAGTGAAAGTTGATCATAATTACTGAGATCTATAGGTTAGTAACGCCATCAAATATTTTTCAGTCTGGTGATATGACTTTTAGTACTAAGACTGTTAAGACCTTTATTCCTATTGTGATTGCTTTATATTGATTGATTATTTTTATTCTCCTGACATTCAGATATATTCATTTACAAGTTTTTGAAGTAATATTTTTAAATAATTTTTTTCTTTTTCTTCTTGGTTTTCTGGTTACTACAATGTGATTTCCTCCATTGCCTTTCTTATGCTATAAAAATGTATATGTTACTTTTTAAAACTTTGTGTATAATCTTAGTTACCTCTCTTTTCTCTCCTCCTATTTATCTTTCATTTAACTGTTGTCATATCTACCTTCTCCTTTTACTAAACATTCACCTATACTTAGGCAACTCTTCAATTATCTGCATAGAAAGTCCTAGCGATAGGTTTCTTAAATGCTTGTGTGTTAAATTCTGTTGTATTAGTTGCCTATAGCTGCTATAACAAATTGTCACATATTTAGTGTCTTAAAAGAACACAAATGTATTCTTTTATAGTTCTGGAGATCAGAAGTCTGATATGAACTCTACAGGTATAAAAAACAAGATACTGTCAGAGTGAGTTTCTTCTGGAAGTTGTAGGGGGAGAATCTGTTTCTTGCCTTTTTCTAGAGACCATCCTCATTTCTTGATGTATGGGCCTATAGCACTTTGTCCCATTGTCCTCTTGCTTTTGTTGTCACATTGCCTTATTCCTCCTTTGTCCTTCTTTCTTCCCTGTTATAAGGACCCTTGTAGTTATATTTAAGGCCCATCCAAAAATTCAGAATAATCTTCCCATCTCAAAATTCGTATCTTAATGTCATCTGGAAAGTCCTTTTTGCTGTATAAGATAACATTCACAGACTCTGAGGATTAGGACATGGACTTTTTTTGGGCATTTTCAGCCTATGAGAATCATTGATAGTTTTTAAAATGCTTTTAGTATTCCTTCACATTTTCTTTTTTTTGAACACTTTGCAGTATTGGGAGTAAAGGACATTTTAGACACAAACTACTTTATTGTCTTCTAACTAAACAAAAAACAACAAGAAAGATAAAATTGCAAAGGTAACTCGGTTTATGGTTTTATTTTATGAGTCTAAGAAATTGATATTATCAATTCTCCAATAAAGATGGCAAGGTGGGCATGTTGGACAACATTTCATTTCTTCTTTGGTGGTGTTTCAAGTGTTGTTATTATGACTGATATGAGTTCCTAAGATTTTAGGGAAAATCTCAATCACATGTGATTACAGATACACAAACCAAAGACAAAGTTAAACGAATCTTGGCATTGATCACACATTTTTACATGCAATTAAAAATTAATTCTGAGCTTTCCTGTCATCCCTCTGCCATGAAACAATTGGCTTTTTTCTTCAAAAATAATGCTTCCTTTTTAGTCCCTTAAAGGCATTTTTAAGGCAAACTTTATGATATAATAAAATTTTCTTGAGGCTACTATACTGACTCTGACAAAAATACATTAAGCTTAGAATGTGATAAGATTTGTCTTTATTCTGAAGATGATCTTTTCATTCTTCTTTCTTTTTTAAAAAACATATGTTTCTTTTAGGTATATCTATGAATGTAATGCAAATTGCAAACTTCACTGGGTGGAAATATGGAACACAGAGCTCAACACAGGCATAAACTATAATTTAACATCGATAAAAGATTAGTGATTAAAATGTTAATATCATGCAAATGTCATTTTTTCATACAACAGAGAATTTCAAGATACTAAGTCATGGAGTACTTAGGCAACAGAAATGTGACCTGGATACTTACCCTCAACAACAAAATGAGTAACAATACCAATTGCAATTCCTATGATTGCTGCAATTGCCAACGTGAAAAGAGCTAGTCGTATAGGGTCCCAAAATTGCTGTCTTCTTTGATATTCAACTCGTGGGTATTCGGCTTCTGAAAATTCAACTGGTCTGTGATAATAGAAAAGAATAAGACAATAAAAAATTCAATATGGTTTTATTTTATGTTCACCTATCATTTTCATTTATAAAAGTAGTTTACGCCGGGCTCGGTGGCTCAGCCTGTAATCCTGTGCCTTTGGGAGGCTGAGGTGAGGGGATTGCCTGAGCCCGCGGGTTCGAGACCCGCCTGGGCAGCGAGACCTCATCTCTACAGTAAATAAAAAAATCAGCCGGGTGTGGCAGCGCGCGCCTGTAATTCTGGCTACTCGGAAGGCTGAGGCGGAAGGATCGCCGGAGCCCAGCGGGTCGAGGCTGCGGTGGCCGGAAGCGGCCACTGCACTCCAGTCTGAGCGACCGAGTGAGACACCAACTCAAAAAAAAAAAAAAAAAAAAAGTAGTTTACAACTATTATATAACAGTGGGAAGCTTAGAACTTGAAAAGAACACTAGGTTTTAATTTGCACATCCTTCCTCAAAACCCCAACCACAGTGAAAATTTTAGTTAACGTTCTGCTGATGTTGACATTCCAGAGGGAAATTCTTTTCACAGCATTTTGTCTGATGTACTGGCAATTTGAAAATTTGATAGTGAAATACAATCTTTACTTTTAAAAAAAGTAGTTTATACATGGAACCAACCATGTTGCCCATCAAAGCTGGACTGGATAAAAAAATGTGGTACATATACACAATGGAATATTATGTAGCCATAAAGGACAAACATATAAACTTGGCAGCAACTTGGATTGATTTAGAGTCTATCATACTCAGCGATCTATCACAGAAACAAAGAACAGAGTACCATATGTTTTCATTCATAAGCGAACCTTGAGCAATTATTATAATACTATAAGAAAGGGATTGGTAAACTGGGAATCCCTAGTGGGAAACTGCCAGGGGACGGGGATGGGGGTGGGGGGATGGGGGGGATGGGGGTGGGGGGAATGGGGGGTGGGAGGGTGGGGGAGTGGGATTGGCGGCTGAGGGAAACCACTAGGGGAGGGAGAGGAATACCTCATTCACAAGGGTACCTACATAATCAAAGTTTGTATACCTAACCCTGAATTGTACCCCACATGTTTATAATAAAAAAATTAAAAATAAACAGCAAAAAAGTAGTTTATAAATAACATTTCATGTCATTTAAATAAGGGAAATTTTAGAACTTTTAGCAGCAAAGTTACATATATCTTCACCAGTTTTACTTGATTAAAGATTTTAATATGACTTTTGTAAGTGACCTTAAAATTTCCTTAATGGCTTGTTTTAAAAGTAGCAATATTACTTTTGAAGATTTGAGCACAGTTCTTTGCATTTCATTAACAGCTCCCAGTTAAATTACAAATGGTAAATTGTACTTAATGAGATGCCAGTACCCGGGAGCACACTTCATTTCCTTCTGACTTTCCCCTCCGTTTTATAGATTTCATTACTGCATTCTGAGCTTGTCAAGAAGGAAGTAATGATAAGAATCAAATTTTATCAAATTTGTGGGTATGACATGATAACACTGCATCATTGTAAAGGAGAATTTTTTTATTATGATCAGATCTAATTTTAAAATGAGTTTCTTCTATTCAGTGATTAGCTATTTTGTCTGATATAACTAGAATGTTGATTTCTATCTCCCGTAAAAGTTGAAACAAGTTTTACTTTTTTGTGTTTTGAAATGTAGCTGGCAGAAGCAGTATATAGACACTGGCCAATTGCAAAAGAAGTAGTGTTTGAGAAAAATAAGATCACAGAAAACCAACTTCGTGTATAGAAAATTATTTTTTAAAAATTGCTGGTTAGGTTATTGTAAAAAGCTTGTTGCAAGTATAATAAACAAATCAAAATGTTTTTAAGGCCTTCTTAAGTGTAACATAAACTTTGAGAACTTGGCTATGATGTGTTAGATGTATTTTTAAATGTATAAATGATTCAAGCTTGAAAACGATTGTTTTATTTTAATGACATTTAAAATCCCTAATGCCTTTAAATATTCCTATATGTTTCTCCTGATTTGTACCTGACAACTATTTGTTCATTTAAATCCGAATATGAGTTGGATGCTAGATGGAACCTTTTAACAGCTTTTTAAAAAATTTTATTGTGTATATTTAAGGTACGTAACATGATGTTACAAAATACATACAAATCATAAGAAGATTTCTATAATGTAGCAAATGAACATATCCTCCATTTCACAGTTACCCTTTATTTTTGTAACAAAATCAGCTAAAATCTACTCTGAGCAGACATCCCATGTATAGTACATCATTACTTACAGTCTTCATGTTCACATTAGATCTCTAAACTTTGTTCATTCCACATATTTGCTGGATTGCATTCTCTAATCTACATCTTCCCCCATTTCAGTCGCACCATTAAGCCCATGGTTCCCTGTCTCCATATATTTATATTTCTTTATATTCCACATAGAAGTAAGATCATGAGATGTTTTTCTTTCTGTGTCTGGCTTATTTATTTAGCATAATGTCCTCCAGGCCCATCCATGTGTGACAAATGGCAAGATCTCGTTCTTTTTTAGGGCTGAATAATTGTACATTGTATAAATGTACCACAGCTTCCTTGCCCATTTGTCTGTTGTCAGACACCAGGTTGTTTCCATAGCTTATCTATTTTTGAATAATGTTGCAATGAACCTGGGAGTGCACGCATCTTTACCAGGTGGTGATTTCATTTCTTCTGGGTATATATCCAGAAGAGGAATTGAGGGGTCACATGGTAGTTCTATTTTTAATTTTTTTAGAAACCCCCATACTGGTTTCCTTAATGGCTGCACCCATCTACATTCCCATCAACAGTGTAGTAAAGGTTACCCTTTCTCCACAACCTTGTCAATATTTGTTATTTTTGACTTTTTTTTATAATAGCCATCTTAACGGGTCTGAGGTGATAGTTCATGATAGTTTTGATTTGCATTTCCCCGATGATTAATTATGTTGAGCACCTTTTCACATGCCTGTAGTCCATTTTATGCGTTCTTTAGAGAAACGTCTATTCTGGTCTTTGGCATGTTTGTTTTAACAGAGTTGTTTTCCCTATTGAGTTGTATAAGTTCTTCATACATTTTAGATATTAAACCCTTATTAGATATATGGTTGCAAATATTTTTCTCACTCTGTACATTACCTTTTCATTTTATTGATTGTTTTCTTTCCTGTGCAAAAGTTTTTAAACTTGATGTTGTTCTATTATTTTGCTTTTGTAGCCTGAGTTTTAGTGTGACAAAAAAAATCATTGCCAAGACCAATGACCAGGAGCTTTTCCTCTGCATTTTCTTCTAAAAATTATACAGTTTCTGGTCTTATATTTAAGTCTTTTATCCATTCTGCATTGTTTTTTGGGTATGATAAAAGATAAGGGTTCTGTCTCAATTCTTTTTGCATGCGAGAATCTAGTCTTCCTGTATCTTATTGAAAAATCCATCTGTATCCCATTGTGTTCTTTTGCTGCCTTTGTCAAAAATTTGTTGACTCTATGTTTGGATTTATTTCTGGGCTCTCTACTATGTTTCACTGATCTCTGCATCTGTGTTTATGCCAGCTCCATGCTGTTTTGATTATTACAGCTTTGTAATATAATTTTAAAACAGGTAAGGTGATGCCTCCAACTTTGTTTCTCTTTCTCAGAATTGTTTTGGCTACTCAGGGTCTTTTATGGTTCTACACAAACATTAGGATGTTTTCTTTATTTCTGTGAAGAATGCCATTGAAATTTTCATAGGGATTGCATTGAATTTGTATATTGTTTTGAATAGTATGGGCATTTTAACAATAGTAATTCTTCTTATTCGTAAGAATGGGACATTTTTCTGTGTATTTGTTTTCTTTGATTTCTTTCATCAATGTTTTATATTTTTTCAGCATAAGAATCTTCCATCTCTTTGGTTAAATTTATCTCAGAGTTTTTTTGTTTTTTGTTTCTATTGGAAATGGAATTGTTTTCTTGATTTATATTTCAGTTAGGTTGCTATTTGTGTTTAAAAATGCTACCAACTTTTGTATCTTGACTTTGAATCTGGCAACTTTACTAAATTCATTTATTAGTTCTAATAGCGTTTTCTGGCACCTTTAAGGTTTTTTATATATAAAATCATGTCATTCACAAATAGAGATAATTTTACTTCATCCTTTCTAATTTAGAAACTTTTTATTTCTTTTTCTTGTCTGATTGCTCTTGCTAGTACTTCCAGTACTAGGTTGAATAGAAGTGGCAAGAGTGGACATCCTTGCTTTGTATCAGAACTTGGTGGAAAAGTTTTCAGTTTTTCCCTATTGATTAGGTTAATTGTAGGTTTTTGTTTTTTTTTTAAATAAGTGGCCTTTATTATGTTGAGGAATTTCCCTGCTATACCGAAACTCTTGAGAGTTGTTAAGTAAGAAAAAATGTTGAACTTTGTTAAAGTTTCTTTCTGTCAATTAAGATGATCATGAGGTTTTTATCTTTCATTCTATTAATGTGATGTATCACGCTGATTGATTTGCATATGTTAAATTAGCCTTTCAGGATGACTGTGAAGTAACATCGTTTTGACGTGCTGTTGGATTTGGTTTAATTATTGAGTATTTTTGCAACGATGTTTATCAGAAAATTGGTCTGCAGTTTACAGTTTCTTCCTTTCTCTCTCTCTCTCTCTCTCTCTCTCTCTCTCTCTCTCTCTCTCTCTCTTTCTTTCTTTCATCTTTGTCTGTCCTAGATATCAAGGTGATGATGCAGCCCTCATAAAACGCTTTTGGAAGTATTTTCTCTAGCTCTATTTTTCAGAAGAATTTAAGAAGTGTTGGTATTAGTCTCTCTTTGGGTATTTGGCAAAATCCAGCTGTGAAGCCATCTGGTCCTGGGCTTTTCTTTGTTGGGAGTTGGCAGTCTTTTAAATAATTTGTTTTACATCTGTTTTAAAAGAAAAAAATTAAGAATGTTTGTTCTTTAGTTTTTTTTTTTCTTAATGGGTATTGAGTTTTAATTTTGCAAGATGTAAAAGTTTTAGAAGTCTTTTACATAACAGTGTGAATATATTCCACAATATACTAAAATGTATATTTTAAAAGATTTTTTAAATTTTATGTATTGTTCTTATCAGAATTAAATTTACTTTAAAAAATAACTAAAAAAAATACAGAGTTATGAAGTTTTCTTTAAAATGCCCTTAAATTACATAATTCTTTTACATAAAAGAAATATAGATTCATTATTAAAATACACAGAGAAATGAAGTCTGTTTCCATAATTGCACACCTAGAAAGAATAAAACGATCATTGAAAATAAGACTAGGGGGAGGGAGGGGCATACCCCATCAACAAGGGTACCTGCATAATCAACGTTTGTATGCCTAACCCTGAATTGTATACCACATCTTTATAATTAAAAAAGAAAGAAACCCTTAACTGTACCCCACAAAACCATAATAAAAAACATTGATTAATAAAAAAAAACTGAAAGAAAGAAAAAGAAAACAGGACTAGGGAAGAAATATACAAGATGGGTCATAAACAAAGTTGGATTTATATTTATAAAGATTCTCTCACACATTGTGATACTCATTAAGCAGATCCATCTTTTAATTGAACCCCACATTGACTTTAAGTGTATGTTCAGAGTCACCAATTGTCATCCAAAATTATAATACACAGGTACAACCAAAAACACAATACACTAATGTCAGGAAACCTATGCCAAAAAAGAAACACAGTAACATAAAATTGTAAAACAAGAATAAAGGCCTTTAGGAGCAAATAATAGCCTTATAATTTCCTAATAAAATAAAAATAGTCACTGATAGAGTTCTTTTAAAAGTAAAATTTTTGTTTTGCTTATTTTTTTCTTCATGTTAAGATAAAATAAGAATAAAAATTGGGAAATATACAGTTCAAACTTACTCTTCCATTTAAGTAACCTTTTAAGGTTAAATGGAAAGCGTTTATACATCCTCTAAACTGGTAACAGCTTCTTATGATGGAAATTAACACAAGTCAGCTGGGTTTCATCCTGGTATTGCTACTATCAACAAGCTAGATAAATTCTAGGCCTCTATCTCCTCATCTGTAAAATGAAGAATACAAGCCTGGTATGGCTTCGTTAATAGTACAAATAAATAATACAAGTAAAGAGTCAGAGAATAGTCCTGTTTGTTTCAGTCTCTGAAGCAAAAGGGCCTTGCTTTGCTTTGTTTTTGTTCTGTTTTGGGACTTGTGTTTAAACATAATTCTTAAGACGTTTAGTAGTTTATAGGTAAGAACATTTCTATATTTTTTCCAGAGTAATCTAAACTTCAGTACAATTACTGTCAAAGTTACTAATGTGTGTTATTTTTCTTTATAATTTATGAAAATGATTGTTTCCGGATTTGTTGCAAAATGAATAACAAACTGATTGCTTATAAGCATAAACCTCAATTATCTGTTAATTTTATTGTCAAAATTTTCTATTTCAGCTGCTTCCACATAACGACTACTTAGAAGAATCTCATTCTCAAACTGCAGGTAACAAATTCAGAATATTTAAAATAAAATCCATACTTTTAATTTAAAAACCTTCTGGGATAATATTTTATCCATTAATGTTCAGCGTGGACACTAAGTGAAACGGCATTGCTGTCATCTCACGTTAGTACCGTGACAACACCTGAAACAACTACTGTCTTTGGAAGTCTGCATCATTTTTTTAAAAACACATTCCAATAAACAGAATAAAGGAACTAAAAACCTTTTGATAATTTGAATAGAAAAAAAAACTTGAATGGTTACACATGAAAACAGTATTAGAAAGTACATGAAATTTTTAGCATGAGAAATCCTAGGTTCACAAATAAATAAAACAAGTAAGGAGTCAGAGAATACTCCTGTTTGTTTCAGTCTCTGAAGCAAAGGATTTTGTTTTGCTCTGTTTTGGACCTTGTCTTTAAACATAATTCTTAGGATGATTGGCAGTTTATAGGTAAGAATATTTCTATATTTTTTCCAGAGTAATCTAATCAGTATCCTCCTGCGACCATGGATGGGGGAAAGATTTGGGGATGATTCAAGCACATAACATTTATTGTGCACTTTATTTCTATTATTCTTACATTGTAATATATAATGAAATAATTCTACAACTCACCATAAAAAAGGGGGGAGGACATGGACAGAAGCGGTCTTGTTTGATCACATATTGACCCTGTTTTCTTGATTTCTCTGATTTTCTAAGAATTCTTCATCTATTAAATTAAGGAGGTCATATTTCTCACCTCTCAAGGTTGTTGTGAAGATTAAATTATGAAGTTATTTCATAACTTTTTTTTTTAAAAAGACTTGTCAGAAACCATATTCTTCTTTAGAAAAAAGAATAGGCTAAACTACTTTATATAAAACCCTAATATTTAGCATGATTCCTTATATAAATGTTGCTGTTCTTTGAATGAATTAATGAATAAATGATAAATGAAAGAAATTAAATCTAGAACTTAGCCCCAGAAATCATTAGTATGCAAAGGCAAGAGTTCTTGAATGTAGGAGTTACTATTTAATACTCAACAAACTATTATTTCATAAACACCTACCATGTTTTAGGCACTAGTAGGTAACTATTGTATATACAGTGCATAAAATACAAATACATCCTCCCCAATGTCATGGTGCTTACAGTTTGGAAGCGGAAACTATAAGCATAGAGATTCTTACAAGTTTGATAAGAGCTATAAAGATGAGTAAGATATCTGTGATTAAAAAAACCAAGAGGGTATAGATTGGATGAGGAGAGAGAACTATTTGGAAAGAGTGAGTTAGGAAGTCCTCTTGGTGAGGTAGTATTTATGCTGAGACATGAAGGCTGCAAAGAAACCTGCCATATGTAGAATGACTGCAAGTATGTTTCTGGCAAATGGAAAGACTATGAAGTGCCTGCGTTGAAAAATAATTTGGGCAGAATTAAACACTGAAAAAATTATCAGAGAGAAGCAGTTATAAACGAATTAACATTTCCTCACTTAAAGTCTAGGTAATGAGAGAAGCATTTTGGTTGCTTTAGCAGAAAAAATTCCTTCTACATCCCCAGAGACAGCTTCCAGTTACACGTTTAATCAGTCTTTGCCTATGCTGCTATTTTATTCTTACAGACTAACATGGCTAGATATAGGAGACTGACTACATTATCGCAGTGAGACAAGAAATATGTAGATAATTTTTCAAAAGCAGCCTCACACTTTTGTCTGTAGACCGTCTCACAAATATTCTGACCAAGAAAGCTAACAATCATAATCTACAATTTCCTCTGGCGCCCTACCCCCAAAATGCCACCCAGGTAGATTAGCAAGTAAGCCTGAGAACTATGTCTTCTTTAGAGGCAAGTTCTTTGATGGTAAGCACTGTAATCATGCCTAAATAAATAGGTGGGAAAGTCTGCCCCCTCCCAGTAACTAGTTGTAATGAGCTCTATGATTAGTATATCAAAGATGGCTCACCATTGGGCATAAGACAATTACTTATTAGTGAGAGGCAAGAGCTAGCAGAGTCTGGAACTTTTAAGAAACTCTATTTAAGTACTGGAGCAATTAGCATAGAGTTGCTTTTCCACAGTATCTTCTATAAAACTTTTCTTGAAATGGAGGCTTTCGTGACATATTAATTGAGGTTCTTATTAGGGCAGTTTAAATATGCAAAGATTGGCCACTTTCATTAAATATGTTTTTGCATCAAATGGCGTAAGTGTCTACTATATTAGATTTAGGATTGTTATATGTTCTTAGTATCTCATGTCTACTTAGGTATAACATTTTGATTATAAGACTCTATGGAACTAAGTTTAAACTCCAACACAATATGGAAATATGCAGTAAATTCATAGTATTTTTAACCAGAAAAATGAATTACACATAGATCATGATGTTAAAGATATGTAAGATAGGATGTGATTGCCATAATTATTCTTAGCACAAAATTCTCAAAGTTAATCTATTTGTATCCTTCTGAGTAGTTAAACTGAAATATATATAAGCACATATAGTTCACGTGGATTGTGGAAGTCACAGGAGGACACTGATATGATGAGCGAGATATCCCCAGACTAGAGTAAAGCTTCCTTAATCACTTTAAATATAAAAGCTCACTTTAGATATTCTATAGATCAGTAAAATGTTCAAGTTTTAGCTTTATATTTCCATTTTTTGGGGGAGCCTATATTTGCTTGTCATGACTAAAGCCAAGAATTTGAGACATTTTATAGCATGTGGTTAGGCACAGTATTCTCCCTCTTTTTTAAACTTAATCTCTTCATGCTTCAATTTGTTCAGTTGGAAAACTGGGACCTGAAATCAGTTCATCACTGAAATATATTGGCATCACTTTTTCATTTCTAGATTCTCTAATATAGTTGGTGTGTGTGTGTGTGTGTGTGTGTGTGTGTGTGCGATTTTCTAAGATTATAGCACCAGAAAACATGTATGCTACTACTGAATAATTATTTTCTGATTCAACATTGACAAACTAATTCTCAACTTCTCCGTTCTCTGAGCTAATTGCCGGAGAGTTTCTGGAAAGAAGCAGTACGCATTTACCTATGCATCTATTTATACATTGATTTATCCTAAATGTCTTTATTTTGTAAAACTACAATATTTTATTTGCTGATGCAGAGGAGAAGCTTAGTCAAATAGTTCAGAAATTTCCCAGTAGTTTTTGTATTGGTTAAAAACATCTCACCCCTTTTACTCCTTGCTTGCAAGTAGAACAACTTGTCACCATCATGAAAGCACCTTTTTAGACAGGAATATGACCGTAGAATTTATTTGGAAGTCAAAGAGAGCTCACTAATAAATAGTACTTTCCCCGCCCACTCAAAAATTATTGATAAGACAAAAAAAACCAATCCACGTATTCTGGATAGAAAATAAGAATTTTTGAGAGACAATTTCTATGATGTAAGCAGTCTAATTTAGTTTTGCTGATAGCAGCAGAGTTTTCCTTGGGAGATCTCTTTACATGGTAAGACTATTAGCAACACTGGAGGGCATGAGTCAGAAACACGGGCAATGGTAGACAGTAAAAAAGAGGAGCTAATTGTGTTGTTGCAGCATCTAAAATGATGCAGGCATCTAAGTTGTGATGACACTGGTATTTTCACAATGATGCAAAATTTGCTATGGATTTGATAAGAATTTCAAAGGTAAGAAACACAAATCAGAGAACCATAAAAAAATGTCCTTAGTTTGGTCCAAAAGGCACATGAGGGCATATTTAAATGTCATGATGATAAGCAACTTCAGAAGCAGCAAGAACTGGCAAAGTGTGGGAAATTGGGGGAATTTCAAGTATTAGTTAGTCATCAAAATTAACTTCCTATCAGCTAGGAATGATTAGTTTGATAGACAATGGAGAAGGGCGAAATTGCAGAGTGTGGGCAGAAATTGTGTAGCATCATGCTCCTTTACAGGAGTGTATATGGGGAAAATATTAGTCCTATGAAGTTCTATTTGTACAGTAGATTAAAACACATATAATACTGCCAGGAGGTGGGAGGAAGCACATAACATCAGTAATGGTACCTGATCCCAAACCAGGCGAAATGAGGATGAATAGGAGGCCCAAACTTCACCTGTATGATGACCACTTACATACCTAATACTGAATTGTACCCCATCATTAAAATAATAATAATAATAAACCAACCAGTCATCCACCATAAAAATAGGATTTATAACAAGCACCTCCAGGAGATTCCAAACCATAGGTGGAGAAATGGTGTATTAGTTCATGTTATTTTAAAAATATGATATCAATATAAATTCAAATATTTTGAGAGAATATAAGCTAAAAGTTCTACTATCAAGAAAACCTGTTAGATTTTATAAAGCATTAATGCAAACTGGAAATTATGGATCTTAAATTATTTTAGATTACATGTATTATTTTTCTCACACAACCCAACAACCAGAGGTTAGATGTAGTTGAAAATGGTTGTCGCCCTTGTCATCATAGCAGGATGTATTTTTGAAGAGTATATTTTAAACAGTGTAAAAATTAAGTAATGGTAATTTCTCTTGGAGATTACTTTTTTTGTCTTTGAACAAAGAGTTCAGAGGCAATAAAAAACTAATCAACATGAACTCTAATGTAAGCCATAATTAAGGATAGCAAATAGGTTCATGTGTGATGTTAAATAATACTTTATTTTAAAAAGACATTTCGAAACAATGGATATAATAATTCCATGAGTTTTTCTAAATTCCTTTGCAATTTTTTTTAGACCTATGGTCTCTAGTACAAGATCTTATCCCCCTTTACAGCTGGTCTTCAAAATCGTCATTATCATCTTGGACGTGCCCCTTCCATATTTACAATATTAGCAAGACTAGCTCCACCTCTGATAGCAGCTACACAAGCAACAATACTTAGTCATCTAACTCAATTCATACAAATATGAAGAACATTTATTTCGTTTTTCTGTGTCCTTCAAAAATCGACCAGACTCTTCAGACTCTTCCACTTTCTGGATACCTACACACATTGCATTAGAATGATAACCTTTCCCATCTCAGGAAGACTTTATGTTACTATGATTATGACTTTATGTGACTTTTGGTTACTACAACTGCCAAGCAAACTGTCAGCAAAACTGAATTTCATTCACTCAGCACATGTTCAGTGAACATCCACTATGTTCCAGACACTATTTTTGGTACTAGGGATATAGACTCTGCTCTATGCCTCCTGATGGAAAAGTCAGAGTATGCCAACAAACAAATTTTACATAAATGTCAAGTGTCAGGTATGAAGACAGAGAATAAACGAGAGTGCGGTGGAGGGGGCAGAGGGATTAAGATGATCAGGGGAATGCCGGGCTCGGTGGCTCAGCCTGTAATCCCGCGCCTTTGGGAGGCTGAGGTGAGTGGATTGCCTGAGCCCGCGGGTTCGAGACCCGCCTGGGCAGCGAGACCTCATCTCTACAATAAATCAAAAAATCAGCCGGGCGTGGTAGTGCATGCCTGTAATTCCGGCTACTTGGAACGCTGAGGCGGAAGGATCGCCGGAGCCCAGCAGGTCGAGGCTGCGGTGGCCGGGAGCGGCCACTGCACTCCAGTCTGGGCGACAGAGTGAGACTCCAACTCAAAAAAAAAAAGATGATCAGGGGAGACTACTCTGCAAAAGTGTCTAAGCAGACATATAAACAAAGTAAAGGATGCAGTCATGCGATTATCTGAGGGGAGAGTGCTAGCAACAAAAAGAACAGTACTTATAAGGGCCCTGAGGTGGGAACAGACTTGGTGAGTTTGCAGAAAATCAAAAGGTCACTGTGGCCAGTGTGCTGTGAGCAAGTGGAAGAAGAAAGAACGTGGGATCAGAGATAATTATGGGCCATGTGATAACCCAGCAGGCTATGATAAGGACTTCTTTATGCTATTCTGAGTAAGAAGGGAAGTCATTGTAAACTAGTCAGTGGATTGGAATGATCCATTTTTAAAAATCACCCTGTGGAGAATATACTGGGTGAGGGACAGTGGGGAAAGGTGTAAAAAGCAGAAACAGCAAACTGATTAGGAAACCACTGCAATAGTTTCGGTAAGAGATGATGATTGCTTGGACTAAGAAGCCAGCAGTAAGGATATCAAAGTACATAACTGAATTCAGAGTATATTTTGAAGTTATAGCTGGCAGATTTTGCCAGTGAACTGGTTGTAGAGTGTGACAGAAAAAGAATTAAGGGAGATTCCAAGGTGTTTAGCCTGAGCAGAAAAAAAAATATAATTCAATGGTTTTGAAATGTTAACAAAAATTTTATTTCATTTTAAAGATGTGGGGTACAATTCAGGATTAGGCATACCAGTGGTCAACATGTAGGTAGTTTGGGCCTTCTTTTGCTCCCCACTTTGCCTGGTTTGAGATCAGGTAACCTTATTGATGTTACCTGCCCACCCCTCCACCCCAGCAGTTTCTGGCTACTGCCAATCCCTTTCTTATAGTATTATGGTAAATGTTCAGGGTTCGCTTATGAGTGAAAACATATGGTACTCTGTTCTTTGTTTCTGTGATAAATCACTGAATATTATAGACTCTAAATCCATCCAAGTTGCTGCAAAGTGCATAATTTGTTCTTCTTTATGGTTGTGTAATATTCCATCATGTGTATATACACGTTTTAAAAACCCCGTCCAGTTTCGATGGGCAGCACAGTTGGTCCCATGTTTTCGCCATTGTGAATAATGCTGCAATAAACATGCATGTGCAGGTAACTTTTTTCAAAATAGAGTTATTCAAAAGTGGTGACATCTTTCTCAAATTATTGCTTATATGTAACTCTAATATATAATAGAGACATAAAACAGAGATATTCTGGGATGGAGAGGGTGGACAGAACTCTGCCAGGATGTAATCTTCCCACTAGGAGTTCCCCTGAGACACGTTGGCAATAATTAACTGCTGAATTTCACATTTACTACAAACTCTTCAGTAAAACCTCAAAGACCCTTCATGATGGAGCCCTGGCAGCCTCTACTCATCTTTCTCATATTTGGATTGCCAGATTTTACCTGTAGTGTACCTAGGGAGGACCCCTTTGTTTTTCAAGTGTGACCTCTATAAAGTCTTTTTAACACAGGAAATTCCGGGGCAGGCTTTGAATTGCAAGTAAGGAACGAGTTGGCAGGCAATGGTTATAGACATGAACCATTGATTCCCTCTCTGTCTTAAAATCTCAGAAGAGGTAAGAAAGGCTGCAATCTGAAGATGAAGGAACAGCCTTCCTCGGGGCTGACTGCAGACCCAAATGTATTTGTAAGTATGGATGCAGGGATTTGAAAAAATGTTTTTCTTGATTTTACCCAGGACCTGACAGAATCCCAGTGTTTATGGTTAATCATAAACTTAGAGGGAATGTCACCAAAACTGACATCCACCACCATAATATTGTTCAGCCTATCCTTAAAACCCATCCTTCCAAACTTCTTGAGGAAGCTTCTCTTACCTTTGATAAGCATGGTGATAGTTTGGGGGTGCGTCCTCAAACTTTACATCTATTACACCAGTTGTATTATTTCCTTAGAAGCATACAAAACAAATCTAATGCTTCTGTCACATCTAATTAATTCATCCAGTGTTCTTATTGGACACCTACTGTGTGCCTGTTACTCTTCTGGGCACTGAGTATTTACTAATGAACAAAGGTCCCTGTTGTCACATAAATTAAAATCAGTTGTACATTCACGGTTCCATCTACCAATCAGCCAAATCACAGGCTTAAATCCCCTATTGCCTTGGGGAAAAGTTAGGGACATATTGAGAAAGCAATTCCCACATATCTTTCATAGATTAAGAGATATTAATAGGAATTATTATATAACAGGTGAATATAATGATTAAAGCACAGCTCCCTGTGAACTTTACAAGTCTGCTATCGTTCATTCAGAATTCAAGGCTTTGGCTTTGCTTTAAAATCAACCAAGTAATTCCTCTCAAAATTAGAAACAGAGACTCAAGAATTTATGCAGAATAAATTTGTACATTAGTTTGACTCAGCAGCACAAGGGAAAGAAGGGTGAGTTGACCAACGGTTTAAGTAAAAATAGCAGTTATTTTGTGAGGATGATACAAACGTCCTTTAATAAAGTGTGACCAATATTATTCAAAGTTTTATGATCACCCTTACATGACTTTCTCATCAGGCTTACTTCTGTTTGTTTTTTATATCATTAAAATGTTATAAGGAAACACTGTGCAACTAATTTTAAATGATTGAAGTGAAGCTATCAGATAACTGATGCCATCAAGATGAGAATTTAAATGTCTGACTCTACTTGGTACTAAAGAAATGTAAATAACAAAACATAAATTAAGTGCAGTACAGTCTTCTACATGCAGCATAAATATTTATGTGGTAATCAAGTATTCTCACAGCAGCAACCCTGAGGGGAAATTCTTTTTATGTCTTACACATGTCTTAACATATTTGTATTCAACCTGGAGCATAGATACACATTAGATATTCTGTTTGGGCTCGGTCCTCTCTACTGCTTGCCAAAAGCCTTCATTTCTGGGAATACTCATGGCTAATAACATCTTAATGATATGGGTTAGCTGAGGTTAACAATCTTCTTAACACACGCGTGCATGCACACACACACATACAGGCAAACACATGTTTATGGCAGAAGAAGAAATGGAAAACAAATGCAATATTTATTTTAAATGTAATTTTGAATGCAGGAAGGAACCTGTGAACCTCAGTAATACCCACAGACTCAGTCCTTTCCTCTCTAGTGTTTAGCCATGGATGTGTGGTAGGTGGAATTAAATCACCAAGAATGGATTATCTTTCATCATGGTCTGCCCTATGGGCAGTTAAAAGCATAATGTTTATTTTGAGAGATGTGAGTTGAGAGATAGCTTAGTATAATGGTTAGAAATGCAGATTCTGGAGTTTAGCTGTTCTGTTTTAAATTCCAACTCTGTTCTATTTTAAATTACAATTTATGATCTGTGTGATTTTAGGCAAGATATTTATTTTTTCTCTGCCTCAGCTTTTAATCTGCAAAATAGATGTAAAAATATCTATTTCATAAGTTTCTTGTGAAAATAAAATAAGATATTTAATGTGACATAGTGTTATAAAGGTTATTGCTATTATCAAAATGCTATTAACTCACTGATTTTTTTAGTTTTAAAAAATACACAGAATTCCTGGATGTCTTTTCACATTCAGATATCTTTTTTCTTCAGTATGACCATTTTATTTTTGTTCTCACTTCAGTGAATTTTTTTTGTATTCTTATTTAACTTTGTTGTCTTAAAAAATTTTTTTTAAATAGCTATAATGAGAATCCAAGAATGGGAATGGACATTATAACTCTTTAATTGTTTTTCAAAAATGCAGTATTAAGTCTCTTCAAAATAAACAAAGCCATGATGCATTTTGAACCTCTTTTCTTTTAGGCCTAATTTAGGCTGAAATCCACCAACTAGTGGCTATATTTATACAAATTACATATTGGCATTCAGCATGATGCCAATACAAAACTAAAATCTCAGTATTATTTTCCTCTAAAACAGATATTTTCCCTGTCTTTACATGATATGTTTAGTGTATTTTTTTCCAGTTGCTCATAATTCTACTCTCGCAATCATCACTCATCATAGTTTCCTATTTCTGAAATGATTCCTTCTCTTGCATAAAATCTCTTAATGGACATATTCTCTTTCCGCAAATGTTATGACTGCTCTTATGACAACTCAGTCTTGCCTGCTGTATTAAAGCAAAATAAAACTGATTGCCCAATACTTGCAGAGAGCAACAGGTTCTACCACTTACTAAGCTTTATAACATCATGGTATCTTTCAGTTTCTTCATCTGAAAAATGGGGATAATGGTTCTGAATTTCTGGACTGTAGTGAGGTTTAGAGATAATATAAATTAAGTGCCAAGCACAGTATCTGACAGATAATAAGCAGACAATGAAAGGAAACTCTTATAAATACATTTATTCATCAATTTGAAACTGTAACTAATTCAAATGAGCTCCCTGAATGCCATCATGAGAGAGGAGAGAAATTCATATGATTTCTGTTTTGGAATACTTTTCTACTAGCATGGTGCTACCCAACAATTCTGTCTAGTAGTGATTAATAGCCTAGTTTAATAATAGTTTAAGTAAGGCTTAGGGAGACTAATTTGGGCAAAGTCATAGTGGCAAATATTGGGACAAAGATTTAGACTCAGTACTATGATTCTAAATTCTCAATTATTTCTATACTTTACACATCTTCCTTTGATATTCAAGCCCAAAGACAATTAAGCCCAAAGATCTGGGTTAATTTCTTCTCATTCGCCCTTACTGAACTATCACAGTAGTCTTAGCTGTTATCCTTGCCTTCCCCTTTGTCCCCCAGCAATCCATCTAACACTTTGTGGTCAGAGATATTTTGGAAAGCCCCTTTTGATAGTGTCTATTCTGTTCATGTCTTCAGTTGCCTACTGTCTACCGAATCAAGCCAAAACTCCATTGTTTATACTCATGGCTCTAAACATGTATTTTCGATCAAGCATTTTACCATTTTCCTTGACATCTGGAGTTTATTGAGCCCAGCTTGCCTACTGGACTGTCTTCATCCCCCCCACTCCAGTGATTCTGTCCAAGCTGTGGCCTTCATCAGCATGGTTCTTTCCTACTTCTTCCGTTCACCTACATCCTGCCCACTCTTCAAGATCCGGCTCTAACATCACATCTGCATGAGGATTTTCTCAATCCATAACTGAAAGTGACCTCTCTTTTCTTCACTCTAAACCCACTTGGGGTTAATAGTTTTCTTATATGTTGTGTTCTCTCTGCTATGTGTATATTCTCATAGTACCCCCTACTTCTCTAATGTTAAATTAATAATAAAAACTAATATTATCATATTCATAAATAATCAAAGCCTATTTTTATTGATGCTAATGTTTTTCTCACTCAACTAGACAACAAACTCAATAAGGCAGGGATAGTATCTATTTTGCTTATTGCTGTGTCTCCAGTGTCCAGCATGGTGACTGATACATAGTAGTTGCTCAATAAATATTTTTAAGTTAGTAAGTAGATACTATAATTTATCTCATTTAATTTTATTTTATACCCATAAATATATTTTCTCCTAGGTTATAATCTCCTAAAGGGCAGGATCTATGTCAATCTTCTTTATATCTTTTTTGCAGAGTTCGTAAATATGTATCAAATATACTAATAAGCTACACAAACAAAACAATAAAAAAATAGAATTCTAGAAGCTCAAAAATATAGTCAATGAATTAATAAATTTAATAAATTGTCCTCTGCAAAATTTGCTCTATATAAAGTAAAATTCTAAAATATTATAGATATATTTGTTATATAGTATACAATTAATGTTAATACTTTAAAACGAAACAGCTCAGACAACTGGTTCTAGATTATGAAATCAGGGCTCACTGATCAGTATTTTATGAAATTTACTTAGGAAGCAATTCACAAATGTTAGCAGGAATACTATGTATTCCAAGAATTTGAATATAGTAGAATAAAGTATTTCATTTCATGAGAGCATGCTTATTTTTCATAAAAACTGACTCAAGAAGACCTCAGTCAGATTTTTCTAATCCTGCTGAAGTTTTACTTTGATAAACTAATAGTGCTTTTGAAATAAATTAAGAATTTTATTGTCTTAAGGAGTTCAGGAATAATATTGAGTCTTAATCACTAGTAAGTACACAGAATCATCCTTACCACTAAATTTAATTTAGGAACTATCTTAGTGGCCTAGTTCTAGATATTATTTATGTGTATAATTACATTACCAAATATTTTATAATTCAGGCTGCATCCCAGTTATTTTAAGTGAATCATATTTTACTCTGAATTATTAAACATTGTTGAGTCTGCATTTTTGCACTAGAAGGCATCTCCTTTGCTTGAAATCTATGAATCTCATTCCCATATTTCATTAAGGTGACTATTCAAAAATCATCTCAGAAAGGACCTTTCAATAGTTCATATCCCCTTAAACTCCTTTATTCTTCTTTATTGTACTTGCTACTACCTAAATTATGACATATGTTGCTAATTTTCTGTTTCCTCTATTAAAACACATGAGCTTAACACCAGACGCATGGTCAGTATTAAGTAACTATTTGACTATTTGATGAATAAATGAACTTAGCTTGTATCCTTTCTTTAAATAATCATTTATTACAGTTTTATATTTTACAACATAGACCTTGTTATCAGGTTGAATTACAAATCCATATCAAAGATATATTTAGCTGTCTGCAATTATTTTTAAATATATATACAACTAAATAAGAGACACATTGCTGCATAACACACGTTTTTTGAGGAAAGAAGTTGTGTTTCATGTTGATTTAATATAACGCTCAATCTTTTTTTGTACAACACAGTGAATTAGCATCCAAAAGAAGATAACTCCCATTCTAGATCCATCCAGACAGGTTGGTTAACTCTAACTGGAAGCAATTTATGAACTATCTATCTTACAATCTTTCATTGGTACTAGATTATTCAAAGGAGGGAGAAACAGCTATGACACAGAAGACTCCTTTTCACAGAGAGACTTTCCCAACATAACTTTGGTCATCAAATTATATTTAAATGTTTTAAAAATCTAGTGTAGAGGTAAAAATAACTAATCATAAAACTATTGTGTTAATGAGCATTTTAGTAACATTTGTGGTACAATAAATTACTAGTTTGAATTTTATTTTATGGAACCGCCGCTGAAAATAGATTTTTCTTGGTAACATAAGCATTGAAAACACATGCTTTCAAAACATATTCTATAGACTCAAAATAATAATTAAGGGAGTAACATCACTTTAGTTTCTTTTAGATACACTTTTATTTCATGGTTAAAATCAGAGTCGTGGCATTTAATGACAAATGTTGTAGTGATTTCTAAAATTTAAAAGAATCTGTGTGTTCAACCTCTATGGAAAACAGTGTGGCAATTTCTAAAAAATCTAGAAATCAGTCTTCCACATAACCCAGCAATCCCCCTACTTGGAATATACCCAAAGGAACTCAAAGTTGTCTACAAAAAAAGACACCTGCATACACATGTTTATTGCAGCACTGTTTATGATAGCAAAAACATGGTCCCAACCACACTGCCCATCAAAACTGAACTGGATAAAAAAATGTGGTACATTTACATGACTGAATATTACACAGTCATAAAGAAGGACAAACATATGGACTTCGCAGCAACTTGGGTGGATTTAGAGTCTATCATACTCAGTGATCTATCATAGAAAAAACACAGAGTACTACATGTTCTCATTCATAAGTGGACCATGAAAATTTACCATAATACTATAAGAAAGGAATCGGCAGTAGCAGGATACTGCCAGAGTGGTGGGGGAGATCACAGCATCAATAAGGGTACCTGATCAAATTGGGTGAAGTGGGGACCAAAGGGAGGCCAAAACTTTACCTGGATGGTGTCCACTTGTATACCTAATCCTGAATTGTACCCCACATCTGTAAAATAAAATATGCATATACTGAAAAGTGTGCTTGCTTTGTTAAATATTTGATTTCCAAATACATAGATTCATATATTGTATGTTTTAGTCTGCTCGGGCTGCCATAACAAAATATCTTGAACTGGATGGCTTATAAACAACTGAAAATTATTTCTTACAGTTCTAAAGGCTGGAAAGTCCAAGATTAAGGCACCAACAGACTCAGTGTCTGGTGTGGGTACACTTTCTGACTCATAGATTCTTTCTTATTGTGTCCCCACAGGGAAAAAGGAACAACCGAGTTCGGCTGGACCTCATTTATAAGGGCACTAATCCTATTCATGAGGATTCTGCCCTCATCACTTAAACACCTCCCAAAGGCCCCATCTCCTAATACCATCACCTGGAAGGTTAGGATTTCAACATATAAATTTTGGGAGACATGAACATTCAGACAATAGCAGTCCATCTTTGTACCCTCCAAATTCATGTCCTTCTCCCATGCAAAGTACATTCATTCCATCCCTATAGTCCCCAAAGTCTTTATTCATCCCAGCATGAACAGAGTTTTATCAATATTATAAAAATATTAAAAATAAGTAATTCAAAATATAACCTGTTGGAACTTTAATTTTGAGCCTTAATGGAATGTGATCGTGGGACCTGAGTCACACAACACGTAGCTATAACCAAAGCAGCTGTGACCACTGTTTTTATAGATTAGTCTTTTCCTCACCAATACTGTTTTGCAAAATGTTGTCAGTGACTAAAAGACATCATGGAAGACTCCTTCCTTCTTCACTATTGATCTTCATTATAGATGAAGATCTCTCTTACCTTTATCACACAAATAGTTCATTTACATTATTGTCTAAGACAGAATGGTAAATATACTCTTAAATCGGAAAGGAAATGAAAAAAAAGTCATAAAGAAAACAAGCCAAAGGGGACACACCTCATCTATGAAGGAGACCCGATCTCAAACCAGGTAAAGTAGTGACCAAAGTGAGGCACAAACTTTACCTACATAGACCATTGACCTAACCCTGAATAGTACCCCACAACTTTAAAATGTAAAAAAAACAAGCCATAAGGAAAAGAAAAATTATAAGTAATTAAATTGTTGTAGCTCATAAATCAGCTTTGTATAGAAAATGTTATACTCCTACTAATTTTGTTTTCTGCCGATATGAGCAAGACTAACTTTTAACTTCAGAGCAATAACCCTATTTCTCCGGAACCCATGTTTCCTGGATGGCTACTCTCAGCTTTTCACTTGAATAAACTCTTTAAAACTGGACTCTGATTCTTTTGATTATCTTAGGCTGACATATTCGTCTAAATCAGATATGGGAGAGAGTCAAAGTAGAATTCATCCTGAGTCAAACTACTCCCCAGCTGTGTTCCTGTGAAAGCAAACATGTTATATGCTTCCAAAATATAATGGGACGATAGGTACAGAATAAGGGAGAAAGAAGAAAGGGGCAACAAATTCTAAGTAAGTCTGAAACCCATAATCTTTGGCTCAGTGCTCTGTCATCTAGGCCCACTGGTATGGGGTCCAATTTCCAGACACACAGGGGTGGCATTTGAGGTGACTTTGGGAAGCCCCACCTTGGTGGCAGTTCTGTGCTTTGGTCATATGCCTTTGCTCCCCCAGGTTGGAATCACTCACTTGTGGCTATACTGGTCTGGGATCTTTGGTACAGACGTGAATGGCTCCACTGGCCACTGTCTTAATGGAGGTTCTCCACAGTGGCCCCAGCACTGGTAGTTTTGATTGTCTAGGCACCACAGTTCTTTGAGAGCATCCCTTGAAATCGAAGAGGAGGCAGCCACACCCCCATCCCTTTGCTGGGCACAGAGCAGGCTGTACTAAATCTCACCACAAACACACCTAGCTAAGGCAGAGGAAAAGCACTGCAATGGAGTACAGAGAGCAGAGCCCATGTTGTGACAGTGTACCAGGTGGCCCCATTCTGCTCTCACAGGCCCTGAATCTCTGAACCTGTGGTGAGCAGGGCAGCCCTAATAATCTCTGGAAAGCCTTTGAAGTATTCTTCCATTGTCTTGGACAATAGGTCTTGACTTCTATTTAAATGGCTAATTAATCTCTCCATTGTCTTGATAAATCATACCTGGATTCTGTTGAAAACTCCGCCAATCCATATTAATCTTATCAACCTGTCACTTGGCCACACCCTTGTTTTCACCCAAACAGGATCTCATTTTGTCCAATAAGCATAGGTAAATATCTTTCTAAATTTTGAACTACTGCTTCCATTTTGGTGAGCAATTCTATCTTTGAATCATTTCTCTCTTCTTGAATTTTACTGTAGGCAGTCAAGAGAAGCCAAGCCATAATACCTTCAACTCTTGGCATAGATATTTCCTCAGCCAAATATCCAATTTTTCATCACTCAAATTCTATCTTTCACAAAACACTAGGACATAAACACAATTCAGCCAAGTTTTTTGCCTCTTTATAACAAGAATGCCTTTCCTTTATTGTGCAATAACAAGTTCTTCATTTCCATCTGAGCCCTCAACAAAATAACCCTTAACCTGTTCACAGCAATGCAGGCCTTTTCTAGCATGTACTTTAAACCTCTTCCAGCCTCTACCCAATACACAGTTTCGAAGCTACTTCCTCATTTTTACATATTTGTTACAGCAGCACCCCCACTTTTTAGCATTAACTTTCTGTCTCCGTTCAGGCTGCTAAAACAAAATACCATAAACTGGATGGTTTATAACAACAAAAATTTATCCCTTATAGTTCTAGAGGCTTGGAAACCCAAGATCAAGGCAGTAGCAGTCGATGTCTGGTGAGGCTGACTCTCTGGTTCATACACAATGCCTTCTTACTAGGTATTCACATAGTGGAAGGAGCAAAAAAGCTCCCTGGTTCTCATTTATAAGAGCACAAATTCCATTTATGAGAACTTTGCCTTCATGGCCTAATCCCCCTTCCAAAGGCCTCATCTTCTAATATTATCACCTTGAAGATTTGGTCTTCAGCATAAGAATTTTGCTGGGGTTGCCTGGAGCAGTGGCTTATGCCTGTAATCCCAGCACTTTGGGAGGCAGAGGCTAGAGGACTGCCTGAGCCCAGGGGTTTGAGACCAGCCTGGGCAACTTGGCGAGACCTCATCTCTATAATAAATCAAAAAATTAGCCAGGCATGGTGGTGCATGCCTATAATTCCAGATACTTGGAAGGCTGAGTCAGAAGGATCATCTGAACTCAGCAGGTTGAGGCAGTGGTGGTTGTGAGCATGCCATTACACTCAGCCTGGGCAACAGAGTGAGACTCCTACTCAAAATAATAATAATAATAACAATAATAATAACAAAATTAAAATTAAAAAAAGATTTTTGCAGGAAACATAAACATTCAAACCATTGCACTGAGCAGTAATCAAGTTATTAAGTTTTTAATGCTAACTTAGTGTTCTATTAGTATTGATTTGACATTTTTTTTTCAGTCAGCAAATAGTCACCTGCTATGTGTTCTAGGCCTTTCAATGCATTAGCAAAACAGCCCAAAACTGCACCCTCATGTAGTCTACAAAGAATATTCTAGTGGAGTCAGACAATAAACAAATAACTGAGAAAAATATCATAGTATGTCAGATAGTAATAATTCCTATAAGTGAAAAAATTAAGTAGAGTAAGCATAATAGTTAAGCACATGACAGGAGTAAAACATTTAATAGAGTGGTCAAAAAACTCTCACTGAAAGCCAACATGTGAGGCAGACCATAATGAAGTGAGAAGGAAAGACATGCAGATGCTGGGGAAAAGCTATCAAAGGCAGAAGCAATAACTTGTGCAATGGCCCTGAAGGAAAAATGTGCCTAGGTTACTTAAGAACTTGATGTGATAGACATATAAGTCAACTTTATTACCTTTAATTGACTTCAACAATAATAGATTGCATAAAGCAAAATTGGTAACAACATACTGTGGGGTTTATATACTATGAGAAAAAGTAAAATGTATGCCAGGAATAGCCTAAGGAATAGGAGAGAGGAGTTTGAAGTACATAGCATGGATGTCTTATACTATATAAAGTGCCATAATATTATTAGAAAGTAAATGATAATAATTTTAAGATATATGTTGTAAATCATATGGTGACATTGAAAGTTTTCAAGAAGAGTTAATGCTAAAAAGTCAATAGTAGAGAAAAAATGGGAAAAAATCTAAACAATAGATTAATCCAAAAAAAGTCAGAAAAGACTAAAAGGGGAAAGAATAACAGACAAAACAAATACAGAGCAAATAGAAAAATAGTTAGATTTAAACCCAACCACATCAACAATTACATTAAATGTAAATGATCTTAAAATCCTAATTATAAGGCAGATATTGTTAGACTAAATAAGAAACAAAGCCCAATTATATGTTGTCTATAAGAAATCGATTTTAACAAAGAAACCACCAAAAAAGTGAAGAGACAGCCAATGGATCAGGAAAAAATATTTACCAACTGTATATCTGACAAAGGCCTAACATCTAGGATCTACAAGGAACTCAAAGGTGCAAAAAAACAAAAACAAAAGCAAAACAAAACAAAAAAACAGTCCCATTATAAAGTGGCCAAAAAATATGAATAGGCACTTCTCAAAAGAAGACGTACATCAAAAAATGCTCAGCCTCACTAGTCATCAAAGAAATGCAAATTAAAACCACACTCCAGTCAAGATGGCCATCATCAATAACTCAACAGATGCTGGAGAGAATGCGGGAAAAAGGGCACACTTCTACACTGTTGGTGGGAGTATAAACTAGTACAACCACTGTGGAAAACCTTTTGGTGATTCCTAAAAGGTCTAAAAATCGACCTTCCATAAGACTCTGCAATCGCCCTACTGGGACTATACCCAGAGGAACTCAAATCACTCTATGAAAAAGATACCTGCACACACATGTTTATTGCAGCATGGCTCACAATAGCAAAAACATGGAATCAACCGTGCTGCCCATCAAAAGAGCACTGGATAAAAAAAAAATGTGGTACACATACACAATGGAATATTATGCAGCCATAAAGAAGGACAAAGTTATGAACTTCACAGCAACTTGGATGGACTTAAAGCCTATTATACCAAGTGATCTATTACAGAAGCAAAGAACTGAGTATCACATGTTCTCACTCATAAGTGGATTTTGAACAATTATAGTAATACTATAAGAAAAGGATTGTCAGAAGTGGGAAATTCCTGGGGCAGGGGGACAAAGTGGATTGGCAGTAGTAGGAATCTGCTGGGGGAGGGGGACATAGCTTCCTCTGCAAGGGTACCTGCATAATGAATATTTGTATACTTAACCTTGAATTGTACCCACATCTTTAGAAAAAAATTTTTAAAAGAAACCCACTTTAATATAAAGGCATAGGTTTCAATTTAAAAGATAAAAATTATATATTATGTAAATGACAATCAAAAGAGAATGATAGTGGCTATAAAGGCATAACTTGGAAATGTTACAAATTCAGTTCCAGACTACTGCAATAAAGCAAATATTGCAATAAAGAAAGTCACACAAATGTTCAGTTCTCCAGTGTATATAAAAGTTGTATATGTTTTGTGCCACATCTAAAAAGTTATTGCCAAATCTTAGGTCATCTAGATTTTATCCAATGCTATCTTCTAAGAGTGTTATAACTTATCATTTTAAATTTAAATCTGTGATTCATTTTGCGCTTTTTTTGTGGAGTATAATGTCTGTGTCTAGATTAATTTTTTGCAGACTTCCAGTTGCTGCAGCACCATTTGTTGATCAGATTATTTTTTATTCACTGTATTGCTTTGTCAAAGATCAGTTAGTTTCGTCAGTATGAGTCTGCTTCTGAGCTCTCTATTCCATTGATTTATTTCTCTCTTCTTTTACTAGTACTCCACTGTCCCAATTACTATAACTTTATAGTAAGTCTTGATGTCATATAGTATCAGTCCTTCAAATTTGTTCTTCTCCTTCAATATCATGTACACTTTTCTGGGTTTTTAGCCTCTCATATAGACTTCAGAAGCAGTTTGTTGGTAGCCTTAAAGTAACCTGCCGGATTTTTTATTGGAATTGTGCTGAATCTGTACATCAAATATGAAATAACTGACATCTTGATGATATTGAGTCTTGCTACCCATAAACATGGAATATCTTTCCAAAAGAAGTTGTATATGTAATTTTTAAAGTATGCAATAGCACTGTCTAAAAAAAAAAAGCCAAGACATATACCTTAATTTTAAAATGCTTGATTACTAAAAATTGCTGACACAGAGATATGAAGCGAACACATGTCATTGGAAAAATGTTGCCAGTTGACTTGCTTGATGCAGGATGTCTTAAAATAAACCTTCAAGCTGTTAAAAAAATGCAATATCTGTGACATACAATAAAGTGTAGCACAAAAATGTGAGGTATGCTGGTATTACTATCACATAAAATAAGCTTCAAATCGAGGAATTTATCAAGAGTTAAAGAAAAATGATGCATACTGATGAAGAGATCAATTCACCAACATAACAATGATCTAACAATTTTCAATGTGTAAGCAACTAACAGCAGAACTTCCGAGTACTTGAAGCAAGGAGCAAAAGACCGATCCACACTTATATTTTGAGATGGCAACACTCCTCTAATAGTAACTGATAAACTGAGGAGGCAAAAATCAGTAAGAAAAAATATATCAGCAACATCATCAGCCATCTTGACCCCACTGACGTTTATAGAACACTCCACACAACAACAGCATAAGACACATTCTCTTCTACTGCAAGAGCAACGTTCATCAAGAAAGGACTCAATTTGGTCCACACACTCCTATTAAAAACAAAACGTACAAAATAAGTTCTCTAACCACAGAAGAATTATACTACCAGTTAATAACAGAAAGGTATCTGGAAAATCCCCCAAATCTTAAAAAATTCAAAACAGCCTTCTAAATGACTTTTGCATTACACATAAGTCTCTAGGAACTTAAAAATATTTTGAATTGAATGAAGATGCATAAAAATTTTCAGAATATACATAAAGCAATGCCTGGGGGGACGTGTAGAGCTTTAAATCCTTATATTAGAATAAGAAAACAATAATCTCATAAGCGGACCTTGAACAATTATCGTAATACTATAAGAAAAGGATTGGCAGTAGTGGGAAACTACTGGGGGTGTGGGGATACAGGGAGGAGGGATTGGCAGTAGTGGGAATCTGTCAGGGGAGGGAGGGCATACCTCATCAACGAGGGTATCTGCACAATGAACATTTGTACACCTTACCCTGAATTGTACCCTACATCTTGAAAAGTAAAAACTAAAAAAAGAAAGCAATAATCTAGCATATATCATAAGACACTAGAAAAAGAAGAGCCAAGCAAACAAACAAAAAGTAAAGAAAGGAAATGAAAAGGAGGAGAAATTAATGAAAATGAAAACAGAAAAATACCAGAGCATTCAGGAAAGCAAGTTAGTTCTTTATAAAGGTGTATGAAATTGATGTTTCTATATATAGTTTTCAAGAAAAAAAGTAACAAATTTTCAACACTAGGAACGAAGCAGAAAATATCTCTACAAATATTTTAAACATTGAAAGGATAATAAAATTTGAAAGGATAATAACACGGATAATATGTGTACATTTATTGAAATATACAAACTAGATAAAGCTTAATCAAGAAGATACATGCTTAAAAATAACAACAATTTAAACAAACACTGCTGGAAAACAGAAAAGGAAGACATACTTCCAGAATTTTTTGTATGAATTCAGCATTATTCTGTTAACAAAACCAGACAAAGACATTATTTTTTTAATCAAACAAAAGTCTCTCTAAACAAAAGTAAAAGTCTTTTAATAAATTATTAGCTAGAGGGAGGGCCAAGGTGGTTGACTGCAGACACTGCAGGATTGCCACTTTCAGCAAAGAAACCTAAATGGAAGGCTGGAATCAGTGACTCAAACCTGTAATCCCAGCACTTTGGGAGCCCAAGACAGGAGGATTGTTTGAGCCCAAGAGTTTGAGATCAGTCTGGGCAACATAGTGAAACCTCCTCTATATAAAAAGTAAAAAAAAAAATTATCCTGGTTTGGTGGCACACACCTGTAGTCCCAGCTACTTAAGAGGCTAAAGCAGGAGGAATACTTGAACCCAGGAAGGTTGAGGCTGTGGAGAGCTGAGATTGTGCCACTATACTCCAGACTGAGCAACAGAATGGGCCCCTGACTCAAAAAAAAGATAAAAAAAATAACCTAAATGGAGGAGTGGGTCTAGGGCTTTGAGGTTGGCCTGAAAACCCAAGATGAGTTTATTGGACAGTCATGTGGGGATGCAGAGAACAGGCAGCTCCAAGCCCTGGTCACCCTTAAAAGTGGCCCACCACAAGATCAGGAGCACATTCTTGGAGAAGGGAGGGGTGAGTGAAAGTGACAGCTTTTATTTTTACACTACTCTCACACAAACCCCTGCAGTCCCAGCTGGGGGAGAGACAGTCCAAACCTTCCCACTGCATCCTTCTTGCAACAGGCAGGTGAAGAGAGCTACCCAGAATTGGGACAGAGGCATCAGCAAGATTCACATGGAACCTGGGGAACCCCCACTTTCTGATGAGCCTCAGCACCATCAGCCACTGCTCCCCACCCCATGGAGAGGTTCTACAACAAACACCCTGCAGGATGGTCTGCACCATGTGGGTGTTCATCCCTCTTCCTACTTCTGCACCCAACAGAAGCAACACATCTACTTCGGGGATGTTTCTCCAGCATCGACATCTATGGTGGCCCCAGACCGGGGCAGCAGATGTGGTTTGCCCTCAGGGCTGCCATCACTGCAATAGCCCCTCCCACAAAGCAGGGCAAGAAATAAGAGGCGGGCGGCATGCTGCGGCAGCAGCCCTGCCCACCTGAAAGCCGAGGAAGAAATATCAACTCTTCACTAATAAGACACCTACTTCCCTTCCACCCCTAGGTGAAAGGGGAGGTCCCTCCTAGATGGTACAGGACAATTCTCTGCCCCCAAGTGCACCTGTACCAGAGAGCTGTGGTGCCCCTTCTGGCTGCCTGCCAATCCTGCTGACCAGAAGTGTGGGCTAGGGCAGGGGTTGCTGGTGCATCTGACAGCCAGGGCTGAGGGAGCGGGAAGCCTCTGAACTGGGGGCAGAACTTGCTCTACCCCAACCAGACTACCCAGTGACGCAATGCCACATGGAAAGTTTCCCCCAGTTCACCATTCTTCCTACCACCTCTGCCACTCCCATAGTTGGACCAGAGAAGAGAGGTCAGGTAAAAAACAAACAAACAAAAAACAGCACAAACTCCCACCCTAATAGTAGCAACTGTAGTTTTTTAAAATTTAAAAAGGAAGAGTCTGCCCTCACAGATGAGGAAGAACCAGTGAAAAAACACTGGTGATTCCCAAAGCCTTAATTAGTAGACACCCACAGAAGTGCTTTCTACATTCCAAAAAATGGAACCCATCCAGAATGACTTGTCCCTGATCACAGACATATAATTCAGACTATGGATAGCAAAGACACTCAATGAGATCCATAAGAAAGAAAATATTCAAATCATCCAAGTCACAAAAACAGTGCAGGAAATAAAAGCTGACCTGGCAATTCTAAGAAAGAACCAAACTGAACTTCTGGAAATGAATAATTCTTTCTTGGAATTTCGAAACACAACAGCAAGTCTTAACAGCTGAATTCACCAGGCAGAGGAAAGAATCTCAGAGATTAAGGACTAGATTATTGAACTACACCAGTCTGACAAAAACAAAAAGAAAAGGCTTAGAAAGAAAGAGCAAAGTGTACAAGAAGTCTGGAATTATGTAAAGAGACCAAATCTATGGTTGACTGGCATCCTTGAGAGAGAAGGAGAAACTGAGAACAACCTGGAACAAATCCTCCATGATGTCACCCAAGATAATTTTCTCTATCTCACTAGAAAGGACAGCCATGAAGATACAAGAGATTCAGAGAATTCCTGTGAGGTATTACATGAGAAGACCATCCCCAAGGCACACAATAATCTGACTTGTCAAGGTAAGCATGATGGAAATAAAAGTCCTAAAGGCAGACAGAGAGAAAAGATAGACCACCTACCAAGGAAGATCCATCAGTAGTCCTCTCAGCAGAAACCTTAGAAGCCTAAAGGAACTAAGATCCAATCTTTAACACTCTTAAAGAAAAGCAATTCCAGTCAAGAATTTCTATCTCACCAAGCTAAGGTTCATTAATGAAGGAGAATTAAAATCCTTCCCAGTTATTCCCAAAGAGAATATGCCACCTCCAGACCACCTTAGGAGATTTTAAAAAGTTCTTGGCACAGAAGCAAAATAACTGTTATACCCATTTCAAAAGCATAGGTAGGCAAAGAGTTTGCACCTATACAAATCAAACGCAATGCCTAGAATGCAAAGTAGCATCTTAATAGCAATCTGACAGGAACAAACCTCCAAAAATCAATAATTAAATTAAATGTGAAGGAACTGACTCAAAGGACAAAAAGTGGCAAATGAATAAAAAGCATGATCCATCTTGCTGCCTTCAGGAAACCCATCTCACTGCAAATGACACCCACTGGTTCAAGGTAAAGTGCTGGAAAATAATATTTCAGGAAAAACGGAAAATAATAAAGAGCAGGAGTATCTATTCTTATATTAGACAAAATAGACTTTAAATAAATAAAAGTTAAAAAGGACAATGAAGGGTGCTACATTATGATAAAAGGCTCAATTCACCAGCAAGAAACATTCGTTTTGAATGTATACACACCCAACATAGAAACACCTAGATTTGTGAAACAATTGGTAATTAAAAGAAGAGAGGAAATAGTCATACAATTATAGTCAGAGACTTTAATACCACTCTTCAGGTTTAAACAGATCATCAGGGCAAAAACTTAACAAAGAAATCCAGAACCTTAATTAGACATGCAACCAACTATACCTAATAGACATGTACATGACATTTCACCCAAGAACCACAGAATATGTATTATTCTCATCAACTCCAAGATTGACCACATACTTGGATATAAATCAAACATGAACAAATTTCAAAAGGTCAAAATCATAACAAGCATCTTCTCAGAGCACAGAGGAATAAAAGTAAATATCATCACCAATAGGAACTCCCACAAGCACACAAATAAGTGGAAATTAAACAACATGGTTCTGAATGAATAAAAAGATTCTTAGGAACAAACTAAAACAAAGACACAATATACCCAAACCTTTGGGATACCATAAAAGTGATGCTGAGAGGGAAGTTTGTACCACTGCATTCACACACCAAGAAAATAGAAAGAACCTAAGTAAACAGTCCAATGTTGCATGCAAGGAAGCTGGAAAGACAAGAGCAATCTAATCCCCAAACCAGCAGAACAATGGAAATTATCAAATTAAAATCACAGCTAAATGAAACAAGGACCAAAAAGTCATATGAAAGTCTTTTTCTTTGAAAGAATAAATAAGATTGACAGATTGTGGCCAAATTAACAAGAGAGAAAGAGAGATAATTCAAATAAACATAGAAAAGAAAAAGGTGATGTGACAACTGACCCTGAAGAAAAACAAAAGATTATCAGAGATCACTACAAATATCTATATGAGTAAGCCAGAATATACAGAGGAAAAGAAGAAATTCTGCCAACCCACAATCTCCCAAGATTGAAATAGGAAGAAATTGAAACCCTAAATAACAATAACAATCCAAGAAGTTGATTCAATAAGAAACTTCCTTGCCAAAAAATCCCTGTGCCAGATGGTTTCTCAGCTAAATACTACAAGATGTACAAAGAAGCTGAAACCAATCATATTAAAAGCATTCCAAGCAATCTGAAAGAAAGGAATTCTTTCAAGATCATTCTATGAAGTCAATCGCATCCTTATACCCCCAAATGGTAAAGGAACAACAAGGAAAGAAAATTTCAGACCAAGTTCTCTAAGGAACACAAGTGCAAAAATTCTCAATAAGATCCTACCAAATTGTGTGCAACAGCACATTACAAGTATCATCCATCATGACCAGGTGGACTTCATTCCCATAATGCAAGGCTGGCTCAACATACACAAATTAACAACTGTAATCCATCAAATATACAAGTATAAATCCAAGAACCACATGATTATCTCACTAGATGCAGAAAAAGCATTCAATAAAATCTAACATCCCAACTGGGCACGGTGGCTCAAGCCTGTCGTGCCAGCATTTTGGGAGGCTGAGGCGAGAGGATTGTCTGAATCCACAGGTTCAAGAACAGCCTGGGCAATTTGGCGAGACCTCATCTCTACAATAAATTTTTTTAAAAAATAGCCAGGTGTGGTAGTGCACGCTTATAGTTCCGACTATTAGGAAGGCTGAGGTGGAAGGATCGCTTGAGCCCAGCAGATCAAAGCTGGGGTGGCCATGATCATGCCACTGCACTCCAGCCTGGGTAATGGAGTGAGACTCCAACTCAAAAAAGAAAAAAAAATTCAACATCCCTTCTTGATAAAAATCCTAAAACACCTAGGCATGGAGGAACATTCCTGAAAATAACAAGAGCCATTTATGAAAAACCTGCAGCCAATATCATACTTAATGGGCAGAAGATGGAAGCATTCCCCTAAAATCTAGAACAAGATTGTCTACTTTCACCCCTCCAATTTGGCATAGTACTAGAAGTCCTAGTCAGAGCAATCAAGCAGAAGAAAGAAATTAGCCACATCCACATAGGAAAAGAAAATGATAAGTTATCTTTCTTTGCAGATGATATGACTCTGTATCTAGAACAATCTAGAGAATTCTCAAAAACTACTTGTACTGGTAAACAACTTTGGTAAAGTCTTGTGATACAAAATTAATGTGCAAAAATCAGTTGCATTTCTATATACCACCAGTAAACAGGCTGAGAACCAAATTAAAAACATAATCCCATTCATAATAGCCACAATAAAATAAAATACCTCAGCATTCATCTAGCCAAAAAGGTGAAAGATCTTTACAATGAGAAGTACAAAACACTGCTCAAAGAATCAAAGCTGTCAAAAACAAATGAAAAACACCCCATGCTTGTGGTTTGGAAGAATCAATATTGTCAAGATGTTCAATCTACCCAAAGCAATCTACAAATTCAATGCAATCCCTATCAATCTACCAGCATCAGTTTTCACAGACTTAGAAAAGACAATCCTGAAATTCAGATGGAAGCAAAATAGAGCCCAAATAGCTAAAGCAATCCTCAGCAAAAAAGAACAAAGTTGGAGGCATCACCCTGCCCAGACTTCAAACTTTACTGCAAGACTATAGTAACCCAAGCAGCATGGTACTGGTACAAGATAGTCACATAGACCAATGGAAAGGGCAGATAATCTAGAAATATGACCACAGACCTTCGACGAACTCATCTTCAACAAAGCCAACAAAGAACACTGGGGAAAGGAAACCAGATTTAGCAAAAGACACTGGGAAAACTGGCTAACCCAAATGCAAAAGAATGAAACTGGATCCCTACCTATCATCATATACGAAAATTTACTCAAAATGAATCAATGACTTAAATAAGAAACCTCAAACCATAAGAATGCTAGAAAAAAACATAGGAAATAACCTTCTGGACATCAGCCTAGGCAATGAATTCATGGCTTAGTCCTCAAAAGCAAATGCAGCAAAATCTAAAGTTGATAGTTGGGACCTTGTCAAGCTAAAGAGATTTTGCACAGCAAAAGAAACCATCAAGGGAGTAAAGAGATAATCCACAAAATGGGAAAAATATTTGCAAGCTATGCATCTGACAAAGGCCTATAAAGAATTCAAATGACTCGACAAGAAATAAAAAAATAACCCCATTAAAAAGTGGGCAAAAGACATGAACAGCCACTTCTCAAAGGAAGACTTACAAGCAGCCAACAAGCACATGAAACAATGCTCAGCTTTCCTGATTATCAGAGAAATGCAAATCAAAACTACAGTGAGATATCACCTAACATTAACAAGTAAAAAAACAGGTTATGGTGAGGTTGCAGAGAAAAGGAAACACTTCTGCACTGTTGGAGGGAAAGTAAGCTAGTTTAATCTTTGTGGAAAGCAGTGTGGCTACTTCTCAAAAAACTAAAAATTGAGCTACCATTTGACCCAACAATCTCATTCCTGGTAATATACCCAGAGGAATATAAATCACTCTACCAAAAAGACACCTGCAAGTGTATGTTTATTGCAGCACTATTCACGAGAGCAAAAACAAGAAACTAACCCAGATGCCCATCAAAAGTGGACTGGATTCCAAAAATATGGTACATATACAAGATGAGATACTACACAACCATAAAGAACAAAATCATGTCCGTTGCAGCAACATGAATGCAGGTGGAGACCATCATTCTAAGTGAACAATCACAGACACAAAAAAACTGAATACCACATGTTCTCAGAAGTGAGCACTAAACATTGGGCATTTGGACACAAGGAAGGGAATGACAGATGTTGCCCACTGCTGAGGGAGGGGGAGGAGAGATAAGCGATACACAACCGCCCATTAGGTACCATGTCCACTACTGGGTGGGGAGAGGGTTCTCTAGAAGTCCAAACTTCGCCTTCCCACAATATACATATATAGCAAACCCTCACATGTACCCCATGACTAAAAGAAAAAACAATTAGCCAGTGAAATTCAACAATATCCTAACAGACAACATGTAAGGACAAGTGGGGTTTATCTTGGAAATGCAAGTTAGTTCAATGATTGAAAATCAGTTGGTATAACTCACCATATTTACAGACAAAAAACAAACTTACAAATAAAACAGCCCATATGATCATCTCAACAAATTCAGAAGAAAACACTGAAAAATCCAACATTAATTCATGGTATATTATATATATATAGAGAGAGAGAGAGAGAGAGAGAGAGAGATTAAATCTTTCAGCAAACTAGGGATAGAACAGAACTTTCTCAACTTGATAAAGATCTAAGAAAATCCTGCATCTAAAATACACAATAGTGAGAGCTCCATGCTTTCTATTAAAACTGGAAACAGCATAACTGTACTTCCAGCTACTTGAAAGGCTGAGGTAGAAGGATCACCTGAGCCCAGCAGGTCGAGACTGTGGTGGCTATGAACATGCCACTGCACTCTAGCCTGAGTGACAGAATGAGACTCTGACACACACACACACACAAAAAACTGGGAACAAAGCAAGAATATCTAGTCTTATCAATTCTATTCATATCAGAGTGCAATAAAGCAAGAAAAAAGAGCTTAAGAGCAAACAGAGTTGCAAAAAATAAACTGCCTTTACTAACATACTATATAGAAAACCTCTGGGAATCTACCATAAAGAGGCTAAAATTTAAGTTCAAAAAATGTCATAGGATAGAAGATCATATATAAAAATCAAACCATTTCCATATACTAGCATTAAACAAATGGATATTGAAATTATAAAAGTAGTACCACACAATAGCATTAAAAATCATGAAATAATTACCTATGAATCTAACAAAATTTATAAAAGTTTGTATGAACAAAAGTTTAATACACTGATGAGAAAAATCAAAGAAAACATTTAAAATGAAGATATATCCTGTTCATTGATTAGAAGACTCAATATTGTTAATTTGATAATTCTCCCCAAATTGAACTATAGATTCTGAACAGCAAACAACTATTAATCAAATAAGTCATTTGGTTTTATTATTCTTTTTTCAATACTTTGCTTATTCTATTTCATTTGCTTTTTCATATAATTTTAGATTGTTTATTAATTTATAAAAAAAGTTTTAAAAGTATGAAACATTAAAAAAACACAGAAGAAAAATATTTGTGACCTTGGAGCAGGAAAAGATTTCTTAGAAAATACACAACTATTAGAATGGCTAAAGCTTTTTTTAAAATAAAAAATAACTGAAACATTTGTACATTGGTATTGGGAATCCAAAAGGGTACTTCCACTATAGAAATGGCTAGGCAGTTTGTAAGAAAGTTAAATACACTTATAATGTAATCTAGAATTCCAGTCTTAAATATTTACTCAAGAGAAAAGAAAACTTATTGCCACACAAAGGCTAGCATATGAATGTTTATAAAAACTTTACTCAAAAATTACAGGAAGCTCAAACAACCCAAATATTTATCAACAGTTGAATAGGTAAATAAATTGTGATATTGCAATGCAATGGACGATACTTCAGCAGTAAAAAATAACACATTATTAACACATGCAAAAATGTGGTTAATCTCCATAGTTTTATGCTAAGTAAAAGAAACTAGACACAAAAGGCTAAGTAAACTATGATTCCATTTATATGGTACTTTGGAAAAGGTAAAGTTATAGGGACAAAAATCAAACCAGTGGTCATTTGTGACTGAGGATGGAATAGCGGGTGTATTATTAATGAGCACAGGATACCATTAAAGGGTAATGGATATATTTTATATCTTGATTGTGGTGGCATTTGCATAGTTTTGTGCCTTTATCAAAATTCATAGAACTGTACAACTAAAAAAGGAAATTTACTATAAAGGGAAATTAGGAAGAAAAGTCCAATGAATATAAAAGGCAAACCAATCCTTTGGAATATTGTGTGCAATGCTGGTGTTTGCACCCAGGGACTGTGCTAACAGACACAAAAAAAGCCCAAATAAAGGAAATTAGTTATCAGGTGTGTCCTAGAGTTGGTATATGAGCATAGAGTAGAAATATTAGATTCTAATCTGGAAAGATTAAGACTGAGTAGTGTCATTATCAAAAGCTTGTTTAACAAATCCGAGAATGATGTTAATAAGACACATAATTTTTTAATCTAGAATTAGTCCAAATAGAAATTAGGACTTCTGAAAATAGATTAAATAATACATTAATGAAACTCATTCCAAGTTGTTGTGCTTGAAACTGAATTTAACAGCACATTAAAAGGATTATATACCATGACCAAGTAGGATTTATCCCTGGGATACAAAAATGGTTCCACATATGCCAATCAATCAGTGTGATACATGATACACCATGCTAACAGAATGTAGGACAAAAATCACATGATCATCTTGATATATTCAGAAAAAGCATCTGACAAAATTCAACATCTCTTCATGATAAAAGATCTCAGCAAATTAGATATAAAAAGGACTTAACACAATAATGGCCATTTATGAAAAGCCCTATGCTAACATATTCATGATAAATAGCTGAAAACTTTCCCTCCTCTTCTACTCAACATAGTGTGGTAAATTCTAATAAAGAAATTAGTCAGGGGAAAAAAAAGGCATCCAATTTAGAAAGGAAGAAGTAAAATTGTCTCTTTTTGTAGATAACATAATCTTATATGTAGAAAACCCTAAAAACTGCGCATGCACACACACACACACACACACACACACACACACACACACACACACACACACACACCACACCAGAATTGGTAAAGAAATTCAGTAAAGTTGCAGGATACAAAACCAACATACAAAAATCAGCTGCCTTTCATATACTAACAATGATTTATTCAAAAAGGAAATTAAGAAAAAACTCTATTTGTGATAGCATCAACAAGAACAACATAACTAGAAATAAGCTTCACTAAGTTGCTGAGAGACTTAAAACTACAAAACATTGATGAAATTAAAAATAAACAAGTAGGCCGGGCTTGGTGTCTCAGCCTGTAATCCCGCGCCTTTGGGAGGCTGAGGTGAGTGGATTGCCTGAGCCCGCGGGTTCGAGACCCGCCTGGGCAGCGAGATCTCATCTCTACAATAAATCAAAAAATCAGCCGGGTGTGGTAGCGCATGCCTGTAATTCCGGCTACTTGGAAGGCTGAGGCGGAAGGATTGCCTGAGCCCAGCAGGTCGAGGCTGTGGTGGCCGGGCGTGGCCACTGCACTCCAGTTTGGGCGACTGAGTGAGACTCCAACTCAAAAAAAATAAAAAAATAAAATAAACAAGAAGACCGAGCACAGTGACTCAAGCCTGTAATCCCAGCACTTTGAGAAGCAACGGTGAGAGGATTGCCTGAGCCCACAGGTTCGAGAACAGCCTGGGCGACTTAGCGAGACCTCATCTCTACAATAAATTAAAAAATTAGCCAGATATGGTAGTACACGCCTATAGTTCCGGCTACTTGGAAGGCTGAGGTGAAAGGATCACCTGAGCCCAGCAATTTGATGCTGGGGTGGCCGTGAACATGCTATTGCGCTCCAGCCTGGGCAACAGTGAGACTCCAACTCAAAAACATATAAATAAAAATAAATAAAATGTACAAGTAAACAGAGTATTATCTCATGTTCATGAACTATAATAATGAATATTGTTAAAATGTGTATACTATCCAAAGTGATTTACAGATTCAATGCAATCCCTGTCAAGATCCCATTTTCATTTTACACAGAAATAGGAAAAAATATTCTAAAATACATTTGATATCACAAGAGACTCCAAATAGTCAAGTAATTTTGAACATGAAGAACAAAGTCAGAGGTGTCACACTCCCTGATTTCATAGTATATTACAAAACTATAATAATCAAAATACTTGGTACTGGCATAAAAACAAACAAATAGATGAATGGAAGAGAACAGACAACCCAGAAATAAACCCATACATCTATGCCAACTTATCTTTGACAAGGGTGCCAAAAATACACAATAGAAAAAGGATAGTCTCTTCAATAAGGGTCATGGGAAAACTGAACATCTATGTGCAAAAGAATGAAATTGTATTCTATCACATACTATTCACAAAGATCAATTCAAAATGGGTTGAAGACTTTTTTTTTAAGTCAGAATCTCACTCTGTCACCCAGGCTGGAACGCAGTGGTGCTATCATGGCTACTGCAACCTCAACTTGCTGGGCTGAGGTGATCCTTCTGCCTCAACCTTCCAAGCATGTGCCACCATTCTCAGCTAATTTTTTGACTTATGGTATTGCAGAGACAACGTCTCACGAAGTTGTCCAGGCTGGTGTCAAACTCCTGGACTCAGGTAATCCTCTTGCCTCAGCCTCCCAAAGTGCTGGGATTACAGGTGTTAGCCACCATGCCTAGCCAAAGCTTTGAAGACTTATATATAAACCTGAAGCAATATGTCTCTTAGGAGAAAACATCATGAAAAAGCTTCTAGATATTAGACTTGGCAATGAAGTAACATGAGTTAGGTGAGTAGAATCCTAGCAAATCCATGAACTAAAATAAGACTGGTGTGGATAAAACATAATGAGTGGAAAAGAGGATGGTCTAAAGTCACTGCAAAGAGATTTCAAAATAAATGCCCCCTCTCCCCCCCCAAAATTGAGGTATGGGTGTGAAAAATCAGCTTTATAAATCTGGCCAGTGTTACAACATATAGAGTTCATTAAAAAATAAGAATGCATGTGGTACATACACATGATGAAATATTACACAGCCATAAAGAAGGACAAAATTACGAACTTCACAGCAACTTGGATGGACTTAGAGTCTATGATACTGAGTGATCTGTCACAGGAACCAAGAACTGAGTACCACATGTTCTCACTCGTAAGTGGACCTTGAACAATTATCATAATATTATAGGAAAGGGATTGGCAGTAGTGGAAAACTGCCAAGGGAGGGGGGTGAGATTGACAGTAGTGGGAAACTCTGTTGGGGGGTGCACACCTCATCTACAAGGGTACTCGCATAATGAACATGTGTATACCTAACCCTGAATTGTACCCCACATCTTTAAAATAAAAATTTTAAAAGAAATAAAAATGTCAGTAACAGAGTTGGATCACGCTTTTCTGAATATTTTTATTTTTTAATTTTTTTTTTTTGAATTGGAGTCACTCTGTCACCCAGACTGGAGTGCAGTGGCTCGACCACCGCAGCCTTGACCTGCAGGGCTCCGGCAATCCTTCCGCCTTATCCTTCCGAGTAGCCGGAATTACAGGCATGCGCTACCACGCCCGGCTAATTTTTTGATTTATTGTAGAGATGAGGTCTCGCCTGCCCAGGCGGGTCTCGAACCTGCGGGCTCAGGCAATCCACTCACCTAGCCTCCCAAAGGCACGGGATTACAGGCTGAGCCACTGAGCCCAGCTTGAATATTTTTTAAATTTAGTAAGTATAAGAATATTAGAAAAACTCAGTGATAACAGAAAGACTGTGCAAAGAGTATACAAAATATAGAAATACTGCTGGTGATGATTAGTATGAACATCCTAGCATTTTATTAGCATTCTTCTGTTCTCTCAACCTATATTTTATAGTCTATTACTATGGACTGCATGTTAATTCATTTTTTTGCTTATATGTACCAAGTTTACTTCTCCAACAACACCGTAAGCTCTAAGGGCAGAAGTTTGTCCTCTGCTGCTTTTATGTTTTTATAAGGCTCTTGCATAGTTGTTACTCAGAAAATTTATTGACTTGGAAATTTTTAACTATTAATATGAATCACAGTGAACCTCAGGGTCACAACTTGCCAGCATTTCCCACAGACAAGGACAAAAATCAGTATTTGACACACAACAACTAAGAACAGCCATGGTAACTTCCTAGAACCAAGTAAAGAATCTCTGGTCTTAGGTTTAATTTGTTCCCTGAGATTGTGGACAAATAATAACACACGACAACTAACATAGTAAGAATAACAAAAAACTTTTACATTAACCTTCAAACTTCAGATCAGGTAACAGACAGGGAATTTACTTTTTTCCTCAGATATGTCCCCAGGAATTTTATTTTCAAAGATTGGTATAAGGAAAATTGAAAAGAAAAATGCTAAAATACAAGAAAGTGTATATAGGTATACCTTGTTTTAAATGTGTTTCACTTTATTGCACTTCACAAACACATTTTTTTTTTTTACAATTGTAGTGTTGTGGCAACCCAACATTGAGCAAGTCCATCGTTGCCATTTTTCTAAAGTCTCACTTCATGTCTCTTTGTCACATTCTGATGATTCTTGCAATATTGCCAACATTTTCATTATTATAGATTTTATGACGATTTGTGATCAGCGATCTTTGATGTTACTATTGTAATTGTTTGGGGGGCACCATGAACCATACCCACATAAGATGGCAAACTTAACTGACAAATGAGTGTGATCTGATTACTCTATCAACCAGCCGTTCTCCCATTTCTCTTCCTTCCTTTCTTTTTTTTTTTTTTTTTTTGAGTTGGAGTCTCACTGTCGCCCAGACTGGAGTGCAGTGGCTGCTCCCGGCCACCGCAGCCTCAACCTGCTGGGCTCCAGCGATCCCTCCGCCTCAGCCTTCCAAGTAGCTGAAACTACAGGCACGTGCTACCACGCCCGTCTAATTTATTTATTTATTTATTGTAGAGATGAGGTCTCGCTGCCCAGGAGGGTCTCGAACCCGCGGGCTCAGCAACCCACTCACCTCAGCCTCCCAAAGGCGTGGGATTACAGGCTGAGCCACCAAGCCTGGCTTTTCTTCCTTTCCTTGGGCCTCCCTAGTCCCTGAGACACAACAATATTAAAATTAGGTCAGTGAATAACCCTATGATGTCCTCTAAGTGTTTAAGTGAATAGAAGAGCTGCACACGCCTCACTTTTTTTTAAACGTATTTTTTATTTTAAAATTGTGGGGTACAGTTAAGGGTTAGGTATACAAATATGCATCGTTCAGGCACCCTTGTTGATAAGGGGTGTCCCCCAACCCCAGACAGATATTGACTACCATTAATCTCACTTTAAATGAAAAAGCTGGAAGTGATTAACCTTAATGAAGAAAACATGTTAAAAGCTGAAAGCTAGCTCTCTCACACCAAACAGCCAAGTTGTGTATTAAAACAAAACAAGGAGATTTAAAGTGCTATTCCAGTGAAAAAACAAATGGTAAGAAAGTGAAACAGCGTTATTGCTGATGTGGAGAAAGTTTTAGTGGAGCGTTATTGCTGATGTGGAGAAAGTTTTATCTTCTAGATAGAAGATCAAACCAGTCACACACAACATGCCCTTAAGCCAAAGCCTTATTTATTTATTTTTAATTTTTTTTATTTTAAAGAGGTGGGATAGAATTCAGATTTAGGTATACAAGTGGTCATCTTACAGGTAACGTTTGTGCCTCCCTTTGGTCCCAACCTCACCTGGTTTGAGATCAGGTACCCTTATTGATGTTATGTGCCCCCTCCCCTGGCAGTGTCCTGCTATTACCCATCCCTTTCTTATTGTATTATCAAAGCCTAATTTAGAGCAAAGCCCTAACTCTTCGAGTCTGTGGAGGCTGAGAAAGGTGAGGAGGGAAGCTGCAGAAGAAAATTCTGAAGCTAGCAGAAGTCATTTTATAAGGTTTGAGGAAGGAAACCATCTCCATAACATAAAAGTGTGAGGTGAAGCAGTAGGTGCTGATGCAGAATTTATCTGGCAGATCTAACTACAATCACTGATGAAAGTGGCTACAAAAAATAATCGATTCTCAGTGGAAACCAAACAGCCTTATGTTGATAAAAGATGCCATCTAGGATTTCATAGCTAGAGAGAAGTCAGTGCTTAATTTTGAAGTTTCAAAAGACAGACTGACTCTCTTGTTAGAAGCTAATGCAGCTGATGACTTGAAGTGGAAGCCAATGATCTTTTACCATTCCAGAGATTTTAGGGCTCTTAAAAATTATGCAAAGTCTATTCTGCCTGTGCTGTAGATGGACAAGAAAGCCTGGATCTTAGTACATTTGTTTACAGCATAGTTTACTGAACATTTAAGCCCACTGTTGGGACTTATTTCTCCGAAAAAAAGATTCCTTTCAAAATATTACTGCTCATTGACAATGCACCTTGTCACCTAAGGGCTCTGACAAAGATGTATAAGGATCAGTGTTGTTTTTGTGGCTGCTAACACAATATCTATTCTGTAGCCCATGGATCAAGGCATCGTTTTGACTTTCAGCCTTATTATTTAAGAAATATGTTTCATAATGTTATAGCTACTCTCATAGACAGTGATTACTCTGATGGATCTGGGTAAGGGAAATTAAAAGCCTCTTAGAAAAGATTCACTATTCAAAATTCTATTTTTTGTTATATATATTTTATCTTAAAGATGTGGGATACAATTCAGGATTATGTATACAAGTGGACATTGTACAGGTAAAGTTTGAGTCTCCTTTTGGTCCCCACTTTGCCTGGTTTGAGATCAGGTACGCTTACTGATGTTATGTGCCCCATTCCCCAGCCCGACAGTATCCTGCTACTGCTAATCCCTTTCTTATAGTAGTATGGTACTAGATTCTATTAAGAACACCCCAAAATTCACGGAGGAAAGATCAAAATATCAACACTAACAGGAATGACTTTAACTGGTTCAGACTTAAGCGGAAGAAGTAATTGCAGATGAGGTAGAAATAGCAAGAAATTAGAATCAGAATTAGAATTAGAAGCAAAGCCTGAAGATGTTAATAAATTGTTGCGATCTCACAACAAAATTCGAAAGAATGAAAAGTTGCTTCTTACAAATGAACCAAGAAAGTGGTTTCTTTAGATGGGAACTGTTCCTGACGAAGATAGTATGAACATTGTTGACATGACAACAAAGAATGTAGGATATTACAAATACTTAGTTGAAAAAGCAGAGGCAAGATTTTAGAGAACAGAGTCCAACTTGACAAAAAGTTCTACTGTGGGCAAAATGCTATAAAACAGCATCACGTGCTACAAAGAAATCTTTTGTGAAAGGAAGAGTCAATTGATGAGGCAAACATAATTATCTGATTTTAGGTAATCACCACAGCCACTCCAACCTTCAGCAACTACCACCATGATCAGTCAGCACACATCAACACTGAGGCAAGATCCTCCACCAGCAAAAAGAATACAACTCGCTGAAAGCTCTGATCGTCATCAGCATTTTTATTAATAAGATATTTTTAATTAAATCATGTACATTGTTTTAGACATAATGGAATTGCACACTACAGATTACAGTATAGTGTAAACATAACTTTTATATGCCCTGGGAAAGCAAAACATTCGTGGCACTCACTTCGTTGTGATATTCACTTTATTGCAGTGGTCTGGACTTCCGCAATATCTCTGAGGCTTGCCTATATGATATATCCTTCCTTATGACCCACCCAGCTGTCTGGATCAATATTTCTTATATCAACTGAAAAAAAATTATGAGGTAGCCCAATGAACTCTCAATTGATTCTTAAAAAAACAAAAACAAATCCCTCAAGTCCAGTTGTTTCAACCAAAATAATTTTTACCATCCTCATCTAATAGCTCATAAAATACTTCTTGAGAAATCAAATTATTTTACTTGTGGTTGAATTTGGGAGAAAAACTCAGGAGACACAAGTAGAATGAGAATCGTGACTGAGGAAGAATTCATCAACTATTAAGCACACTCGCTTCTAAATAATATTTTGTATTATTGATTGATGTTGAATAGTTTTGGTATGCTGTCACTGAAGATAAATATTGTGTCTCTTATTAAAAGATTAAATAGTTATAGAAATTGCTATTAATTGAAATAAATTTGAACTTATAGCAAATGTCAGCTTTATTTTAATTTATATAGAGATTAAAAAATACCAAGAAAAATGTGCTATGGTTATGCAGTTTCTGGAAAAATCAATAACTAAATACATAAATATAAACTTTTAAAATATATTTACTTTTTCATGAGCAGCCAATGTGCTTCACTTAGCTTCCTGTGTTATTTTGCAATCCAGTTCAGAGGGAGTAGCTATGATTAAGATATAATTACCCTAGATAAAAGAGATCAACAATGTTCACAACTAATATAATCTGCATATTAAATAAACACAATTAACATGTCCCAGAATCTGTCACATTTCTAAAGGGCCCTATGTGAAAGAGGTAATGAGTAGGTTAGAGTGCTGCATACAAAGAAATTTAAGTTTCTCATTCTGGGAATTTTCCATTCAAATGCTGAGTAGCCTTATCATTGACTAATTAAAAAAATCAACTCAATGTTCTTTCATAAGATTTATAATTTTTTAAATAACCATTTTTTTCACACTTTGGAGTCTGAGAATACATTAAGTGATTCATTGATATTGATTGATATAATAAAATCTGAAGAATTTTCTGAGAATTCTGAGAATTATTAATCTCAGAAGTTTAAAAAGATATACCATGTAACTGTGGAATAACAAAGAATCACTGAATTTTAACTTTTTAAAAAATTTAACTATTTTAAATTTCATTTAAATATACACAATGCTAGGTTTACAGTTCTTAAGTATAAAGACCTTATACAATCCTGAATTTTAACTTCTAAGTGTAAAAAGAAAATCTTACAAACTACATGTATAGTTTAAACAAGGAAGCACTTAAATCTTGTCTGTGTAAGAATGGCGGGGGGGTTCTATTATTGAACTTCATATTCTACAAGATCCTACTTTTATTTCCATAAATAGGTAAACAGAAATGTATTTCTGTTATAGTATTACATATAGCTACAGATAAAACTCTGAGAAGAAATTATAGCCAGAAAAAAGGCTTATTTCACAGCTATATGCATGATAATACCCATATCTCATTAAGTATACTGAGGGACTTGGATTCTAGTTTTCATGTAATTTCTCTCTGCAGTTAAAGAGTTAAACAATACAAATGAAATATTTGTTTCCTCAACATTAGCATAAGAATAAAAGAAAACGCCATTCTAATAGGCAGATTCTATTCTAAATAATGTTTATATCATTTATTCTAATACATGGATAACACATAATTCAAGTAGATAACCCCCTTCCAAGCATCCAGAACAACTCCTAACACATGCCTGTTGAATGAAAGTACATCTTATTAAACACTTATTAAATCACTTCCAGAAAGACAATTAACATAGAACACTTCATTATTATTAGAGATATGCTCATTAGTGCTGCCTAAGTGCATGAGCCACTTAGAAAAAAAATTTTTTTGAGAGAATGTAGCATGATGCTAAAGAATCAACATCAGAAATGGTACTGAGCTCAGCTTGAGTTGGGTAGTGAGGTAAGTACATAGTAACAGTTGGCTTTACTATGTTCCTTCATAATAAACTACAATTTCACCTTACCCATCCAAATTTTCAACTACTGGAGGACGCTAGGAGAGTCAGAACAAATAAAACAGCACAATCCAAATATAGATATTCACAACACTACTAAACATTTGCCTCAAAGTCCATAAGTTTGTGAATGAACTTAAGAGAACAGCCAATAAGCCATATATCTTCCATGTCACCACAGTTAAGTTATAAGTAAAGTTTGGTGTTCTTTTAAAGGCTGCTGTCAGTAGGAGAAATATGGCAGCTGACCAGCTAAGTGAATTGAGATGAGGAGAAATGAATGGTTTTGTCAATTTTGAAGAAGTAGTAAACATCAACTAAATTATTGCTGCTCTTATTGAACCAAGTAGTAAAGAACACAAGAGTCGGCCTAATCAAGAATTAATTGTTCTGAAAAGAATGAATCATTAAAGGCAAGGAATTTAACTCTGTGTTCCTCTCTAAAAAAGATATATTTCTTGAGTCAACTTGACTGAAAATGATTCTGTTCCTTCTGTGAAAAGGTGACAGTATCTGTCTCAACCACTTTACCTGTTAATATCTCAAGTACCCAGCCACAGTATCCTTGGGACTGTGAGTATCCTATGAGTTAAAATTTTTAAAAATAAGATATGTAAGCGATAAACAAACAAAAAAAATTGATTTTTTTGCCTAGCAGAAACTGTGGCCAGTACCATGTAGAGCGATTAAAGTTTGAGATTGGAAATGAAAATATAGAGAGGGACTAGTAACCACCATGGAGTAAGATGATTATGGAAGGGAAAGGCAGGCATTGGGGTCAAAATGCGACAGGAAACGCCCCACTGATTTAGTAGAGAGGAAAGCTAAGGTAACAATTTTGACGTAGTTTCGAGGCGGTGTCTATGCTAATATGTTAAACCCAATCCTTAACAGGTCTCTACAACCTCTTCAGGTCTATACATATGACTGAAATAATGAATTCAGCATTAAAGATGAGAGTGTTATAAATGACCTGATTTTTCATCTATTTTTAAAATCCTTCATGAAAATGAAGCTGTAGGTTCTTCTACCTTGTATTGATTCTCTTGTGATTTGACACTGATATAGTGCACTAGAGGACTCATTCATTTTGAGTCCTTCTATCTGTTCAAGTTTATTTGCCTGATTATAAAAAGAAGCATTGCAAAGCAAATACAAGAATCTGCCAATGGGCATGTGAAGAGGAAATACAAGAGTTAAGGCAGTTATTTGGCACCTTGTAGATCAAATGATTGACTAAATTGAGTTTTTCCTTTTGCTTACTATAGTATCTAGGCACACCCTACACTGTTTTACACTGAGGGTTTTTTTTTCTATTTTCAGAGGTTAATTCTTGCCAATTTGTTCTTATCTTATCTTACTGTTGGAATGTGTCCTTAAAAACTGATAATTGCAGTATTTGTACCAGCATTTTTAAAAGACAGTACAAAATGTTTTAATCCTTGATATTTAGTTTTTAAAATCATGTATTTTGAATGTTGCATTAGTCATTCCATATATTATATTCTAGAAAAAAATAAAGTAAGACAAGGAAAAGACTTGATAAATTTGAACCACATAAAATTGCCGATATTTAATATTTTTTTAACCTATAAATGTGGCAATTTCATATGGTTCCCACTTGTAGATAGTACTGTATAATTTTTATAGCTATACTTTAATTCATTTTAGTTTTATATAAAATACTCAACACATGGGCTGCTCTCTTCATCTGATGATAATGTTATATAAATTGCTGAAAACCTCAAAGTAGCCTGTTTTCAAATTGTGAGCAGTAACAAATAATTATTAATAAAATGTTATAAACTTTGCAAGAAATTAAAGACAAATTAATGTATTTTAAATACTGGCAACTACAAGAAATTGGTTAAGAGTCAAAGTTTAGTAATATACACTACTGAAAGAAAATATAGTGTGCAGAATCATAACAGCAAATGCAGACATCTGTTATATATTCTTGAATTGGGTTTTGAATTCAGATTTTGATTATGAGTGTTCCTGAAATGCTAAGATTTCACAGAACTTCATAATACATAATGAACCATTACAATGTTTATATGATCCAAGAGTATGAAATTTTTCTTGCTACTTGTCCCTAAATATCACTATCCTAACACACCCAACCTTATACTCCAAAGACACACACAATAACCTTTTTGGAAGACTACTGCAAATAACTGCTTATGGTAACACAGGGTTATCTTCTTGGTCAAAATACTGATTTCTATGCTGTCTTCCTTCATTTGTTGATTAGCGTTAAAATATTCTGTTTAAATTTTCACAAGGTTCCTTTAAGCACAGTGAAAAAATACATATTAGTATTTAACATTTAAAAAATGCATTTCAGATATTTAGCTTTCACCTATCTGCAGATAAATAAAAATAGGCCATAGAAAGTAATCATACAAGCCAAAAATCTACTTTTTAAAAAAATCTAGAATTTAGGAAAAGAAAGTAAATTAGAAAATTTTTTTTCAAAAAAAGTACAAAACATTTGTCCCATATGTATCAAATTTATAATTCAAAGGCATTTGTTTGTTTATCATGTCTCCCCCTTTAGATTATAAGCACTGTGAAAGTAAAGGCTATGTTTGTCTTATCCATATATGTGTGTATGTGTATATTTATGTACAGCTGATATGTGTACATTCGCATACATGATATATATATACACAACACATATGTGCATATATAACATGTGTAGACATTACACATATGTGTGTATAATATGCTACTAGTACACAATAAGTCAGTATAAGTATTTGTCGAGTTAATGAATAAATGAAACTTTAAAATTTAGTCTATAAGCATTTATCTACTGCTTTTATCTCTTTGACAATAAATCCCCATCAGTACCACAACATAAGTGTGCTTAAAATAAATTCTCTCCACTTTTCAGTTTATTTACCTTCTGAATTATTGTATCTGAAATATCTCGAAGGCCTTCTTTGAGAAGATATGTAATGAAGAATAATCTTGAAACTTTAATTTAGTCTTAACCTTTCCTCTTCTCTCAGAATCTGTTCTTTGACTTTAGACATATGCAATCAAAAGTCAACATAAAAATGTTGAGTCTACAATGGGATAGGCAATGTTTTTGGCAGTAGGCATACAGAGAGCTTTCTGTTTAATTGGGGACACATAAACAAAAACAAATAAGCATTCAAAGAGAGAAGTGACAACAGACATATATACAATGTATTAAACAAGTTTGGAGAGAGTGGCTGTGCTTCGGGAATAATTAAGATGTGAGGGTAGGAGGAACATTTCACAGTTATTTTGATTATATCTTGAAGAAAGACTGTGGAGGGCTTACCAAATGTGAGGAGCAACATTCACCGTAGGCAGAAGAAACATGTATATAGGTGGTCTTCCGATCACTCCCTTCATCTAGTTCTGCTAGAATACCCAGACGACAACAGCAGCAACAAATTGCGCTAGTCTACCCTAATGGTTTTAACTTGGATTGCCTAAGCCCGTGGGTTCGAGACCCGCCTGGGCAACTTGGCGAGACCTCATCTCTACAATAAATCAAAAAATCAGCCGGCGTGGTAGCGCATGCCTGTAATTCCGGTTACTCGGAAGGCTGAGGTGGAAGGATCGCTGGAGCCCAGCAGGTCGAGGCTGTGGTGGCCAGGAGCGGCCACTGTACTCCAGTCTGGGTGACAGAGTGAGACTCCAACTCAAAAAAAAAAAAAAAAGAAAAGAAAGACATGACTCTTGCTAAGAAATGATAGCATATCTGACTCATTCATTCTTTGAGACTAGATTCCTGGGCAAAATACCTTTATTAATGAATTCAACAAACCCACTACTTAACCTTCTTTTCCTTATGAACAATCTATATTTTCAGACAGAACATGTGAGTTAAAAACAATACTGGTTTGAAACCCAATCAGAAAGGAGATTTAAAATTCCCAGAATAAAAATAAATGTTTGAGGTGATAGATATGCTAATTACTCTGATCACTTTTTATTACATGTCTTAAAACATTACTATGTACCCCATAAATATGTGCAATTATTATATGCCAATTAAGATTTTAAAAATCTTCAGAACTAAAAACTCTGGTTCAAAGCTGAGACTTCAATATAGAAACTTCTTATGTTTATTTTTTTTTTAATTTTTTTTTTTTTTTTTAGTTGGAGTCTCACTGGGTCGCTCAGACTGGAGTGCAGTGGCCTCTCCCGGCCACCGCAGTCTTGACCTGTTGGGGTCCAGCGATCCTTCCGCCTCAGCCTTCCGAGTGCCAGAATTACAGGCATGCGCTACCATGCCCGGCTGATTTTTTGATTTATTGTAGAGATGAGGTCTCACTGCCCAGGCGAGTCTCGAACCCGCGGGCTCAGGCAATCCACTCACCTCAGCCTCCCAAAGGCACAGGATTATAGGCTGAGCCACCGAGCCCGGCTCTTCTTATGTTTATAATGATACTTTCAGAATAGAAAAGTAGGTGAAAAGAGGAGAACCAGGCTAATTTTTTAAAAAGTCCTACTGCAGAATTCTGAAATAAATGAGCATGAGAGAACTTGAAATTCTTTGCTAATTTTTTAAATGGAAGGTTTGAGCATATCATACTTATAGGAATGTTTTTTCTACTGCACACGTTGTCTTGTTCTGTTTATTATCTGGTAAATTTAAAAATATGTTTTCTTGTATTTAATAAGAAGTGCAGGTAGTATGCTATATCATGCTATCATGAAAGGGTCTGTGGAGAGAAGCTTTGAGCACGAAATGGACAGTCTTCCTCATGCTCATGCTATTATTTGAAAGTAAATGATGTAGGGCAAGAACACTCATCATTTAAGAATGCCAGAACCTATAGGCTTAAAGTATTTCATTTAATTGAACACATTATCAAATGACTAAACAATTACAATGATCGCAATTAATATCATGAGTAAGTCTGAAACACCAGTCAGTGCAGAACATGAGGGAAATTTGTATAGGGAGATCAGGATCCTCTTTGAGGCACAAGATTAGACTATACTGAAGTTTGAATGCAATCACTCATCAAATATTAGTTATTTATTTCTGAGTCTATAAAACAATAGCCTGAATATTATCCAAATACAAAAATATATACAAATTTCTTTACTTTAAATTCATTAATTGATCCATAATTTTGTTCAATTATGACAAATGTAACATAGAGTCTAGATTTTATGAATTCCATAATTTTTACATATGAGTTTTTTAATTTTTCCATTCATGTGATACATACAATAATCCCAGTGCTATCATACTTTCTATTAGGGTTAAACAAATGAAATTTTAATTCTCTTAAGAAATTATAATTCTCTTAAATTGATATTTCATTTTTCCAGAATATACTTCAATAAGCAACTTATGATTAAAATGTATATGAAAGCTACTGAACATACTTAAGTACTTAAATAAATGACCTTAAACACTTCATCATTTGAAGCATAGGTATTTAAAATGTTTTAAAATAATAGTTAACTTATTACTGCATATCATTTCTATGGCTATTATTCAGGATAAAAAACCACACTGGTCCCTTTTGTTTCAAAAAAAATCCTCACATTTAGAAAAACCAATAAAATAAACTTTAACAAAAAATACAATAATACAAATGAAAAACTCTTAATTTTTGAAGCAATCTCTTCCAGGCAACATTTGCACTGCCTGTCTCAGGAGCTGAAAATCTCCATCCCCATCCATAACATTTACTGATGAAAAGTTGAGTACTTACGCGTACATCATGAACCCAGGACTGGGGCAGCTTCTATTCGGTCACCATCTGATCTATATCAGCCAGGTTAGAACTGGGAGGCTGGAAAAAAAATAATGACAATCACTGACAACAAGAAAGGAAACAAGTCTGACAAGTTGAGTGACTGAGGTGTGCAGTCTCATAGCTTGATAAGAACACGATCAATTTTGTGCCAGCTGCTTCCACACGGTGAAGTAATTGTCAATACTTGCATAGAAAATCTCCAAGCAGTAGAGAACTCACAATGTGGAACTGGTGATGATTCAGAAGACCACACTTTTCTGGTTGGAGCAGTATGTAAAGCATTGAGGTGTGGCCCCAATTTGTTTAAACACACACACACACACACACACACACACACACACACACACACACACACACACACGGGTGCATTGATGACACTTCTTACTTCTTTGTTAGAAATTTGCCTTCTCTTCCCTTTGAGGAAATCACAAGATATGTAGCAGAGCAGAGAAGACCTGGGTTATGGACTAGGACACCTGTCTCTGCCATCCTGGTGGTGTGAACACGGGCATGCTACTTAGCTTTTTTGGAAATTACTTTCCTCATAAGGAAAAATGGCAGGACTATATTAGTTTGTTTAAATACTGTTCATTCTAGCTCTAAAAATAATATATTTTATTGAAAACAAATTATCTCCACAGAGGCAACAAGAGGAAAGTAAAAAACACAAACAAGGCTGGATGCAGTGTATGCCTGTAAGCCCAGCACTTTGGGAGGCCAGGGCAGAAGGATTGCTTGAGCCCAGGAGTTTGACACCAGCCTGGGCAACATAGCGAAAACTGCATCTACAAAAGAAATAAAATAAAATAATTAGCCGAGCATGGTGGTACATCCCTGTAGTCCCAGCTACTTGGAAGGCTGAGGCAGAAGGATCGCCTGAGCCCAGGAGGTCAAGGTTGTGGTGAGCTGTGACCATGCCACTGCACTGCAGCCTGAGCAACAGAATAAATAGATAAAACAAAAATGAAAAACCTCCTTCTCTCTTTCTTATTATTAAGAATATCTTTTCCCTTCTTAATGATGTGAATTCCCAGAGTTTATAAACAATCCCTTTAAATATTTACATATGTCCACAGAGAATTTAGTCTGAACACATGAGCTTCTTATAAAGATCAGTAAAGTTAAAGATAGAAATTAGAACTTTTTTTTTTAAGTCTCACTCTGTCGCCCAGGCTGCAGTGCCGTGGCAGACTCACAGCCACTCCAGCGTCGATCTACTGACTCCAGAGATCTTTCAGCCTCAGCCTTCCAAGTAGCCAGAACTATAGGTGCGCACTACTGCTCCCGGCTAACTTTTAATCTATTGTAGAGGCGAGGTCTCGCCATTTGCCCAGACTGGTCTCGAACCTGCGGGCTCAGGCAATCCACTCACCTCGGCCTCGCAAAGTGCTAGGATTACAGGCTGAGCCACTGAGTCCAGAAATTATAATTTTAAGAGCTACTTTTGCAGACTGGGAGCTAAAAGTTATTTGTAAAAGTTAAGTATTTTGGCTGTTTATGCAGAAATACTTTTATCTATGATGCTACAAATACAAATTAATCTAATCTTAAAATTTTTATTATAATGATCCACTAAGGCATTAAAAGGAACTGTATTTTCCAGAACATTTTACAGCTGGAAAAAAGGAGCAGATTTTCAGTTTTAATAATCATCAACAATATGACAAAAAGACATATGACAATATAATTTTGAGTAGGAATAAAAATGTCTAAATAAGTAGTTAACAAAGTTTACCAATCATTTTAACTACATAGAAAACTATATCTTAATTTTGCAAAAGTAATTTTCTTCTTTAAAGCATCAACTTTTTTCAAAAGTAAAAAATTAGAGTCTAACAAAAAGGTGCTAGAAGTTTTATTAATTTTAGTAAGTGACTATAACTCATTATTTTCATTTTATATATTATATATAGTAGTATTTGTGCTAACTTGAAATCAACATTGTGCAAACACCCTTTTAAAATGGTTTTAATGTTTACATTAAAATATTTCTCATTAATAAGCTAATATTTTTATAATCCTTATTTGTTAAAATTCATTTAAAAATCTCAGTCTTTTATATTAGTAAATAATAATGTAGCAGAAAATAAACTCTCTGGCAATAAATCATGCTTTACAAGAAATATATCCAAGTAAGTACAAGCAAGCCCAGAAACCAGATTTGAGGATGCTGAAATGAGACGTAGTATGTACATATTTATTTTCTTAATTAAGAAAATCGGCTTTTTCATATTGAATCATAGGACTTGGGGGAGACAAATTTATAAGACACAATAATATTATATCTTAATCTTACTTAAATAATTAAAGATTACAGTAGAAGCTGTCTTATTTTTAAGGGCTCAAAAATAACGATTTAATTGTCTCCCTTAGGAACATTTCCTGTTAGGCTGTTATTTTGAATTATCTTTAAAGCTTTTATTTCTTTGTTTTTTCCCCTTCTGTTTTCAGTGAACATGTAAAATAACTCATTTTTATTATCTGTGGTAATGGTTTTATCACAGTGGGGTTGCCAGGCTCCTGGGTAAGATGCCTGAGTTCAGTGCCTGGCACTGGCAAGAATACCTGTATGAACTGAAGAATATTCTTAGCCTTTCTACATCTCAGATCCTCCTTCTGTAAGATAGATATAACACTTTTACCTAGTTAAAGTGAGATAATGTAAAGGATTTAAAATAGTATCTGACCCATAATAAAGCATTCAAAACTGTTGGGTATTTTATTTTCTTTCAACTCTCATTTTTTAAATAAGATTAGCACTAGATTGCAAATTATTTTTAATAGGCTTCAAAAGTGGTATTTTCCAAATTCTTGTGATTATACGGCTCTCTTGTCAGCAACATATTGTCTTAAATTATTTGCTTTAATTATGACAAACAGGAGGAGGGGCTTTATACTTGCCTCCTCCACTAAGAACCAAAATAGCAAGTAGATAATCATACTTTGGATATCATCCAAGAAAAAACACTAGAATGCAACAGGAAAGTGATAGGTAATATCTAAAGCAAGGAAGAAGAAGAAAGCAAGGCAGCCTACTCGGTCATAATGACTAGAAGCCAAAAATACTTTCCAGTACAGGGAAAGGGTGAGAGACCCTCAGCTGTCAACATTCCCACCATGGACTTCTGTCACCCTAGCCAGAGAAGAGCCCCACAACTCTCACGGGCCTTGAAACTAACACAGGGAGCTTCCAGAAGATTGTGCAAAAACACTGCCCCAGAAAGTTCATGTTGGGTCCCACATACTCCTGGAGACCTAGGACACTACAGCAAGGTGCCATTTTAGAAGTCTAACCCCAAAAAGATGGTGCGCCATCCTGGAGGCTAGTGGTGCAGAGGTGCAGGCTCAAGAGAAGTGTCAGCTGCTCTACCCAGGGCTTAGGTGCAAGTCATCCTGAACTAACACACTAAGGGTTGAGATGCCAGTGAGGTACACAGCAGAGACTTGGGTGCAAGCCAATGAGGGTTGAGGCACAAGTAGTGTACAGATCCCCACCCACCATCCTAGGCTGGCATTACTGATGGTGGCACTGCCCCTGCCAGTGACATGGCGGCAGTGTGGCTGACGCCTCCCTCATTTGAGCATTCTGTCAGTGGCCTGTAGGTTACCCTGCCATTATCTACATTCAGTTCCTGTGCACACCATCAGTGAACCTAAAAACAAGCCCTCTCACCTAGCTTCATCACCTTTTCCATGTCAGAGCACACAGTCTGGGAATTAGGGAAGATCCCAGTCCAGCCTACCATCACTGGCACTCCTTATAGGGGCCTGAGAATGGGCCTGCTCACTCTGCTACTACTGTCACAGCTGGCACCTACCTGTGGGCCTTGAGGCTAGCCTGCTTGGCCCATTGCAGCCACTGTGAACACCAGAGCACACTGCTTGAGACTCAAGAGGTTGTCCTGCCACTACTACCATGATCACTCACATCATAGTGGCTATACGGGGACCCAAGAACCCACCCACTTGCCCAACCCACTGCTGCCACTACCAGCATCATCTCAAGTAAGCCATCTGGAGGCCTAAGAATCAGCCTGCCTGAACCCTCTTACACTGGTGTTAGTGTGTGCCACCCTGGGGTTCAAGAACAGACCTGCTTAGCCCACTGCTGCCACCCCTGTGGCCCAAAGACTGGCCAACTTGGTATCCCAGAAAACTGTACCACAGTCTTCACTAATAACATCTCCCTAAGCCACTGAAAAAATAACAAATGCCATGGGTACTATTAACAACGGAGGAAATCATACAGAGACCACACTACTGAACATACCCAGAATCAAAGCCAAAGTACTCTGTCTACCAACACCATAAATTAATCCTCTTGAAAATCTCCCCTTAGAAGAAGTGACAATTACATCAAATGTGTAGACATCAGCATAAGAACACAGAAAACATGAAGAGGGAAATATGACACCTCCAGGGGAACACAATTTCTCTCCAGCAAAGGATATCAATAAAAAATTAATAAAATCCCATAAAACATTAAAATTACTGATTTTAAATCTCAGTGAGATACAAGAAAATCTTTTTTAAATACAAAAGAATAAAGTTGAAAATACGAATAGAAGTCTACCAAAGAGATAGACATTATAAGGGAAAACAAAAAAAAAAACAAACAAAAAAAACCAAACTGAAGTTTTGGAACTGAAGAGTTAATTGAGCAAAATACAAAGTACATTCAAATGCTTCAATAATAATCTAGATCAATTAGAATAAAAAATCTTAGAACTAGCCGGGCTCGGTGGCTCAGCCTGTAACCCCGCGCCTTTGGGAGGCTGAGGTGAGTGGATTGCCTGAGCCCGCAGGTTCGAGACCCGCCTGGGCAGCAAGACCTCATCTCTACAATAAATCAAAAAATCAGCCGGGCGTGGTAGCGCATGCCTGTAATTCCGGCTACTCCGAAGGCTGAGGCGGAAGGATCAACCCAGCAGGTTGAGGCTGTGGTGGCCGGGAGCGGCCACTGCACTCCAGTCTGGGTGACAGAGTGAGACTCCAAAAAAAAAAAATCTAAGAACTTGAAAACAGATCTTTTAAAATATCCCAGTCAGATAAAAATAAAGAAAAAAATCAAGAATGAATAAAACCTTAGTGACCTATGGGACACCATAAAGTGACCAAATATTGGAATTATCACAGTCCCAGAAGGTGAAGAAAAATTAAAGGGTTATAAAACCTATATGACAAAATATGAATAAAAACTTCCCACATCTAGTAAAAAATGCAGACAGCCAGATACAAAAATCACCAAACAGATACAATGCAAACAAACAAACAAAAAACTTCCATGGCACGTTAGACCCAAACTCTCTAAAGTCAAGAAAAAAGATACCTTTTGTCTAACAGAAAGACAAAGAGTACCTAGTCACCTATAAAGAAAACTCCATCAGATTTACAGTGATTTTCTTAGGTAAAACCTGAAACCTTACAGGCCAGGAAGAATGGAATTATATATTGAAAATGCTGAAAGAAAACAAAATTCCACCCAAGTACACCATATCTAGCAAAATTATTTTTCATAAGTGAAGGAATAAATTTAAAGTCTTTCCAGACAAGCGAAATCTGAAGAATTTCATCACCACTAGATCAGTCCTATATGGAATACTCAAGGATGGCCTACACCTGGAAGCAAAAGGTTGTCATTTTCCATATTGAAAACACATAAAAGTATAAAACTCACTGATAAAGCAACAAAATGAGAAAGAGAAAGGACTCAAATTGTATGGCTATAGAAAACTGCAAACTACAGTGACAAACAAAAAGAGAGGAAAAAGTAAAGAATATACAAACAACAAGAAAACAACAATATGACAGAAAAAAAACCCCATATATATCAATAATAACCTTGGATGTAAATGGATTAAATTTTAAGAGATATAGACTGGCTGAATGTAAGAAGAAAAATGTGGCCTAACTATATGATGCCTACAAGAAACACACTTTGCCTGTAAAGACACATAGGCCTGAAAGTAAAAGCATGAAAAAATATATTCCATGCAAATGGAAACCAAAAGTGAGCAGGAGTAGCTATATTTATATCAAATAAAACAGACTTTAATTTCTAAACAGTAAAAAAAGAGAAAGAAGTTCATTATATAATTAAAAAGAGATCAATTTAGCAAGAGGATATAACAGTTCTAAATACATATGGAGTATCAGATTTGTAAAGCAAATATTACTAGATCTAAAGAGATAGACTCCAAAACAAAAATAGTGAGGAATTCAACATTCCACTCTCAGCATTAGACAGATCATGTAGACAGAAAATTAGCAATGAAATATTGGATTGAGGCTGGATGTTAGACCAAATAGCAGCATACACATTCTTCTCATCAGCACATAGAATAGTCTCTAAAATAGACCATATGCTAGGCCGCAAAACAAACCATATAAGGTCAGCATTACTCCAACACTAAAATCGGACAAAGACACAACAAAGAAAGAAAACCACAGACCAATATCCCTGATGAACATAGACTCAAAAGTCCTCAAAAAATATTCCCAAACTGAATTCAATAAAAAAGATAATGCCCCTTGATCAAGTGTTATTTATCTCAGAGATGCAAGTGGTTTAACATTTGTAAATCAATAAACATGACAGATTACATCAGCAAAATGAAAGACAATAACCATATGATCATCTCAATAAACACAGAAAAGAACATTTGATAAAATTCAGTATCCCTTCATGCTAAAAAAAAAAAATCTCTCAACAAACTAGACATAGAAGGAACATAACTCAAAATAATAAAGGACATATATTACAAACTCACAACTTACGTTATACTGAATGGGGAAACATTGAAAACCTTTTCTCTAAGAACCAGAAAAGACAAGAATGCCCACTCTCACTGTTTCTATTTAATATATAGTACTGGAAGTCCTATCCAGAGCAATCAGGTAAGAGAAAGAAATGAAAGACATCCACATTGGAAAAGAGGAAATCAAACTGTCTCTTTTTCTAGATGACATGATCTTATATTTAGAAAAACCAAAATTCTTTGCCAAAAAGCTCTTAGAGCTAATAAGAGAATTCAGAGATGCTACAGGATACAAAATCAACATACAAAAAAGTAGTAGCATTTCTATTCACCAATAATGTGATAGTAAAAAAGAAGTCAAGAAACCAATCCCATTTACAATAGTGACCAAAAAAAACCTAGAAATCAATTTAGCCTAGGAGTTGAAAGATCTCTATAAGAAATACTATAAAATCCTGATGAAAGAAATTGAAGAGTACACAAATAAATAGAACAACATCCGTGCTTATGAATTAGAAACATTAATATCTTTGAAATGACCATACTGCTCAAAGCAATATAAAGATCCAATGCAATTCTCCTCAAAATACCAATATCATTTTTCACAGAAATAGAAAACAAAATCTTAAAATGTGCATGGAACAAAAAAAAAGAACCTGAATTGTCAAACAATCTTTAACAAAAAGAACAAAAATGGAAGCATCACACCACCTTATTTTAAAACACAGTACAAGGCTATAGTCACCAAAATAGAATGGTGTTGATATAAAAAACATACACATAGACCAAATGGGACAGAACAGAAAGCCCAGAAATAAATACACCTATTCACAGGCAAATGATCTTCATCAAGGGCATCAAACACATACATTGAGGAAAAGACACCCTTTTCAGTAAATGGTGCTGGAAAAATTGGATATCCATATGTAGAAGAATGAAATTAGGCCCCTATTCTCCACCACACATAAAGATCAACTCATAAAAAAAAGGAAAATCAACTCAGGATGAATCAAAGACATAAATATAAGACTCAAAGCGATAAAGCTACTAAAAGAAATGGGAAAACACATTTTGGTATCGGTCTGGGCAAAGATTTTATGGCTAAGACCTCAAAAGCATAGTGAACTAAAACAGAAATAGATAAATGGGACTAATAGATCCTGGCAAGGGTGTGGAGAAACAGGAACTCTTAAACATTGGGGATGGAAATGTAAGTTAGTAAAGCCACTGTGAAAAACGGTATGAGTATTTCTCAAAAAACTAAAAGCAGAACTACCATACAACTCAAGAAATAGATAAATGGGACTAATAAGAAATGCACAGCAAAGGAAACAATCAATAGAATGAACAACCTGTTAAATGGAAGAAAATATCTGCCAACTATTCATTTGACAAGGGATTAATATTCAAATTCTAGAAGGAACTCAAACAACTCAGCAATTTTTAAGAATTCCATTAAAAAGTAGACAAAGGCAGGAGTTCAAGACCAGCCCTGACAACATATCAAGACATTGCCTCTACAAAAATAAAGATTTAAAATTAGCCGGGTATGGTGGCATGCACCTATTGTCCTATCTACTCAGGAGGCTGAGGTGGAAGGATCGCTTGAGCCCAGGAACTCAAGGTTACAGTGAGGTATGATCATGCTACTATACTCCAACCTGGGCAACAAAGTGAGATCCTTTCTCAAAAAAGAAAAGAAAAGAAAAGAAAAAAGGGGGTGGGGTAAAGGACATGAATAGAAAATTCTCAAAAGAAAACATCAAAATGACCAGTATAAGAGCCGGGCTCGGTGGCTCAGCCTGTAATCCCGCGCCTTTGGGAGGCTGAGGTGAGTGGATTGCCTGAGTCCGCGGGTTTGAGACCCGCCTAGGCAGTGAGACCTCATCTCTACAATAAATTTAAAAAAATAATCAGCCGGGCGTGGTAGCGCATGCCTGTAATTCCGCCTACTCGGAAGGCTGAGGCGGAAGGATCACTGGAGCCCAGCAGGCGAGGCTGCGGTGACCGGGAGCGGTCACTGCACTCCAGTCTGGGCAACCGAGTGAGACTCCGACTCAAAAAGAAAAAATACAATATCACAAAGCATCAGGGAAATGCAAATCAAGACCACAATGAGATACTATCTTATCCTAGTCAGAATGGCTATTATTAAAAAGAAAACAGAAAAAAAAAAATAGATCCTGGCAAGGGTGTGGAGAAACAGGAACTCTTAAACATTGGGGATGGAAATGTAAGTTAGTAAAGCCACTGTGAAAAACGGTATGAGTATTTCTCAAAAAACTAAAAGCAGAACTACCATACAACTCAACAATTCCACTACTGGGTATCTCTCCAAAGAAAAATAAATCAGTATACCAAAGGAAGACCTACACCTGTATGTTTATTATAACTCTATTATTCATAATAGCAAAGATATGAAGTCAACCCAAGTGCCTACTGATTTAAAATATGTGTTGTATATGCACAATGGAATGCTATTTGGCCATTAAAAAAATAATAAAGCCATGTCATTTGCAGCAATGTGGACAAAACTGGAGACTAAAAGAAATGAGCAAGATACAGAAAAACAAATTTTGCATGTTCTCATAGAGATAGAGAAATGAGCAGTAGATAACAGAAGGTGGGAAGAGAGGCAGGGTAGGAGGTGGAAATTTAGAGAGTTGAATGGGTATAAACTTACAGTAAGATAGAAGAAATAAGTTCTGATGTTTGATAGCAGACTATGGTAACTATATAGTTGTCAACAATATATATTTCAGGGAAGCTAGAAGAGAGGACTTGAAATGTTACCAACACATCGAAATGATAAATACTCAAGGTGATGGATACCCCAGATACCCTGGCCTGACCATTACACATTCTATGCATGTAAAAAGCACTGCCAGCTATCCCATAAATATGTAAAATATTATGTATCTATAAAAAAGGATATAATAGTGGAGGGGCAAGAGGAATATTGGAAATCCCCATACCTTCTGTTCAATTTTATTGTGAATCTAAAACTGCTCTTAAAAAATAAATAAAAATGTGATAAATGATTAAAGGCATCGACATGTCAGGTTATATTTCATGTAGCATATGAAGATTTTTAAAAGAGTGGTCTCCATAACGTTGGACGATCCTTATTAAGACAAATTCTGAAGGTTGGCTGGCATTAGTAACTTGTACTATAAAATGACTACATGTGACTTTTATTTCTCTAGATTTCAGCACCCTTAGTTAGACACATATTGCCAAATGTGGGCAGGGACTACACTGGTTTCTATTACTCTATTGCTGATTGATATATTATTAGTCAAAAGGCAATGAGTGTATGACGTAAAACATCAATAAGGAAAAGTCAACAATAAGATGACATTACACCAGGATATCCAGGGGAAAGTTAAGAGCTTTCCAAACTGACCATTCTTCTTAAATTTCTGAAATAAAAGAAAGAAATAAAAAATAACTTTTAGAATAGACTTCTTTAAAGGATTGTGTGCACTTCCCTATAGTTTCAGATTTTATAATAAATTAATTAAAATTTGAACTTAATAAGTAAGTGAATCATCAGAAAAGAAATAATTTAGCCTTTTACCTACTAATAACTTAAAGGTTAGCCCTAGGTTTTGCCTTGCACTTGTAAAGCAATCAAGATGCCATTTTTCCATCGAAGAAAGAACACAAAGGGATTTAGTGCAGAACCACATCTCCCCAAGTATGAGCACCTGGGTCAAAGGATGAGCATCAGAAGATGCTAACATGGAAAGAAGAGGCCACCCTCAGAGAGACAGTGAGTCCCATGAGTTAGAGTGGATGAATCATAGGCATGAGGAAAACTGGGTGGCCTTTCTTTGATATAAGGATTAATATGGTTTGTGTCAAAACCATATGGGGAAACACAAGATCCTCTAATTTCTGTGGTTCACTTCCATGTGCTCATTAAATTCGGAAACTGAGAAAATTAAAGCATAACATATGTGCATTTTTTAACTCAAAGAGTAAGCCTTGGGGCTGTTCACATCAATGTTCAAGTCTTGAATCCTAAGTATTTCTTTATTTTTAAGAAATACTTTATTTTTAAGCAAAATTTAATTTTACACCTGAAGAAAAATGATTACATTTAAATCATCAATATATAACTTAATTACTTCATTATCATATTCATGGTATACATATCCTAGTACCACTAACAAAATATTAAAATGGCATCCTTGTTAATAAATATTTGTCATGGTAGCTAAAATAATTTATCAATTTTAAGCAAAACAGTGAAATGGCAGGAATGAACTTATACAATATTCGTTAGATGGTCTCCTCGTAGTTTGAGGGGGGTTCTAGTTTCTAACAGCTTTATACTGAACTTATCATTTATTCTTTTCTCCTAAGGCGCTCTCATGCTATTGAAAGACTAATTGCCCGTAAACATGGCTTTCATCGTGTAACTTAAAAAAAAAGTCTAATGGCTCCCTATTTTTTGATTCATCAAGAATGTGCTCAGTGAACTTCAAATTCTCTAAGAACCAAATTTATTCCAACTTTATTTTCATGATAGATCGATCACATAATGAACTTTCAAGTCAAATTAAGCTTTGTCATCCTGCAAACATGTAATATTCTGTGTAATTTATCTTCTATTATCACAGCCTCCTTCTCATTGAGGTGTTCTCCATATTATTTTCTCTCACTTAAATGACTTTTTGTAAAGGCTCCATCCAATTACCATCTTTTTAAATGAAATCTCTGAGAGTTCAGGATAGCAGTTTAAAGTGTAGTTCTTGCATACAGATTGGTTGGACTCAAATCTTTACTCTACACCATGAACCTGGTGAACTTGGTTAATTCACTTTATCTTTCTGTGCCTCGATTTCTTCATCTGTGAAAGAAAGATGAAAGTAGCATCTATCTTTTAGAATAGTTGCAAGTAGCAAATAAAATAATGAATTAGATGACTTGGACCACTAAGAAAAGTATCACATAATAAACATTACATAGTCATCATCATCAATAGTTTAGTAATAGTAGTATATTATTCCATAACCCTTAGTTTCTCCTTTGACAGACTTTTCTATCACTTATAATCCACGATGCACAATTTAGCCTTTAATTATATGCAGATTTGTATTGTTTGCAACTGTCTTATGTATTCTACTTTTGTTTCTTCAACTACATTTAAAATCCTGAAGACCAGAAACTGGATCTTTTGCCTTTTTTTTTTTTTTTTTTTGAGTTGGAGTCTCACTCTGCCGCCACGGCAGCCTCGACCTGCTGGGCTCCAGCGATCCTTCCGCCTCAGCCTTCCAAGTAGCTGGAACTACAGGCGTGCGCTACCACGCCCAGTTAATTTTTGATTTATTGTAGAGATGAGGTCTCGCCAAGTTGCCCAGGAGGGTCTCAAACCCGCAGGCTCAGGCAATCCACTCACCTCAGCCTCCCAAGGCGCGGGATTACAGGCTGAGCCACCGAGCCCGGCTGGATCTTTTGCTCTTAAATGTATTCTAGTGTCTGGTATAGGCCCGGAGTACGTGGTCAATTAACAGTAACTGGCTGATTCATCTTATTCCATTGCAAACTATCATTCATATTTACCATATATGTAACTTCAGAAAGTTAAGACTGTGATCTATTCTCTCCATATGTTGACTTCTGAAATAAAAATATTTTCTATTTTTTTAATTTTTATTTTAAAGACGTAGGGTGCATTTCAGGGTTAGGTATACAAATGGTCGTTGTACAGGTAAAATTTGGACCTCACTTTGGTCCCCACTTTACCTAGTTTGAGATCAAGTACCCTTATTGATAAAGTGTGCCCCACAACTGGCAGTTTCCCACGACTATCATAAAAAGTAATTTTCTATGTATAAAAATTCCATTGCGCCGGGCTCGGTGGCTCAGCCTGTAATCCCGCGCCTTGGGAGGCTGAGGTGAGTGGATTGCCTGAGCCCGCGGGTTCGAGACCTGCTTGGGCAACTTGGTGAGACCTCATCTCTAGGATAAATCAAAAAATTAGCCGGGTATGGTAGCGCACGCCTGCAGTTCCAGCTACTTGGAAGGCTGAGGCCGAAGGATCGCTGGAGCCCAGTAGGCCGAGGCTGCGGTGGCCGGGAGCAGCCACTGCACTCTAGTCTGGGCGACGGAGTGAGACTCCAACTTAAAAATAATAAAAATAAAAATAAAAATTCTGTTGTTAGCTTTCCAGAACTCTTTAAGAAGAACGCTTCTTCCTTATCTGCTAAGAGAAAGCAATCTTGTAATAAATTACATTTTAAAGAAAATCAGGATAGTAATTTCTTTTAAAAACTTTCCTTGTTTTATGAGTATCTGATTTCATTTTTTGCAGTGACTTATTCAGAATAAAGAGACTGATTCTGGTATGTAATAACTTGGAATGTCTATTGCTGTTATAAAGTGATGACATACCAATGTTATAGAAGCAGTCTATTCTGCATGCAGGAGATAAGGGAATACATTATATATAAATAATTGAAAAACAAAGAGAAATAGATTAAAGTGGTTATTATTATCATCTTGCATCAGTAATTTTAAACAACATCACCGATAAAATGTTCTTCCCTGCTGAGGGTAGACAACTACCCACTGACACATCATCCCTCCCTTGCCTCGTATATCACTGCCCTAAAGTTACCCTTGCAGGAATTAGATATTTCCTAGTCAATATTCAGGTTTCTGACACACCTTAGCGCTTTTTCCCCCCAACATTTTTACTGCATTCCACAGTAAAAATATACTTTATATCACACAGCCCATACACACATAAACATATATATATGTTTCACAAAAGAGACATCATAACTACTAACAGGTGATGATGCGGATTTTGAAAAAACATTGCTCTAATTTGATCCTTAGCCATCCAAATTCGAACTACCAAGATACTTTTCTAGAATGCATTAGGTAAATTCCCTGAGGTCCTGTGAACCAGATTTAACTCAACAGTGAAAATAAAATAGACTTCCAGAATTGAGGGGTGAAAATAAATGTAATTTCTTTGGCCTCATACCAGCAGGCATAAACAAGAGATCATGGTAAACCGAAGCTAATACCCAGGCTGAGGAGTGTCACCAAAAGTCTCCTCACCTTTGTTTTTTGGAGTTTCTATTCCCCAGTCTGGCTCTCATCTGAGCACCATCTCCCCATTTCTCTCTTATCTCTACTCTTCATATAAAACGTATTTATTACTCTCATTGAATTCTGGACAATTTGCTATTCAGTTCTAAATACACAGAACACTCAAGTGCATCAATTCCATTCCTTTCTAAGCCATGTGTTTATTTTGTTTCATTCATCTCCAATGAGTGTACTAACTCCTTAGTTATCTCACTCACTATCTATGCATAATTCAAGTACCTGTCACTGTAGGAGTTGGTTTATGCCCGTAATTCATGAATGAAACCAGTCATGATGCAATCAGAATTTCCTCATGAAAGCTATAGTTAGATAACTAATAACAGCAAGATGAGAAGTTTATGCTCAATGACACATTTAAAATATTATAAATTATTCTCTCTTATCTATTCTTTGATTTAGGATCGAGACCAGCTGTAAACAGAGACTTAATCATTATTATACAATTTCTAGGAATTTATTATAAACAGCTAAAATTGTATCAAATATCCTTAGGTAAAAATTTAAAAGAGGATGTTTCATTTTTAGTTCTAAATGAAGAGCCATAAAGTTATTTTATATCCATGAGAAGACCCTAAACTTGTTTCAATAGGGATCGAAGGAATTGATTACAGGAAAATATGCACATTTTCTTTTACTAGCAAGTGTTAATTTAGGCTATCATTTTGCCTGAGCCATAGTTTTTCTCATTTGTTAAAATGAGAGTTTAAATATTATCAGTCTTCTATATGCTCATGATAATATAATATGGCAGGAAATTGTTCGAAAACTTTTTTGGTTTTGGCAAAACATATTTTTTAAATTTTGGATTCAGAGGGTACACATTCATGTTCGTTGCATGAAAGTAGTGGTGGGGATTGGGGCTCAGGCGACGTGTTCTCCAGATAGTGAACATTGTGCCCCATGGGTAGGTTCTGAACCCTAACCACTATCCTCCATTTCTCCTTACTGGTGTCTCCAGTGTCTATTATTTCTATCTTATACAAAGACATTGAACCATTTAAGTCTAACAGGTAAAAACACTATTTGCAACCTATGTGATTTTCTATAAAGACATTCCAAGCTAATTAAGAGAAAAACTGCTAAACTAATAAATAATTTAAGGTAAACTTGATACAAAATATAAACATGCCAAATTCAATAACATTATCACTATTGTAAATAATAAAATCATTTCATTTACAATACCAAAAATTACATAGTATAACTAGTATAATATAACTAGTATATAATAATGCCTTGAAAAATGTGCAAAGTTCACATAGGGAAGTAATATAATAATGGCCTTAAAAAATGAAATAATAATATAATAATAATGCCTTTAAAGATGTGCAAAACCCACATAGAGAAAGTTCTGTGCATTTTTAAAAAGAGCTTTGGGAGGCTGAGGTGAGTGGATAGCCTGAGCCTGCGGGTTCAAGACCCACCTGGGCAACTTGGTGAGACCTCATCTCTAAAACAAATCAAAAAATCAGCCAGGAGTGGCGCGTGCCTGTAGATCCAGCTACTTGGAAGGCTGAGGCGGAAGGATCACCGGAGCCCAGCAGGTTGAGGCTGTGGTGGCTGGGAGCGGCCACTGCACTCCAATCTGGGTGGCAGAGTGAGTCTCCAACTCAAAAAAAAAAAAAAAAAAAAAAAAGAGGATAAAGTATGACAAGGATATGAAGGAAAATATTACAAAAGAAAAGGACACATTTATATAAGACTAAAGATGGTTTTGGTATATGAAAACTGGCAAAATGCAATGATTTAACCGATGAAACCTTTTTAAAAAGTGAAAATTTGTATTAGGTTTGAAGATGGAGGGGGAAGTAGAGAAGAGAAAGAGAACAGAGAAGAAAATGAGTGGAAAACTAAAAAAAGAAAAGGAAGGAGATGAGAAGAGGAACACAGGCATTTTGGAAACACAATACTTGAATATTCCTTTGGGTGTAAACATCAGAATGTTCTAAGATCATGACTCTTTAAATTTTTTTTATCTACAGTTTCTAAGAGGCTCCAGTTTAACAAGTGTCATAGCATAGCAGTCATTTGGGTAGTACTATCTGGAAAATTAAGCTAAGTTTTCAAACTTGGATTTTAGCCGTAGACGTGCCCATCTCTACATTAATACCTCAAAATATTAACTTAATAAAATTGAGCCCTTCTAGTAGAATGAAGGAATAGGTGAAAATATCAAAGACTACTGGCTTTGGTCTGTGGAATTGCTATAACACAGTGATACAGTATTTAGTGTTTTGCACTAAAGATATTTTTTATTCTAAAATAATTATACTTCTATGATTTTAATCACCTGATCTATGACAACCTAATATTATTTGTTGAACATACAAAGTTCTGATCATCAAAAAGTATACATTGTTAAAGATCCTCAGAGCGATTGAGAAAATGATTAAAATGTCAAATGTCTGAGGGCCAGTAGATAAGCATTAATTAAAGCAAAAAAAAAAAAAAAACCACCCAGAGCATCAGGGTTATACTTTATAAAACTTCTGATCTCCACAATCATTAGATGACTCATCACTATGCCAGATATGTGATGGAATGAGTCACTGAATGTAAAAGAACAAATTTTTGTGGTCACATATATTTTCTAATCTAAATATAAGGCTAATAAATTAATACCCTATCATTACATAGTTCTGTTATGGATGACTTCTCTTTTCCAAAGAATTAAGCCAGAAGAACTCAAACATTTTGGTGTCAGGACTCCTTCATACTCTTAAAAATACTAGCGGATCCGAAGAGCTGCAGTTTATGTGCACTATTTATCAATATTTACCATATTTGAAATTAAAACAAGAAAACTTAAAATATCAATTTATTTATTTAAAATAATAATAAATCATTATATAAATAGCATACCCTTGTTTTAAATAATTATATTTTCCAAAAAATTGTGAATTCCATTTTATGTTTATCGACTTTTGAATTCACTGTATTGAAATGTATTATTTTGATTGAAGTATTTTAAGAAAATCCTTTTTTACACAGATATGTAGTTAGAAAGGATGATTATTCAGATAGTTTTTTCAAGTAATTATGGATACTCTTTGATTCTACTCTAAAACTTGAAAAGTGACCGGGCCCTGTGGCTCAAACCTGAAATTCCAGCACTTTGGGAGGCCGAGGTGAGAGGACTGCCTGAGCCCACATGTTCAAGAACGGCCTGGGCAACTTGGTGAGACTGCCTCTCTACAATAAATCAGAAAACAAGCCCGGCATGGTAGTGCTTGCCTATAGTTCCAGCTACTTGGAAGGCTAAGGTGGAAGGATCACCTGAGTCCAGCATGTCAACTCTGGGTGGCCGTGAGCGTGCTACTGCACTCCAGCCTGGGCGATGGAGTGAGTCTCTAAATAAATAAACAAACAAACAAACAAACAAATAAAACTTGAAAAGTATTAATTTCTTACAGATGAGTTGCAATGTAAAATCTGAAACCACATTAGTGATCTTTTTTACTTGGTTATGTTAAAATCCATCAGTCTCTGTCATACTTCAAATGAATCTTTTAGTGTATAATTTGGTAATATGCATTGCCTATTTATAAAGTTGTGGTTCACTTAGCCCACATGATCATGCAGATCTTGCAAATGTCGACACATTTCATCATATTAATACAATATAAAAATATTTCTTAATATCATCACCAATCTCATTACAAAAAAGTCTTCGAAGTGTTGGGAAGCTGGAAATTTTACAGAGAAGTATACAAGATTTTCAAAATTCTAATTTTTATTTGAGAGTTTGAATTTTATCACTAACAAAAAATTGTAGTTGTTTTCCTTAGAGTGACAAGCTCACTTCATTCAGTTTTATGAAGCTGTCTGCCAAAGACCTAAGTCTAAGTAACCATGGTTTTCAGTTATTGTTTCAAGTAAAAATGATGCTTATATATTGAATAAAGGCCATTTCAGCTTTCAACACAAACACACTTCAGTATGCAACTCTACTGCACGTCAGTATGCAGTAGAAGTGTTTATGTAGGCTTTTCATTTGCCAACCTGCGTATTCAAAAAGATCTGCACTTAATAGTCAAGATTTAACAAATTATTTATTAGTACTGCTTCATCAAGAACATTCCTAAACGAAACTGGAATTCTTTTTTCTGGAGAGCTAGGAAGTGACAAATATAAGAATTCCTGGTAAAACTTAGTACCACTGCCCTGATTCATACTACAGTATAAGCAGTTTTATTCAACATTGCTTTTTTTCCATTAATACAAATGTTAACACAGTAAAAACTGCAAATGATACTTTAGTACTATTATGAAAATGCTTTTGGCTTCAATGAAGTATGATAGCCTCAGAGATCCTCAGGGATCCATGGTATACACTTTGAGAAGCATTGAATTAAACTTTTCAAACAAAACAAATGCCATTATAAACTTTCCAAGATATTTCTAAATTATTTGCAAATACATTTCTCAACAGTAAATTGAAATGTCTAATCATTCATTTAAGATCCAAGTAGAAAAAATAAATTTTGAAAAAGAGTTTAAATATAAGCATAAGAAGTAATTTTTAAAAAATCACATTATAGGAACTGTATGACAGGGCATAAGGAAGGAAAGCAAATTGTTTTTAAAATATGCATTAATCAGTTTATTGTCTTCTATACCTTGTAGTTTGTAGTCTTGAAATGGCTCCATCATTTGACAGCATCTATTTCTTTGACTGGTGGCTGTTGGAAATGATCCTGGAATGAAAATTTTGGAATATTTCCTCTGAGATCCCAAATAGCTGAAAGACATGCAGAGGCACACTACTTCCCCCAGGAGTTAACCCTCTGAGTCAGCCATGGGCCACAGTTTCAAAAGGGTTCTTGTCCATCTGAAGCTAGTCACATGCCCTCTTTAGCCAATCCTAGGGCCTTGCTAATAACAACTGGTCAACTGAGGCATCATCTAACACACCTGTAACCACCACTATCATTATCCCTGGCTCTCTTCCAAAGAGCTTTGGGGACAGCCCATATACCATCAGGTGCAGTTTGATTTTGATGCAGTTTCCAAAATGTAGAAAGAAAATATCATCATACCCACTTTATATAAAGAATATGCAGCTTGGCCAAAGCCTAATGGTAAGTTAGAAATGAAAATATTAATAAAACAATTGGATATGTCATCCTTATTTCAAAAAGTACCTTTTATTCTTACTCATATGTCTATGTGCTGCTGAAAAAACAAATGAGAAAAATTCCCTAGAGTAATAACTTTTAGAGCATTTCTTGCTAGTACATAAAATGACCTTGTAATTATTAAATACATACTAATGAAATATTACAACATAGAACTAATATTTGTTCAATTTCTACTATTAATATTACAAAACCATGTTTTTAGGCATAAAAGAAGATTTGAGGTATTAACCAGACATTATTATTACATAAATTAAATTATACACAGTACCTTTGGGCTTTTATTCAGACATCTAATTATAAAGGTTGTTAAGCAAATATCCCAAGGAAATAATGTCCGCATTTTGGCTTTAAATTATTGCTAATTATCAAGAAGATATATTCAACTACTATATACCATGCTATTAGTGAACTTTTGGCAGTAGTAGATTATATCTAATACCTGAAACATGAATCAGCTAAGAGTTATATGACTCTTTAGCAAATGCTATCAGTTGTTCCAAGTTGTTCTGTCAGACTCGGAAGCTTTTTGCTGAAGCTACTACCTCTTCCCAATCACTAAATCTTGCCGGTTCTCAGGGCTAAGCTTTCATATAGCCTCTTTATCCCATTTACTTTTGTCTTATTCCTGTTTCAGCTATACTATCTATATATTCATGATTCCCAAAATTACATTTCCAGTCGTGATCTCTTCCTTGAACTCCAGGTATGAATATTTACATCTCTACTCAACACATTATGAAGCCAAAAAGGAAAACAAAATCATGGACTTCGCAGCAAGCTGGATGGAGCTAGAAATCATTATACTTAGTGATCTGTCACAGAAACAGAGAACTGAATGCCGCATGTTCTCACTCGTAAGTGGGCCTTGAACACTTGTCACATTAGCACAAGGGAGGGAGCGGCACTCACTGGGTACTGCCAAGGAGGAACAGAGCGAGGGGAGCATGTAACAACACAAGGAGTACCTGGTCCTAAACCAGGGAAAGTGAGGGCCTGTTGGAGGCCCAAACTTCACCTGCATGCAGCCTTCTTATGTAGTTAACCCTTATTTGTAGCCCACATCTCTATAATAACATAAAATAAAATAAAGTAAAATAAATCTCTACTCAACATATTCACTTCCATTTCAAATAGGCATTTGGATATGTCCCAAATGTAATTAATTCTCTCTCATAACAGCTTTTTTCCAGTCTTCCCAATCTCAGTAAGTTGCACCATTCTTTGCCAAGTTGGTGAGAACAAAAACTTGGAAGTCATTCTAGACCCTTCTCCCATCTAATCCAAAAGAAAATGCTAAAGTCTCTACCTAAAAAATATATATTCAAACCTGAGCACTTTTCACCACTTTTACCAGTACAGCCCTAATCAATGATCTAATAATAAATCATGTGGAATATTGCTTTCCCTCCTAGAGGGCATCATAGCTTTCATGATTGGCCCACTTCAGTCTATCCTGTATATAACGATCAGAATGACTTTATTAAAATATTAGTCAAATTATGTTATTGCCCTGCATAAAACCTTCAAATGCCTTTCAGCACTATTAGAATAAAATTCAAAGTCTGACTTTGGCAAACAAGGTCATTCACAATCTTGCTCAAGTACTTCTGTGATCTTTTCAGTCTCCTCTTCACTCCAGCCAGTTTGTCCTCAGAATCTTTTTACTTTCTACTTTGAAAATACTTTTTACTTTGAAAAAAACTTTATACTCTTTCCTTTGAAAAATTTCCCCCAGATAATTTAAAGTCTTGTTCCTTCACTTCTTTCACACCTCTGCTCAAATGTTACCTCATCAAAGGAGACTTCTCTGATCACACTCTCTAAATAGTGATCCTATCACTCTATTCTCAACTCCATTGACTTTTTTTCCCTTTAACGTTTATTGCTGGCTGTTTCTGCCTGACTCTTATCTATTTATGTTATGTTTATAGTATATGTATGTATGCATATATGTTCATATAGGATGAAAACATGAATTGTTGTCTCTCCAGTGCTTACAAAAGTGCTTAGCACATAGTTGTAAGGTTTTTTGAAGTAATGATGTAATCAATTACTAATTCATAAGGACTTTGTACATAAACACTATGCATAAAATCTGATCTTTGAGACACTTTTCCTAGGTATACCTAGCCAAGGTTTAAACAATTATTTAATAATAAATTACTGGAATTTAAAGATGAAACTATATGATATAATATTTATAATGTTCCAAATATATAAACATGCTTTAGTGTAGAAATTAACAGAGGTCACCCAAACAAGAATAAGCAGACCATTCAGAGCTTGCTATAGCAAGGGAGTCAGCCAACATCATTTGTGTTTGGCAGAGACTCACAGATAGGCAGAGAAGAGGAAAAGTTTTATAGTGGAAAAAAGGGAAGTCTTCAGGATGTCCTGACTGAAGACTGTTGGAGAAACTGTAGGAGAACTCACTGGAAGCAAAGCATCCTATTTGACTGGTTAGGGTTATGTATTCTGCTTTGTGCTGTTGACCCTAAGTTAGAAGCATTGGCAAATATTAGGAAAGTGTTCAATTATTAATTAAGTTATTAATCAAGTCCCTGACCACTACAGGGGTTTTTTGGCATCCTGATTACTAAAGATATTAGCTTGGCTCTCTGAATTCAAACCTGAGCACTTTTAATTGCTGCGGATAATGATATTTTAAATAAATCATATATAATCCATTATATATTTTTTAAGTATTTTACTTTTTATAACACTGTTTTTAAATAATCTCATTTAATATTTTTGTTGTCTTTAAAATCTCAAGTTACAGAACATCTCTAGGTATTACTATGGATAAATGTCTAGAACAAATGATAGCGTGTTCATTTAACAATAGTTCTTAAATTGCTGGGTCCAAGGGCTTCAGATGGCAAAGGTATTTCTTAAAATACCAAAAAAGGACACAGAATAAGATAAAAACATATTTGATAGGAGTTTTATAAGAAAATAACAGAGATGAAAAACATTAGAAGAAGTAATAGACAAGAATTTCTAAGAACTGAAGATTTAAATCTGAAGATTAGAGACCTGAAAAGTTGAAAGTAGGATAAAGTATTTTTAAGTCACCATCTATAAAAAGAATCCAGTAAAATTTAAGAATATAAATGACTAAGATAAAAATTATCAAATTATCAATTTGAACATACAGAAAAACAGTTTAAACTTTTAAAAACTCAGGATCAAAATGAAGAAAATAGAACAATATTTTCAAAAGTCTAAAAAAACCTAATACAAAACCTAGAACTCCATTCCTAGATACAATGTATGACTATTTAAAGCGGAGGAAAAAATGAAGACATTTTTATGCATTCACTGCCTAGCTCTTCTGCTCACTCCACCACTTGGCTCCAACAATTTCTGAGCCCTACTAAGACCTTCACTCCATTTCTGTCTTGTTTTTTAGTCTTTCCCCCATATCAATCTTTACTTTCTTTGTTACCCAGTTTAAATGGCATAATATACTTATTTATAATCACTTTCTTGTGTGCATTCTCAACTCTCTTCCCTCTTTAAATTCATGACCCTAATCTCAAGAGGTCCCAAATGCCCCAAATAATAATCCTGTCACGTTTCTATATTCTTTTCTTACTCGTATTCTCCTAGACAACTATTTCAGGCCTTCTGTTCTTTGTATACACCTTTGTCTCACTCTCACTCAGCTCATGGTTTTATTTTCTATTTTACTGAAGAAATAGAAGTGAATCCAAAGTGAAACGCCACACATATCTAGAAACCTACCTTCCCCTGAATCCACATGTTCTGTCCTCTTCTGTCTTCTGTGGATGCATAAATATATGTTTCTTAAATGAAGTTCTTTCTCTTGGGCCCTAGAGCTGATCGCCATTAGCCTATTACTCTAGCAATTTTTGACCTTCCTCTCCTGAATTAATATTGTTTTCTACTTTGTACTGAATTGCTCCTTTTATCATACAAAAGAAAAAAAAGAAAACCTTACCCTGCTTAAGTCACAGTCTCATTTCTTTATTTCACTTTAGAGCAAACTTTCTGTATAGAATTGTTATTTTCTAGTAAATAAAATATAGAAAAGGAAATGTGAATGACCAATAGGCATGATAAAAGATATCCAGTCTCAGCAGAAATCACAAAAATCTAAATTAAATTAGTTATGTCATTTGAACTCATTAAATGAGCATATTTGAAAATTCTTTAATATCAGAACCTAAGTATCTGGAGAAGAAGAAGAGTTTCATATACTCCCCTTTAAGTATTTCTGAATGTTCACATGATCTTGAGTTTAAAACTCTCTTAAGTCTGTCCTCCTGCCTTCCCTCCTTGCTTGCTTTCTTCATTCCTTCCTTCATAATTCACTCCAAAATCCATGAAGTGGGGCTGAGTGAAGCAACTATCTGTATGAGGCAGCCAGGAGAGAACCCAAGAATGATGAAAAGGGCATCCACGCAGGGAGATGGCAGCGGCAGAAGCCTGGCTCAGGGCTGTATTCCAGTAGAGGATATTCATGTAAGGGCTCAAGAGCAGGGAATAGTAAGCAGAAGAAGCAGCCTGTCAAGGAGTCAGGTCATCAGTGATTTGACCAAATAAGTAAATAAATATACTGAGGATAATAGGAGGCAGGTTTATCACAGTAGGTGAAGAATGTTACAAATATTAAAAGAGGGAAAGCTTGAATGAAACTTGTGATTTGGACTAAAACTGTGGGTATTGGTATAAATTCATAGTTTTCAATATATTGACAGATTTTTTTAAAGATAGATGTAAAAATGTATATACATGCTTAGCAATAATTATAGATGTAGATATACATATATTTTTAGCTCTGTCCACTAGGAGGACCTAGAAGCAGTAAGACCTCAACAGTAATGTACACCCCTAGTATTCAGGGCTGGGTTTCTAAATACCGTTCTCCAATGAAGGAACTAGGATTTTTTGGAGAAATGGCAAATTCCAAGGCTGAGTCACAGAAAGTACAAAATGGGCTTGGGACATTTTATTCTGACAGAAAGTATAAAATCACTCAAATAGTTACAGGAACATGTCAAAAACATCACAGAAGCCAGAGTGAAGTGGTTCCCACTGACCAAATCTGGGAAAATTTTAGTTTCCATACAAATAATGATAGTACCAGATTGTAATTTACTAAATAAAATAGGAAGCTACAAAACAATACTGTTATAAATAAATGAATGAATAAAGAAACAAGCAAAAGAAGGCAGTGTTTTGTAGCAGAATACCCATAAATAAATATGAAAAGAATGATGGAATTAGAAAAATTATCTCTTAGTAAACATCTAGCAATGAATGACTCAGCCCCAAAACATTAATGGATACTAAATCTAGTAAATGAAAGATTGATGATGAACAGCATATTCTATGTATCACCCACAAAATACTTATTAATTCTAAAATGTTACCATGGAAAACCTGGCAGACATCTTCTTAATCAAGTGATCAAACTTAATATCGTCAGTAATAGTGCAAATCAAAATTGTGTTCTACCTGATAGGATATAACAAGAACACAGCAGCATTTTGTGGCATTTCTGCCAAAATACAAAAACTCAAACTGAAAGACATCCTGTAAAACAAATGGCCTATACTTTCCAAAATTGTGAAGGCCATGAAAGTCAGAGAAAAACTGGATAACTCTTTAAAATTACAATATGTGATCTTAGATCGCTTTGCTATAAATGTGGTTGGGAAAACTGGTGGAACTTGAATGGGGTCTGTGTACTGGAAGGTCGTAATGCATCATTGTTACCTTTCCGATTTTGGTGATTTTACTGTATTAGCATAATGTCCTAGTTTGTAAGAAATACACACTTACATATGTGGGGATGTTTGGACATGATGACTGCTTGTTACAAACAATGTGGAGAAAATAAAGTCCTGTATCAAAGTCTTGCACCTTTGAGTTTGAAATTATTTTTTAAAATGAAAGAAAGAAATGAAAACCCTAATGATGACACCAAGGAAAACACTCACAGTTATCACATTACTTTCCATAAAAGGAAAGAAGAAAAGATAATCATTAAAGTTCAGGCAAAATAATCACTTGGTTCTGGGTGTGTAGAAATGATAACTTTTCCAATTAATTCTTAATAATCGTTGGTGCAATTTTGTGTATCTTGGAACACACAATAAATATTCATGGGTTGGGCACAGTGACTCAAGCCTGCAATCCTAGCACTTTGGGAGGCCGATGTAGGGGGATTGCCTCAGCCCACGGGTTTGAGAACAGCCTGGGCAACTTGGTGAGACCTCATCTCTACAATAAATCAAAACAATTAGATGGGTGGTAGTGCATGCCTCTGGTTCTGGCTGCTTGGAAGGCTAAGGCAAAGGGACCACATGAGCCCACCAGGTTGATGCTGGGGTGGTCTTGAGTGTGCCACTGCATTCCAGCCTGGTTGACAGAGTGAGACTCCAACTCAGATAGATAGATAGATAGATAGATAGATAGATAGATAGATAGATAGATAGATATTCATGGATAATTCTGGCTGTGCTAATACTATGTACAGATCAATATTTATTTATATTGACTTATGTAACTCTACTAGGTTTCTAGAACTTGTAGCTAGAACTTTTAAATCTTATTTCAGTATTGCTTACATCTTGTTAGATCATTGTCGTCTCTATTTTTTAAATAATTTAGGCTCTTTAACCTGTAGAGATTCAAAAATGCTTGATAATTTGTCTAAATCAAACAGATTTTAAACATGTCTTTTCTAAATATACTTGTAAATCCTACTTAAGAAATAGTATTTGTTTTGTAAAATGACTTTTGAGTTTATTAAAAAATAATTTATGATCAAATAACTTCATTATCATTATTTTAATATTTATACAAAATTAAGTTTAAATGAAGAGATGCAGGTATTCAACTCTTACTATGTACTATACAGGGCAAAAAAGCAATGGGAGAAAGATGGCATCTTTTACAGAAAATGGGTGAAAATATACCACCATTTTCTCTTCATTAGGTTGTATTTTACATGCTTGCTTTGTTGGATCCTTCTGTCCTTCTTGCTATTTCTTCTGTATTTGCAGTAAAATGATTTGGATTAATTTCCCATTAGGAAGTGATGCTTGTCAAATAGTAAGGTCTATGCAGATCTGTTCACTTTTGTCTTTGATTTCTTGTCACATGATGCAAGGTCCCCATATCTCATAAGTTTGACTGAATAGAGATGGCAGATGCAGTGAGAGACTGTGACTTGAGATTCAGCTCTAGATATTTTCCTCTGTTCTTTATTTATTTTAGGAGATGTGGTGTGATCAACATTTACCACCACACTCATAATTTTTTTCCTTTTTCTGTCAAAGATGTCATCTTTCTCCCGTTGCTCTTTTGCCCTGTATAGTACATAGTAAGAGTTGAATACCTGCATCTCTTCATTTAAATTCTTACAGTGTTTCACTCCCAAACTGGTCTGGTTTAGTTTCTTAAATCCAAAGTTCAACTCTTTGTCAGTATTGGTATAAATGTTTCTCTTCAGGTAAATGTCCATTTGTGTTATGATTTTTTTTTCTTGAATTCTTGATCCTGCTTTGCTTCTTTCCAAGAAGGTATATCAATGCATGGATAAACAGTGTTTGTGAGCTAAGGCAGCTTAGCAGTCCAGGCCTCAGAGTCATTGAACTTACTTTTGATCTTTACTATTCTCTGATCTGGTACTTGGACTGGTCAACACTGAAGTGTTACTTGTCCTAGCTAGCTTTTGAGATATCACACTGGCACCAATCACTGTAGTCTGGTCCTGACTATTTGCCTCTGGTCACAGAGTTCCTTCTTTCTGCAGTCAGTTTGAGCCCAGATTGATTTTAGTTCCTGGATCCCCTCAGTACCCCCACATTTCCTCACTGAATTACAAGGGAAAAATTTTCCCCGTGCACCCAAGAAACAAGACATGGAGAACAGGTCTGAGGGTTATCTATCTAGCCACCTTCCTTCACCAAATGTGCAACACTGCTCCCATGGCATGCTTGGCAAGAAAACATACAAGGGCTTCACCTAGAATGTCAAAGCTTCTCTTAGCCATCACAGTCTCAATATTGTTGGTTTCATTCATTTCTATTTTTACTTCCTTTCCACTCATCCTGGAGTTTGGCCTCAAGAGGAAGCATGGAAACACATGCATCTAACCTCCCTTCCCCTAATCTTTTTCTCTCTTTCTCCTTCAAATTACTCGATCAGAAACAATGGAGTATCTACTCCTTTCTTTTCTTGGTGTAGACTTACCATATCTCATAATCCTTGGAGTTTGATTATAAAGATGGAAGAAATATCCATTCTACCGTGTTGGAAATTTTTATAGTTTTGTCCTAGCTTGTCTCTAGAAATGATGATTGGGGCTAGAAGAATTTAGAAAATACCTTTTTTTTATTGGAAAGGTTTAGCTTTCCAGTTATTGCTTTCTCTTGACACTAAACTAATCTTACTTTGGATTTTTAGAGTTGCAACCCAGATGATGAATGGATGGATGGATGATCTCAAAAATATGTTTGTTGCAGCTCTATTCACAAAAACATGGAAACAACCATACTGCCCATTGAAGCTGAAATAGATTTTTTTTAAATGTGGTACATATACACAATTGAATATTATGCAGCCATTAAGAAGGACAAACATATGGACTTGCAGCAACATGGATGGATTTAGAGTCGATCATATTCAGTGATCTAATCACAAAAACAAAGAACAAAGTACCATATGTTCTCACTCATAAGCGGACCTTGAACAATTATCATAATACTATAAGAAATGGATTGGCAGTAGTGGAAAACTGCCAGCGGAGGGAGGGTGGGATTGGCAGTTGAGGGAAACTGCCAGGGGAGGGAGAGGCACACTTCATCAACAAGGGTAACTGCATAATGAACATATGTATATCTAACCTGAATTGTACCCCAAAACTTTGAAATTAAAAAAAAATTTAAAGTATGTTGAGTAAAGGACATCAGACATAAAGACTGTATACTATGTGATTCCAGATATATAAAGTTCTAAAACAGGTCAAGCGAATCTATAATGATAGAAATCAAAATAGACATTGCTTCTGTCAAGGGGAGGAAGACTGTCTAACTGTCTAACAAGAAGCCCAAAAGAACTTTCTGAGATGACAAAAATATTCTGTGAGTATATATGCATTTATCAAAAATAATTACATTTCACTATAAGTAATTTGTACATACATTAAAATACATGAAGTAAAAAAGAAAGACCATCCCTGGAGGGAGATAATGACACAAAGATGAACATGACAACAACAACAAAAGTTACATCTTTTTTTTTAACAAAATTTCCATTGTGAAAATCCTAACCCAGGAAAATGGATATCCTTGGCATGATAAGAGGTTGTTCATGCATAAAAGAATGCAAAAAATAAAGGCAAAAACAAAGAAAAGAAAAGAAAAGAAAAAGGAATGTTTCTACACTGCTGGTGGGAATGCAGACTAGTACAACCTCTTTGGAAGACAGTGTGGCGATTTCTGAAAGAACTAGAAATTGACCTTCTATATGACCCAGCAATTCCCCTATTGGGAATATACCTGGAGGAATTCAAATTATTCTACGAAAAAGATACCTGCACATGTATGTTTGTTGCAGCTCTATTCACAATAGCAAAAACATGGAACCAACCGTGTTGCCCATCGAAGCTGGACTGAATAAAAAAAAAAAAATGTAAAGCCGGGCTCGGTGGCTCAGCCTGTAATCACGCGCCTTTGGGAGGCTGAGGTGAGTGGATTGCCTGAGCCCGCGGGTTCGAAACCCGCCTGGGCAGCGAGACCTCATCTCTACAATAAATCAAAAAATCAGCCGGGCGTGGTAGCGCATGCCTGTAATTCCAGCTACTTGGAAGGCTGAGGCGGAAGGATCGCCGGAGCCCAGCAGGTCGAGGCTGCAGTGGCTGGGAGCGGCCACTGCACTCCAGTCTGGGCGACAGAGTGAGACTCCAACTCAAAAAAAAAAAAAAAATGTGATACATATACACAATGGAATATTATGCAGCCATAAAGAAGGACAAACATATGAACTTTGCAGCAAATTGGATGGTTTTGGAGTTGATCTTAGTGATTTATCACAGAAACAAAGAACTGACTTCCATATGTTCTCACTCATAAGGTGACCTTGAACAATTATAATGTTATAAGAAAGCGATTGGCAGTAGCGGAAAACTGTCAGGGGAAGGGGAGGTGGGACTGGCAGTTGAGGGAAACTGATAGGGGAGGGACGGGCATACCTCATCAACAAAGGTACCTGCATGATCAATGCTTGTATACCTAACCATGAATTGTAACCCACATCTTTATAATAAATAAATTAATTTTTAAAAAAGAAAAGAAAAGCATAGTAGTATAATTTTTAAAATATTATCTTATTACAAATACTTTGTCATCTTTTATTGTCTATATTACTGTGCTTTTTACAGAGAATACACTGAATCGAATCTTCTGAAAAGTAATCCTATCTCTCATTTTTCCTGAAGCATGGAAACCACCAGATCTTCTAGTCACTTGTTTCTTCTTGTTACCTTGATTTCCTCATCATATCTGAAACCTCAGTTGAACATCTTCCTTTTAATTTACTTGAATGTAGGCTTCTTTATTCAACTAAGGTTTATCCTTTGACATACCACTGTTGTCATAGAAAATTCCAATCTAGAAATTGACAAAAAATAGAGTATTACGGTATGAAGATCTCGTATTGTGGAGCTTTCTTGAGAGTTTTCTTTTACATCATAAACTCGCCTTTGTTTTTCTCTCTTTAAGGAAGTACTGAACATTATTAGATTTATAAAATTATAAGTCTCCATTCAAAATCATGTACACAGAAAATGTCTTTAGATAACAATAATGTGAGACAGGTACCATCATATGTATGTGCTTAATTTACGCCTTTGCTAGGCTACATGGAAGCATAGGCTTAGAAAACAAAACAAAGTTGACATCTATCATACCTTTGAGTTTTTCCTAACTAGGATCTTAAGTAACACTGAAAGATTCTTCAGTGTATCTTTTAAGGAGTTCTCTTGTGATGAAATTGTATATGATATATGGTCCTATCAGAAATAACTAAAGAACATATTATCATTCCTCTCATTTTCTCATAGAACAATTATGTTGGGCACAATCAAATCATCAGAAAAGTTAAAATTTACAAATGCTATAGTATCTTTACTTATTAAGAAAATGTTTTAGTAATGATAAGTTTATTACTTTACAGTCTTACATATCCAATTAGGAGAGCGTAACAATCAAGATAATTATCCATTGATTTTTCTAATTCGTACAAGACTATTTAAAGCATTATTATTTCCCTTAAAATATGAAGAAACTAATACTTAGAGAATTTATCAAACTCAAAGTCTTAGGTGCTCATAAGCACTAGGACCAAGATTTTAACTTACAGAGATTTGCTTTTCCCACTACACTATGCCAGCTGTTAATTTGGATAGAGATACTGATATATATTGGACTCCTCTCTATACTAAAGCTACGCATGCCTCCTCTCCTAAATTAAGAAACACTGAATTATCAGTGACTGCCAATTCCACAACTGTAAGGAGTGTTGAATTCCAGGCAATGAATGTGAGGCCTCTCAGGAGTTATACAATTGGCTTCCTGAAAGAGAGTTAACTTAATCTTGGCCTCACTGCCATTTTCTGAAAGGTGAGTTTTAAAAATTCAAATGACTCTCTTGTCTAAAAAGGGGTGATGCCATAGAAGGATGGGATTGAGAAAGAGTCAAGGTGGAAGCCCAAATGTCAAGTCTCTCTTGACCAATTTAAAAGGAAATACAACCAAGATAAATAACTTAGACCACAGGTGTAAGCTGGAGGATAAAATCCCTGATACCCCAAAAGGCTGAGCTTTCACCTAAAAAGAAGCCAATGGAAAATGACAAGTAAAGAAGGAAGCAGTAAGGGAATGGAGGATTCAACTTAAGGTTGATTCAACTCTGCAAAAAATGTCCTTTGTCAGTACAAGAGCTGACACCAGAGGATTTGTCCAAAGACTGTCTGTGATTCAAAGGAAGGAAGGACCATGACTCATGACCCACATATTAATTGGAGAGACACATCCCAGGCACAAGAGGACAAGAAGAACAGGATATGTTACTCTGGCTCGAACTATGTGATATTTTAGTTCTGCTTTATCACTCTCTTTAAAAAAATAATGTTATAGACCACAAGAATGAAGATAGAGGATCATTAGGATAGTAAGAAAGAAGATGTGTGGTGGAAAGGCTGATAAATGTTCCTGTATGTGTGGCTTTGTGTGAATTTGTGTGTATGATGAAACAAGAACTTGGGAGGGGGAGCAAAAACATGTGCTTGAATCCCAAAGTATTTGTTTTATTTTATAGAGGAATACTGAGATACCAATGTCTAAGTTTATGGCATTGTTTATGGTGATAGTTTCATGGGTGTACACCTATTTTCAAACTCATTAAGGTACATACATTAAATATGTACAGCTTTTTTACATCAATTATATCTCATATTTTTAAAAATTGAAAACAATTCCTCTTATTGGTTCTATATAGCTCATGCCAGAAATGGGGATAGAAGGAAATTAGCATTAATCTATCAACAGGGATAAAAAGTAGAGTCACCAGATAAAATACAGGATGCCCAACTAAATTTGAATTTCAGGTAAACAATAAATAATTGTTTAGTATATGTTCCATGCAATATTTAACATACTCCCCTACTCCAGAGTTGTACTGCCCAGGTTTGAGCCCATCATTCTTTTTCTAGGACAAACAAAATTAAGGCATATTTATGCAAATTTAACTCGGTGTCTTGTATTTTTACTTAACAATCTGACAACTTTACCCCAAAATGCATGATTGATTTGTGCATATATTCTTTCTGGATTTATACTGTCCTGAGTTTTGTGTGTGTGTGTGTGTGTGTATGTGTGTGTGTGTGTGTTTACAGAGGGGGAAAGAGAGGCAAAGAGGAAGGGAGAAAGAAAAAATTTAGTTGAATTTGGATGGAGCAGTAACGGTAAGAAATATTATCTACTTTATGTTTCTGAAACAAAATTATTTTTTCTGTTTTTATAATACTAGTATATATGAACAATACAAAATTTAGAAAATAAATAAGAATAATAAGAAAATCTTTGAAATCCACACTTTTATCACCTGATGACAGTCACTGTTAAACTTTAGGGTTTTCTTTTTGGCTCTTCTCTCCTCATATCCACAAATACAAAATTGCTGTGAAATCTTAAAGCTATATAAACACTAACATTTATTAGGGACTTAATAGGCAAGTTACTAAGTGCCTTGTATGGATTAACTCATTATAATCTTGAGGAGAACCCAGTGAGGTCAGTATTATTGTTGCTCCTGTTTTACATCTGGGAGAACAAAGAACACGGTAAAGAGAAGTTAAGCACCTTTCCCAAGGTTACTCAGCAAGTAAGTAGCCCGACTGGGATTCGAATATGTTTTGCTGCTGTCAAGTGTGAGCTATATGGCCCCTCTAAAGATATATAATTGAGAGAATGAACTTTATTCGCAACCATTCATTCTATAACATTTAATCTACTAAAGATGTCAGTACCACGAATCGCTTCTTATTTTGGTTTTGGAACTAGTAAAAAGACATTTCTCATAAAAAAACAATGCCATTTCTTCAACAGAATGAATTAGTCATCGGCAATTTCTGATTAACCAAAGGCTTAAGAAATCTTTTTTTCTTCAGGGTTTTAATTTTTTTTTTTTTTTAAGCTGGAGTCTCACTCTGTCACCCAGACTGGAGTGCAGTGGCCCTCCCAGCCACTGCAGCCTCGACATGCTGGGCTCTGGCGATCCTTCCGCCTCAGCCTTCCAAGTAGCTGGAACTACAGGTGCGCGCTGCCACGCCCGGCTAATTTTTTGATTTATTGTAGAGGTGAAGTCTCGCCAAGTTGCCTAGGTGGGTTTTAATATTTTTATTACACTGCTTAGGACCTCAAATGTAATGTTAAACAAAAAATGGCAAAAACAAGACATACTCTACATAACGTCAATTCTTTGACACTTTTTAAAAACTTATTCTATGGTTCAAACATATAGCAAATTTTGGCAAATATACTAAGCATGTTTGAGAAAAATGTAAATGCTGAGGACAGTATTTTAAATCTCTCAAATAAGACAAATGTGTCAATATTGCTGTTCAGATCTTCCATATCTTTATCACTTTTGTATTTTCCTATTCTAACAGTTACTAAGAGAGATGCATTAAATCTTCCAACTATAATTTTGGATTCATCTATTTTTCCCCTTTTATTTCTTATTTTTATTTTTTTTTTAATTTTTATAAGAAATCTTTTAGGATTGAGTTTTTTCCATATAGCAGAGGATCACAACTGAGAGTAAACTTCTGGATTGGCCATATTAGATATAATCCCTAGCTCTGCTACTTACTGATTGTATAACCTTGGGCAGATGACTTTTTGAATCTTAATTTACAAAATGTTTAATAAGGGCAATACAAGTCAGCATCTCAAGGATGGCTTCAAGGGAGTGCAACTTGTATAGTCTTATAGAGCACGTGCCACTAGAAAAGCCCTTGCTGAGATTAATGTTCCACTGTTGCCATCTTGAAATTTTTAATAATTTTATCTTTACAAGTGCATGTGAGTGACAACAAGAGCATATGGTTGTCGTCAAGCAACAATGCTCTTACCTGCAGGCTTAGATCCTAGGCACAATGAGCAGCGCCATTGGATAAAAACTAAGAAAATACAAATAAAGTATAAGCTTTATTAATAATAATGTGTCAATACCAGTTCACTAACAAATGTGCCATACATCCATATGATGTTAGCAACAAGAGCAGCAGTGTGGGATATTTAGAACCTCTCTGTACCATCTTGATAACTTTTCTGTAAATCTAAAACTGCTCTAAAATTTAAAAAGTTAATCTGTATAAAAAGTAGAAACTGTTATCTTGCCAAGAGCAAATGATATTAATTGAAATTATATCAACTAAAAATGAAGTTAATAAAAGCATAAATTTTGATAAGCCAATAACTGAGTTTCCAGAAAAGCAAGCCAAAAAATTATAAAGTATTATTTATTTTATGATCTAAAATTATGACACCGAAAATGGTATTTTTGCAACTTATTCACTTATATTGTTAATCATATCATCCTTATTAGGTTTTATAGGTGATCAGCTATTTTTAAAGATAAAAGTTTAAAGAGACATGCATTTTCATTTTTCACTAGACCCAGCAAATTATTTCCCTTGTCTATTCCTTCCTCATACAGCTATGGGGAAGTTAAATAAGGTCATTGTAGCCGAGTGCAGTGGTGTACACCTGTAGTCTCAGTTACTCAGGAGGCTAAGGCGGTAGGATCACTTGAGCACAGAGTTCAAGTCTAGCTTGGGCAACTTAGCAAGACCTTGTATCTTAAAATGATAACAACAATAATAATATCAATATTAAACACTTAACATAGAAAAGTACTTAATTAATGCTATTACTGAACTATTTTTGGAATCCAGATACTGATGCCTAAGAGTGATCATTCTTCATATAATATTTTAAAATTTTAGTTGAATTGTTAACTACTTCAAAGCAGAAATCATTTTATACCCAACTGATTGGTATTATCTAACTAATGGAAGAGACCTGCATACATATTTTCATGTGAAATTAAATATTGGATAAGAATACAAGTATGTGAAGAAATGATTCAAGAGTAGTTTCTGATTTAAATTTGTTGATTTTCTTGTATTCTCTGTGCATTTTCAGGGTTTTATTTCCTTAATCCTCACAATGCTATGAAGTACACACTTTATTCCCATTAAACTGGAGAGCAAACTAAGATCTGGTTCAATAAACTCCTCAGCTCACAATATGAGAATCACAACTGGGGTTAAAATCCAGTTTGTATTACTTCCAAGCAGTTTCTATTGATTACCTGGCAGTGTCTCACATGTCCCATGATGCAGGCACTATTTATTTGCTTTCTTTAACATTTCCTCACTTTGGTGAATACTGCAAAATGGTTGGATACTGTTACAGAACTTACTTCGAATAGGTGAGAATTAAGAATAGCTTGTTCTCACGCTTTTTTTACAAACTCAATTTCCAAAAATAGTTCTTTCTTACAAAACTACAATCCTTTATCATGATCTCACTCTCTTTCAGTCCTGTTATGTCACTGACCATACCCAATTTTGGAATCACTTGGATTCTAGACTGTAATCCTTTTGTAGAATGCTCCTGATAGACTCCAGAAAATGGCAGTAGATCATAGAAGAGGGCTTGTAGACTTTGTTGGAGGAAAGCTTCTTTATGCCTTCATAATAAGATCATGTTTTCATGGTACTGTACTTGGTTGGCCAGACAGTTCCACTGAGGTGTCTACTCCCAGCAGTCCCCCATGGGGTTCTCAGACAAGACCTGACAGCATGCTGCTTCACTTTTCACTCTGCATCTCTTGCTTCCCTCCTGGGGTTTTCCTGTTGCCTCTGAGACACTGTGGAGGTACACTGGCTTGCCCAACTGTGTCTGAAACCTGTAGACTATACATGGACAGGTGGCAAGTGTCACCGACCTGCCTCCACTTACTATATCACCCCATGCAATGTAGCTGCCACTGTGACTGCCGTCACTGCTGTTTCGGGATTGAGCCTCCTCACAGCTACTAGACGTCCAAGTGGTACACCCCAAAAGTGTGTCACAGCTGATGCACCATGGTGTATACTTTTTCTAATGGCAGATAGAAGAAGGTGGATACATTCTTCTCCCTTCATCTCTCGAGGCAAATCATCCAGAACTATAATAGCTCATGGATTCTCCAAAGACATCTCACTGCCTTGATATAAAGCTCTGGCCTGATTGGTCATAAACTCCCTACATTTGCTCTTCATCTCTTCTTGCTAATTACCCCCTTTCCCTCAGTCTTTCTTCTGTAAAGTTGCACACCTTATAAAGTTTGTTTTGCCTTGGGATCTGTTTTCTAAAAAATTCAGACTAAGGTAGTTTGCCATTCTAAGATTTGCTAACATTAACCTCTCTTCCTAGAGTCAAATCATTTGCATCTTATTTAAAAAGTTTATCAGCAGTTTTAAATTATAGTAAGGGATCTCTGGGGGTTTACTTAAAGTTAACTGATTGAGAGACAAAAAAGGAACAGAACAGAGAACCACATTCACTGAGCTCCAAGAAAGTACAGGAGGTTGTCCCACTTAGAGATTGTGTCAAATTTCCTGACTCCTCCAATTTCTGTACTTTGTAGGTAACAAATGTTATAGTGGGTGGAAGGGGGTTCCGCATGCACTGAAAATATCTTACTTGATTTGCAAGAGGTGGTGCTTAGGATTTTTTAGGAACAGACATGGCAGAAGTAACTCTGATGTGGCAATAGGAGAACATATGGAAAAAACAGGTTATCCCACATGTAATTATTTGTTGACTTATTATTGAAATTTTTGCCAATACATACTAGGCATTCTTCACCAACTATCCAGAGCAAAATTGCTAAAGTACTGTGTTTAAAAATTGACAGCCAAATTTGGAAGAAGAAAAGAACATAGCATGAATACCATTTCCACTCCTCTAATCAGAAGAAAACAAAGTGAAAACAACCCTCTCAGAATTTTGGGAAAGAGGAATTCAGACATATAAAATACTTCAGGAAAGCTACCAACTTTTGTCTTACAATGGGGTCTGCAGATGTCAGAACAAGGGCCAAGGAACCCAATAAACATGATAAGGGTTCAAATAATGTGACGTTGATGGTAAGCATTCAGATTTATTTCGACGCAACACTATAGATTGAGTACTCTGGTTTACATTAATGTCTTATCAAATGTTAAATATATCTTTTGATGATCTGAATGATTAAGATATGAGAAGAGAGCCGGGCTCGGTGGCTCAGCCTGTAATCCCGCACCTTTGGGAGGCTGAGGTGAGTGGATTGCCTGAGCCCGCAGGTTCGAGACCCGCCTGGGCAGTGAGACCTCATCTCTACAATAAATCAAAAAATCAGCTGGTGTGGTAGCGCATGCCTGTAATTCCGGCTACTTGGAAGCCTGAGGCGGAAGGACTGCCAGAGTCCAGCAGGTTGAGGCTGCGGTGGCTGGGACCAGCCACTGCACTCCAGTCTGAGCGACAGAGTGAGACTCCAACTCAAAAAAAAAAAAAAATATGAGAAGAGATTTTATTTGTATTACACATCTAAGTAATCTCGTGATGAGTTCTTTTGTCTTGTGGCAGTTGAAGTTGTACAAGTTCAAAATGTATTGGTAGTGGATGAGTAGGCATCCAAGTAACAACACACATTACCTAATTTAAATAACATGCTAGAGGTTTAACTTGTTTGGGGTTAGAGGAAGCTTTGATTAATGTCTTTCTCATTTGAACACCAAAATAAACAGCTATGGCATGTACTTGTATCTCAAAAGCAATGTTCTTTCATGTGTTTGAGCTGCAGCCTTATAGAACAAAAACTTTCATTCCCTTCGTGTATATCTCATTGTAATTTGGTGAATTCTTCTGTGGCACACCTTCATTAATTAATTATATTTTTTATTTTATTTTTGAGAAACAGGGTCTTGCTTTATTGCCCAGGCTGGAGTGTAGCATCACAATCATAGCTTATTACAGCCTTAAACTCCTGGACTCATGATCTTCCCACCTCAGCTTCCTAAGTAGCTAAGACTATAGGTGTGCACCACCACACTCAGCTAATTGTTAAATCTTTCATAGAGACAGGGCACCCAAGCTGATCTGGCATCTCATTGTTAATAAAAAATTCTTGTTTCAAGGAAAGAGTCAGTGATGACAATAAAGAGGAGGGGAATAGTCTTCTGATGCTTTCTTAATGTTACTCACTGAGAAGATGAAAATGGCTGCATATAGCACAATCAATTAGTTTGGTAGTATGCAATTCAAGCAAATATTCTGTGAGTCTGTTTACTTATTTGGTGACTATTTCCTGAGGACCCACCATATAGAAGCAGTATTCTTGTTGCCAGAGTGTTGGTGGCAAATACAACAAAGGCCTTGCCTTCATGGTAGCTTATATTCAAAGAGAAGAAACAGGGAGTAAACAAATCAATACATAACATAATGACAGGTTGCTTTTAATAATATGAAGCAAACTGAAACAGAGTAAGGGCTTAGAGAGTGAAAAGGTTATGGGGATATATTAGGTAGTAGAACAGGAGAAAACCTCTCAGAAGAATTTCCTGATCTACTAGAAGTTTTAGGTGGTCCCTATGTGCTTCTATAGCAATGTCTAATTTATACTATTATAATACATGCACATTCTTTTGAATTGCACTTATATATTTGTCTCTATGGGAGTTTTAAAAAAATATGAATTATTTCTTATTCATCTCTGATTTTGAGAATCTACACAGTAACCTTGTACAGGGGATCCTGAGTAAATGTTTATTGAATGAATAAATATGTCAAGCAGCAAATGTGTTTTAGCACAGGTACCTAAAGTGTGACAGTGGTAAGTGCTGGAAAAGAGTCTAAAACCCAGGCAAAGAAATACGAAGCCTTCCGGGTATATTCCCAATAGGGGAATTGCTGGCTCATATGGAATGTCAAATTTTAGTTCTTTCAGAAATTGCCGCACTGTCTTCCAAAGAGGTTGCACTGATTTACATTCCCACCAGCAGTATAGAACTGTTCCTTTTTCTCCACATCCTCTCCAGCATCTGTTGTTTGTTTTATTAGTGATGGCCATTCTTACTTGGGTTAGGTGGTATCTCAATGTGGTTTTGATTTGCATTTCTCTGAAGATGAGTGAGGCTGAGCACTTCTTCATGTTTCTGTTGGCTGCCTGCATATCTTCTTCTGAGATACCCAGAAGAACTCAAATCATTCTACAAAAAAGATGTATATGTTTGTTACAGCTTTATTCACAATAGCAAAAACAGGGAACCAACCATGTTGCCCATCGAAGCTGAACTGGATAAAGAAAATGTGGTACATATACACAATGGAATATTATGCAGTCATAAAGAAGGACAAATATATGGACTTTGCAGCAACTTGGATGGATTTTGAGTCGATCATACTCAGTGATCTATCACAGAAACAAAGAACAGAGTACCATATGTTCTCACTCATAAGCGGAACTTGAACAATTATAATACTATATAAGAAAGCGTTTGGCAGTAATGGGAAACTGTCAGGGGAGGGCAGTGGGATTGGCAGTTGAGGGAAACTGCTAGAGGAGGGAGGGGCATATCTCATTAACAAGGGTACCTGCATAATCAATGTTTGTATACCTAACCCTGAATTGTACCCCACATCTTTATAATCAAAAAAAAAAGAAAAGAAATAAGAAACCTTTTGCTTTTGTGAAGTGTAGTACTATGCAAGTTGAATTGCTATTTTCTTTTATGAAGGGCTGTATGTGTTTACATTTATTAACTGTATTTACAAACAAATTCTGGGAAATGTGAGAAAGGAAAACAAGCTGAATTGACTCTATGGCATCTCTAAGACAAAACAGTTATACAATGAACTAAAGGTTTCCCTTTCTGACCAGCTAATATCTTCTTTGCTTAGTGTAATGTGTCTGCTATACATTTTTAGGATACATTCAAAAGAGAATTGCATTAGATCTAAAAGGTTATATCCCACTGTACTATCTATTGGTATTATAGAAATGGAAGATTATATTAATTTTCATGTGCCACATTTAAAACCTGAAAAATGGAAATGGACTTCTAGGAATGGTAAAGGAGCTCACATCATACAAACACTTGATGAAGGGATAGGGTTTGAAAAAAATATGGAAGGGAACATGAATGGTGCTCGAATACTCACCTAGCAAATCTTATTCTGTGACATTCCAAACAAAGCTAGGACAAGTAAATACATTTTAGAGAAAGTAAAGGCAGAACACAACTGAAGAGCAGGCTTGTGGTAGCTGAGTGGAACACTGGATGACTGAGGGGTACAGTGACTCTTGGGTGACTCAAAGGGACACTGGCAAGAGAAAAAGTTTTGAGAAAAAAGAAGGCAATGGTAACGCCCACCAAAAAAGAAAAGAAAAAAATGAAGTCAGGATTTCCTGGAGGATTAAGGGAGATTTATTGAGATGGAATTGTAAATAGAAAAAAATCCAATAAGTAGCCCATGATGACAAAAGGACTGATAGAATGTTAGGTGGTAGCAACTATAGTAAATCATCAGAATCTCTAATAAGTCTGGCTTCCAGATGGAAGATGGGAAAAACTGATGTGTGCAATATTAGTGGCACTCTGCAAAGACCTGAGAATAATGAATCAAGATTTTGCCTGTGTATGTGGTAAACATTTTAGTCCAATGCCAGAAGTTATATGCAGCTTGAATGTGAGTGTTGGCCTATGTGTAGATTATATTTTTTTCTTTAAATATGTAGCAATAGGTGTATCCTTGAAATATCATCAGATTTGCTGATCATGAGGAAACCACACTAGGGAATTTTACTAAAAATACACAAATAAGGGCTAACCATATGCTGACATAGTTCAATAAGTTTTGTTAGCCAAATCAAACAACCAGCATCAAGGAGTGAGAAGATCCCCGCCGTCAGTTGTGCCCAAGCAGAGAGGGTGATTCTATCAACTGGGTGAGAAGTTGGATTTAGTAACTTCAAACGTTTCTTAGAAATTTATGATTTAGATATTGGCGTTTTGCAGCCAGTTTGCATAAAAAGAGAAGGTGAGTGAGTTGAGAAAATATACATGCAAAAGAAAATGTAAGTGGAATTTCTATGACCTGGTGATATCTTTGAATTATTTTAGATACCAATATCCTTGTAATCACCATGCCAAGATTTCAGTCAGCATCTATTGTCGTCTGTGCTTGTAAGATTCTAAGCGCCCTTCAGATGAGATGCCCCAGAGAAATATTTTTCTGGTCCAGAGACAACATTTAGTTAAAGAAAACATGACAGAACAAGTAGAAAACTATCCTTCCAGAAGGTACACTTCCTACGTTTGGAGGAGCAGTTTTTTTCTTTTAATTTTACTTTTGTACAAAAGATAATCTGAAAATCCTATTTTAAAAACAGGAAAAAAGTCTTCAAGTAATAAAATTTGTAAAAAGTGCTTTTTATTAGCCTTTACTAAAAAGGGGTTCACTCCTTCAGGTGTTTCACTCATTATTAACCAAATCTTAACCTGGAAAATATTGTTAAAAGACAATACCTTCTCTAGAACCCATCAATGGACAAAGTCTTAGGATTTGTATAAATCTCTTAAAATTTTAAAAATAATAGTCCATGCGAGGTAGCTCACACCTATAATCCCAGTACTTCAGGAGGCTGAAGCAGGAGCATTGCTTCTGCCTAGGAGTTCATGACTAGCCTGGGCAACATAGGAAAACCTCATCTCTACAAAAAAATAGCCAGGCATGGTAGCATGCGATTGTTGTCCCAGCTACTCAAGATGCTGAGGTGTAAGGACTGCCTGAGTGCAGGATGTTGAAGCTGCCATAAGCCATGATTGTGGTGTTCATGCCACTGTACTCCAGCCTGGAGTGCATTTTAAGTATGACTTTTGCTCAAAAGATGGTGTTAATCAAAGGAAAGCTAGAGTCACCATGAGACAGGCAGGACAGTCAAAGAAAATGACAGAAGCACAATTGAGGGAACGTCACATTATACATTGCTACCATAATTCAATGCAACTTTGAAAGGTAAAACACACAGTACAACTTCTGTGGGAAACAGTTTGGCAATTCCCAAAAGGTCTAAAAATCGAACTTCCATGCAACCCCTACTGGGAATATACCCAAGGAAATCAAATCACTCTATGAAAAAGATACCTGCACACACATGTCTATTGCAGCATTATTCACGATAGCAAAAACATGGAACCAACCATACTGCCCATTGAAGGAGGACTGGATAAAAAAATGTGGTACATATATACAATGGAATATTACACAGCCATGAAGAAGCACAAAATTTGGCCAGGCACGGTGGCTCAAGTCTATAATCCCAGCACTTTGAGAGACAGAGACAAGAGGATTGTCTGAGTCCAGGGATTAGAGACCAGCTTGGGCAACTTGGTGAGACCTCATCTCTACAATAAATCAAAAAATTAGCTGGGTGTGGTGGCAGGCACCTGTAGTTTCAGCTACTTGGAAGGTGGAGGTGGAAGGATCACCTGAACCCTGCAGGTCAACGCTGCAGTGGCCATGAGTGTGCACTCTAACCTGGGTAACAGAGTAAGACTCTGACTCAAAAAAAAAAAGGACAAAGTTATGAACTTCACAGCAACTTGAATGGACTTGGAGTCCATTATCCTAAGTGACCTATCACAGAAACAAAGAACTGAGTATCACATGTTCTCACTCATAAGCGAACCTTGAACAATTATCATAATACTATAAGAAAGGGATTGGCAGTAGTGGGAAACTGTTTAGGGGGGGGCACACCTCATCAGGAAGGATACCTGCATAATGAAAATTTGTATACCTAACCCTGAATCATACCCCACATCTTTAAAAATAAAAATTTTAAAGAAAGAAAGTTAATAACATCTCGTAAAACATGCATATATATTTTTGGCACCCCCTGTATATATGCATCTGTGTTCTTCCAGTGCTGTTCACTTAAGAAAGTAGGTATAAGTGATGCATGGCACAAATGAACAAGCGTACAAGTATAAAGGTACCCTACTTGTACTATCAGTATACCACTTGATTCAGCATATTACACTTCTACTATGCTCACTAAGCTGTTTGAACCATAACATGGTAAAAATAACACAGTGAAAAGAGACACAGACACATTATTTTATTACAAGACAGATTTAGATTAGTGTTTTAACAGAAATACAAAGAATTTGTTATCAAGGATTTAGAGAAGAGAGAATCATTTTCTTTTTCTTTCTTTCTTTCTTTTTTTTTTAGTTGGAGTCTCACTCTGTTCCCAGGCTGGAGTGCAGTGGCACACTCATAGCCACTGCAGCCTCAACCTGCTGGGCTCAGGCGATCCTTCCACCTCAGCCTTCCAAGTAGCTGGAACTACAGGCATGTGCCACCACACCCAGCTAATTTTTTTGATGTTTATTGTAGACATGAGGTCTCGCTAAGTTGCCCAGGCTGGTCTCAAACCCGTGGGCTCAGGTAATCCTCTCATCTCGGCCTTCCAAAGTGCTGGGATTATAGGCATGAGCCACTGCACCCAGCCTGAGAGAATCATTTTCATCAACAAGTGCTTTACAGATAAAATTTGAACTGGGCTCTGAAGGAAATTAGAATTTTGACTGGTTTGTAGAGTTGCTAATAGGAGAAACTCATAGATGAGACTGGGAATTTATATATAATTCAGATTATGAAAGGTTTGAAACTGAAATTTTAAAAGTTATCCTTTATGTATTGGTAAATCATCAAGGACTTTAGAGACTTAGTTAGGAGACCATCAGGAGTTGGTCTTGGGAAAGATGGTAGAGAAGGAGAAATTAAAAGTGATGATTAATTTTCAAGAACAATAATGTCTTTATATAAGTAAGTGAAGAGAGGAAGGGGAACAAATATGTGAGTCAGATGATGAAAGAGTATGGACATGTTCAATGTAGGGGAGCTGGAATTATTTGGAGTGCTCAAATAGGCAACTAGAGATGTGAAATGGAGTGCAGGGGTCTAAACCTGACCATTATTACAGACATCTCGCATTTGCATTTGCTCTATAATTATATTTCTCTCCAGTAGATAATGTGTTATTAGGTCAGAATGTATTACTTAATATATACATATTTATTTATCATGGAACTTGGTACTATCCTTTGCAAGAATGGGTGTTTAAATGGAATTTCATCTATGCTTCTTCCCAGACCATTTTTTAAAATTTCAATTATTCATTTATTATTTGTGGCAAACTTTCAATTCCAATATCCTTGTCATCTCTACATCCTTACATTCTAAAAGAATGCATGGTTCCACAGAACGTGAATAACAACACTGTAATCAAATAAATATAATGAAAGTAAGTTGTGACACCTCCTTTAACAATCTTGTGTCTCAGAATTTGCTGGATGATCCTAATTACCTTCTACTGCTGCAGTCAAGGGAATGATATATGGGGATCCGGGTTTCAGGAAAGATTGAAAGAGTTCTCGCCTATCACAAGTTCCACCTGTTCCCAGACCAATTTTAATTCTTCCTAGATGTGATGCCACCCTCGTCCTCTGGGTTGTTAGTGATTGCCATTCATTTGCTACGTGGTATAAACACATAGGAATGTACACATAATATCTTGGTTTATGTTTATGTTCTTTATTTTCCAAAAGTAAGAATTGGAGGGAAAGCTTTTCCTTTGTCTATTCTCCTGCCACCTCCTCAGGCTGTACAGCACTGACTTAATGTTGTCAAGTTCACTAGTTTGACATTTTTGGGAAATACTATTTGTGAAGCCTGCTACTTGGGTTGTAGCGCCGTCTGCTGGGAGAAGTAATGGAACACAGGTTTGCTTTGCTAGGAAAAGAAAAAGTAAAAACACAGATGTCAGAAGTAGTAATTAAAGTCTTATTATCCTGTAGGCAAGTGTGTATAGTCTATATTAAAAGTTTAAAATAATGTATTTATTTAAATACTACTATATTCTGGTAATTTAAAATGCAATTCCAATCCCCCTACTGGGAATATGTCCAGAGGAACTCGAATCACTCTATGAAAAAGATACCCGGCAGGGTGTGGTGGCTCACACCAATAATCCCAGTACTTTGGGAGGTCGAGGTGAGAGGATTGCCTGAGCTCACGGGTTCAAGACCAGCTCGGGCAACTTGGTGAGACCTCATCTCCACAATAAAACAAAAAATTAGCCATGCATGCTGCCACATGCCTGTAATTCCAGCTACTTGAAGCAGAAGGATCACCTGAGCCCAGCAGGTCGAGACTGCGGTGGCCGTGAGCATGCCACTGCCCTCCCACCTGGGTGAGAGTGAGACTGTCTCAAAAAAAAAAAAAAGATACCTGCACACACTTGTTTATTGCAGCATTATTCACAATAGCAAAAGCATGGAACCAACCATGCTGCCCATCAAAAGAGGACTGGATTTAAAAAATGTGGTACATATACACGATGGAAATTTCGCAGCCATAAAGGACAAAATTATGAACTTCACAGCAACTTGGATGGACTTAGAGTCTCTAATACTAAGTGATCTATCACAGAAACAAAGAAATGAGTATCACATGTTCTCACTCATAAGCGGACCTTCAACGATTGTAATAATGCTATAAGACAGAGATTGGCAGTAGTGGGAAACTACTGAGGGGGGAGCATACCTCATCAACAGGGGTACCTGCATAATGAACATTTGTATACCCAACCCTGAATTGTACCCCACATCTTTAAAATTAAAATTTTTTACAATGCAATTCCAGCCGGTTTCGGTGGCTCAGCCTGTAATCCCGTGCTTTGGGAGGCTGAGGTGAATGGATTGCCTAAGCCCGAGAGTTCGAGACCCGCCTGGGCAACTTGGCAAGACCTCATCTTTACAATAACTCAAAAAATTAGCTGGGCATGGTAGTGCGTGCCTGTAGTTCCAGTTACTTAGAAGGCTGAGGCAGAAGGATCGCTGGAGCCCAGCAGGTCGAGGCTGCAGTGACCGGGAACATGCCACTGCACTCCAGTGTGGGTGACAGAGTGAGACTCCAACTCAAAAAAAAAAAAAAATGCAATTCCACTTATAAAAGTGGATTAACACAAGTTTCATTAACACATTTGTGGAGAGCAAGGATAAATGACAAATCTATCATGTATAAATGTGTCCCATTTACCTTAAAAAAAATATTACAGGATTTCAGTTTTTGAGATTATGCAACCATATGATTTTCTAAGACTGTTTGGTGCAAAATTTCAATCCCGTTGTCAAATTTTTATATCAAGCCATATGTTTCAATTTAGAGTGGAGAAAATAAGTTCATCGTATTCATAAATATCTCATCAATATTTACTGACTACTGAATTATAGAAAATGTTATCATTTAAATTGGAATTGTTTTAAACAAAGCTTAATATTTTTCATTTTGATTATAAAGTAATCATGCTTTATGGAAAATGTAAGATAGAATCTAGAAAATAAAAATCATTCATAATATCAGAATAAATGGTGTTAAAAAATAAACTGTTTTCCTATATTTCTTTCTGATCTTTTTTGTACTTATACTTTAGACATCAGAGAAAAACTACATAGCAGTTTGTATAACATTTTTTCTTAGCATTATGACATATAAATCCATGAAATTCTAAAGACTTATCATCCCAACATAGTACTTTTTTTCAATTTCCCTCTTCTACCCAATTAAAGAAAAACCTAAGCTCATCAATGCCAGATAGATCTTTTGATAATTTTACCAGAAAGAATCTCTTGTTGATCAAAATTTTCCAGGCTTTACCTCTTCTCTTTTTTTCTAAATCTGCTCCCGGTTATCATTCTGGTTGATTACCAGATCCCTCCACTGTTTACCATGGGGAAACTATTTGTTCTTTGCTACAGTATAAATTAGTGCCAGGGGTCTGTTTCAGAAATTAGGTTGGGCCAGGGAAGTTCATGGGTCTTCAAATAATTTGACCATTTCTCAGCCCCCTTAAAGTTAAAAGGGGCCATTTGACAAGTTTTGGCAAATAATCCCAGAGCTCTGGTGATCTATTTTCAATTCTATTAGTAACTCTCTTTTCCTCTTTGTAGAAATGGTGGAGGCCATTTTCATGTGGTAGAGTCACAAGATGAAAGCAGCCTGAATTGCTGATCCAGCTGCTTGAAGAGTCATCCTACCAGTGACAGCCTATGAGTGAGAAATAAACATTGATGTGTTAAGCTATGAGATTTAGGTGTGTGTTACCACAATAAAATCTGACTAATACATGATGGTATATTCAGGCACAATTTTCTCTGCTTTGGGTTCTCTTCCCAAGTACCTCCACCCCTTTGCCGCGAATCCTTTTTTGGGACTTCCTTTTGTTGTAGGACTCATCTCACAGGCATCTTCTGATATACCTAACCTTTCAATGTCCCCATGCCTCATTCTGGGCTAGTTGTCTCTTCCACCTGCTTCTGTAGTACCATAAGTATATAGATGAATGACTGTTGAGTATTTATGGATTGACGAGATAATCTTATGGGTATTGGTTATATAGGCTTTCCTATGGAATAATTAGCACAGATCAGTTCAAAGTGTGTTCTACAGATCCCTAAGGGTCCCTGAGACTTCTTCAAGAGATCTGTGAATCAAACTGATGATGTAAAAGCAACAGTGGCTAAAATAGGGTGGCACCTTAGAAAATCGAGGTAGCGGCACCAACCTGTACCAGGAGTCATTGTATCGTTGATCTTGAGTACATACATACGAGCACTGTTGCTGCATACTTGAATGAAAATTGTAGTCTTGAGTGAAAGCACTTAAGCGATTTTATGATTTGCAAGCTGAGTACGTCATCTTTGTCATGGAACATTTTATTTGGAAAAAAAAGACTGTCAAGCTATGATTATTTAGAATCAGTATTTGACAGATATTATCCTGAAAATGAATAAATTAAGTCTGTCACAAGAAAAGCAAAACAACTGACAGTATTTGTTGTTATAAGTAAAATTCGAGATTTATAATGAAAATTGGAATTTTAGTTAACTTATTACTGTATGTGCTCCCGTGAACCTGACAACCCCCTGGTACTCAAAAAACTTTTAATAATGTGATCAGTTCTAATATTAATGAATGTGATTTGATTTTTTAATATTGTATAATGAAAGGTGTCAACATTTGAATATATCTGCTTTACTCAAGGAATTAACATTTTCAAAATGACAAATAAATACTGTTAAAAAATCATGCATGAATAAAAGATGCATTCAAAATGCAAGCTATGGCAGAATGCAGTGGCTCACACCTGTAATCCCAGCACTTGGGAGGCCAATTTGGGAGGATTGCTTGAGGCCAAGAGTTCAAGACCAGTCTGGATAACACAATGAAAGTCCATCTCAAAAAATAAATAAATAATAAAATGTCTTTAAACGCAAATTTTAAAAAGTGTCAGATATACTAATGGATTGTCATATCATAGAGCACAAAAGTTCATTGATATGATTAAATTCCATGTTGGAAGAAACAACTACTTGTTGCATTTTGGTGTATTTTAGAAGGAGAATATCTACAAATATCTGAAAATGCTATTAACATACTCTTCTCTTTTCAACTACTGACCTATATAAAGCCAGATTTTCTTCATATGTTTCAACCAAAATAACAGATTGAATGAAGTAGCAACTATGAGATTCTATCCATCTTCTATTAAACCAGACATTAAAGACATTTGCAAATCTATATAAATAATACCACTTCTTTCATATTTTTTGTCTTGGAAAATATAATTATTTTAAATAAAATTATTTTATTTATATTAACATATAATTGATTTATTATTATTTTAAATAAGTTAACTTTTTAAAATTTTTTCAGCTTTAATTTTTAGTTTGCTATAGATATAATCTACATAAACAAAACCTCTTTGGGGTTCTCAATACTTTTTGAGAATGCAAAGGAGTCCTAAGAGCAAAAAAGTTTGAGAACTACTGCTATACATAATCTAGGTTCAAGTATACGGAGTTGGCAAAGCCAGTACGGTAAGCTGGCTGCATGGGTGCAGAGAATGAGTTTATGGCCGTGATGGGCACCTCAAGTTTGCAGGCCTCAGGCCAACTCATTTGTAATAAGTTCATCAAAAGCTGCCTCCAGAGAAAGTGGCAAAGCTCTTACTATTCCACATAGTGCAGGAGAGGGTCACTTACAATAGCCTGGGTGAGCTTCCCTACACCCTTAAAACTTTAATATGTGTAATGCAGTCTACACCGCTGCTCTTTGCTTCCAGGCTGCTGCCCACCTCTGGAACGAATAAGAGTGATGGAACAACCCTCCCAACCTGTTCCATCAATAGAGTAGAAAAGCAGATATTTCTAGTTGTAGAAAAATACTACGAGGCTACCTGGTACTACAAAAGTCAACTACCCTTTTGAAATTGTGAGGCTAACAATCTGAGCAGGCTCATTTATATCAAGAACTACACAGCCTCATGGAATAGCTAGTATCCATATAGGAGTGTTGGGGATAGGAAAAAAAATAAACACCCAACAGAACTTGGATAAGAATGGAGGGACCCATCTTCAGCCTTCACACACTCTCTTCAGAGGATACTGAAGACCTAACTCCCCTTCTTTCCCAGAAGAATAGACTTTCCTAAGGGGAACACATGCCATGAGTTCAGTTATTATTTTTTATTTCTGTTTTTGACGGGACCTAACACTCTTCGAGAAAATGAGTGAATCCCAATCTCCATATATTACTTAAAGTTTCTTTCTTTTTATTTTATTTTAAAGATGTGGATTAGGTATACAAGTGGACATCGTTCAGATAAAGTTTGGGCCTCCTTTTGGTCCTTACTTTGCCTGGTTTGAGATCAGGTACCCTTACTGATGTTATGTATCTCTCCCTCAGCAGTTTCCGGTTACTCTCAATCCTTTTCTTATGGTATTATGGTAAACGTTAGGGTCCGCTTATGAGTGAGAACATGTGGTATTCAGTTCTCTGTTTCTGTGATAGGTTACTGAGTATGATAGACTCTAAACTCATCCAAGTTGTTGCAAAGTCCATATGTTTGTCCTTCTTTATGGCTGCATGATATTCCATCATGTATATGTACATTTTTTTTATCTAGTCCAGTTTCGATGGGCGCATGATTGATTACATGTTTTTGCTATTATGTAGTGCTGCAATAAACATGCGTGTGTAGGTTATTACTTGGAGTAAGTTTCAAAGGATGTCATAGAATCACAAAAAGCAAACCAACAAATCCAACAAACAGATTAGCAGATTCAAGGGGAAAGGTGGAATGTCTTGTAGTTGAGAATGAAGAATGAAGAATAAAGAAAAAAACAAGCAGCTAAAAAATGAAAAGACAAAACTCCAGAAAAAAAGTCTAGTAGAAAAGGAATTGGGGCCGAGCTCGGTGGCTCAGCCTGTAATCCCAACACTTTGGGAGACCAAGACAAGTGGATTGCCTGAGCCTACGGGTTCGAGACCAGCCCAGACAACCTAGTGAGACCTCATCTCTACAATAAATAAAAAGTTAGCTAGGTGTAATAGCACATGCCTGTAGTTCTGGCTACTTGGAAGGCTGAGGCAGAAGGATCACCTGAGCCCAGCAGGTCCACACGAGGGTGACTGTGAGCGTGCGACTGCACTCCAGCCAGGAAATGGAGTTAGACTCCAACTCAAAAAAAAAAAAAGAAAAGAAAAGGAATTGGATCTAGAAATATCAGAGTTACAGAACCTGCTCTCACCACTTGAGGAGCGTGTCAGGGACTTAATAAGTATATAAGGCCAAAGGAGGGGCAAGGAACAAATATGAAATGGTTTCAGTGAGCTACAAAAGAGAAAATCATCAAGCCAGGAATAATATAGTATCATTCTTCAGTGTTGTCAGAGACACAACCTTCCCAGGACTTAGAAAAAATATGTTATGGTTATTAACTGGGCGTTTAGTTTCTGGAATTGGCAGACTCTGAGGTCTCTGAAGTTTAATCTCTTCTGATACAAACTCAGGAAACAACTAGAATAAACCTTTAAATGAATAAACCTTTAAAATTTTTATTTTCTTAATCTCAGCATTTTAGAGTAAAAAACTTTAATATATGTACTGAGCCACCGAGCCCGGCTAAAATTTTTATTTTCTTAATCTCAGCATTTTAGAGTAAAAAACTTTAATATGTGTAATACAGTCTACATTGCCATAAACTTTTAAAACATTTACCTAAAGGTAAAGGTACCTTATTATGCATAGACTATATGCACATTGAAGTAATTTGTATAAAATATATAAGATAAATGCTACTAATCAAAACTATGTGTGCCAAACTTGGCACTACTCTTAACATAACAATAACATCAAGACTATAAGGAAACATTTAAAATTTGTATTTTATGAATAAAGCCACCAAATTAGTTCTTTTTTTTTTACTTATCAGTTTATATAATTAAGTAAGGTATGCTTTAATTTGTGACTTTTCTGTTTATTGTATACTCTATCATTTAAAGCTATCCACGGAACTATCCATTTGTTTAGAACAATGTATGTGTGGACATAATATTAATTAGTGGTATTTGATTTGTAAAATAGTTGCCTTTGAATTGCTGCTTCTCATGGCAGAGTTTTGTCATTAACAAACTTTAACTCAGTAAAATACAGAATTCAGCGTAAGTTGTGTTTAAAAATTTACCAGTTAGGTTCCATCAAGATCTTTTCATTTTGAGGTGTACAAAAAAATTGATTTTTTTAACCAAAAAATGGAGTTTACTATGCCATATTAATAAACTCTGGATCTCAGAAGAAGATAGGATCCAAGAAGATTCTAACTCCAAGACGGCACGGATTCACATGTAACAACTAAACTAGTATGAAATTGGCATCTGTAGGCTTAAAAACATAAAATTATAAGATTGATTAAAGTCTTAGCAGTCACTAGCATGACTTTCGCCAGCCTCTAAACCTACTCTCACCCCCAAAAACTAGATTCTTGAATCTCCTCTGCCCCGTCTACCACCCGAGCCTGCTGACCTACACGCCTGGGCTTGGAGCACTTGGATCCCCCACAACTGTGACTTCCTGGAGAAGCACTTCTAAGCTGTATGGACACTCATCCAAGACATGGGCCGGCACCTGACCAAATGCCACAGGCCCGGGTGAGCACACCTCATCCCCTAGCGTGGCTTGGAGCCTCCTGCGAGCAGCAGCCTCCATGGTCACCCACCTGAGCTTGTCCTTCCAGTCTTCAGGTGGCTTTCTAACCGTCCCGAGCCCTCTCCCATACCATGGTCCAAGTGTACACAACCCTTCTGTTTACAGAAGAAGAGGAAGAAGGAAGAAGTAGAAAGAAGAAATCAGAAAAGGGGGAGGGCCCACCTAAGAACTCTTAAGAAAACAAAAAGAAAAGAGAAAAATTGTCACTGAACAAAGATGACTGCTTTTAAATTTGTTTTAATTGAAATACGTTACACGTGTCCATAGTTTATAGCTAGTTTTTGAAAATATGTTACAAGTAAGTAATTTTCCGGCAGGGTGCGGTGGCTCAAGTCTGTAATCCCAGCATTTTGGGAGGTAGAGAAGAGAGATTGCCTGAGCTCAGGGGTTTGAAACCAGCCTGGGCAACTTGGTGAGATCTCATCTCTACAATAAATCAAAAAATAAGCTGGGTGTGGTAGCCTGCGCCTGTAATGTCAGTTACTTGGAAGGCTGAGGTGGAAGGATCATCTGAGCCCAGCAGGTGGAGGCTGTGGTGGCTGTGAGCATGCCACTGCACTCCAGCCTGGGCAACAGAGTAAGACTCTGACTCAAAAAACAAACAAACAACAATAACAACAAAATAAGTAATTTCCACAGAAACTTGTAGTACTGAAGAATTAACTGTACCTGGTCACTTGTAAATCTAAAATATGTTGTTTTGCCTAGTTTTGCTGATAGTGAAATTCTTTCACTATGATTGCAAGAATTGAACATACAAATAAGAGAATGTAACTCATTACCTGCATTCTGACCTGGTTTAGGTCACAGCTACACCCCTTCCACAAAAAGTATGACCTGAAGGCAGATGCAGCATGTTCCAACCCAGCCCGTAAACCATTGGGGTCCAGCCTCTCACAGTGTCTGCTAATTTGCTATAGACAAAGACATACATTCATACTTCTAAAAAGTATAAATTACAAAAACTGAGAGTTTTGCCATGGTGAGATATGAATTATGAGATAGAAAAGAAATAGTATTATAATGGTCTATTTTGGATGAGAGTGCTTTCTTTGCTTAGGCCTTTCTGGATCAAAACTAAGATTTCTTGTTTTGTCTTGTTGAGTCACTTTAAAATAAAAGTTCATAACTATTCCCTCAGGACCACAATTATTTCAAAACAATCATTGTACACACTAATTTAGAATGCATGTTAAATAAGGCTTAGAAACTGTGTGCCTATGTACCCCAGGGGGCTGTACCGAACTCACAGGGACATTATGGAACTTTTTAAATTTTGAGGGATAAACTGCGATACTTGACATCTGTGGAATGCTGTGTAAACTTGAGGTTATCTGTGTTTCAACATTAGATTATACTACATGCCTTTAGATCATTTCACATCCTCACAAAGCTGGATTCTTGGTGGTTGCTGTTATAGAAAGCAAATACCATACACAAAGATTAATAAATGAGGCATAGAAATGATGGTGCTGGTGTCTACTTCACCTCTAAGATTTGAGAAGCTGTGCTCGACTCAACAGGTACACACAACCCTTTAGGAAGTAATTGTGTTTATTTATGAATGAAATAAAAGTGTTCTTTTTAGTCTTACAAAAACAATAAGGCTTAGGAGAAATAGGCAGAAATGACCTACAATAGTTGCTACACGATGCTTTTCTCTTAGATACCAGTCTTGGAGGCAATCCACTTGCGGTAGGCCGTCACTCGCGTATAGACCCCTGGCCTATTGATTGTCCCACATTCAGTTCCCCAGCTCACTACTCCAGCAAGGTACCAGATATTACGAGAATTGGGATGAACTAGTGGTCCTCCAGAGTCACCCTAAATAAAACAAAGAATATTTATCGCTATGAGAATTTTCTTGCAGGCACTTTACTTACACTAAATAAACCCAGATAAAGTTTGTAAGTGATCGGTGCTTCATAGAGACCATAGGAAGGTGTATGGTATAAATTCCTGTATTACCCTTAACCTCCTCTGTGACTGATCAAAATACAGTCCCTGGGATTCTGGGGCTTACATGGGACTTGAAGGTGTGACTTAATAAGTTATAAGTTCTACCTCTATGAGAAAGCTTTGGGAAACATGTGCTATAAGTATACTTGGAGTTCAGGGTTTCATATCTGGGAAGAATAGCCAGACCCTAACTTAACCCTAGGGGGTAAGAAAGTGAGAGGAGTTTGGAAATGAACCAAAGGTAATTGAAAAAATTCCAAGAATGATCATTTACTGAAATATAGTTGAGTCTGGACTGTGATGCCAGACAGACAGGTTTTGTATGCCAGTTCTGCTTACTAGCTATGTGACAAGCAAGTTACTTAACTTTCCTCTGCCTCAACTTCCTCATCTACAAAATGAAAATAATGATAGTATCTATATCATAAAGTTGTAATCAGGATTAAATGAATTAATATTTGTAAAGGGGCCGGGCTTGGTGGCTCAGCCTATAATCCCAGCACTTTGGGAGACTGAGGCGAGTGGATTGCCTGAGCTCGCAGGTTTGAGACCAGCCCAGGCAACTTGGCAAGACCTCGTTTCTACAATACATAAAAAATTAGTCAGGTATGGTAGCACGTGCCTGTAGTTCTGGCTACTTGGAAGGTTGAGGCAGAAGAATCGCCGGAGCCCGGCAGGTTGAAACTGGGGTGGCTGTGAGTGTGCCACTGCACTCCAGCCTGGGTGACAGAATGAGACTCCAACTCAAAAAATATGTATATATGTACTTGTAAAGGACTTAGAACTGTGCTTAACTCAGAGCAAGTCCAACATAAATGCTCATTAAACAATTATAAACACATTGTTAAATGTAGGGAAGTTTTATTTTAGTACCAAAGCTGAGAGGGACTTTGATGGGATTGTCAAAACGCCAATTCATTGAAGCATAAAACTGTCCCCTCATTGGTGACTTTCCTAAAATAAGAGCACTTATTTACATAATATGAATAATGTCCAGAGTTACCTGGCAGGCATCAATATGTCCTTCCATGTACCCTGCACACAGCATTGTGTCCAGTACCATACCATCATAGGCTTCTTTAGCATTGCAAGTGTTTGTGTCAATGATCTTCACAGATGCTTTTTGAAGGGACACTGGGTATTCACCTAAAGGAAGTCAACATTATCATCAAATATGCTGCAACAGAGAAGGATGAAAAATTTGATCTGTCCTCTCTTCATAAGACCTACATTTGACTGCTACCTATTTTTAGGATGCAAAGGCCTAGTCAGTTCTCTTACTGAAACCAGTGAAAAAAGAATGTTCAAATTATAATTTTAAACATCATTCTAATGCTACCTTTCTGTCTTTATCTCTCTTACTACATCTTTGGGCCAGAGTTTTCTCAATTAGGTTTTTGAGGTTAGGGAGGTTCTACAACAAAATTGGTCTCCTTGGAATGTTTGAAATTGAAGTAATTTGCCAAGTCAGAACTTTGTATGCACCATTCCCTGAAAGATTGTCTGGGAGCACCGGGCATCTAGAGGTAAATGATGCCTTTGGCTGTATAGCCAGGTTACTGTTTTCCTGTTGCGTTTGAACCTCACAAAGTATGTTAAGTTTTTACTGATCTTACCATCATATAAAAGTGCTCCCCATCCTGTAACAACAACTCCTTCACCTGGTGGAAAAACCTCTGTAGCTTCAGGAAGACAAACTCGATGTACATCATTTGTAAATAAGACTTTTTCAGTGAGCAGTATAACTGCAATATCATCATGATGTTCTCGCGGGGTATAGCCTTCATGTATAATAATTTGTTGAACACGATGTTGCATATAGGGAGGAATTACTTTAGTGCCAAAGCTGACAGTATAGTTTCTTGGATTGTTTGTCCTAAAGATTAAAAAAAATCACATATTTTGTTTTTATTTCAAGATGATAGAAACTCCTTTTGCATCTACTGTACTCTTTTGATGACACGAATATTTGGTTGCTTTATAGTCAATTAGCAATGATACAATCTGATTTTTAAATTCGTTTTTAAAATATTTTTGAGTCCCTACACCATACACGATATAAGGTAATGGGAGCATAGAAATAAAAATAGCCTATAACCTCAGGAATTACAAGTCTAATGAAAGATGGGTTAAACACAGGCAGTTATTATATAATAATTGGTTAAATGGTGGTATATATAATTAGTGGGATTAAGAAGCAAAAGGACTTAAATGTGTATACTTAAAGGAATGGAAGATTTCTTGAGGGAAATTAGCACTTTGGATGAGACTATAGGGCTGAGTCATATTTGCCTAAAAGATTAAGAGACAGAGGAAGGCGTATGCAGAGCAGAAGGGAGGTATGAAACAGTACAATGTTTTTCATAAACTACAAGTAGTTCAGGAAGTCTTGAGTATAAAGTTATGAAAGATAAGAATCATGTGAGAAAAAACATGTGATGTCAAGAATAAATGACTCTTTCCATTTTTAGGAAGAAGGAAAAGCCTTAGATAGGTTTATCGTAAAATTTGTCTTCCAAACCAGAACACATCCTTTCCGAGAATGAAAGGATGTGCTACTAATAATTAAGAAGGGATAGGGCAACCCCCTCAGGTCCCCTCCCACTGTGGGAGCTTTTCTGTCCTCTCAATAGATCCTGCTTTCTCAAAAAAAAAAAAGAAGGGATGAAAGGTGCAAACTTGAACTGCCCCAGGGTCTTTGGTCTCCCTAGTCTTGCACGGCATAATAAACTTACTTTTGAAAGCAGTGAGCCGCAGTCACCAGGTATCGTTCACTGATCAATGATGCCCCACAATAGTGTCTCCCATTCATTTTAAGGCTTGCTTGCCAGGGCCATTCTCCTTCCTGAGCAATGGAACCTCCCTTGATTCTGTCATACGTAGCTGACATCCTTGCACGTCTCCCACAGCCTATTAGAAAGGGTCAGTTTTGTTTCACTGAGAATAGGAAGATAGTATTTACCCAATTACAAAGCAGAGAGTGAACTGAGTTGTCCTTATGTGATTATATCTGACAATATCTTGCACTGATAGACACACTATGTAATCTATATGGAAATCACCCACAGCCCCTGGATCAGATGCATACCCAGCATAGTATCTCCAAGACACTTCAGCACTTGGAGAATGTGTGAGCTGTGGGAAGCAGGTGAACTAATAGTTATGTCTATGGACTTTGCAGCCAGACTCCCTGAGTTTGAATTATGGTCCCACTATGTACAAGCTGGATGAATCTGGGCAATTGTGTCACTTCTCTAGGATTATCCATCTCTAGGATTATTAAGAGGATTAAATAAATTATTGTACATAAAGCACTTAGAATTGTGCCGACTAATAGTAACAAAATATGACTGCTATGTTTTAGATCATCTCATACAGTTGATCTTAAAATATCTGGACTTACGGTTGTTGATAATTTTTTCAGCATTGACCTTACTGATTTCTGAAATAGAACAAAAAAGTCATAGTAAATTTAAAACCTGGCACCACTCACCCTGGAACAATGGAGTAAGATGTTAGATCCAGCAGGGTAGGAAGGCCGAGAAATAATTTGGAATTTCAGGATAAAGTTCAATAGAAAGGAGAGAACAATGATTTACTGGAATGGTTCTTTTATTATATGTGAATATATTATATGGAAGTCGCATCTTCATAGTTCCACTGAGAGACTTCTTTTTTATTTAATTGGAATTGTATTCTACATCACTTAAAGTATAAAATTGCAAATCTCTTTCCTTAGAGGAGGAAGTACCCACAAGTGAACCTAATTCCTGCCAGTATAAAAAAATAACTTTTAAAAAGTGATCTGTCTTATAATGTTAAATTCAGTACTGTTTTTGAAAGTGTTGGAGATCTTAAAAAGAGTAGCAAGACACATTAGATCTAAAGACTGTTTAAAGTATTAATATCTGCTTTAGAATGAGAAGCAGCTTCTTGTAACCCACTCCTTCACCTAACTATAAGGTTTGGCATTATTGTGATTTGAATGTGTTTTCTTTTATATATATATATATATATAATATTTTTAAGATGTGGGCTACAATTCAGGATTAGGTATACAAGTGCAATGTGTTTTCAATAATAAAGAATACAAATAATTGCTCTGATGTAAACATACTGAAGATCAGTTTTGATTGTCTGATGTTTGTGAAATACGTTAGGAATAAGATAGTAAAAGTAACACTGCTCTTACATAATACCTAAGCTTACCCATGAGCCTCAGAGAATTAGGATCTGTAGTCAAGGATCCTGAGTGGTTCCTCAGCATTTGACGTAAAATGTTTTCAATTCTTCCTCTTGTGTTGTCCTTCATTGATCTGGGAGCCTTGAATATCAGCCATATATGTGCTGTCACACTAGTGTTATCAGGACTGGAAACAACATGAAGATTTCATATTTTGTAAAAGAAGCATTTTCTTCCTCATTCACTGATCTTTCATCTTTTGGTTTCTTCTGCCCTTTTTAGAGGAGTTGTGTAGTACCTTCACGTTAGGTTAGCCACAAAAGCATCCATCTGCCTACATTTACTTGATAACATATGCATACAGCTTTGTTATTCAATTTAGAGCAGGAGTTGCCCAACCCCCAGACCATGGACCAGTACCCATCCTTGACCTGCTAGGAACTAGAGCTGCACAGTAGGAGGTGAGGAGCAGACAAGTGAATGAAGCTTCATCTGTATTTACAGCTGCTCCCCATTGCTAGCATTACTGCCTGAGCTCCATCTTCTGTCAGATCAGCAGGGCATTAGAGTCTCATAGGAGCACAAACCCTATTGTGAACTGCTCATTCAAGGGCTCTAGGTTACATGCTCCTTATGAGAATCTAACACTGGATGATCTGAGTTGGAACTGAGGCAGTGATGCTAGTTCTGCAGAGTGGCTGTAAATACAGATCAACATTAGCAGTGAAGTTTGACAGAGACCATAACAGATCAATTACTTGCAGACTCATATCAAAACTCTATCAGTGAGTGGTAAGTGAATTGAGGTACTTCCATTGTACAGCTGCATCTAGTGGCAGGCTTTAAGTCAGAAATCAACACTTATTTTAGTCTGCACATGACCCACCCATTATTTTATTTTCCATTTCTGTCAGTACCTCCTTTTTGTATGATGGTTGTATAATTATTTCATTATATATTATAATGTAATAGCTATAGGAATAAAGTGCACAATAAATGTTATGCACTGGAATCATCCTGAAGCCATCATCCCCTCTTGCCTGTGGAAAAATTGTCTTCCACAAAACTGGTCCCTGAGGTCAAAAAGATTGGGGATGGCTGATTTAAATAAGCAGTTATACAAATCTGAAAAAAATAGAAAAATCCTGAGGCATAGGGTAAAGGTATCGCCTAAAAACTGGAATCATTTACTCATGTATTCATCAGTCATTTCTTGAGCAACTGCTATAACAAGCAACGGGGTTAGGTGTTGTTTTGTGATGCAAGGGTGACTAAGACACAGTCTACCCTCAAGGAATTTCTAGATATTTGGGGGAGATAATACATGTATATATAATACTATAATAAATGATGCAGAAGCAATAAGATATCTTATCTGGAGTTATCCAGAAGAAAGTAAGTCATTTTTTACTTAAAGTATCAGAGAAATTTTCATGGATGATGTGACTCACACATTGAACCTTAAAGTATTTTCATTGCTACTTTATCATTAAGCAAAAAATTGTATCAAGAAAAGGTGAGAAGAAGGAATAGTTCTTTAGAGTAACTGGAAAGCAATAATATTAATTATTGTTTATTGGGCATCTGCTATGTTCCTATGTACTTGGTACTAGATGTTCTATGTATTTTGTTATCACTATTAGAACACAGTCTCTACAACAACCCTGCAACATAGGTATCATCTTCATTTTATAGACGAGGAAATATCGAAGCTCTGAGAGACTACATAATGTATTCAAGATTATGCTGCTACTAAACTAGGATTTAAATTTAGTACAATTTACTCCATAAGCTGGGATCTTTATACCATGCATACTGTTGCCCTATACCTAGTCATCCAAAAACTCCAATGTTTAGAAGATTGGGCTCAAATGACTGAGGGCCTCCAATGCTAGCCAAGGGGTAGCAGTAATAAAAAGTTGTTGCCTAAAATTGTGTCTGACTGTAGTGTTCAGGACAGATTTGATTGTCCTCTCAGGCTGGCCAATAGACATGCAAGATTTGTCAGAGAGCTCTGAGGCTAGTGTCTTAAGTGGAATTATGATGCTTTGTGTCTTGACTGCAGGATGCTCAACATTTTGGCACATAAATCAATAATAATTTCTAGGAAGCACTCAGCTCACATAAGTTTGATTACAATAGCAGAGTATGCTGAAGTGAAAAGCTCTGTCCTTCACAGGTTATAGTCACCTCTGACAGGTATCTGGACCCTTTAACTTTAGTCTCCCATTTCTATTTAATACTAAAATTGATCCCCAAAGCTAAGGCTAGTTGGGACCTTAATCCGTTCTGCAATCTAGTAGTCCTATGAATCTCAGGAGGAGATAAGATGGGAAGACACCGTCTTATCACATTGAGGGAGGTAAAAGCAATAATTGTCTCCATTTGAAATATGTTTATTTACAAATCTTTCCACACAATTTTTTTGATCCTGAGTACAGTTCTATTAGTAAGGCAGGGCAGATATTATGATTAACATTTCATGAAATAGAGGAACAGACTCCAAGCAAAACTCTAGTGCTACTAAGTGGCAAAGACTGGGCTCACTCATATTCTACAGCTAGTTTTGCCACTTTAAACCCACAAGCAGGGAAAACAGTATAGCTACTTTATTTCTTGTAATGGTGACTAGAAAGTTTTCTTTGGTCTCAAAGCCTGGTGTAGATACGCTGTCTTCTACCCTATAAGTAATAAGAACTCTAGTGACAGTTCCATAAAGTATTTAGTTGACTTCCTAGGAGAAAACAGGATCTATATTTATGCAACTGCTAAATTAAAATGCTACAGCATCAATAATTGATCTAAGAGACCATCTAATATTTTTTGGACATAAATACTTTGGAAATCAGAAGGATTAGTCATCCATAATTTGAGGATTAATGTCTTCTCAATACATCTAATGAACTCAACTGTATGGTCCCAATCTTTGTTTTGGTTTTACATTGAACAATTAGTCTGACACTTATGAAAATTCTGGGTATTTTTAGCTTATTGGTTAATGACTATACTATATCAACAGACTTCACAGAGCAAGTTGAAGTATAATGGTATGTATGATAGGTCTATTTCTTTTCTGGTAGTGTTAGTTACTTACATCAGTGTGATGACTTGAGAATTGATATATTGCCTGTAAATGTTAGAACTCTGAAATGCATCAATCATCTGTTAAAAGAGAACATAGAATCAAATGTCAAATTTCAAGAATATATATTTCAGATCATTTACAATGAAACAAATAGAAAAATACTAACTTACCCTAGTCTCAAGAATTTTGCTGAGATAGTTGTTTTCTGGTGATGTCTCCCTTTCATAATTTTTATTATATGGGATATTCAGTACTTTAAAGCTACCTTGGTAGTAGTAGATCCTGTTTTCTGAGATATTAAAAAAATATTTAATATTTATAATTAAGTGGGCTTCGAATTCAGTTACAAATTACCTAGTAATAGCAACCAATATGTAGTGTGCTTATATTAGAAATTGACAAACCCTTGTGCATCCTTTGAGTACAGTTGATTAGATAACCTGGACATTGTAGAAAGTGTTTGTAGATCCAATAACAGAATATACATATGTTCATATATTTAGAAAGAGTAACATCTTGGTTGAGACAGGAATATATACTATAAAGAGATTTCTGTCTAAAATAATCAGTTGTCAGATTATATTATATTTATTGTATTATATTATAGTAACAAAAATGGTTACTATTTAAGTATCTTCTACGAGAAAATACTTAAGAAAAACCTTATGAACTATACTAATTTTTCAGGAGAAATGTAATCTCAGAGAGATTATGTAATTTACCCAAAATCATGTAGCTATTAATAAGACCCAAATATCAAAACTTAATCTGTCTGACTCTATAAACCACGTTAATCTATTACATTGCCTTCCTAAATCTTCATAGATACAAAGCTACTTGATATATCTTATCTCTAATATGATCGATATTAAACATTTAGGAATATGCTAGATATTGTATGAGTGCCTAATATACAATGAGCACTAAATAAATGTTAATATTATTTTGCAGTATGATCATTCATTGCCTTTAAAGATCATCTTGTGAAAGAGATAATATGAATGAAATCATTACATGAGGTATGAATAAGATAAATTATAAGACTTTCTTTTCAACTGCAAACTCTATATGAATACAGAGAAAGGAGACACCATAATTAAAATAAAATATAACATCATTATGAGTGTGAAAATATTTTAAAGTGAAGGAGGTGATGAAAAAAGAAGTCAGAAAAATCTAAACAAAGTGCTGAAAATGGGTTGATTATAAATGACTTATGAATGGACATTATTAATTTCAATTAACTTGTCTGTGAGTCATAGGCTCTTTTACTGTAGAGACCAAGCTTTACAATGGTAGTTGATTAGGTTTTATCATAAGTAACAAAAAACAGAACTTGAATATATTCAATTTCTCTCCCATAATTCATTATTTACAATACATCATTCAGTTCTTTATTTGTATTCCCAATTATTTCTACCTTTCACAATGTTCAATAGTCATACATAATTTTAATGTAAATCAATAAATTGGCAAGGTGTGGATTGGTTTTATTACAACAGGATGGAGTCTTTTTTTCAGAGTCAGTGGATAAACAGAATATTTAATGTCTAAACATTTAAGATTAAGAAAACATACTCTGGAAAAAAAACACAATTCTTTAGTATTCTGTTTTTAATTTAATTCTATGCAGCAGTCCTAATGAGACACTGATCTGATGAAAATAATTCCTTGGGATTGGATGTTTACAAGGTTGCACCATATAATTAACATTTCCATCTCTATAAGTAGCTCAAATGCCAATAGGAATTGAAAAAGATGGATAAGAGAGCAGAAAAAAGAAATAACCTTACAACTTTTCTATGACTTAGTTACTTGTCTGTTATTTCTGGAAAGAACCCTGAAACATACATATACTTTTTTTTTTAAGTACTAAGTGCTCTGGGTGTAATATCAAGGTTTAATGCATGAATTATGAGAGGATTTTTAAAGCTAACAGAATAAAAGGGCTTCTAGTTTTACAACTTCTAAGCCCAGAAGAAGAACAAAGGACAAAAATAGTGGGCTCAATTATAAGAGTTACAACTTCAAACCAAAAACAGTGAAGCAAATATGCCCCAAACTGTGAAATATATACAAAAATGGGAAATGATATAGTTCAGAGATACATCTCACAAATTAAGCTGAATGGAATTTTTCTAAAAGTTCTCAATAATTAGAGTAATAAAACTTAAGGGCCTAGAGAAAGACAGGAATATTTTTGTAAAGACCTATTTTAACACTGAAGAATGGCAGAAGTAATAACAAAATTAAGTCATACAAATGTGCCATTTCTATTGTATGTGACCTAATCTCTCAGCTGAGGCAACTTGGAGGTAAACTAGGGTGAAGAAGGAAGAAATTTCAGGAATCACTACATCATAATTTAGAGAGTCTGCAAATTAGAGAGATTCCTCAGGGACAACCCAGCTTCTCAAGAGTTAAAAACCGAAGGTAAAGGCAACCTAGGGTTTAGGAAATAGCAGATGAAGCAAGAGACTGTTTGAAATAATAGACCAAGAAATAAGCTGCAAAATCCCTCAGCCTGGAAGTCCTGGGCGGAGCAATTACATAAAAGACAGAAATAAAGGACATCCAAATTAGAAAAAAGAAAATCAAATTGTTCCTGTTTGCAGGTAACATGCTCTTATATATCAAGAAACCTAAAGACTCAACCAAAACACTCTTAGAACTGATAAACAAACTCAATAAAATTTCAGGATTCAGAATCAACATACAAAAATCAGTAGTGTTTCCATATACCAGTGAAAAACTAATTTAAAAAGAAAATTTTAAATAATCCCAATTACAATAGCTACAAAAAAATAAGACACCTACAAATAAATTTAACCAAGGAAATGATAGCTCTCCACAAGAAAAACTACCAAACACTGATGAAGAAAATGGAAAGATACCTCATACTCATAGACTGGAAGAATTAATATTGTTAAAATGACTATGCTACCCAAACAAATCTACAGATTCAATGTAACCCCTATCAAAATACCAATGTCACTCTTCACAGCAATAGAAAAAAAATCTTAAAATTTGAATGGAACCACAAAAGACCCCACATAGCCAAAACAATCATCAACAAAAAGACCAAAGCTGGAGGCTTCACACTACCTGACTTCAAAATATACCACAAAGCTGTAGTAACCAAAATAACATGGTACTGATATAAAAAACAGACACATAGATCAATGGAACAGAATAAAGAACCCAGAAATAAATCCACATATCTACAGCTATCTGATTTTCGACAAAAATAACAGGAACATACATTGGGGAAAAGACAATCTCCCCAATAAATGGTGCTGAGAAAACTGAGTACCCATACACAGAACAATGATACTAGACTCTTTTCTTTTTTTTTTTTTTTTTTTGAGTTGGAGTCTCACTTTGTCACCCAGGCTGGAGAGCAGTGGCACGCTCACAGCCACCACAGCCTTAACCTGCTGGACTCGGTAATACTCCAGCCTCAGCCTTCCAAGTAGCTGGAACTACAGGCACTTGCCACCATGTCCGGCTAATTTTTTGATTTATTGTAGAGATGAGGTCTCACCAAGTTGCCCAGGCTGGTCTGGAACCCCTGGACTCAGTCAGTCCTCTCACTTTAGCCTCCCAAAGTGCTGGGATTATAGGTGTGAACTGCTACGCCCAGTCATATTGTGTCAACCAGACTCTTTGCATCAACAAGACTTTTATCTCACACACACACACACACACACACACATACAAAATCAAACCAAAATGGATTAAAAACTTAAATGCAGGAATCCAAACTACAAAACTTTAGAAGAAAACATAGAGGAAACACTTTTCAAGACATTGGTCTGGGCACAGCTGAATAATACCTTAAAAGCACAGGTAATAAAAACAAAAATAGACAAATTCGATTATATCAAACTAACAATCTTCTATACAGCAAGGAAATTATCAACAGAGTTAAGAAATAACCTGCAGAATGGAAGAAAATATTTGCAAACTATTAACCCAACAAGGGATTAAGAGTTAATGTCTAGGATATACAACTAATTCAACAACAAATTATCTAATTTAAAAATAGGCAACTGATCTGAAAAGATATTTCTCAAAATAAGACACAAAAGTGGGCAAATGGTATATATTTTTAAATACTCAACATCACTAATTATCAGAGAAAGGCATATCAAAACTGCAATGAGATATCATCTCACCATGGCTATTATCAAAAAAGACACAGATAACAAATGCTTTCAAAGATGCAGAGAAAAGGAACCCATATACTGTTGAGGAGAAATTTAAACTAAATAAAGCTATTATGGAAAACAACATGGAAGTTCTTCAAAAAGCTGTTACCATATGGTTCAGCAACCTCATTACTGAGTGTAATAAGATAAAAGGAAATTACTGTGTCTAAGAGAAATCTTAACTCCTATGTTTATTGCAGCTCTATTCACAATAGCAATCTGCCTCAGTGTCCATCAAGAGATAAATGGATAAAGAAAATATCGTATATACACACAATGAAATACTATTCTGCCATTAAAAAAGAATGAAATTCTGTCATTTTCAGCAACATGAATGAGCCTAGAGGACATTATGTTAAGTGAAATAAGTCAGGCACAGAAAAATAAATACTACACATACTCATATGTGGAAGCTAAAAAAGTTGTTCTCATAGAAGTAGAGAGTAGAATAACTGTTACTATAGACTGAAAAGTATAGAGGGAGGAGACATAGGAAGAGATTAGTTAACTTAAAAATTACTGCTAGGTAAGAGGAATAATTTCTTGTGTATTATAGCACTGTATGGTGACTCTAGTAAACAATAATTTATTTTATATTCTCAAATAGTTATAAGAAAAAAATTTAATGCTTTCAATACAAAGAAAGATTAATGTTTGAAATAATAGTTATGCTAATTACCCTGTTTTGATCATTACATATTATATACATGTGTCTAAGTATAACTCTGGATCTCAAAAATGTGTACAATTATTTAATATTATGTGTCAATTTTAAAAAATCTCCTTCATCCTACAATTCACCTCCATGCTCACTTCTTACAGGGTTCTTTAGAAAACATCAGTTCTAAATTACAAAGAATAAATAGTAGTTACAAAACATGATGTAGGAAACTTAATAGATCTTGGAGGGAAAGAGTGAAAAGGAAGAAAGAATATACACAAAAATCAGTAGAGGAATTATCCAGGGAACAGAAGATGAGTTTTAACAGCTAGTTCCCAGTTTCAAAGATGTCCCAGACAAACGAGTTCAACAATATACAATAAATTCAGTGAAGAAGAAAAGTAAGTTTTAGAATCCAGCAAATAAATGGAAGAGGAAGATAAGATTATCAGAGATGAAAACCACATTTAAATTAATAGATATAGATTTAAAATCTTGTGACATGAAGAACAGGCTTGAGTAAAACAAAATAAAATAGAAAAATAAAAACTAAAATTATTGAGGAACTAAACATCAGGAGAAGCAAGAGTTTCAAAAAACTGTATAATTGTAGTTCCTAAAAAAAAGAAGTGAACAAATGAATTTAAATTTGTAGCTTAAAAGAGTTTGCTGTGCTTTTTTTTGTCTAATGGACAGACAGGCAGGGGACAGGAGCAGCCAAGCAGGGTGAGAGAGTGACCAGGTGGGGGAAAAGGGGTGACCAGGCTGGGGGGAGAGGGTTGGCCATGCAGGAAGAGAGGGGCGACAGACAGGGAGCCTTCAGGTGTGGTTGTGTGGGGGATGGTTGTGCTCTTCCACCCTGGGCTCTGCAGGCCACCCCAGCTCCCCACCCACCCCCAGGGACTAGGGAGGTTGGAACTGGACTGGAGTCCTCCAGGGTGACACCCGGCTTCTCAGGCCTTCTCTAGATGGGGCGTCTTGGCCTTCCCTGGAGGGGGCAGTCGTTTCTATGGCCCTGTTGGGGCCTTAGGGAGCAGAACTACCAGAAGCGGCTCAAACAGGGACGGATGCATGGCGGGAAGCTCCACTGTGTTCTAAGAATTGAAACAGTAAGACTGACAACTTGGTGAGAACAATGCATTTTTAAAATCTTATGATTATTTAGGCAGAAAAAAAATTTACATTTACAAATGGGAAATGGTCAAGATCTTTTTTGGGGTGGGGAGCAAAACTAAATGGACATAAGATAGTGGAGCAAGTTTACAAAGTTCTGAAGAAAAGATAATGCAAGCCAATAACATTTTCGCTTGTTTTTTTTTTTTTTTTTGCATGTAAGATTTCAGGAATTTCAGCTGCTTAAAACTTTAAAGGAATGACTTCAAGAAGACATATAGCCAACCTGGAGATAAGTTTTAATGAGAAATTCAGGAATCAAGAACATTCAGTTAAAAATGATAGATTTAAATGTTTTTTCCCCAAAATCCCCTTAAAATGATAAGAATAGTGTTTGATTTGGGATTTGAAAGAAATTAACCCACAAAGACAGTGATTATGAGAGAGGAGGCAGCAACAGCATTATGGAAGCTAGAGGCAGGTAAGTGAGTGGTAACTGGCCTAGCACACCCAAGAAGTCTGAACTCTATTATAGGGGTGGGGAAAGTAAAGACATGCTGTTTTTAAACTGCCCCCTAAATGGTGCCAAGGCACTTGTGGAAGTAGGAATGAGGAGGGGATTAAAACCAGAAAGACTGGTTGAAACAGTGAGCCCCCAGTGTCTTCCTAAACTGTTAAGGTTTTTAGATCAGGGAGATGAAAAACATAATTGAGGTTGGGTACACCATTCTCAGAATGTCTATGCTGGACTTTTCCCAACTTGACTACAGAAAACTAGCAGCAAATATCATATGCATGCAAAACAATAAAAGACTTTTTGCCCCCCATCTGATGATTCCAACCAACCCTAGAGAAAAGATCTAAATATATTGGTAATTTGGGTTCTCTCAACACAACACTGATAGAACATTTGTAATAAAAGCCATTGCCAACAGACACTCCCCTCATAGAAGTTCCAGTCAGTTTTTTGGTCTCCAATATCAAATATTAGCAGACACCAAGGATCAATACATATTTGAGAAATGTATCATCTAATAGAAAATATGACCAATATAAGCAAAGAAAATCTTGGAGAAAATATGACCAATATAAGCAAAGAAAATCTTGGAGAAAAAAGAAACTATTCAGGCAAAAAATTTTTAAAATTACTATCCTCAGGATTTTTGTAAGAAAGAATATCAAGATGTTATATATAGGGAATATTTAGATAATAAAAAGATATCATATAAATTAAATATATAGTAGCAAAAATAAATAATTCAATAGAAAATTTTGAAAAGAAACTTGAGAAAATCAAAAAGTTATTTTTTTGGGAAAAAAAGATGAAGGGATAGAAAATATAAAGAAAAGAATTTAAAAACAATTAGAGGCTACATTTAGGAAGCCCATTATCAAAATAGCAGGAGTTTTGGAAAGAGACTATAAAGGACAGGGAATCATCAAAGAAATAATCAAAGAAAATTTCCAGATCATGAAATATAAAACGAATTGAAATGAATGAACTGAGCTGAATTATTTACTAAATGCAAGCACAATATGATCTATACTATGATCTATACTATGTCATATTACCATGAAATTTTGAAATATTGGGAACAAAGAAAAACATCCAATGAGGTTTTAGAACATGGGAGATATGAATAGAAGAGGTTTCACTCAAAAGTCTTAGAATCAAAACATCATCAGACTTTTTGACAGAGACTTGGAAGGCAAGAAGACAACTGAGCATTATTAATTTAGGTCAAAGTATAATTAAGACATTTTCTGGTAGGTAACTTGTCAAAAAATGTACACTTCCTGTCATAACTTTCTTCCAGAAAGCTCCTGCAGTATATACTCCACTACAACTGAGTGAATAAAACAATAAAATGGAAATATGGAATTTAGGCATTGGGGATCAAACCCAACAGATAGTGAAAGTAATCCTCAAGATGTGCTAAAGGAAACAAATGACTGTGACGTACGCAGGGTATGAATGTGTACAGAATCTTCATTCTTCTATAGTACAAAGTGAATAGATAATACCAACAATTGAAAAATTATGATACATAAATATTAAGCATCAACTTAAAGAGTTAAAAGCGGTTGCTTCTGCATTTTTCATAAAAAGCTCTCAATAACTATTTGACCCTTTAAACTCTGAATAGATCTAGCTTTGGAGAAAATAACAACACTCCAACTTGGCAATGCCATGGAGAAAGGACCAATAGTAAGCATATGCTCCCTCTAAATATGTATTCAAAACTAAAACCCTGTAGTAACTTTTATTACAAACCAGAATAGAGTGTTATAAATGTTGACAATCTACCAGGAGTATTATTTGCTAACAAACTACTGAGAAGTATCAGAAGAATATGAGAATACTAGTGTGCTGATTCTTTTGTCTTTTATAGTAGGGTATAAATGGCACAATGTCTAAAGCTAAAACACACTGCTTTAAAATAATGACTCCAACTTTTCTTATGTTTCCAAAGTCTTTTTAAAATGTTATGCTAAATCGATTTTTCTATATTAATATCTTTGCTATGAAAAAACTATTTGAAATTCAATATTCATTGGTTTCTCTTCTTCAAATAGAATAATTGTAATATTTTAATTATAAAATAACACATGTAGTACCATCCTGGCAGAATTACTTTTTCTGCCTGTGTAGCAATTATCTGTTTATACATTCATGTGTCTATAGGAATAGCCATTCTTTTACCTGTGTATAGTCAAAAAGATGTTTGGCAAATGTCAACATTATTTCCGAGATCTGGGGTCACTGATGCCATTTTAAAGGGAAATAATTCATTGTTTTCAATCTTTTATCTTTTATAGAAATGAAAGTAAAGATTACGATAAAATGAAATAAATAAATAAATAAATAAATAATTTTTTTTACCAACCTACTGCCAGAAAGTGAACCAGGAGACCAATAGTTATCCCAAGGATTGCCAGCACTCCGAACACAATAAGGGCAATCATCCATAGTGGCAAGGACGGACGAGGAGCTACGAATGGTCTGCGAGTAAAGGATATGAATACAAAGGAAGTATCAGAAAAAACAGTCACTTTAAAATCTATTTCTTTATTTCTTTTCTCCACTCACCCCCGGAAGTTCCACAATTTAGACATAGTAGTAGCAAAAACATTTGAAGAAAGGAAGGAGAAAAAGAAAGGAGAGAAAGAGACAAAGAAACAAAACAAACCATGAGCTTTTCTTACAACTGTTGATAAAACCTCTCTAGATCTGTGCTATGAAGTTATTTTCAGGAATATGATGGTTGATGCCAAGTTATCTATACTTGTCATCTAGATCCCTTCCCTAATCAATGGGTAGAAACACAGTAAGTATCAATAAGGGAAGATTTTATCAGGTCAGCAGGGAGGGACAGGAAGGGAAATGTCTTAAAAGTTCTTTATGCCTAAACCTACAGTATTTTTTTTTTGAAGACTGACTATGAACCTATGTTATTTATTATATCTTTATTAATTACAAAGAACACACAAATATAGAGTGCTACCCTACTAGGTTAGAGCAGTGTCCATCTATCTTACTAGCTTGTTTATTACTGTGGTTCAAATAAATCTTTTGTTGAAAATCATGCCATGATAAAGCTACAATAAGTTCGATATTTTCACCGTGTCTCATTTAAGCAACAAATATGTATTAGGAGCCTCAGCCTACGTTGAGATAAGGATTTTTTTGAATTTCCTAGACAAAGAGGTGTGAAAAGACAGAGCAGAAAAAGGGAGCAACATGCAGTGCTCAAAGAAAACAGCAATTCAATTTTGTTGGGCAAACTTTGAGTCACGAGTTGGCCAAAGATGAAATTGGAAAGTGTGATGCTTAATTGTATATGTCTAGGCTATAGCGCCAAGCTGGTTGGTCAAACACTAGTCTAGATAGTTCTGTGAAGTCATGCCATATCTGTGATTAACATTTATAATCAGTTGACTTTAAGTAAAGAAAATTACCTTCTATAATGTAGGTAGGCCTCATCCAATTGATTGAAGACCTTAAAAGCAAAAACTAAGATTTCTGGAAGAAGGAATTCTGCCTTGAAACTATAACAAAGAACTCCTGCCTGAGTTTCCAACCTGTCAACTTGTCTTATGAGTTTCAGACTAGCCAGCCCCACAATCGTGTAAGCCAATTCCCTAAAGTAATTCTGTGTGTTTGTACTTATGCTCACATAACTATATTTATATGTATATACGTGTATCTAATCTATAAATCTCTTACTGGTTTTGCTTTTCTGGAAAACTCTGACTGATACAGAGAGGTAGCAACAAGAAAAATCTTTGATATCACACAAAGTTGATGAGATTTTTGAATTCTGTGCTAGATTTTCTTCACAGGTGATTGGAGGGTGACTTTTTTTTTGATCTGGAGTCTCACTCTGTCGCCCAGACTGGTGTGCAGTGGCCGCTCCCGGCCACCGCAGCTTCGACCTGCTGGGCTCTGGCGATCCTTCCGCCTCAGCCTTCTGAGTAGCCAGAATTACAGGCGCGCGCTACCACGCCCAGGTAATTTTTTGATTTATTGTAGAGATGAGATCTCGCCTGCCTAGGCGGGTCTCGAACCCGCGGGCTCAGGCAATCCACTCACCTCAGCCTCCCAAAGGCGCGGGATTACAGGCTGAGCCACCGAGCCCGGCTCAGAGGGTGATCTTAATCAGAATCACTTGGGCATGCTTATTAAATATGCACACAGTGGGATCTTACTTTAAATCTTGCAAATTTGAATCACTAGAAGAGCCTGGAAATTTGCACTATAACAATCGTGGTAATGCAGATTCTCACTAAGCTATGCACTATCTTCACAGTAAAATATTGAAAAACGTTAAACTACTAGGGCATATTGTCAGATTTTTCAAATTAGAAGTAGCATTTGAATGCAATGTGTATAATGTATTGGATCACAGATAATAATAAATTGGGTTGATGCTTTCAGGAAAACAAAATTTTTTAAAAAATTCATTCTCTGTTAATGTTTCTTCATTCTCCCCAAAAGTGATTTCATATATTTTTTTCTCAAATCTTCAACACCTATCTTCACTCTGATAAACTTCCTTGCTCCACTGAGAAAATGGAATTCGCCAGAAAAGAATCTTCACAATTCCACCATCATATTAGTGAAGTTCTCTTTATCTGTGCCCCATCCTCTCTTTTTCTCATGTGACTGTAAATAAATTGCCCAGGCCCCTGTCTTAGGCCAACTCCTCCACCATTTCTTCTCACTGTCCAACACATAGCCTAGGTTCCAGCTATTTTAAACTACCCAGAATCCTATGGACGCACCAGACTCTTTCATGTCTCCGTGTCTTTGCACTTACTGTTCCATCACCTAAAATGTTCACCTCGAGTCTACCCAGTTAGCTCACACTCAAACTCTGTCACCTTCTCTTCACTGACATCTTCCATGGCTAACAATTTTATGATCCTACAATCATATTACTATTTTTCTCCTTTAGTGATGAGCATGTTGTGATCTGGGACCACATCATTATTTGTTGTGTTTTATGCACAGAACATAGCATGATGTTCAGCATTGTAGATAATTTTTGTTGAATAAGTAAGTAAAGACAAAGGGAATCGAGGGCAACTATATCTCAGAGGATAGATAACGCAGAAGGATTCAGCTTATGTGAAGCCTTTAGTGCTTGTCAAGGAGCTTTGATTTTACCCCGTGGAAATGACTAATGAGAAATTGTAGTGCTTAGGAAAATAAATCTTCTAACAGCATGTTCAATGACAGTTGAAAGGAAGAAGAAAATAAAAGGAAGGAATCAGTGATGAAAGAGATCGTTATAATCCATCAGAATAGAACAGTGGGATGATAGTAAGAATGCAAAGTGAGGAATTTAAGAAAGTTTATAGAAGTAAAATATTTGTCAGAACTTGGTAACTACTTAACTATATTGATAAAGGAAAGAAACTTGTTAAAGATGTCACAGACTTTGCCTTAAGAATAAGGAGAGAGAAAAATGAAGTATAGAAGAAATAATTTGAAGGAAAAAAATGGTAAATTTCTTATATCTTGAATTTGAGGGGCATTTAAATTTTCAGTACACATCTGGAATGTCAGACTTTCGATTAACTGAGGAACCACAGCTGGGGATATAAACTTAGGAGTCGTCAAAAAACAAGAGGGAATCAAGGCTGTGAAACTGGATCCATGTATTAGAGTGCTTATTATATTTAAAAAATGCACAGAGTTAATGTTTCTCATTCCAAGGCAAACATTTGTTTTCATTCTAATGATGACTAGTTTAGCTCCATTTTTTTCATACCTTTTTTTGGATTTCACCATCTCATTCATTTATATCTCTCAAATGGCTTTAAATGATGAGCACTTGTTTCTTAATTGTCAAGTTTAAAATATTGTTGATCTTTTAGTGACAGGTCAGCACTTACCTCATCTCATAAGCACTCAGCACCACCAAAGCTACCTTGCTCACTGCTGGTTCTTTTGTCTTGACTTCACATCTTTTCTTTGCTTTTCTGTCTTGTATGAACTCCTACAAATTATTTTCTTTTTAAATCATCCCCTAATTGGAAATACACTTATATATTTCTTGTTTTAGCTAGTTTATTTTTAAAGGTTTAACTCAAAACATATTTTTGTATAAATTTGGGCAAATGTTTTATTTGACCTCTACACTTTTTAGAACATGTATTCTTAAAAGAACAAAAAGAAAACTACATCTATTACAATTTGATCAACTAAGGTGTTTCAGAATTCATTCAAACACAGTAGTTTGAAGGCAAAAGATTGAAATTATTTCCTAATTTTCAATTTTATTTTATCAAAATTACCATAGGATATAATATTTTCATTCCATATCCTATTGCTCAGATATTTATCTGGATTGTAACCACCTTTAACTCATAACCTAAAGATCTTACAAATCATGATGACAAAAAGTCTTCTCAAGCAAAAAAAAAAAATTTCTCAGCAATTAGCCAGTTTCTGGTAGTCCATACTACAAATTATTATAGAAAACCACATAAGGAATTATTGGGAGAGGATACAGAATATAAATTATATCTTGCCATAAAAAACTCCTGGACATAAACTTGTCAATGCTACCTTGGCAAAAATATAAATTAAAGCATAGCTTTCTTTTGAGATTTTTCTCATTCCGTCCTATAGGACTAACACTAAGGAAAAAATTGAAATTGACAAAATATGATTTTGAAGTCTTCCACTTCTAGTGTTCCTTTTTTTTTTTCTTAATCATTCATCATTCAGGCAACCACAAAGTTCACTAAGGTCTTACCAAACGTACCTGCAAAATTAGCCATGATTCTAAATCCCTACAAACTCTGCTGTAAATCAGATTAATGCCTCATTCTGAGAAGCTATTCACTGAATTAGGGCTTGAACCTTTCCTTGGTGACAAGAATTTCTTATAAACAATGACTTAATCCTTTGAAATCTTTCGGGTTGGGACTTCACACAAGTGTCAAAATGAAGAAGGGAGAGGAGGTGTTCTATAAATAAAAAAGTCTTTCACTCAGCATAAAGGTGATGATTATCTCACAGACAAAACAAAATAATTGTGCTGTTTCCTTTATACTTTTTTTTTTTTTTTTTTTTTGAGTTGGAGTCTCACTCTGTCACCCAGGCTGGAGTGCAGTGGCCGCTCCCGGCCACTGCAGCCTCGACCTATTGGGCTCCGGCGATCCTTCCACCTCAGCCTTCCGAGTAGCTGGAACTACAGGTGCACGCTACCATGCCCGGCTACTTTTTTTATTTATTGTAGAGATGAGGTCTCGCCAAGTTGCCCTTAAGTGTGTGTGATTACTCTTTCATTAATAGATCAGAGACGTTGCTAATAAAAACACATTAAGATCATGAATAAAATGACATCTTTAATAAAAAAGAAATCATACAATAATTTTTTACTTTAATTCAATAAAAATGTTCTTAGTATATTCTATCATAGTGAATGTCCCCATCTAATCATATTTTTTACATGAATACTGATATAATGAATATATATGCATGTATGAGATACATATAAATGTCATAAAGGGCTCAACTCAAGATCTATATTTTAGAAAAATATTTGTGTCAGGTATACATTTATATTTCACAGTTATCTGAACATTAGTTATTCTATATCAGTGTCAGTTAATTTTGCTATATCATATATTTTTTTGAAAACTTGTGAGCTGAAAGTTAGTTCTTAAAATTTTGTCATAAATGATAACTTTAATTAATGTTATTAATATGATAATTATTTAGTTAGATACTTTAAAAATAGATACCACATGTCTACACATAATTATATTATTCTGACTCATGAACATTTAAGAAGTAAAAATATATGGATTTATATATGATTGAACAGATAATGGTACTGTAATATTCAAGATATTTATGAAAGCACTGTAGAAAGTCAGAGATCAAATATATATCGTTAAATAAATGCAAGGAAGTCATAATCATTATACTATCAACAACAATTTAGCATTTGATTTATGAGAACAAAATGTTCTTTCTGCCATCTCCTCTATACCTTACCACAGCCACACATTCATCTTATTTTTCATTCACAGGATATTAAGCTGTATATCATCTTCTGAAACACTCCCAAAATCATTACATAAAACTATAGATTTCAGACACAAATATATGTTTATGATGGGGCAAGAAATCCAAAATGCTGTGGAAAACTACAAATTCCTCTAAACTCAATTGTTTTACTGCTATCTTTGGGTGGAAGTCATACTGGGGAGACAGTGTTAATTCTATTTATGTCAGAATTTTAGGCAAGCAAATTTCTACTTACCTATACATAACGTGCTGATATAATGGCTGTTCACGTTAATAAAGATAAAGACAACTTCTGCACTCCTTTTTGATCAGTGGCTCTCAGGTAAATGTGCTAACCACAAGGATAGTTGGGATTTTAAGGGCTGGGTGCAATAGCAGAAAGCAATTAAAAGGAAACTTGTTTAACAAGTGTGATGACAGCTGTGGGTCTGTGGTTTAAAGGAAGAAATGAAAATTCTTTTTGAGTTGGATACTTAGAAAAAAACAATAGATATTACTTGGATTGGTCATCTGAGAGGTACACCCTAAAAATATCATCACAGATTGGTGAATCAGCGTCCTGACTAAGGTTCCATCCATCCTTTCATGGTATAGAGCTCCTCCCCGGTGAAACCAACTGTACCTACCAGAGGAGTCTCTGACAAATGACTTAAATATAAGTTGTCTTCCTTTGATACTGTGCTATAGCATTACTCATTTGACACAAGCTTAATCTAGAAATTCTCACTGGAATTCTGTACATGGTTTTATAGGGACAGATTTACAGATAGAGTTAGGTTTTGGCAAAAGAAGTAGTCCTATTTTAGTAATTCTTTATAGGAAATAGAACTAGCTAATATAGTCAATGGTTGTTCTACTAAGTGAATACGGATTAAGTTTTTGAATGACGTGCCAAAATCTTATGAAAACAAAAAAATCAGGAGGCCATTTAGACATTTTAAACACAAATATCTAGATTCTAGACCCTATTTTTTTTGTCTTTAACCACATGTTACTCCATTAATTCATTTTATAAATATTTATCATGCACTTCCTGAGGCTACACATCGTTCCCAGTGATATTAATAAAACAATGGGTATAATAAAGTCCCTGCCTTCATGGACTTTAATGGAAAAGACAGACAAACACTAACAAAATAATTAATACACAATCTAGTGTGAGATATGTATATATGGCTATATAGAAAATAAAGCAGGGTGATGGGGTAGAAAGTGGTGGGATGGTGGTGGATATCTATAAATGGTCAAGAAATGCCTCTCTGAGGTTTTCAGCAGAGACCTGAATGATGATACTATCTGGTGTAATTCATCCTCCTAAAACACATATTCATGATACTGTCTATTTAAAATTCTTCAAAATTCTCACCTGCTTTCAGGGTAAAATATAAACCTATTTGGTTACCATTCCATGTGCTTCAGAAAACCATCTTTATCTATGTTGTTCCTTAGTAGTACGGTGTAACAAAAAGTGTATGGCCTCTCTTCCAATGCTAGATCTATTAGATTTGTGTTAGGCATAAATCTCTCTGAGCTTCAGCTTTCTCATAGGTAAAAATGGGTGATAATAGAACCATACTTGTAAGGTTGCTGCATCAACTGAGGCCACATACACCAAGTGCTTGACACGATTCTCGGGACGCTATGTTGCCTTAACAATGATGTTACCGAAAGCTTGACTCTACTTGATTCATTTCTCACAGTCCCTTTTCTTGAATGATAACTGCTGTCCTACCTTCATGACTTTATTCATGCTGTCTAATACTTCCAGGATTGCCATTTCTCCCCATCCAGTGTTTATTTATGCTTCATGGTCCAACTTAATTGTCACTTGTTCCACCAAGTCTTCCCTGGTGAATGTTTCCTTTACCAAGCATTATCCTCTTTGATCCCTCCTTTTTCCTGATCTCTATTCATTTCTGTCACCAGTACTCATTTTATATTTAATCTCTTGCTGTTTTTTTTGGTTTTTGGAGTTTTTGTTGTTGTTTTTGAATCAGAGTCTCACTCTGTCGCCCAGGCTGGAGGGCTGTGGCACCCTCACAGCCACCGCAGCCTCAACATGCTGGACTCAGGCAATCCTTCTGCCTCAGCCTTCCAAGTAGCTGGAACTACAGACATGTGCCACCACACCTGGCTAATTTTTCTTGATTTATTGTAGAGGTGAGATCTTGCCAAGTTGTCCAGGCTGGTCTCGAACCCGTAGGCTCAGGCAATCTTCTCACTTCTGTTATATTGACTTTTATTTAAATCTATCCTGTGAATGGTCCTATTCCCAAGTACAAGTTGCTTAAACTTGGAGGCAAGAATTGTATCTTATATTTCTGTTTTCCATATACTCATCACAATGTTGAGTATCCAGTAGATGTTCAGTAAATACGCTATATGTTTCAAATATATAATTAACACTCAAATATATCTAGACCCCCCCTAGAAGTGAATACAGTATTTTAAAACTCAATGCTAAGTATATAGAGAGTTTTAACAGGGTATTTACAGGAGAAATACAGATGACCAATTAACATATAAAAAGGTGCTTAATCTCATCCATTAGTATTTGTAGAAGTATAAATTAAAGCCATATGGCACTACTAAAATATAAAATATTATTTCAGGATTTAGGGATAGTATTGGGAAATAGGCTCTCATAATTGATAGTAGGAGTTAAAATTGAGGAAACAATTTTAGAGGGCTGCTTGATGACATCACCTTAATTTCAAAACTGTATACTCTATAACTAAGCAGTTTCACTTCTAGGTATCCATCCTGGCACGTGTACTCAAACATGAGTGTATAATGATGTTTATTACAAAATTTGTGTTAACAAAAAGTTGAAAACAAATAATTAATCAGTAGAAGAGTGGTTAAATACTCTATGGTATGTCAGTTTATGGAATTGTGCGCAGGTGTTAAAAGGAATGACATTATAATTGATATGGTGGGTTGACTCACTCATCCCCCATTCAAAATCCCTTTCTATGCAGTGGAGATTAGAAAGCTAAAACTACATCCCCCCACACTCTCTGGCAATTAAGGTTCTAGATGGAAATTAAATTACGTTGACTAGATAAAACTTGGAAGGAAGAAGCCAGTCAGAGACCTTCCAAAGCAAAAGTCAGGCTACTTTTTGAATTTCTAGTAAAAGGTCATGAACATGCAATTTCCAGTAGCAACATCCTTTGTCTGTACTCCAGCTTCTTGGGGGTGAAAAGCAGTTTTAGAGTAGGCAGAGAACCGATTAGCCTATGGGTGTCAGAGGTTGCCAGAAATTTCTGGTCCCTGGATCTTAGCTATTGAATTCAATAATGCTAGTATCAGTAGCTCTCCACCGGCATCAGTTCTCTAGTGTTCTGTGAATCTTCCTTGAGGCTATTCTCAGAGCCCTGAATCTCACCTTCCTTCCAAAAATTTTTGCAGTACATAATGTCCTACTTCAAATTTCTTTCTGCTTAACATGACTTTCCTGCTCTAAACCCTGACTGATAGTTGTAGATCTGAGTAGAAAGACTTTAAGAAAAATTATTGAGTATGATATGAAATGTATTATGATAATCCAATATGGTCCTATTAAAACAGTAAAGACTCAGTAAATACTGCACATTTTAATGGGTGCTAATATATTTATTCAAATTGATATATGTATTTATGAAGAAATAAATTAGTATATGAAAATATCAATAAGGATTCACAGAATAAGGATTACCCCAGAGAAGGAAAGATACCAGAATTAGAATGATAGTCAGGCACAGTGGCTCATGCCTGTAATCCCAGCACTTTTGGGAGGCTGAGGTGAGAGAATTGCCAGAGCATAAGGGGTCAAGACCAGCCGGGACAACTTGGCGATAACTCGTCTCTACAATAAATCAAAAATTAGCTGGGCATGGTGGCACATACCTGTAGTTCCAGCTACTTAGAAGACTGAAGTGGAAGGATCACCTGAGCCCAGCAGGTTGAGGCTGTGGTGGCCGTGACCGTGACACTGCACTCCAGCCTAGGTGACAGAGTGAGATTCCAACTCAAAAAAAAAAAAAAGAAGTCTTAACCTGATCTATAATGGTTCCATTGTCTTCATAAGGATACTGTGTTCTTACATTTCTTGCATAATTAAAAAAACAACTAGCCAGGCTCGGTGGCTCAGCCTGTAATCCTGCGCCTTTGGGAGGCCGAGGGGAGTGGATTGCCTGAGCCCATGGGTTCAAGACCCACCCGGGCAACTTGGTGAGACCTCATCTCTACAATAAATCAAAAATTAGCCGGGAATGGTAGCGCGCGCCTGTAGTTCCAGCTACTTGGATGGCTGAGGTGGAAGGATCGCCGGAGCCCAGCAGGTCGAGGCTGCGGTGGCCGGGAGCGGCCACTGTACTCCAGTCTGGGCAACAGAGTGAGACTCCAACTCAAAAAAAACCCAAACAAACACACAAAAAAACTAAATATACTTGTTGAATTAAAATAAAAATTTATCTTCTATATGGATCAGATTAAGAAAAATTGACAACAAAAATAGTTTTGGGGGGAGTCACGGCCAAATTAATATGTACTAAAAATGAACTGTATTTAAATTCATAGAACTTTCCAGGATAAGATGGTGTTTTGATGCTAATAGGCCCCAAATCTGTGACAATACAGCGGATTAAAAAACTCACAAATATGTGAGCTAACTTTTAAAGCATGATAGGAATTTATCAGGAAAAAAAAAATTGTTCGGAGAAGGGCATTCCAGATAAGGAGTATACAGTTTGGAAAGTCCCAGAATAGCACGTTCTAGAAATCTTAAGTAATTGAGTGGTTGGGACATAAACTACATGCAAGGGCATGAGAGAGCATAAAAAAGAAACATATATAGCAGCCAGATCCTAATAGGTAATGCATTTCATTTGTGTTCAGTTGGACACCTTGACTGCTTCCATTGAGTCAGCCACAAGTCAAGATGACAGGGATGAAAAAGAGCCCTTGAAAAACTCATGGTCTAGTAACAGATTCAGATGTATACAAAGATAATTTTGCATCTATGGAAAGTGCAGTTGCAGCTGTAGGCCTGAAGCAACAGCCTGAGGATGTCAGGAAAAGTTACTTGGTGGGAGGAGACACCTGCATAAAACAAATTAGGAAGAGTGAGTCAGGCTTTTTATGGATTTTCAAGTCATCATAGTATAGGTTTTATTCCACAAGGGTGTTGAGATGGGAGGGAAGGGTAAGGTGTGAAGTAAGATTTTAAGCAAGAGAGAGAAGTGCTCCCAGACTAATTCTCCATGATTACTGAGATGCCTGTCCTCTGAACAATGCCATTGTATACAGTACATTAGAGACAGGCAGTAGGACCAACAATTCAGGGGGCATGCTTTATTTTCTTTTTCAAAAGCCAGGTTAATTTAGAATACCTCTTTGGTTCTAATATTTCTTGCTCTCATCATGGCTTGGCTTGACTTTTCTTAATCTTTTCTCTTTTGTCAAATAGCTGGGAAGGATAATATGGGGATGATCTCTCAGTACTCTGGCTAGTGACTTCGGTCTCATTCAATGTTATCTGTAGTAGGTGAAATAAATCTGGCTTCAAAAAACCACAAACTTAAACTTATAAAACCTGAGATGGTTATTTAATGGAATTCTTGCATAATTCTTGCATAATTCTTGCACAAATTCTTGTGTTGCTATATGTAGTAAAAATAAGTTTCTGTTTACTCAACCATGAGGACCTACTGCGAAAAATTTTATAAGAAGATAATCAATTTTTAAGACAACAGCATAAGAAAGTATGAAAGAATTATTTTGTTTTCAAAATTAAGTATAATAATTATGCAGAACAACAACATATTTTAATAACATATAATTGGGTTTCTTGGAGTCCTTTAATCAATATAAATTGCAAATCTTAAATGTACTTGACATATCACTATGAAATGTTTCAAAAACAGACAGATTCTTTTGAAATTTTCTCTTGCATTAGAATTATGAAAAAATGAAAACCAGTAGCAAACTTTCAGGCAGTACTTAGGGCATTTAACAATACATGTGACACAATGGCCAAAAGCTAGCTTGTAATGTCATGGAAATAAATTGAGCTCCAGTTGCATCATCTAGTGAAATAAAAACATAAATGAGAAACAATTACACTCAGTATTGTGATAGTATGTATACCAATCAGATCTTAGAACCAGTGGGTAGGAGCTAACTTTTAGCATTTGCCAGTTTCAATAGTATGAATACAACCATGGCCAATTTTAATCTACTAACATGATATCACTAAATATGGATTTGGGAAAGGATGAGAAGTAGCGTTTAAGTATATTGTCACCATCATGCAAGTATAATAAATGTAAATACCTCAAGGCCATAAATGCTAATACAATAGAGTAAAATAAGACATAATGAGTTTTGAGTATTTTTTTAGTACCTTTAATTTTTTTTTAAGCAAGATTTATTGAGAGAACAGAAAAGCTCCCACAGGGGCTGTCCACCTTTAATTTTGATAAGTCATATAATTTCCAAAGTTTTACATTCAACTCTTGTATACTGGCAAAATAAATATGCAGCATACTACTGCTGCACTTTAAATATTAAAATTTGCAAAAATGTCACAAGTATTAATATTTGGAAGAATGCATAACATTCCACAGAGAATACTCACATAAAACTATATTTAAAAGTAGATGATATCATTTATGCATTGTATACATGTATCAAAATATCACATGTATCCCCCAAATATGTAAAAACTATTTTATATCAATTAAAACCACCAAAAATAAAGACTACAACAGGGAGCTTGCACCTATACACCTCTTGGTTCCACCAATGCTTGCTTCTATAGGTGCAAGCTCCCCATTCACACACATACACACTTTATCTCCATATTGAACCAACAAAATTGGTGTGATGAGTCTTATCTTCAGAAGCAGTCAAGGCAGAAGTTCTCAGTGGATCTTGGATCAGTAAGCAGACTGACCCGGAGGTTGCCTAGAGAGCTTCAGACTTTAAATTCAAATCACACTGGCCTTGTCTTGGCCCAGAGTTAAAGCCAAGCAACCAGGTATTTCTAAAAAGATAAGGATAGAACTTTTCCAGTCCAGCTATACAGTAACTCTATCCTACATGAACTATAATAATGAAAATAACAACGAATAATATTACAAATATCTATTACACAGGATGATTCCAGATCTACGTTTTTGAAATGTGAAAGACTGTGGAAAGATGAAGAATTCTGTTTTGGCATACTGATGAAAACTGCCCATTAGACTTTCAAGTGGAAATATTAGATATTGTGACTGGAGGTCCAGAGAGAAGTCTAAACACAGACCTCTAAAGCTAAAGTTAAAACATTTGGGAGTTGTCAGCATAGAGTTGGTGCTGAAAGCTATTGGACTCAATAAAATCATTTAGAATATGAGTGTAGGTAGAAAAGAAGAGATCTGAGTCTGAGCCCTGGGGCACTCCAACATCTAGAGTTTGGGAAGATGTGGACGATGTAACAGAAGAGATGGAGAAAAAATTGCTAGTGACATAGAAAGGTTACAAAACAAGATGCTTTCTTCTTTGTAAGCCAGATGAAGAAAGTATTACAATAAGAAATTATCAACAAAGCCAAATACTATTTCTAAGTAAAAGGAGGATTGAGAATGGAGCACTGGAGTGGTCAACATGAAACTCATTGAGGACCTTGACAGATGTAGTATTGGAGGAATGTCTAGGTCACTATTTCATTTGCAGTGAGTCTGAGAGAGCATATAAGAAAGAGACACAATACTTTGAACTAGTTTCTCAAAGAAATATGGTAAGAAAGAGCTGTAGGGTTAAAAAATAGCTTTGTTTTTGTCTGTGGAAGTTACTGTAGAAGCTACTGAGTGTATGGAAATGATCCAGCATAGAGGATAAAATTGATGATATAAAGAGAGATAGTTATAGAAACAAAGTCTTTGAGAAGGTGAGCACAAAAAGGATTTTAGCACAAAGAGAAAGTTTGGCCTTAGATTGGGTACAAATAGTTGATCCATTGTAACAAAAGGGAGGTTAGATGACAATAATAACTAACATCTATCTTGGATTTGTTTTGTGTTCTAAGTACATTACTTTTAAGTCCTCAAATATGCCACAGCAATACCACGAAGTAGATATAATTCTTATCCCCACATCACATCAAGGAAACCGAGACATAGTGATGTCAAGTAATTTGTCCAAAGTCACACTTCTTCTACATGGCAAAGCCAGGATTTGCACACAACCTGTTTGACTCCAGAATCCAATTACTTATTCTACCTTTGAGAAGCACATCAATTAGCAGATTTTTGTGATGAATGCCAGTAGAGACTCTAATCTGATTACTGCTGTTTTCTTGGTGAAATAATGAACATAATCATCAAGTTAGTGTAAGGAGGAGAAGAAGAAGACAGTGTTAGAATTAAAAACTGGCTGGGCTCAGTGGCTCAGCCTGTAATCCCGCGCCTTTGGGAGGCTGAGGTGAGTGGATTGCCTGAGCCCGCGGGTTCGAGACCCTCCTGGGCAACTTGGCGAGACCTCATCTCTACAATAAATCAAAAATTAGCTGGGCGTGGTAGTGCCCGCCTGTAGTTCCAGCTACTCGGAAGGCTGAGGCGGAAGGATCGCCAGAGCCCAGCAGGCCGAGGCTGCGGTGGCTGGGAGCGGCCACTGCACTCCAGTCTGGGCAACAGAGTAAGACTCAAACATAAAAAAAAAAAAAAAGAATTAAAAACTGGAGAAGAGAGAAGTGAATGCGTTATTTAGAAGGAGAGGGGAGTTTTGGATAAAGAAGCACAAAGGGATTTTTATGGGGCATTAAGAATCTAGCTGAAGTTTGTGATCATGGTTTTAAAGACTAGCTAGCATGGTGTATGTTTTTCTCCAGCTACAGTCAACATCTAGTGTTCATGTACCAAAAGCTGGAGAGCTGGGTTGAACCATGTTTGCAGTTTTGCCAGGCTAGATGGTATGGAGAAGGGGCAGGGGCAGTGGGTGAAGATGTCATGACTAGCCTTGGTCTTTCAGCTTAGGGAGAATCCAAAGATATCTTGAAGGAATATGAAAAAAAAAAAATCCCAGTCAATGGAAAAGAGCTCCCAGTGGACTTTGGACCATTAGGCTTATATCTAAGCCCAAATTAAATAATAAATTTTAAAAATTATTTTCTATACTTGGCATCACTTTATCTTCTTATTTGTGGTCCATTTTTCAGTGAAAGCATTCCTTGAATGCATTGATATGAAAGTTGTGTTGAATAACAAAATACTGACTTATGAGTTAAAATACCTAGTTCTTATCCACTGATAGGTAGAGACGTGTCTGTTATAGACATCCTCAAACAAGGAAGTTACTATGAACACTTCTTTATTAAAGCCAAAACTAGTTGGTTTATTAGAGGCTGCCCAAGAAGAGGGAACCAACCTTGTTCCTTTTGTGTCATTCATGTTATGGCATTACTTTTTCATTATTATTTTAAAATATGTCATTGTAATTGGCACATACAGGGGGAACCAAAAAAAACCCCAAGATTTTCTTGGGAAGGGTGGACTCTTTTAGTACAGGCTTCCCTCACTAGGTAAGTGCTCTAGGATCTATTAGCATCAGTTAGCATTGTGCTCAGCTTCAGTGAGTTTTTTTTTAAAGAGTCTTTCAACGTGTTTTTCATTCCACGATGTGAGAGTACCTGCCCACACCATGCTAAGTGTCCAGCATTTTTTGACCAAAAGCAGCATGACCTGTATGCCCCACTCATCCTGTTTACCCAGCCTCGCCCAGAGTGACTTTTGTGTTTCCTGGATGAAAAAAGTCCTCAAAGGGAATTGTTTTGCCAATGTGGAAGAGAAGAAACAACAACAACAACAACAAAAAAAAATGGTAGAAGCACTAAAAAGCATCAAAATTCATGAGTTCAAAAACTGTTTTGAGAAGTAGGAAAAGCATCTCAAAACAGTTTTGCATCAAACAAAGAGTAATTTGAAGGTGACTGAAATGCAAACATGTAGGAATAAATACGCAATTTTTTTGTAAATAAATTCCAAGTTTTTTTTTGCCCTCTCCTTGAATATTCATAAAAAGATCTTGGCCTATGCATCATAGTTCACAAGATTAAATCCATATATCATAAGCATTTTCATATTTCAAACACAATTTTTTATGTTTCTCAAGAACATATATGCAAATTTTGTTGTGATTCTGTTATTCAGTAACTGTGCTCTTTGTCAAGTTCTTGATCAGTGGGTCTCTTCCGTTTAAAAGAGAGAGAGAATTGAACTAAAATTTTTTTATTGTGTGTTGTTTGTGGGGGAAAGTAAAATATCCCCTTGAATCATTAATTTCTGATCCTTTTTTATACCCCTTCTGAGTGGTCAGAATCTTAATTAAGTAAACTTTTTACTTTTTAATAAAATGATAACACATTTTGTAATGCAAACAATTATATTTTTGTCAGTTTGGCATTTTAATTCTCATGCACTGTATCTAATGTTGTTGTTTTTATTTCTCAAGTCAGGCTTCTAACTCCTTGCTTGTATAAACTTCTCAGTATACTGTTAACATCAGAAGATCAGGATGGTGCAGTCTATTATTACCATAAATGAATAAACAAAGTAAAACAAAAAACTTACTTTTAGCTGATTTGTCACACATAGAGTGCATACAGAAATAGAGATTCTAAGTTTTTTACTTAAGGTTGAAGTAAAGGCTTGCACCCTGCACAAAATCCACCTTTGGCATGAAACTAACATAATAATAATAACTGCTTTTCCTTATAAAGTTTGCCCACTTGTGCTTTGTGTTCATTAAATTCCTTCAATATCAAGCCTTGAGATCGGTCACTTATGCTGTCATATCCCTCCTTGCTCACCCAGGGAGCCCTAACCCTGAGGCTCTTCATCCCCTTCTCATGTACCCCTTGGTCTCACCAACACTTGCCCTCTACCAAACCCTCAGACCCCTCCAAATCCTTTCCCACCCTTTTCTTCCTGTAACTTTCACCTCTCCTCCATGTTGGAGTTATTATTACTCACTCAGCTCCATCTGATTTCGCCCTGGAAGAAGCAGGAGACAGACTATGACTCAACTCACAAGGCTAGGAATGAATAAAATAAGTTTGTAAACATCTAATATCTAAATTAACTATCAAAAAGACAAGGAAACTATTACACAGTTTTTATTACTTTTATTCAACTATTTTTTTCCATTTGCATTATGAAAGGATCCTTTTTATTATCCTATCGAGGTAAACTGCTGTCTAAGGAAGAGGGTGAATTTATGTTCACTTCTGACAAGGATGGCGGCAGTAGCTTTCTAACACGTCTCCTTGCTTCTCATGGTGCACTCTTCACTCCACTGCAGCTCATTCACTACATCAAAGCTCAAGTAATCTTTTCAAAGTGTGTATTAGATCATCTCACTCCTTGCTCTGCTTAGAAAACGCCAAGGCCTCACACTGCAGTCAGAACAAAAAGTCAAAGTCTAGCCAGGCTTGGTGGCTCAGCCTGTAATCCCATGCCTTGGGAGGCTGAGGTGAGTGGACTGCCTGAGCCTGCGGGTTCGAGACTCGCCTGGGCAAGTTGACAAGATCTCATCTCTACAATAAATCAAAAATCAGCTGGGCGTGGTAGTGCACGCCTGTAGTTCCAGCTACTTGGAAGGCTGAGGGAAGGATCGCCGGCGCCCAGTAGGTTGAGGCTGCCGTGACCGGGAGCGGCCACTGAACTCTAGTCTAGGTGGCAGAGTGAGACTCTAACTCAAAAAAAAAAAAAGTCAAGGTCTTTACTGTCGCTTACAAGACCTACTTAACAGCTACCACTTCCATTTTCTCTCCTGCCATCTCACTTACCCACCAGGCTTTAATCACATCAGCCTTCTTTCTGTTCTACACATCCACCTCATTATTTTTCTATCTCATTTATTTTTCTATCCAACGCCTTTGATTTATCTTTGATATTTTCTGTTTTGCCTTTTCATCGTTTAGTTACAGCTCAAATGCTATCCCCTCAAAGACGTAATTCAGATTGCCCAATCTAAAGTACACCTTATCTGTCCCATTATTTTCTATCACATTACTTTTTTTTATTACATCACAATCCAAAATTATCTCTCTTTTTTTGTACTATCTTTATCCACTAATATTTTCCTTGACGAAAGATACTATGTCTGTACTTGAGAGTACCCGAAACATAGTAGAGAATCAATAAATAGGTATGACCTGCCAGAGGAAGAAGTAGGAGGAGAAAGACACCATCTTGTCACACCTGGCTATGAATTGTCTTGATGTCAAGAGAGTCATACTTTGTAATAAAAGAAGAATAAAAAAGTAATTCCACAAACAACTCAAGGAAGGAATTTTTTTTAGTTTATTTTAGCAGACTTTAAAATGTTGGCCTACTTTTTAAATTTTATTAATTACAAAAGGTGAATTATTTGTAGAAATTACAAAGTCAGCCTTCCATATTATTGCACTTATGTTGTAAGGATATGCCACACAATCCTCTGTCCTTGAGGACCTCACATTATTTTTGCTGTAAGACAAATTAAACAAATGACCAAAGAAGAACATAAAACATGTTATATAAATAATGGTAACAAATTAAATTCTTTAACTTCTGACAAATTGTGGATCTAAACTTAATTAGGACAAATTTGCGTGAGAGTAATTTATCAGTTTATCAGAGATGAAAAGTGACTTTATGCAAATAATTTCTCTCCTCTGGTTTTCAGTTTCTGGTTCTATAAATTGAAAGATTAAGTCTAACTGAACTTCTAATATCCCTTCTCCACTGCAAGATTGCATTACTTTCGGAAGTACATGAATTATTTCACATATAAAGAAAACATCAATGTATATTATCTGTCTCACATATTTCAGCTTATTAATAAGATGCGATTGCAATTGATATAATGGAAAGTAATTAATTTGGTAAATCCTCCGCATATGCTCTCATACTAACAAAATGTGTGTTTTATTTCTTTCCATTCTGAAAATCAAATCAAGGTCAATTCTGAATATAATGGTAAAATAAATTATAACTGGGCTATTAATAAAAATTTCATGTTCTTTATTTTATTTTCTTCCTATGTCCTATATTAGTTAAAATGATAAGTAAATGGATGGCAAATGTTTTAGATATAATTCAATATTGATAAAGATGTAAATTTTTATAGGTAAGTAGTTTTGTAGATAAGAAAATGATTCATTTACCGACAATGAAAAGAAAAATATCCTGAAGCAACAGATAAGAATACCCTGCAATTGTCTTCATATTTCATCATATCATTACTTTTCTTTCATAGCCCAGTCTTGGTTGTAATCCAATCGCGGAAGGAAGTCACTCGGGTATAGACACCTGGCTTATTCTTTTTGCCACATCCTTCACCCCAGCTTACTATTCCAACAAGGTGCCAGATATTTCTGGAATCAGGGTAAGCTAAAGGTCCTCCAGAATCATTCTAGAAGAAGAAGGGAAAAAATAGTTTTTGTCTTGTCACAGAATCTCCTTTTACCTATCCTCTGGAGTTATCACTGAACCCAATCCACCTTCTTTATCTTAGAATTCTGAAACTCTTGGGTTTAAAAACAAAACAAGAAGAAGAAGAAGAAAAGGAAAAACAAAACAGCTACAAGCCAGACTATATTGCCTGCAGCTGTCAAATGTTGGATTGGCAGACCAGAATTTAATATTATAATGAGTCCAGCTTGAGTAAGAGAAGATGATTTAGCTGCTGTGGATACTGTACTGAGTTTGTCTCCATGATGAAGCCTCTGAGGAATGAATGACATGAGCACATGCTCAACCTCCTGCTACCTTTTTGGATAAGGAGAAGTCAACATTCTAGGTCTGTAGGTTGCCCAGAATTAGGACCAAACTTATAAACTTCTAAGTATTGTTCTTTGTGTAAATTCCCTGACTGAAAACTTCATGAGGGCAGTATTGTGTTCACTGCTGCCTCCCTGGCATCTAGGCTGGTGGTGCCTTGTACATAAATGGGATTAATAAAATTTTTTATCTGACACCAGTCAGGGTAGCCATCAATAACTCAAAAAAACAAATGCTGGAGAGGATTCGGGGGAAAAGGAACACGTCTACACTGTTGGTGGGAGTGTAAATTAGTACAACCCCTGTGGAAAACAGTTTGGCATTTCCTAAAAGATCTAAAAATCAACCTTCCCTATGACCCTGCAATCTCCCTACTTGGAATATGCCCGGAGGAACTTAAATCACTCTATGAAAAAGATATCTGCACAAGAATGTTCATTACAGCATTATTCACAATAACAAAAACATGGAACCAACTGTTCTGTCCATCAAAAGTGGACTGGATTAAAAAATGTGGTATATATACACGATGAAATATGTAGTCATAGAGGACAAAATTATGAACTTCACAGCAACTTGAATGGACTTAGAGTCTATAACACTGAGTGATCTATCACAGAAACAAAGAACTGAGTATCACATGTTCTTACTCATAAGCAGGCCTTCAACGATTATAATAATGCTATAAGAAAGGGATTGGCAGTAGTGGGAATCTGCCGGGGGTGGGGGAGCACACTTCAACAACAAGGGTACCTGCATAATGATCATGTGTATACCTAACCCTGAATTGTACCCCATATCTTTAAAATTAAAAATTAAAAAAAACTTTAGTGGATTGAAATAATAAGCTACTATGTGAAAATCATAACCCACAAAAAAATATTTTATGTTGATAAAAACTTCCACTTGATTAACTCTTTGGGAGAAAATTACTTGATAATGTAGCTAGACATACCTGACACGCATCTGCTTCTCCTGACATGAACCCAGCACATAACATTGTATCAGTCACAAAGCCAGAAAATGCATATGGGGCGTTGCAGATTTTGTTGTCAATAATCTTCAGAAAAGCTTGTTGGAGTATCACTGGAAGGGGACCTGAAAGCCATAAAAGCTGCATATTTATGGAGAGCTTCAATTTGTTTGGGGGGACAAAGAGTATCTATAACATAAGAAATTATTCTGATCACCAAGAGCCAGACCAGACCCAGGCTAGATTAGTCTCTTTGTTATAGTTGGCTTTCTAGCACGTAATTCTAATTTTTCCAGTTTTCACCCATTCCAAGATATTTTAGGAAGTGAAGACCCTGCGATGACATGCCTTTTGTTCTTTCACTTGGTTTTCTTTCCAGTATTTTACTGATTGATTAATTGTATGAGGAGATAATTGATTGACTGTTTGCTTAAATAATTATTCCCTTGAATTTTTTTTTTTTAATAAAAAGTCTTACCATTCGTATGAAGTCTTCCCCATCCTGTAACAACAACACTGTCATTTTGTGAGAGCTTCATTTTGGCATCAGGAAGACAAATCTTACGGACGTATTTTGTAAAAGAAACTTCCTCAGTAAGTCGTACAAGGGCAATGTCATCATGCCCTTCACGACTACTGTAATTTTCATGAAAAATGATGTTTTGAACTTTCCTTGTCATATACGGTTTATTTACTACAGTTCCAAAGTTGACAGTCCAATCTTTTGAATTACTTTTCCTAAAGGACATAATGTAATTAAAATACATTTCGTTTCTGAGTCACAACAGTGTTGTTAGTGGTCATTATCTCATAACTCTAAGGCATTAGGTTCCCAAACAACAGTATAAACCACTTAAATTATTATTTAAAAAAAAACTCAGCCAGGCACGGTGGCACACGTCTATAAATCTCAGCACTTTGGGAGGCCAAGGTGAGAGGACTGAGCCCACAGGTTCGAGATCAGCCTGGGCAACTTGGCGAGACGTCATCTCTACAATAAATCAAGAAAAATTAGCCAGTCGTGATGACACGTGCCTGTAGTTCTATCTACTTGGAAGGCTGGGGCAGAAGGATCGCCTGAGCCCAGCAGGTCGAGACTGTGGTAGCCATGAGCATGCAACTGCATTCCAGCCTAAGCAACAGAGTAAGACTCCAACTCGAAAAAAAAAAAAAGACTTTGGCATGGAGGTGTTACAAATATTGCGATCACATAAAATAATGCTAAGGACTCTTAGACCTGTCAATTTTCTGAAGATTCTTTCAAGTAAGGTCACTGATGTTTTCTCCTGCTAATTCAGTTCCATCCACTTTCAGAGCATTTGATCTGGGGAATAATTATATGAACATACTTTATGTGGCAGGCTCTGGGGGTACCTATGTACATTTTTAAAAATTGCAGACCGGGCACAGTGACTCAGCCTGCAATCCCAGCATTTTGGGAGGCCGAGGTTAGAGGATTGCCTCAGCCCAGGGATTTGAGACCAGCCTGGGCAATTCGGTGAGACCTTTTCTGTTCAATAAATCAAAAAATAAACTGGGCATGGTAGCACATGCCTAGAATTCCAGATACTTGCAAGGATGACGTGGAAGGATCACCTAAGCCCATCAGGACGAGGCTGCAGTGGCCATGAGTGTGCCCCTGCACTCCAGCCTGGGCAACAGAGCAAAAATCTAACTCAAAAAAAAAAAAAAATTACAACTTGTTCTTGCCTAGTCATCATATTATTTTACCTCATCTATTTTACCTCATCTATTTTGGTTTCTAATTTAATTCAGTTTCTCCAGTTTCCCACTCAGACTCTCAGTTTAGGATCTAACATCCTATTTACCCAATCTCACCCTTCTCACAAAATGTCAGGTGCTATTTTCTTAAGGTTTTAAGATCTTCACTTCTACCCATTTTCCATCCTAAAACCTTTAGTGACCACAAGCTCAACAGCAGTGCTTCCTAAATTTCCTTCTGCTAGAATCAGTTCTGGCTCAGAGATTTATATTTAAAAGGCCTCATGTAATGCTCAGGGATTTACTCTTTTAACAAGCCCACATGTCCACCAAGCGGTCCATGGTCCATGAGAAATTTTTGGAAATGACTTCAGGAAGACAAATCCTGTGAATGTACTTTGTAAAAGAGACATCTTCAGTAAGTAAGTTTCTGGTCATTTAGAGATGGCTACAACCAATATGACTAAATGTTTAAAGTGTATTACTGTCTTTTTTTATACAAACTCCATTTCAAATTGCTTTTTATTTACTTCCACAGTATGTTTGTGTTTTTCCTTCTCCACACATCTGAAGAAGACTTTTTCCTAATCTGAAAAACATATTATTCTTTTCCATCCCCCCACCCTATCAGTCAAATCTTCTATCTTCTGGGTCCAGATAAAATTTTACATAAGCTAGAGATTCTCTCTTTATTCTTTAAATTTTTATAGCACTTACTATCTTTGTCATACCGGTGATGTTTACTACACTATGCTGCCTTGTACCTTTCATATATGACATTTAAATTTTTTCAACCAGTATACAAACCACTGAATCGCGGGACAAGTAAGCACCTAGTAGCTGGAGTCAGACACACCTGAGTTCACATTCAAATTTCAATTATTTAATAGCTCTATGGTCTTGATCAAAGTTGTATCATCTTTCCTGAGCCTCAGTTTTTTTAAACCTTCAAGTATGTTAAACTGTACTTTTCATATAGAATTATTGTTGTGATTAGATAAAATGATGAATGTAAAGCACTTAATGCCAGGCCAAAGTAGCTATTTGGAAAATGTTTATGACTTCCATTTGCTTTTCAATTCTCTTCCCAATTTTTTTTTTTTTTTTTTGAGCCGGAGTCTCACTCTGTCACCCAGACTGGAGTGCAGTGGCCGCTCCCGGCAACCGCAGCCTCGACCTGCTGGGCTCTGGCGATCCTTCCACCTCAGCCTTCCAAGTAGCTGGAACCACAGGCGTGCGCTACCATGCCCAGCTAATTTTTTTTATTTTTATTGTAGAGATGAGGTCTCACCAAGATGCCCAGGCGGGTCTTGAACCCGCGGACTCAGGCAATCCACTCACCTTGGTCTCCCAAAGTGCTGGGATTACAGGCTAAGCCACCGAGCCCAGCTCTCTTCCCAATTTAAGTGTCCCTGCTCTTCAATTGTGCAAGTAATTATAAACTTTCTATGGGATTGTAAATTTTGTACTGCCATGGTGAACCTTCACACCAAGGCTTAACCTCACAGGCTATCCAAAATAGCCTTGGACCCAGAATCCTTCATTTAATCAAATTTTCAAACTTACTCAGCAAAACAGTGAGCTGCAGATAGTAGCCACCTGCTGCTGATCAGAGAGGCTCCACAGTAGTGCTGGCCTTTCCACTGCATACTGGCCTGCCATGGCCATGCCCCCTCCAGGGCATTTTGTCCATTCACAATCTTGTTGCCAGTGATGATACTGTTGTCTAGTCGTCTCCCACAACCTGGAGAAAAGATTTATTTACACAGGAGCAGATATCTTTGATCGTGCTTTATAAGAAATATAAGGGGGGGGGTCTCCCCGCCAAAATGGAATTATGTTTTGTACAGCGGGCCCCTTGCAGTACAGGCTGCCTCTCTGGGTAAGTGTTCTAAGAACCCAGAGGCATCAGGGCACCAGATAGTATTATTAGGAGAAGCTGCATCGGGCTTCAGGGATTTGTTTGCTTGTTTTTTTGGAGATCCTTTCAACACGTTTGCCCATTTCATGATGGGTGATTACAGCACACTTTCCCACGCCATGCTGAGTGTTCAGAAGTTTTTGTCCAAGAACAGCATGATCTCTGTTCACCAGATCTTACCGGTGACTTTTTTTGTTTGTTTCCCTGGATGAAGAAAAATTCTCAAAGGGAAATGTTTTGTTGATGAGGAAAAGGTGAAAGAAAAAAACCACAGAAGCACTAAAAGGCTTCAAAATTGACGAGTTCAAAAAATGTTTTGAGCAATAAGCGTTTCAATAGGTGTATTGCAGCCGGGCTCGGTGGCTCAGCCTGTAATCCCGCGCCTTGGGAGGCTGAGGTGAGTGGATTGCCTGAGCCTGCGGGTTCGAGACCCGCCTGGGCAGCGAGACTTCATCTCTACAGTAAATCAAAAAAATCAGCCGGGCGTGGTAGCGCATGCCTGTAATTCCAGCTACTTGGAAGGCTGAGGTGGAAGGATCGCCGGAGCCTAGCAGGTCGAGGCTGCGGTGGCCGGGAGCGGCCACTGCACTCTAGTCTGGGCGACAGAGTGAGACTCCAACTCAAAAAAAAAAAAAAAAATAGGTGTATTGCAACAAACAGAGAGTACCTTGAAGATTACTGAAATTTAAGCATATGAGAATAAATACACATCTTTAAATAAATAAATTTCATGTTTTTTTGAGTCCTGCCTCGTGTATCCTTAAAAATCACTAGAAACCCTTCAGTGATTGTTTGACATCTAATTGATGTTAATTGATGTTTCTTTCTTGCAGTGTACTCTCATGATGGTTCCCCACTCCATCTTTCTTTGAGAGACTCTTACTAGTCTCTTTTCCAGTGTGAAGCATCTTTCTACCGCTGCCTTTTGTTATAATTCTTGTCTCTACAAATAGATTGCCACATTCTTAAAGGCAGAGAGTGAGTTGTGAGGTACGTGTAAGAATTTGCTACATAAGTAAATGCCATAAAGAAGAACAATATCATGGAAGTATCCTGAAAGCAACATGATAAAGAAAATTTATTTAAAAGATGCAGCTGGTTGGCTGGCCACGGTGCTCAAGTCTGTAATTCCAGCACTTTGGGAGGCGGAGGTGAGAGGATTGCCTGACTCAGGGGTTCGAGCCTGAGCAACATGGTGAGACCTCGTCTCTACAATAAATCAATAAAAGCCGGGCAGGTAGCACATGCCTGTAGTTCTAGCTACTTGGAAGGTTGAAGTGAAAGGATCGCCTGAGCCCAGCAGGGTCAAGTCTGCGGTGGCCGTAAGTGTGCTGCACTCCAGCCTGGGAGACATAATGATACTCTGACTCAAAAAAACCCAAAAAGATGTAGCTGGACAGTGGGATTCTTCTGTATGCCTGACGACCTGAGAGGGTGAGACAAGAGGATCATCTCCTGCCAGGGGTTGTGAGCTATAATGCACTATGATTGTGTCTGTGAATAGCCACCGCACTCCAACCCTCTTAAATAAAATAAAATAAAACGCAGAACTATTTTTATCTTAAATAAATGTATTTGATATAGCCTAGTTTTATACTTTGTTCTTATCCTAAATTGTCCTTTTCTCCTTCAATCTTTCTTAATTTCACTTATTTAGATACGATGTTCTTTACTCATGATTTCATTATTTGGAATCAATTCAGTTTTCCTTTGGGTACAATTCCTTACAAATGTTCAAACTGATAGATCAATGTCTTTTAAAGAAAAATTCCAGGTCAAATTCTGGTATATCTAGTAATTTTTAAAGAGTATTATGGATTTCCACAATACATTTCACAGATCCTTTCTAGAAAAATAGTCTGGGTGCAGTGACTCACACCTACAATCCCAGCACTTTGGGAGGCTGAGGCAAGAGGATTGCCTGAGCCCATGGGTTCGAGACCAGCCTGGGTGACTTGGCGAGGTCTCATCTCTACAGTAAATCAAAAAATTATCTGGGCATAGTGGCACATGCCTGTAGCTCCTGCTCCTTAGAAACTGAGGCAGAAGGATCGCCTGAGCCCAGCAGGTTGAGGTTGCGGTGGCTGTGAGTGTGCCATTGCACTCCAGCTTGGGTGATAGAGTGAGACTCCAACTTAAAAAAAGAAAAATGATGGAGAAGTGCATGTGAATGTATCATACTTATAGTAAGGATCTTTAACTTACAGTTGTTGGTAAGCATTTCAGACTTAGTCTTGCTGATCTCTGAAAGTAAAAAAAAAAAATACACACACACATAAAAATTGATAACTTATCACCAAGCAATTGACTTCAACCTAAGAACATAAATGCTAACATTCCTAGACCAATTAAGCCCAGCATATAAGTATTCAGACTAGTTCATGCGTTGATTACCAGTCCCTGTAATCCTACTTGTTATATTTTAACCATCTCTCCAAACCTCTACCAGTTAGCATAAGAAAAGGGAAAAGGAAATAAAAAACAAAGCTTTCAATTTTTATAATCATAGTAAAATATTAAGTGCTGTAAGAGGCTGATACTATTACAAATCTTTATAAGAGATTATTACAGGGATATTTTCCCCTATGGGAATTCTTTTTACTTTGAAATACTGAGAGTTATATGTACCTCAAGGAAAAAGAAATTCCAGTTAAAATGATATTTCATTGGGCACATCTTGCTCTTTAATTTCCTTACTAACACTGGTTATGAAATTCTGAGAACTTAAATTTAAATCTTTTCCCCACTGGCAAGAAACTTCAGAGAGAAAGAGAAGAGGAATTAAAGGAAGAAACACTAGGAAATGCTAAAAACACCCCATGGGACATAGAGGGTCAGTAAGCCTCTTTTCCAACAGCCACCCACCCACCCACAGAGGAACTGTATTGCTCCCTTGAGAAGTTCTACCTCAAATCCACTTCCACTGGTGACAGGATCTGTATTCTGAGGCAAAGGAGCTGTCACTGGCTGCTGGCAGCCTTTCAAGCCTTCAAGGACACCAGGAGCAATTGTCAGGTTTGACGAAGCACAAAACTAGACTTTGAAATCACATGCTGACCTTCCAGCAGGCCTTTTAACAATTCAAGGTTTACAAGACCGTGCAGGACCTTCGGGGCTTTACAAACTTCACTTTCTGTAAGGGAGCACAATCCTGTCATTTCCCTCCCTTGTTTTTCTAGGGAATTAGTCCAGACAATCATTTTTCTTTAAAAGTGGCATTACTCCAATTCTTCTACAAGAATCAATGAGAACTTCCATTCCCAACTGTTTTCTTACTCCTGCAATCTCCTTATTGAAAGACCAAGGCAACACTAAACCTGTGTCCTGTCATGACATCCTAACCAAAGTAGAAAGTAGGAAGGAAAGATGCCTCAACTATTACCCTGTATGCCCTTTCTCATATATAACAGCCTGCTCTTCCAAACTCACCTCATGCTTGCGGGATAACCCTCATTTCTACCACTGTTCAGACAGCGATTCCATGGCACTGCCCTTTTCAACCACCCAGTCACTGCTAAGAGTGACAGAGTTTGTTAAGCATATTTTTTTCCAAATTCCTAAAACTCTTAATTCATTTTTCAGTATTTTAAAAAAATAGTCCAAAAATGTCAGTAATAGAAAATGATGGAAATAAGTTAAATACCCATAAGTTTAATGGAAGCAGGAACTACATTCCAGGATGCCACGTTGTCTTTCAACATCTGATGTAAGACAGCCTTGATTTCAGTCCTCTTGCTGTCTCTCTTTGCCGGAGGAAACTTGAATGTCAGCTGTAACTGTACACTCGAACCATTGGCATAAGGTCTAGAAACAAGAGAAATGTTCTAAAGTACTGTTTCTTGATCTTTTAGATGTTTTGTGAACATACTGAATTTCCCACATTTTAATCATTGTATTTTTTTTACATACATGGGGGACCCAAAACTCCCATAATTTATTTATAAAGAATTGTGTACTGACGGGCATGGTGACTCATGCCTATAACCCCAGTACTTTGGGAGGCTGAGGTGAGAGGATTACCTGAGCCCACGGGTTCA